>LR738709.1:106768400-106988264 GCA_902687465.1 Secale cereale
GGGGGGTCGGCGGCGGCGGCCGGTGGACCGGGGGGAGCTCGGCAGCGAGGGGGACCGGAATCTGGCGAGGTGGGATAGCGATCGAGATGGAGGGGGGGTCGAGATCGAGTGTCCATGAAATTTAAAAATATTCATGATAGTTCAAAAAGTGCCCATGAAATACAATCGAGAAATGAAGGGTACGATTTAAATACAATCGATCTTAGCTTGCTATCTGTTCACAATCTTCTTGCCCTTCTTTTTTGCAAATGGAATTCTTCTGTGGAACGGACGTCCTTTAGGTAGGGTGGTCCTACTTCTTCTTGTGGTGTAAGCTGCTACTTCATCATCGTCGTCATGTTCGATCCTCGGGTCGCCGTACTTGTCGAAGTCTTGCTCATTGGCTACTCAATCCATTCCGATGATCTTCCTTTTGCCTCTCCTCACGACAACACGACTGGGCTTTGACGGATCGGTAATGAAGAAGCATTGGTCAACTTGGGAAGCCAGTACCCATGGCTCATTTTTCGCGGTGACGTTTGCGCCCGCGGTCTTGGATTTGGCTTCGGGTATAACCATGGTGGTGAAATACCGGTCTTCTTTTAGGACGCTCTTGGCCCATCTGACACGGAACATCGGGACCTTCTCTCCAGCGTAGCTCAGCTCCCAGATCCCCTCGATCCTTCCGTAGTATCTGTCCTTGTCATTACCGGTGTAGGATTCCATCGTTACCCCGGAGTTCTGATAACCATCGCTCTTCATGTCCTTGGCCTCGGTGTAGAATGTGTAGCCGTTGATATCGTACGCCTCATAGGTCATCAGGTTGTGCTCGGCGCCCTGTGACAAGGCAATATGAGTTGTTCTTCCGCGGAAGAATCATCATGTAAAGGGTACGACAGAAGCTTCTGCTTGAACCAACGCGTGAAACATGAGTTGTGCTCTTTGATTATATCTCCGTCCGTCCTCTGTTGGCCTCGGTCATTGTACGTCTTCTCAATAAAGGTTTTGTGCTGAACCACCCAAGGATCGACCACGTCTATGTGTTGTAGCGCGACTAGGTTTGCTCTTTCAAAGTCGGCGAGTCGACCCTCGAAGTCGACATGCATTTCGCGGCGACCCTCACGGTGACCCCATCTAGCGAGCCTGCCGAGGTGCCTGTTGACGGGCAGACCAACGGGGTTCTCGATGCCTAGATAATTCGTGCAGTAGGAGATGCACTCTTCGGTCAGAAAGCCCCTGGCTATGCTTCCCTCTGGA
This sequence comes from Secale cereale, assembly GCA_902687465.1. Taxonomy (NCBI): domain Eukaryota; kingdom Viridiplantae; phylum Streptophyta; class Magnoliopsida; order Poales; family Poaceae; genus Secale; species Secale cereale. Next base: position 106,769,637 of record LR738709.1, read on the forward strand.
CGTGACATGTTGCGAACGTATCCTTTGATGACACCATTCATCCTTTCGAACGGCATCATGCTGTGCAGGAACGTCGGCCCGAGTTGGATGATATCGTCCACGATATGGACCAGCAGATGCACCATAACGTCGAAGAATGCGGGCGGGAAGTACATCTCAAGCTCGCATAGTATCACCACGATCACTTCTTGTAGCCTTCTGAGTTGCCTCACGCCAACAGACTTCCGAGAGATGACGTCGAAAAAGTTGCATAGGCCAAATAGGGTTTCACGGACGTGCGTGTCCATGATACCACGGATTGCAACTGGAAGTATCTGCGTCATCAGCACGTGACAGTCGTGAGACTTCATCCCGCTGAACTTCAGCTTCGCCCGGTCTAGGTATCTGCTTATCTTCCCCGCGTAACCGTAAGGAAGTTGTACTCCTACGAGGCAGGTGAAAAACTGCTCGATCTCCTCCCGACTTAGAGTGAAGCACGCGGGAGGGTAGTCATTTCCGGTCTTCTTGGCCTTTTTGCCTTTGCGATGACTTTCCGTGTCCTGCTTCGCCTCATCATCATCATCATCATCATGATCATCATATATAGCGTGAAGCTCCTGCCTGATGCCCATTGATTTCAAGTCTGCCCTTGCTTTCGGCCCATCTTGGGTCCTCTCTGGCATGTTGAGCAGGGTACCAAGCAGACTCTCGCACACGTTCTTCGTGATATGCATTACATCAAGGCTGTGAGGCACACGGTGGATCTTCCAGTACGACAAGTCCCAGAAAACAGACCTCGTTTTCCATACCTTCAGCAGCGGCTTTGGCGCCTTTCACTTCTTTCCCGGCTCTGGCGCCTTTTGCTTCTTTTCCGGCAGTGGGCAATCTGGCTGCCAAACGGGTTGACTCCATCGGTGCTCGCGCCCAGCACGATGTTCCTTGGATCGTTCCCAAATTCTAGGTCTTCGAAGTTCAACGCTTGCCACTGGCTCGCATCCTTAGGGTGACTCAGCATCTTGTCTTTTTTATCTATCTCCGGATCATTTGCGTCATCTTCTCGCTTCTTCTCCTCCCTATCCGCGTGCCAACGCAGGAGCTTTGCTACCTTAGGGTCCGCGAAATACCGCTGCAGACGAGGAGTGATCGGAAAGTACCACACCACTTTTCGAGGAGCTTTCTTCCTCTTCTTGTATCGAGTGACGCCGCACACCGGACATATGGTAGACTCCGCGTGCTCGTCCCGATAAATGATGCAATTGTTCATGCACACATGGTATTTCACGTGCGGTAAATCCAGAGGACACACGATTTTCTTCGCCTCCTCCAAACTGGTGGGGCACTTGTTCCCCTTGGGAAGACGTTCGTGCCAGAATGACATGTTCTCGTCGAAGCATGCGTCGGTCATTTTGTGTTTTACCTTCATCTCCAGAGCCATGAGCGTTACTTTCAGGCGGGTATCCTCGGGCCTGCATCCTTCATACAATGGAGTAACCGCGTCTAACTCAAGTTGATCCATCTTGGCTTTCTCTCGGGCGGCAGCTCTTGCGTTATCGGTCTGCTTGAGAAGCAGCTCTTGAATATGAGGGTCCTGCACCCAGCCCATCGATGGTCCATCGTCATCTGCTCCGCCTGCATCATCATCTTCATGATCATGCCCGTCGTCTGCTCCGGCATCTTCCTCATCATCATGTCCTGCATCTTCTACATGATGACTGTGTACAGCATCACCGTCGTGATCATCTCCTGGGGATTCTTCGTCTTCTCGCCCGCCCGAGCCGCGGTGGTTGTCTTGCCGCCCTTCCTCATTTCTTGCCCGGCCCCCATGGACGACTTCGTAGTCATCTTCATCACCTTGCCACCGATAGCCATCCATGAAACCACGCAAGAGCAGGTGGTCCCGCACCTGCCCGGAATCCGGGTCCGCAATAAGGCTCTTCAGCTTGCATCTTCGACACGGACATCTTATCTCCGTCTCGTTCTTTTGAAGCATCTCGGCCTTCGCGGACCTCAAAAACCTATTCACGATGCCTTCAGTCATCGTGCACACCATGGTCGCCTGCGGGGTAGAGCAAAACGATATTTTAGAACCAAGAATTTTTTTGCCATGACTTTCCCTAAAAATAGGACAAAAAAGAATGCTTAATGCCAAAATTCTCACCGAAACGGAAATGAATCAACATTCCGGGAAAATATTGGCAACTATCGCATTTCAAATACCGGTACACCTCCAAACACAAACACATATGCAACACAACAAACATATGCAACACCACAAACATACATAGATCTAGCTAGGCCATAAAAAGTGCATGTGCACATTGTTGTATGGAGAGCAACATAAATATAGCTTCCCCCCTTACTTACCTATCAAAACAAGGTAATTTGACCACTTAATTTGAATGAATATATGGTGGAAATGAGGTGAAAAAGAGGAGGGACCCGAGAGGAGAGGAGGTGGAGAGAATGAAGTGGGGGAGAAAGTGAGTGTGTGGGTAGGAGAGGCTGTCCAAAATATCTTGTTGCTGCCAGCTTACTAATGGCGCACCAACTATAAAGACGCCATTAGTAATCAAGGTTACTAATGGCGCATTTATAGTAGGTGCGCCATTACTAGTTTTGCAAAAAAAATATCATACTAATGGCGCACTGTCACACAGTGCGCCATTACTAGTTTAAACTAGTAATGGCGCACTCTGGGACAGTGCGCCATTAGTAGTTTTGTAAAAAAAAGAATAAAAAATATCATAAAAAAAAGAACATTAATGGCGCACTTTACTGCTGGTGCGCCATTACTAGTTACAACTAGTAATGGCGCACTTCGTCCCGATGCGCCATTAGTATGTTTGGACAGGTGCGCTAGTTCAAAAAAAAACTTTTTGATACTAATGGCGCACTCCGGGCCTGGTGCGCCATTAGTAGTTTGAACTCTAATGGCGTATCTGTTGCTGGTGCGCCATTACTATATACTAATGGCGCACTGCTTGTCTGGTGCGCCATTAGTATCAATTCCATCTATAGCCCTTTTCCTAGTAGTGCCAGCGTGAGTAACCGTGACGGTCATTTTCCGAAGGGGTTCGGGAAGTGAACACGGTGGGGTTATGTTTGACGTGCTTAGATAGGATCACTTCGTGATCACTTTGACGCTCGTGGCATTTCTCTTCTCGCTCTAAACACGTAAGCTAGTGCTAGTGCAGCTGCAACCTTTGTTCTTCAGCCTTGATCCTCACCCAAGGCTTAGATAGTTTTGCTACCCGGGAACGGGATTGCTGAGTCCTCCGTGGCTCACAGATTCTACACAACACCAGATGCAGGTACTATGGTGAACTACACAGGCGATGGCACAGAGCTGTACTGGGTGTTCGATGAAGAACGTGGGCGATACTACGTGTACTATCCCGATGATCAGTAGTGGCTTCTACTAGGGGCGATTCGGACTTTGTGGCTATATTTATTTGGTATCTTTCATTTGGATCTTCCTCCGTAGTCGGACTGTGATGTTATTTGGATGATGATTGCTTATGTAATGTATTGTGTGACGTGGTGAGTGTAAGCCAACTACTCTTTTGCAATTTCATCCCTATTTTACATGAGTCGTGCAAAGATACCATACTTGAGATCATTCTAGTATGAGCTTATACCTTTAAGTCGTGCCTCGACACGTAGGAGTTATAATCTCATACTGGGCATTACAAGTTGGTAATCAGAGCCTTCTCCGACCTAGAAGCCCCCACTGATTGATCGAATCGTTGACGGTTGAGTCTAGGCACACACTTGAAAATGTTTTGAGTCCTATATATATATCGGAGAGTAGGAATTCTTTTTACTCCTCATCCCTTTTCACTCTGGTGAGGACTCCTGATGATTACTTATCTCTTCTACTCTCGAAAATTCACAATTTTTTTTAGGATCACACGAGTATTGTTTGGATTGTTCTGATGTTTTTGTGACGAGAACATTGTTCTCGATGCCTCCTGTCATTTAGGGGTTGTAGCAGTGTCTCGGGGAGTTGAGCTCCGAGGTGTTGTCGTCACAAATATATCGCAGCAGTTCTGGAATACTTAAGACGGCCGACATCGAAAACTCTTCTATGCGGTTAGTGGCAAGATAACTCCGACATCACCCAGTACTGGGGAGGTAGTTCGGGAGTATTGCCATAGCTTGTATAGCAGATGCGTTTCGAAGGTCCAAGGTAAACGGTTTCCGGAAATAACTGGTTATATTTTGAAGGATGGATACAGCTGGATGTAGGATTAGAGTTGAGTGCGCGATGCTTCCCCTGTATCCCCAACACCTGATTGCATAACTGGAAACATTCGGAAATTAATAGGTGGGTTCATCTAGTAGCTCGTAGGCATTCTTCCAACGAATGCATGATATGGAGTTCGGGGTTCTACATTGAGTGAAGTAGTTTTATGGGCGTTGTTCCGATCGGGAGTTGCATCTTAAAGGGTCCTTGGCTATTCTGATCCGGGGATTGCAAAACCCTTTTGTAACACGTTCCATAAGCTTTCAGCATGAATATGTCGAACGAAGCTTCTATCTTGTATTTGTTCTATCTGCTCCTTGTTGTTTTTTATTTACCTTTTGTTCTCCCAAGTGGCTTCTCAAGAAGATTGTTGTTACCATTAAACTGTGGATTACGTTCGTTCATTTTGTTCGAATGTTCTTGTCAAGACTTATGTTGCAATTCTAACCGTTGATTCAGCTTATATATTTTCAATCAATGGCTAATAGTTGTCATCTCATTCAGGATGGGTCCTAAAAAGGTTCCCAACGCTAACCCAGAGGGTGAAGAAGTTCGTGATCGTCCTCCTTCCCCTCCTCCTCCGTCTGAGGCCTGGAGAGCAATTATGCAAGCGACGAACCAGAACACCCAGATGCTTATGCAAATGATGCAGAAATTTCAAGCAAATCAAGCAAATCAGGGTGGTCATGGGAACCAAGGCCAGGGAAATTTGTTCAACCAACCTCACTTTGCTACTCTCAACCAATTCCTGGCAATCCAACCGAAGGCATTTAGTTACTGTGTGGATCCGCTAGATGCTGAAGACTAGATAACAGATATCAAGAAGCATTTCGAGTGCAGTAACGTGAGACCTGAGGATTATGTCAAGTTTGCTGATACGTCCAAAATGCATCACTATTTTGTATCATAATTTATCCCTATTCATTGATATATTTCACGTTACGATGATGTTCTTATGTTGTTTTGGTCTATTTTACACAGTTTGCAAACTTTCCGATGCCGGAACAGCAGACGCAGGATTCAGCAGTAAAAAGTGGACGCTGAGTTGCTGAAGAAGAATACCTCCAAATTACCTGAAAATTGACGGGAGATATTTTTCAGACGAATCACGAAGACACGCAAAAGGGGAGTCAGAGGGGGGCCACAGGGTGCCCAGGCGGCCTGGGGGCGCGCCCCCCTGGCCGCGCCGGGGGGGGGGGGGGGCGCCTGGAGCCCCTGGCCCACCTCCGGATGCCCCCTTTTGCATATATGCTCTCCGTTATCCAAAAACCCTAGAGACGGGACTTTTTACGGAGTTCCGCCGCCGCTCCGTGGCGGAAACCTACAGAGAAGAAAAGGGCATCTCCGGCGGGCAGATTCCGCCGGGGAGATCACCTCCCGGAAGGGGAGATCGTCGCCATCGTCATCACCATCGTCACGGGCATCATCGAGATCATCATCAACATCATCCCCAACACCAGCACCATTTCCATCTTCATCCAAATCTCATCTTACAATCGCAACTCGTGTTGTAACTCGTACTACCTATCCTCTCTACTCCATCGGTGTTGATTACTACTTTGTGGTGAATGCTATTGAGTTTTGTTGGAGAAATATTATTATGTCCAGATTGTTTATCACATATTTATCCCCACTGATCATGATCTCTTTTATGTCTTGTGAGTAGTTACCTTAGTTCTTGAGGACATGGGGAAAGTCTTGTTGTTAGTAGTCATATGCTGTTGAAGTAATATGTGTTGTTTGATACTTAAGTTGTGTTGTCATTCTACTAGTGGTGTTGTGTGAGTCGAACACTCAACACTTCGCCTTATTAAGGACCTAGGAGAATACATTGTGTATAAAGAATGCTTATGGTGGGTTGCCGGAGTGACAGAAACCTGAACCCCAGTTCGCACGCTTTTGCATAAGGGAATAATGGATCCTCGATCGTATTGCTATGGTTAGGCTATTGCCTTAAATTCTACCTTGTATTTGCGGATGCTTGCAAGGTGTTTAATCATAAGAGTGCATTCATCTTAGTCTAGAGAGTGCACTAGCATAGATCCACCCACTCAACACTTATCAACACATAACATAATATCGATACGGAATATGGCGAAAACACATGACTACCTCTCCCGTGTGTCCTCAGGAACGCTTTAGTCTTTATAAGTTCAGTTGCTAGGCCTCTCCTTTGCTAAGAAAGGATTGGGCCACTTGTTACACCCAGCACCTTTTACATTACTTGCTTTTACTTTTCTGTTGCTTATACCGAGAAAACCCCTAAAAGTTATCTTTCAGTGCTTGCAGTAATTTCTTGCTCAGAATCGCTTATCAATACCTTCTGCTCCTCGTTGGGTTCGACACTCTTACTTATCGAAAACGCTGCAATAGATCCCTTACGGTTGAGGGTCATCAAGTATCGTTTTCTGGCGCCGTTGCCGGGGAGCGTAGCGTTATTGGTAAAGTGAAACTGGTAAGAATGTTTTTTTTATAATTCTGTTTTTATTTTTGCTATTTGCTGCTCCTTGTCCTTATGGACAACCCTATTATTGGATCGTTGCTTGCGGGAAGATGCCCCACACCTGTGGTGGTTGATCCTCCCCCTACTGAAATTGTGTCTTATAAAATACCAGCTGGTATTATCGATTATGTTTTGGCTAATCGTTACGCAGGAGACAGACATCCCGGTGAACACTTGCTATATCTGTCACAACTATGTTCATTATTTAAGCTTGCAGGTGTATCGAGGGAGTTTGTCATGAGGAAATTGTTTGTCGTATCACTTATAGATAAAGCTTCAGATTGGTATGGGCTTCTCGATAACTCACACTTGCTGGACTGGCAGGAGCTTATGTCTCTCTTTTATACTAAGTTTTATCCTCTTCATGAAATTCATCGAGACAGGAATTATATCTATAACTTTAGGTCTCGTGACGGAGAAAGCATTGGTCAAGCTTGGGGGAGATTGAAGTCCCTAATGCTCAAATGCCCTATTCATAAGCTTCCCAAGGAAATTATACTTACAAATTTTTATGCCAGGCTTTCTCGTCAGGATAAGGAGATGCTGGATGCCTCCTCTAGTGGGGTGTTTCAGAAGAAGAGTGTTGAAGAAAGGTGGGATCTCCTTGAAAGAATCCAGAGGAATACCGAAGATTGGGAAATTGATAAAGGTATTGAACCCGCTATAAATTATGAACATGATTATATTGAGAGCTATGTGAAAACTGATTACTTCAATACTTTTTGCTCTAAGATTGGTCTTTATTCCCATCTAGTGATTGATTTGTGTAAGAATTTTGCCTCTCACGTTGATTCTTTTAAAAAGAAGAGAGACCAACACCATGAACCTTTTAAAGAACCACCTATTGATATTTATGTTGCTGACCCTATTTTGCCTGCAGTTATATATGAACAGCCTCCTTTTCCCACGAGGATAAGGGTGCACTCTCTTGTGACAGGCATAATAAATAAAAGTGAGAGAAGAGTTGATGAGCCTGAGGACCAGATCAGAGTCGATCCTCAAGTTGCATTGATTAAAGACCTTGCTACTGATGATGTTTTGGATTCCAATATAAATTTTTGTGCTGTTTCCACTAACCTTGTCACAGCCAAGAATAAAGGCCCAATTTCAGGTACTCCAGTGGTATCTGTTAAAATAGGAGATCACAATTATTATGGGCTATGCGATTTGGGATCGAGTGCAAGTGCTATCCCCTATTCACTTTATGAAGATATCATCGGTGAGATTTCCCCTTGTGAACTTGAAGAAGTTGATGTTACTATTCATCTTGCAAATAGAACAACTATCTCTCCTATCGGAATTGTGAGGGACGTTGAAGTCCTATGTGGAAAGGTAAAATACCCTACCGACTTTCTAGTACTTGGTTCAGAGAGGGACAATTTTTGTCCAATTATTTTTGGTAGACCTTTTCTTAGAACTTGTGGAGCTATAATAGATTGCAAGAAAGGTAAAGTTTCTGTTGAATTCGATGGTGAGCCATATGAATTTAATTTTTCTAAGTTCTCTAAGCAGCCTCGTGGTACTGATTTACCTAGTGATGATAAAATTATTGAAAGTATTGCCTCTATTGCTATTCCCCCTAATGATCCTTTGCAGCAATACATGGAGGACCACGAGAATGATTAGCATATGCAGGAAAGAAATGAACTAGATGAAATATTCTTGAGGCAGCCTGCTATCCTGAAGCACAACCTTCCGGTTGAACCTTTGGGAATTTTATCAAAACCGAAAGAAGACCCGGTGTTCGATCTTAAACCTCTTCCCGATACGCTCAAGTATGCTTATTTAGATGAAAAGAAAGTATATCCTGTTATTATCAATTCTAACCTTTCAGGATATGAAGAAGAGCGATTATTGGAAGTACTTCGTAAGCACCGAGGCGCAATTGGCTACACCCTTGATGACCTTAAGGGGATTAGTCCATCTATCTGCCAACATACTATCAACCTTGAGCCTGATGCTAAACCAGTTGTTGATCATCAACGACGGTTGAACCCGAAGATGATGGATGTCGTGAGAACTGAGATTCTCAAGCTTCTAGCCGCAGGTATTATCTACCCTATAGCTGATAGTAAGTGGGTAAGTCCGGTACATTGTGTTCCTAAGAAAGGAGGTACAACTGTGGTTCCTAATGATAAAAATGAATTAATACATCAGAGAATTATTATTGGATATAGAATGTGTATTGATTACAGGAAGTTGAACAAGGCAACCAGGAAGGATCACTACCCGTTGCCGTTCATCGACCAAATGCTTGAAATGTTATCCAAAAATACACACTTTTGTTATCTCGATGGTTATTCTGGCTTCTCTCAAATTCATGTTAACACTGCCGATCAAGAGAAGACCACTTTTACTTGTCCCTTTGGTACTTATGCTTACAGACGTATGCCTTTTGGTTTATGTAATGCCCCTGCTACTTTTCAAAGGTGTATGTCTGCTATCTTTCATGGTTTCTGCGGGGATATTATGGAAGTCTTCATGGACGATTTCTCCGTCTATGGAACTTCTTTTGACCATTGTCTTCACAACCTTAATAAAGTTTTGCAGAGATGCGAGGAGACAAATTTGGTACTCAACTGGGAAAAGTGCCACTTTATGGTTAATGAAGGAATTGTTCTTGGTCGCAAGATTTCCGAAAGGGGAATTGAAGTGGACAAGGCCAAGATCGAAGCTATTGAGAAGATGCCCTATCCAAGGGACATCAAAGGTATTCGCAGTTTTCTCGGTCATGCAGGTTTTTATAGAAGATTTATTAAAGACTTTTCTAAAACCTCGAGACCCCTCACTAATCTTCTCCAGAAGGATGTTCCTTTTGTATTTGATGAAAATTGTAAGGAAGCTTTTGAAGTCCTTAAGAAAGCTTTAATAACTGCTCCTATAGTACAACCACCTGACTGGAATTTACCTTTTGAGATTATGTGTGATGCAAGTGATTTTGCTGTTGGAGCTGTTTTAGGACAAAGAGTTGATAAGAAATTGAATGTTATACATTATGCTAGTAAAACCCTTGATAGTGCTCAAAGAAATTATGCTACTACTGAGAAGGAATTCTTAGTTGTAGTTTTTGCTTGTGATAAGTTTAGGCAGTATATTGTTGATTCCAAAGTTATTATTCATACTGATCATGCTGCCATTAAGTATCTTATGATAAATAAGGATGCCAAGCCAAGGCTTATCAGATGGGTACTCCTTCTTCAAGAATTTTATTTGCAGATTGTTGATAGGAAAGGGGAAGACAATCCGGTGGCGGACAATCTTTCAAGGATGGAAGATATACCGCACGACCCCATCCCAGTTAACGATAGTTTTCTAGACGAGCAACTTGCCGTTGTAAAAGTACAATCTCTTTCCGATCCTTGGTATGCAGATTATGCTAATTTTATTGTTGCAAAGTATTTGCCTCCAGGTCTAACATTTCAGAAAAGGAAGAAGTTCTTTCATGATTTGAGGCACTACTTTTGGGATGACCCACATCTTTTTAAAGAAGGTCCCGACGGGATTGTGAGAAGATGCATTCCGAAACATGAGCAGAAGGACATTCTCAGACGGTGTCATGATAGTCCCTATGGAGGACATCATGCCGATGAGAGGACTGCACATAAGGTTCTTCAATCAGATTTTTATTGGCCTACTCTCTTTAAAGATGCTAGAAATTATGTTTTAGCCTGTGATAAATGTCAGAGAGTTGGTAACATTAGTAGAAGGAATGAGATGCCTATGAATTACTCACTAGTGATTGAACCTTTTGATTGTTGGGGTTTTGATTTTATGGGTCCTTTTCCTTCTTCACACAAGTACACTCACATTTTAGTAGCTGTTGATTATGTGACCAAGTGGGTTGAAGCAATCCCCACTAAAAGTGCTGATCACAAAACATCTTTGAAAATGCTTAAAGATGTATTTTTTCCTAGGTTTGGTGTACCAAGGTATCTCATGACTGATGGGGGATCACACTTCACGCATGGAGCTTTTAGAAAAGCTTTGGCTAAATACGATGTTAATCATAGAATTGCTTCACCATATCATCCTCAAACTAGTGGGCAAGTTGAGCTCACTAATAGAGAGATTAAGTTGATCTTGCAAAAAACAGTAAACAGAAATAGAAAGGACTGGTCAAATAAGTTAGGAGATGCTTTGTGGGCATATAGAATTGCTTACAAAAACCCCATGGGCATGTCCCCCTATAAGATGGTGTATGGCAAGGCTTGCCATTTGCCATTAGAGTTAGAGCACAAAGCTTTCTGGGCTGTTAGAGAGCTTAACGCTGACCCAAAACTAGCTGGTGAGAAGCGTCTCATGAACTTGACTTCTCTAGATGAATGGAGAAGTGAAGCTTACGAGAGTGCTAAAATGTTCAAGGAAAAGGTAAAAAAGTGGCATGATAGGAAGATTCTGAAACGTGAATTTAATGTTGGTGATAAAGTTTTGCTATTTAGATCCCGTTTCAGGTTTTCTCCAGGTAAACTACTTTCCAGGTGGGAAGGACCATTTCATATTGAAGAAGTTTATCGGTCTGGTGCAATTAAGATTAATAATTTTGAAGGCACCAAACCTCAAGTTGTGAATGGGCTGACTTAAACATTACATAGCAGGAGACCCTGTCGATGTTGATGTGAATATAATATACACAACAACCCACGAAGAACATGTTGCAGCCCTGTTTCAGTCGCCAGCAGAAGCAGAATAAAGAAAAGGTATGTAGTACGGTAAGGAAACATCGCGAACCGCCATAAAAGTTCCGTATTACGAGTTTCTGCAAAATTAGTAAAATTTCGAACCTAAGTGGAGCTGGAGACGACCTCCAGGGAGTCCAGGCGCCCCCCTGGCGCGCCCCCCCTGGGCCGCGCCGGGAGGCCGCCTAGACACCCGGGAGTCCGCCTCCGACCCCGCTTTGGTCCGTTACCTTCCTTTCTGTGCATAAATTTTTCCTATATATTTGCCCGGATTGTCCCGGCAACGTATCTTGCGATTTCGCGTGTTTTCTCTTCGGTCTGTTTCTGCCAGGGAATCTTTCAGCTGAATTTAGGTGCCATGGCTTCTCCAAGTTCCCCCAAGGACAAGTTCGTCGTCAACGTCATCAACCCTTACCTCGCTGAGGTGAAGAAGCACCCTCAGGTTGTTCAGATGAAGGACGGCGTCCTTCATCAAGAAGATCTGAAGGGACCTATCAAGGAGGGGAGCATCCTGGCCAGGCTGGAAGAAGTGGAGCAAGAAGTCTTCGAGTACAAGAAGATGATCGAGCGTGGTGTCGAAGCTAAGTTTGACATCACCAACGAGCTGAAGAACTACTTCCTGAAGGAGATGAAGGAGATGTGGGAAAGAATCACCGCGTCTGAAGAAAGAATTATAGAGCTCCAAGGGCAAATTAATGATCTACATAACCATAATTGTGAGTATGAACTAAGGTTTATGCGCATGAGTTTGGGTGCTGAATGCAGGATTCAGGAGACGAGCTTCTCATATGAGACTGGAGAACCCCTTCCATGGAAGAGTTTCGCCAAGAACTACGTGATCAACGCCAACAAGGATGATGAGTGAAATCTCCTGGGGTAATGGCATTCCCTTGGCTTGTTCCAAGCTTGGGGGAGTGCCCGGTATCTTTATCTTTACCTTTTGTCTTTTAGAGTCAAGTAGAGTCGTATCATGTCTAGGGAGGTTGTTATATGAGATAGGTGTGTGCATTGAGGTCTATCGCTCCTTCGGTGAGGAATTGTATCCGTGAGTGTGGAGTCGTCTATGATGGAATATTAATGAGAAGTTTATCGGTTCCTTTTGCTGCACTCGGTATTCTCTTCACGCAATCGACCTTATATGATGATTCTTATGGGGAGTATTGACCTTATGTCAGGTATGGCTATGAAACTTTATTTAATCTTGGCAAACATAGCTTTGGTCATAACAACAAGCATGATTTTCTTAAAGTATCAACATAGCCAAAACCTTTATGTTATTATGCTTGAAGTGTTATGCTGACAAGGAAGACAACTTGATGTGTTATGCTCATTTCAATGTTCATGCTTTATATTGCTTTGCATCTTAGTCATCATCAGTTGTCTGCTCTCTCAAAACCTTTGCTAGCCTAACTTTGTACTAAGCGATATTCTGCTTGTGCATCCATACCCTTAAAACCAATACCTTCCATATGAGTCCACCATACCTACCTACTCGTGGTATTCCACTACCACCTCCTAAAAGTATATAATTTATGTGTTATCCTTAAATGTTCAAAATCTTTTATTTTGTGCCTCTGTTTTAGCTCATGAGGAAGTAATAGCTAATTCATAGTCTTCTTGAATTGGACAAGCTTCACCCCGGGATTGCATGTCTAATGTGCAAACCCATAATACGAGAAGGAACTGGCAAAGAGTGCGCGCGGCTTAAAAATAATATAACAAACAAACCCTCCTTCACGCTTTGTTCATGAGAAATCAGAAAACTTTGGCAGTGATAAACAAAGGAGAATAAGAGGATGTTATCGTCCTCGTGCGGGAGCCGTTCCTCGAAAATTGTCCAGCTCAAAAAGCAATTGAGTTATCTATTAGCATTCGTTGACAAATCATGCACCTCTCAAAACTTGTTTTCATTCTGTTTGATTTGAGGATAGCACATGAGTTTTCCCTACTACCCTAGAGCACGACCTATCTTTTAATTTTAAGTTGAGTCAGTTACTTCTACTTCCTTCTATTTCTTAAAGAAAGCAGACGTTTGATGTTGATAAGGATTCATTCATATAAAGCTGCATTAAGATTTGTCATATCATATCCTTGTTGACATTATCATTCGATAAGTAAGTTGTTTGTCATGCCCAGCTAAGGCAAACATCTTCCTTTGTGTTAACACTTTCACTTCTTGCCTATTAACATGTTATTTTCAAAAAGCTTCAATTGATCTCATCAAAATATAAGAGCAAAAGTTAAATCTATTTGTTGTTCTTTGACCGAAGGACATGTTTGCCATGATATAATGAGTTTCCTTAGCCCTACTTTCGAATATAAGTGTTATCACTCTTTCATAAGGGCCTTATGAGTTGAAGATTGCTGTTGAGGATATTTGAGTTGGTAAAGAAACTATGATGCTTCTTGTCCGTATTCTATTTATCGACACTTCACTCTCTAAACTTGTGGACAGGTTTACCGAGTTCATATTCGCTTGGGGACAAGCGAGGTCTAAGCTTGGGGGTGTTGATACGTCCAAAATGCATCACTATTTTGTATCATAATTTATCCCTATTCATTGATATATTTCACGTTACGATGATGTTCTTATGTTGTTTTGGTCTATTTTACACAGTTTGCAAACTTTCCGATGCCGTAACAGCAGACGCAGGATTCAGCAGTAAAAAGTGGACGCTGATTTGCTGAAGAAGAATACCTCCAAATTACCTGAAAATTGACGGGAGATATTTTTCAGACGAATCACGAAGACACGCAAAAGGGGAGTCAGAGGGGGGGCCACAGGGTGCCCAGGCGGCCTGGGGGCGCCCGCCCGGCCGCGCCGGGGGGCGCCTGGAGCCCCTGGCCCACCTCCGGATGCCCCCTTTTGCATATATGCTCTCCGTTATCCAAAAACCCTAGAGACGGGACTTTTTACGGAGTTCCGCCGCCGCTCCGTGGCGGAAACCTACAAAGAAGAAAAGGGCATCTCCGGCGGGCAGATTCCGCCGGGGAGATCACCTCCCGGAAGGGGAGATCGTCGCCATCGTCATCACCATCGTCACGGGCATCATCGAGATCATCATCAACATCATCCCCAACACCAGCACCATCTCCATCTTCATCCAAATCTCATCTTACAATCGCAACTCGTGTTGTAACTCGTACTACCTATCCTCTCTACTCCATCGGTGTTGATTACTACTTTGTGGTGAATGCTATTGAGTTTTGTTGGAGAAATATTATTATGTCCAGATTGTTTATCACATATTTATCCCCACTGATCATGATCTCTTTTATGTCTTGTGAGTAGTTATACCTTAGTTCTTGAGGACATGGGGAAAGTCTTGTTGTTAGTAGTCATATGCTGTTGAAGTAATATGTGTTGTTTGATACTTAAGTTGTGTTGTCATTCTACTAGTGGTGTTGTGTGAGTCGAACACTCAACACTTCGCCTTATTAAGGACCTAGGAGAATACATTGTGTATAAAGAATGCTTATGGTGGGTTGCCGGAGTGACAGAAACCTGAACCCCAGTTCGCACGCTTTTGCATAAGGGGATAATGGATCCTCGATCGTATTGCTATGGTTAGGCTATTGCCTTAAATTCTACCTTGTATTTGCGGATGCTTGCAAGGTGTTTAATCATAAGAGTGCATTCATCTTAGTCTAGAGAGTGCACTAGCATAGATCCACCCACTCAACACTTATCAACACATAACATAGTATCGATATGGAATATGGCGAAAACACATGACTACCTCTCCCGTGTGTCCTCAGGAACGCTTTAGTCTTTATAAGTTCAGTTGCTAGGCCTCTCCTTTGCTAAGAAAGGATTGGGCCACTTGTTACTCTCAGCACCTTTTACATTACTTGCTTTTACTTTCCTGTTGCTTATACCGAGAAAACCCCTAAAAGTTATCTTTCAGTGCTTGCAGTAATTTCTTGCTCAGAATCGCTTATCTATACCTTCTGCTCCTCGTTGGGTTCGACACTCTTACTTATCGAAAACGCTGCAATAGGTCCCTTACGGTTGAGGGTCATCATTTGCCGCCTTCCAACTCAAGGACCAAGCTGCTGATTGGTGGTAGCAGTACAAAGACTCTAGAGAAGGACGTGAAATCTCATGGACTGACTTCTACAAGGATTTCCGCTCTCACCACATTCCAACTAGTGTCATCGAAGGTATGCGTGAGCAATTCTGCAACCTGAAGCAAGGCACCATGTCCATTTATCAATACAATGTCAAGTTCCAGAACCTTGCCCGCTATTCCAAGCAAGACATCCCAAATGCCAAGAGCAAGATTTATCAGTTCCGTGGTGGTCTGAAGGATGAACTCCAACTAGCTCTCACCTTGTTTGAGCCGGATGAATTTGATCAATTCTATAACATGGCACTTAAGCAAGAGGCAGCCCAGCTCAAGATGGAAGCTTCCAAAAAGAGAATCAGAGATGCTGTCAACTCCTCCTCTTCTTCCCAAGTGGTTGCAAAGCAGCAGAAGTTTTGGCTTCCACCTCCTCCAGTGATCCAACCTTCCAACAACAACAAGCACTCTGGTGGCCGTGGTTTCTCCCACCCACCCAACCCAAGCAATAAGTCCAAGAATCACTTTCAAGCTTCGAAGTCAAGTGCTCCTTATTACCGTCCTCTATCAGAAGTGGTTTGCAACAAGTGCGGGCGGAAAGGTCACTATGCAAACAAGTGTACTCAAAGGCGCCTTCCGCCTCCTCCACCTGTCAGCACTGCTATTGTCAAGCACAACCCCAAGCATGCAAGAGTGAACTTGATGAATGCAGCTCAAGCAGAGAATTCTTCAGATGTGATAATTGGTAATCTTCCGGTTAACTCAATTCCTGCAAAAGTCTTGTTTGATTCTGGTGCATCACTTTCCTTCATGTCATGTCCATTTGCATCCAAGCACAACGTGGGCACAGTGGACTTACCACAGAAGTTATCAATTATTTCTTCGGGCAAACACATGACTTCCACCTCAATGGCTACGGATGTATCTATTCATATGGGTGATTACCGCTTTCTGGTTTCTCCGGTTATTCTCGGCAATTCCGACATTGATCTTATTCTTGGGATGGATTGGCTTTACAAGCATGATGCTTACATTGATTGTGCAAATAAGGAAGTCAAGCTTACTCATCCTGACGAAGACGTGATTATCTTCGCCTCTCGAGATAACACAATCAGGCTATTCTCTCTCAATGACAAGGGTGAGATTAATGCCATCTCTCAAATTCCGGTGGTCAATGAATATGAAGATGTTTTCCCCGAAGAGCTTCCAGGCATGCCTCCGCATCGTCAAGTTGAATTTGTCATTGAACTCGAGCCCGGTACCGAGCCAGCACGTCGGCGTCCGTACAAGCTTTCCCCTGAAGAGTTGAAGGAGCTGAAGAGACAACTCGATGAGCAAGAGTGTATGGGTCTAATCAGGCCTAGCACTTCTCCTTGGGGCTGTGGTGTTCTATTTGTCGAGAAGAAGGATGGCACGGAGCGCCTTTGCATTGATTACCGGCCATTTAACAAGAAGACAATAAAGAACAAGTATCCGCTCCCCAATATCAATGAATTGTTCGAGCAGCTCAAAGGAGCAAAAGTGTTCTCAAATCTCGATCTCCGGATGGGTTACCACCAGATCCGCATCCGTGAAGAAGATATCCACAAGACCGCATTCAGGACAAGCTACGGCTCCTATGAATACACAGTCATGTCTTTTGGCCTCGCAAATGCTCCACCCACCTTCTCGAGAATGATGCACTACATATTCAACCCTTACACCAATGAATTTGTTCTTGTCTATCTGGATGACATCTTGGTATTCTCCAAGAATGAAGAAGACCATGCCAAGCACCTCCGTTTGGTTCTGGACAGGCTCCGTGAACACAAGTTCTATGCGAAGTTCTCCAAATGCGAATTCTGGCTGGATAAGGTCTTGTATCTTGGCCATATCATCTCTGCTGAGGGTATTGCTGTCAACCCCGAGAAAGTTGAAGCGATTGTCAACTGGGAACCCCCTCAGAACGTCAAGCAACTCCGAAGCTTCCTTGGTCTCGCTAGCTATTGCAGAAGGTTCGTTGAGAACTTCTCCAAGATTGCCAAGCCTCTATCAAACTTGCTGCAGAAGAATGTCAAGTACAACTGGTCTCTTGATTGTGATGTGGCATTCAAAACACTCAAAGAAAATTCATCTCTGCTCCAGTTCTTACTCCTCCGGATGAGTCCAAGCCCTACGAAGTATTCTGTGATGCTTCTCTTCAAGGACTTGGTGGTGTTCTCATGCAAGACAAGAAGATTGTGGCATACACTTCTCGTCAATTGAAGCCAAATGAGAAGAACTACCCCACACATGATCTCGAGCTAGCAGCAGTGGTACATGCCTTGATCACGTGGAGACACCTTCTGTTGGGCAGAAAAGTGGACATCTTCACCGATCACAAGAGCTTGAAGCACATCTTCACACAGCCGAACCTGAACCTTCGCCAGACTCGTTGGGTTGAGATGATCCAAGAGTATGATCCAAGCATCAAATACACACCTGGCAAGGCCAATGTCATTGCATATGCCTTGAGCAGAAAGGCATATTGCAATAGTCTCTTTCTCAAGCCGTTTCAGCCCGAGCTTTGTGAATCATTCAGGAAGCTCAACCTCCAAGTTGTTCCGCAATGCTTTCTTGCAAATCTTCAAGTTGCTCCTACCTTGGAAGATCAGATCCGTGAGGCCCAACTCAGTGATGCTATGTTGCAGAAAGTGAAACATGGTATTGCTAAGGGTACTCCCAAATACAAGTGCTATCGCGTTGATGAGAAAGACACCTTGCTCTTTGAGGACAGACTTGTGGTTCCCAAGGGTGATCTCAGGAAGCTCATAATGAACGAAGCACATGACTCCCTCCTCCCCATTCATCCCGGAAGTTCCAAGATGTACCAAGACCTCAAGCAATCTTACTGGTGGACTCGCATGAAAAGGGAGATTGCCCAATTCCTGAACGAATGTGATGTCTGCAGAAGAGTGAAGGCAGAGCATCAACGTCCAGCCGGTCTCCTCCAACCTCTTCCTATTCCCGAGTGGAAATTCGACCACATTGAAATGGATTTCGTCACTGGGTTTCCCAAGTCCAAGAAGGGGAATGATGCTATCTTTGTGGTGATTGACAAGCTAACCAAAGTAGCCCACTTCCTTCCCGTCAAAGAATCCATCAATGCAGCTCAGTTGGCAGAGTTGTACACTTCCAGAATTGTGTCGTTGCATGGCATTCCTCAAGTTATCTCCTCAGACCGTGGAAGTTTGTTCACATCCAAGTTCTGCGACTCCTTTCAGTCAGCCATGGGCACTAAGATCCGTTTCAACACTGCGTTTCACCCTCAGACTAGTGTTCAAGTCGAAAGAGTGAACCAAATCCTCGAAGACATGCTCAGAGCTTGTGTCATCTCTTTTGGCATGAAGTGGGAAGATTATCTCTCGTTTGCCGAGTTCTCTTGCAACAACAGTTTCCAAGCAAGTGCCGGCAAAGCTCCATTTGAAATTCTCTATGGCAGAAAGTGCTGTACCCCTCTCAGCTGGTCCGAGACTGGTGAACGTCAACTTCTTGGCAATGACTTGATCTCAGAAGCCGAAGAAATGTGCAAAGTCATACGTGAGAATCTCAAGGCCGCTCAGTCGCGTCAAAAGAGTTACTTTGACGGCAAGCATCGTGATTTGGCCTTCGACATTGGAGATCATGTCTATCTCCGTGTTTCTCCTATGAAAGGAACCCAAAGATTCGGTATCAAAGGAAAGCTTGCTCCGAGATACGTGGGCCCTTTCAAGATTCTTGGCAAAAGGGGCGATCTAGCCTATCAACTTGAGCGCCCCTCCAACTTTGCAAATGTTCATGATGTGTTTCACGTGTCTGAACTCCGCAAGTGCTTCAAGACACCCGAACGCACCATTTCGTTCGAGGAGATTGATCTTCAACAAGACTTGTCTTACCGTGAGCACCCCGTTGCTATTCTTGAAGAAACTGAGCGCAAGACCCGCAACAAGTCAATCAAGTTCTTGAAAGTTAAGTGGTCACACCATACCGACCGAGAAGCTACGTGGGAACGAGAAGATCACCTTCGTTCCGAGTATCCTTCCTTCTTCCAGTCCTATATCTCGGGACGAGATCTTTTCATAGTAGAGGAGAGTTTGTAATGCCCCAGATGTAACACTTTCCAATTATGGCAATATATGAAACTTTGACTTCATCAATTCCATTCTGGGCTCTTCTTTCATTTCGGGTTTCTTCGTTTGTCGTGTGCGTGTGTGCATTTCATCCATGTCATGTTGTCATGTGCATTGCATTGCATTCTTGTTGTCACTTGCACCCGGTCCTACTCGTCTCTTCCCGTTGTCCATTTCGAGTTCCGACACTCTCTCACGTGTCCGTGGCACCGCCGAGTCCTTCTTTCGTGTGTGGCCGTGTAACATTCCCAGAATGACGTGAGACTTGTCGTGCGTTGTTGTTTTGGTACACGTAAGCTGCCTGTCAAGTTTCGTCGCGTTTGGAGTTCGTTTAGTACTCCAATGGTTAACCTAGTGGGCTAAAAGCACCTCTTCCTTTTGGCCCAAGACCCCCTCCACAACAGCCCATAAATCCAGCACAACCACTCCCATCATCTCGGTCGTCGGATCGCTTACGTGTGGCCGGAAACCGCACCCCATTTGGAGTCTCCTAGCTCCCTATGCCTATAAAAACGTCCCTCCCCCTCCATTTTTTTGGGTAAAAACCCTAGCAAACTCCTCCCGCAGCCGACGGACACATCCAACCACGGCCGGACATGTCCAGCCTCCTCCATCGCCGCCACGTGGCAGCGCGCTATTCACCGCCGCCACTGCACCCACTTCGCCGCCGCCAGGGCCCGCCTCCGGCCCTCCGCCGCCCGCCTCCCGGGCCGACGCACTCCGTCGCCCCGCGACTTCGCCCCTTCTCCCGCCGGCCTCACCGCCACCCGGCACCGCCGCAAGCCTCGCCCTCCCGCCGGCGCGGCCCCGACGCGCCCCACCGCCGCAGGGAAACTCGCCGCCGGCCTCGCCCCGGTCGGATCCGGGTTCCTAA
The DNA here is from genome assembly GCA_902687465.1 of Secale cereale. NCBI lineage: Eukaryota > Viridiplantae > Streptophyta > Magnoliopsida > Poales > Poaceae > Secale > Secale cereale. The sequence continues at coordinate 106,790,106 of LR738709.1, forward strand.
CCGCCGGATCCGGGCAGATCCGTCCCGTCCCCGCCGCCCGAGGTCCTCGCCGGAGCAGAGTCAAGCCGCCGCCGCGGCCTCGTGCTCGCTCGGGGAGGGCGACCGCATCAACCTCCGGGCCGGCCCATCTTCCCCAAGGCGCGTGGGCCTCCTCGTCCCCGGGGCCCAGAACCTCCAGGCCAGCCTCTTCCTCGTCTGCTCAATTTGGGCCGAGGCCCGTAGGTGAGCCTCTCCCCTATCCCTCGCCCCGGGTGACTTATTCTAACTTGCGCTCATTGTTTGCTGAGATTTGGCTAAGTCTGTGAATTCATACATTCTGGTGGCATCTTTGCATGGCTGTAACTTTTAGTGTGCTTGTCCAAATTGTGCATATGATATATCAAAATGATCGTGGTGATGTGCTCTACATTTTGTTCCATTGTGGCATGCTTGTTTAAGATCATCTAGATGTCCTAATATTCGTGACAAGAGTGCTACTTGTTATAAACTGCAGTTACTTGTTATTTTGTTGCTATGTTTGCTTGATGCCCTAGTCAAATCCATGCTTGTTTTGGATTGGCTGATGGCTTCTCGCCCCTCGTTGGTTACCCCAAGTGGAAGGTTTGAGATGCAGTGTAACGGAAGTTTTCCCTTGGCAAAGATACCAAGGATCGATTTCCCTGAGACTCTCAGTTTCAACAAGAAGGTGTAAACTGCTAACGGCGCCAGATATTAGCAATCAACGTGGACCTGCACACAGATACAAATAACTTTGCTCCCAACGAGTACAGAGAGGTTGTCAATCCCTCCGGCCTTGTCGTTTACAAAGGATCAAACACAAGTGATAGTAGTGATAGGTTTTGCTGCAATAGTAAGTAAAAAGCGGAAAGTAAATAGCGGATGTGATCAATGATGGTAATATGGACCGGAGTCCCATGATGTTCACTAGTGATGTCTCTCTCCCAAAAGACGATAAAACAGCTATGTGAGGTAAACGAATTACAGCTGGGCAATTGACAGGACCATGTGCGCAAACCAATGCTGACTAAGTTGCAAGAAAGGTAGAGGTTCAAAGCATGGGCGGTACGCCAAGGCAAGTAGACCGAAATCCATCTGCATCTACTACTAATCATCCACCTTGAGATATCTATCCAGAACATCTCACTGGTATTAAGTTGCGAGTCCCACCCATAGTGTAAACTCAAAGCAACAGACAACTGCATTAAAAGAACTTTGCGTAAAGTAAACAATCCTTGCACCCGCGGGCACAAGCACCGTTGTTTTCCCCCTTGTGGCAACAACACATCCCCTAGACTCATGTTTCTATCACTCAAACTAGTCATCGAGGGGCATGAACCCACAATCAAGCATAACGTTCCCTCTTGGAGTCACTACCTACTACTTGGCCAAAGCAATAAATAACAACGGAGAACATGCAAGAATTACTTACGAACATAAATATAAAAGAGGTGAATCAAATATATTACTCAAACACAATCTGAACATAATCTCATAATCCATCGGATCCCAGCAAACTCATCATAGCAACAACATAAGGATTACATATGTGCCTCGATCATGTAGGGCAGCTCACGAGGACTAATTAGTGAAGCACAAGAACGGGAGGAGAAAATCACATAGCTACTGGTCATGGACCCATGGTCCAAGGGAGACTACTCACAATTCATCCGGGAGGCGTCCATGGTGGTGGAGAAGCTCCTGGTGGTGATCCTCCCCTCCGGCAGGGTGCCGGGAAGAGTTCTCCTGGTGCTCCCGATCTTGGAAGCGCGGCGGCGGCGGAACAGAGATGAGATCACGAAAAAGGGTTCCCGTCTCGAGGGTTTCGGGACACGATATAAATATATGCCAAAGGGGGGCATCAGACGAGGCTCGGGGGGCACAGGCGCCCCCCGGCGCGGCCAGGGGGGGGGGGCGCCACCAGGGCGCCTGGAGCCCTGGTGGCCCCCCTCCGGCTGTACTTCGGGTGCCGGGAAGCTTCTGGAACGCTGATTTTTTATATAATTTTTCCGGGATTTTTCTGGCAGTTCTCGTAATGGGAAAACCTGAAATACAAAAACAGCCGAAAACAGAAACTGGCACTGGGGTGCACTGAGTTAATAGGTTAGTCCAAATATGATCAAAAGTGTATGGAAGTGTATAAATATCATAGCAATATCACCCAAAAGAGGCATGGAGCAAGCAGAAATTATAGATACGTTTTGGACGTATCAACATCCCCAAGCTTAATTCCTGCTCGTCCTAGAGTAGGTAAATGATAACAAGAATAATTTCTGTGGTGACATGCTATTAACCATATAGGACTTTTCATAGTCATATGACAAAAGCTTACTGAGACAATGAATCTGTAGTAATTAAGTTGCCTGATGAGAAAATCACAAAGAACTGAAAGTTTTACAATATGATACTGAAACATCAAATAGATTTGCAATGAGCATGGTGTGCAAATATGATAAAGTGATATCTCGCTTGCCCCCTTTAGTGAAGCAAAACATAAATGCAGGGGCACCTCCAAGGTTTAAGTGATGACTAGATACAATCATTTCAAAATAAACGATATCACAAACATGCAAAAGACAATGCTACTTTGGGACAATGCACATTACACTCAGAATGACAATCATGCTCTCAATAGTTGGTGCTTTTAAAAGAAGGTGGAGACTCTCGAACCGTGGCTTTTGTTGGCAAGGTTGAAAACCCGTAGTCGGAAACAAAGACAAAACATGTACCAGAGCTCTTGGTTTAAAAACAGAAGTAATAATTATTTTTTTAGATCATGCATGTTCTGTCAACAAATGCTAGCAGACAACTCAATCACTTCTTGAGATGGACAAGTTTCGAGGAACGGCCCCCGAATGAGGACGATCACATCCTCTTAATCTCCTTTGTTTATCACTGCCAAAGTTTTCTGATTTCTCATGAACAAAGCGTGAAGGAGGGTTTGTTTGTTATATTATCTTTTTGAGCCGGGCGCACTCAATGCCAGTTCCTTCTCGTATTATGGGTTTGCACATTATACATGCAATCCCGGGGTGAAGCTTGTCCAACTTAAAAAGATCATGAATTAACTACTACTTCCTCATGAACTTAAAACAGAGGCACAAAATAAGAATGCATTTCTTTTTTTTTTTGAATAATTTCGAGATGGTACATGAAAGTCTCCGTTAGGAATGGCAGGTAAATACCATGTAGGAAGGTATGGTGGACTCATATGGCATAACTGGTATAGAGGAATTTGGATGCACAAGCAGTCAGTCCGCTTAGTACAGGTGGAGGTTAGCAAAAGACTGGGAGCGACCAACTAAAAGAGCAATGACGGTCATAATCATGCAGAGCGACAAAGCAACATTGAATCAGGCATGGAAGTTATATCGCTACTCAGAAACAAAAGATCATCAAGGCTTGATAGACTTTCTTTACGGTCTTAAATATGCGTGAGCATACGCCAAGTCAATCAAAGTAAATTCTCGAAGGAAGATATTACTAAACCATACCACATCATAGGCAAACAAATCATGTTGGTATTCCAATAACACATTGGGATCCCCCCAGCTATTTGAGACTAACCATAAGAAAACATGAACTACTAAGCACCATTATGCACGTAACATCTTTATCATAGACATATCAACCAATGCAACGGAAGCAAACTCTCTTAATAATATAATCATGATAAATAAAGAGAGTTCAAGCAACCAACTAAACAAAAGCTCTTTAAAAAGATAAGCATGAAAGTTAAGAGCTAAGCATGATAGTAGCTATTAAAAGACAAAGAACAAACACAACAAAGATAGACATGAAAATTCTATGTTGTGTTCTAGGTAGAAGTGGAGTGTGTTTCTCTCCCACATAAAGAAAGCTGAGTTCCGACTCGTTATGAAAAGCTAAGGAAAACTAAAAAGGAAAACTAAAAGCAAGACGCTCCAAGCGTAGCACATAACACATGAAGTGATTAAAATATAGTGGAACGAAAGACGAACTGATAATGTTGATGGAGAAGGGGATGCACGGGGGCATCCCCAAGCTTAGACGCTTGAGTCTCCTTGAATATTTCTTGGGGGTGCATGGGGGCATCCCCAAGCTTGAGCGTTTGACACTCCTGGATCTTTTTATCATCTTCCCTCGCACACTTGAAAGCTCCCTTCATACATAACTTATCATAATCTGATTAGCGAGGTTAGTACCCATAATAAAATAATTGTTCCTTGCTGGAAATAAGGATATTCTTGAAGATCTACTGTTTCTCAAGGTTGCCAAAAGGTTTTTGCAAAGAAAAAGCAAGCTCTAGGTTTGCAAAATGAAGGAAAGGCAAAACAGGACAGAATCTGTGAAAAACAGAACAGCAGGTGGTAAATGATTTTTTCGGGGTACTTCTGCAACTCTAATAAAAAAACTCAGAACAGACGCACGAAAGACAATTATATAGAGCACGCTGTCGAAAAAATTCAGACCAAAAAGATGATCTGGTGATTTTATACGATTATTTCTATCCAAGGACATAATCTGTTTCCTGGACAGCACGTCACAACTTTTGAACTTTCTTGCAATCAGAGGCTACACTTGGCACAAAATTGAAAAGCAAAGATACAATGATGATGCTACTGTAGTAACAACATCAAGACACAACAAAAGCAAAATAAAATTTATTCATTGGGCTGCCTCCCAAAAGCGCTTTCTTTTATGCCTTTAAGCTAGGCATAATGCATAGAGATCAAGTCTTATCAAGAGTAAAAGAATAGCTAGCCCGTATAACGGACTCAAAAGGTAACTTAATCTTTTTTCGAGGGAAGTGTTCCATCCCTTTCTTGAGAGGAAACTGGAATTTTATATTCCCCTCTTTCATGTCAATGATAGCACCAACGCTGCGTAGAAAAGGACGTCCCAAAATAATTGGACAAGAAGGTTCACACTCAATGTCCATAATAGTAAAATCAACGGGAACATAATTGTCATTGACAATGATAAGAAAATCGTCGATCCTCCCCGAAGGTTTCTTTATGGAAGAATCAACGAGACGAACACCAAAAGAACAAGAATCAAAAGGTTCCAATTTAAGCATATCATATATTCTTTTGGGCATAACAGAGGTACTAGCACCAACATCACATAAAGCATAGCAAGAGAAGTTATTCAACTTAATTTTAATCATAGGATCCCAACCATCTTCTAGCTTTCTAGGTATGGAGGCTTCTACTCTAAGTTTCTCCTCCCTAGCTTTGATGAGAGCATTAGTGATATGCTCTGTGAAGGCAAGATTAAGTGTGCTAGTGTGGGGATCTTTAGCCATTCTTTGTAGAAAGGTGACAACTTCTGAGATACTACAATTATCAAAATTAATTTTATCATTATTGGGCAGAATTGTAGTGTCATCTTCTTTGTTTGAATTGCTCTCTATTATAAGAGTTTGAACGTCTTCCCAAGTTTGGGGAAGCATAGGAGCAACTTTAAACTGAGGCTCATACTCTTTTCCTGGAAGACCATGCCATGGGCATAACTCTCATTCAAGACTAACATAATCACAAGGTTTATTACTTTTGTAGATCCCGACAGTGGTGATTGGCGTAATGGAAGAAGGGGTATACTCCTCCCATCTAGTGTTTTTGGTGGAACCCATAGTAGCAAGCAAGCAAGATAACTATTTTTGTGATTTTCAATAAAAGATACTAAAGCAAAACTGAAAGGTAAACTAACAAGACTAAAAAGCAAAGGTAAAAGATAGCGTGCAACTCCCCTATCCTGAAGAGTGGAGTCTCCGGCAACGGCGCCAGAAAACTTTGCTTGATGACTTCTCGCCCCTCGTTGGTTACCCCAAGTGGAAGGTTTGAGATGCAGTGTAGCGGAAGTTTTCCCTTGGCAAAGATACCAAGGATCGATTTCCCTGAGACTCCCAGTTTCAACAAGAAGGTGTCAACTGCTAACGGCGCCAGATATTAGCAATCAACGTGGACCTGCACACAGATACAAATAACTTTGCTCCCAACGAGTACAAAGAGGTTGTCAATCCCTCCGGCCTTGTCGTTTACAAAGGATCAAACACAAGTGATAGTAGTGATAGGTTTTGCTGCAATAGTAAGTAAAAAGCGGAAAGTAAATAGCGGATGTGATCAATGATGGTAATATGGACCGGAGTCCCATGATGTTCACTAGTGATGTCTCTCTCCCAAAAGACGATAAAACAACTATGTGAGGTAAACGAATTACAGCTGGGCAATTGACAGGACCATGTGCGCAAACCAATGCTGACTAAGTTGCAAGAAAGGTAGAGGTTCAAAGCATGGGCGGTACGCCAAGGCAAGTAGACCGAAATCCATCTGCATCTACTACTAATCATCCACCTTGAGATATCTATCCTGAACATCTCGCTGGTATTAAGTTGCGAGTCCCACCCATAGTGTAAACTCAAAGCAACAGACAACTGCATTAAAAGAACTTTGCGTAAAGTAAACAATCCTTGCACCCGCGAGCACAAGCACCGTTGTTTTCCCCCTTGTGGCAACAACACATCCCCTAGACTCATGTTTCTGTCACTCAAACTAGTCATCGAGGGGCATGAACCCACAATCAAGCATAACGTTCCCTCTTGGAGTCACTACCTACTACTTGGCCAAAGCAATAAATAACAACGAAGAACATGCAAGAATTACTTACGAACATAAATATAAAAGAGGTGAATCAAATATATTACTCAAACACAATCTGAACATAATCTCATAATCCATCGGATCCCAGCAAACTCATCATAGCAACAGCATAAGGATTACATATGTGCCTCGATCATGTAGGGCAGCTCACGAGGACTAATTAGTGAAGCACAAGAACGGGAGGAGAACATCACATAGCTACTGGTCATGGACCCATGGTCCAAGGGAGACTACTCACAACTCATCCGGGAGGCGTCCATGGTGGTGGAGAAGCTCCCGGTGGTGATCCTCCCCTCCGGCAGGGTGCCGGGAAGAGTTCTCCTGGTGCTCCCGATCTTGGAAGCGCGACGGCGGCGGAACAGAGATGAGATCACGAAAAAGGGTTCCCGTCTCGAGGGTTTCGGGACACGACATAAATATATGCCAAAGGGGGGCATCAGACGAGGCTCGGGGGGCCCAGGCGCCCCCCCGGCGCGGCCAGGGGGGCCGCGCCACCAGGTTGCCTGGAGCCCTGGTGGCCCCCCTCCGGCTGTACTTCGGGTGCCGGGAAGCTTCTGGAACGATGATTTTTTATATAATTTTTCCGGGATTTTTCTTGCAGTTCTCGTAATGGGAAAACCTGAAATACAAAAACAGCCGAAAACAGAAACTGACACTGGGGTGCACTGAGTTAACAGGTTAGTCCAAATATGATCAAAAGTGTATGGAAGTGTATAAATATCATAGCAATATCACCCAAAAGAGGCATGGAGCAAGCAGAAATTATAGATACGTTTTGGACGTATCAGTGGCCAATGATCATTCCTTGTTGTCCATGTTATTGTCTATCCATCCATGCCCTCACTTGCACATATGGCTTGTTGTAGCTTATATATCTCTTGCTCCAATGTTGCTATGTGGCTATTAACTTCAGCTTTGCATTGTATCTTGTTTCGTGTGTATGTGTTGAACCGTTGCTCCGTTTTGAGCGTGCCCTATATGAAACTTGTGTGATTTTGCATGTAGAATCATAATATCATGTTGTTTACATGTTTGGAGTGTGTTTGCTTGATGTTTGGGTGCATCTTGCACCGTTGCCATGTTTGTCTTGTTTTGCTCATATCTTCTAGACCGTAGCTCCGAATTAAACAAACTTTATATGAAACTTGACTAGAATTTCGTGTAGATCATCGGTGCATGTTAACTTGCTGTTTAACAACTTTAACTTAAGGTTTGTTCAGATCTGGACCAATTTCAAAATATGCATATGAGGACTTACCTGATTTGCTATATGTTGATTCCGGCCTCATTTAAACTTGTTGTTTTGTGTTGTTCTTTTGTGCTTCATCCCTTGCCATGAATGCATCGTATAGACTTGTCTTGCATCATGTTGATTGTGCATTGCACCTTGTTTGATTTTGTGCCATGTTGTGTTCTTGTGTTGAGTAGGGCCGGGAGCCGAGACCGAAAACAAGGTTCCTAGCAAGGTTGAGTACGAGGAGCCGTCTTACAATCCCATCGACGACTCGACATGCAAGATGACCTAACCCAGATATCATTACTATCTTTGCCTATTGCTAGATGTCTCCCTCTTTAGCTCATTGCCTCGATGCCCATGTTTTTTTGTCAGCCTCCTATTGTAACCATGAATCTGTCTAACCACCCAACCTAGCAAACCTTTGTTTGGCTACGTAAGCTTCGCTCGGCCTCTTCTTATAGCATTGCTAGTTGCAGGAGAAGATTTGAAGATTCTTGCTCATGAAGAAGTTATTGTTGGGATATCACACTATATAAACTGTTAAACCAAATCATCTATATATTGGTAATGGGTGGAAGGCTAAGCCTCTTGCTTGGTGTTTTGTTCCACTCATGCCGCCCTAGGAACCGTATACACTGGTGTTATGTTCCTTGATTTTGCGTCCCTAACACGGTTGGGGTTTATGGACCCCCCTCGATAACCCGCTTAGCGCTAAAGCTTTTCCAGTAAGGCCTGACATTGGTACTCCATTTGCCTAACAACTAAAACTTGCATAGGGACTAGCTATCCCGTGATCTTAATTCACAACCCCCGGGCCAGTGCTCCACATGAGTGTTGGTCCAACCGAGCAGACTGCAGGGCCGCCTTGGGGAAACCCGAGGTATTTGGTATTTTCCTGTAGGCTGCCTCATCCGGTCGTGGCCTGAGACTAGATACGCGCGGCTACTGTCAGGGTGTCGGCACGCCGGGAGGTCTTGCTGGATTAGTTTTACCTTAGTCGGAATATCTTGAGCACGGGATTCCGAGAATACTCGGCTCTTCTCACCTTGGAGTTGCGACTCCGCAGATCGTGAGCTTGTGATGGGCTAAGTTGGGACACCCCTGCAGGGTTTGATCTTTCGAAAGCCATGCCCGCGGTTAAGTGGCAGATGGGAATTTGTTAATATCCGGTTGTAGAAAACTTGACACCATGTTCTGAATAAACTACCAGCGTGAGTAACCGTGACGGTCATTTTCTGAAGGGGTTCGGGAAGTGAACACGGTGGGGTTATGTTTGACGTGCTTAGATAGGATCACTTCGTGATCACTTTGACGCTCGTGGCATTTCTCTTCTCGCTCTAAACACGTAAGCTAGTGCTAGTACAACTGCAACCTTTGTTCTTCAGCCTTGATCCTCACCCAAGGCTTAGATAGTTTTGCTACCCGGGAACGGGATTGCTGAGTCCTCCGTGGCTCACAGATTCTACACAACACTAGATGCAGGTACTATGGTGAACTACACAGGCGATGTGTCAGGACCGGTTTTTCAGTAAAATAATTACCGAAAGACTGACCTTTTTATTGAACCAGCAAGGAAGAATACTTCTTGTTGATAAACAATTCCTTGATACAGAATTCCAGAGTACTGAATATTATACAAGGTTGAGCTGAGGTTGCTCAACAATTTATTACAAGTACGCCTTTATAATACATAAGGGCGGATATGACACAATGGTATGGTGGCATACTACTAACTCGTAATGAAAAGGTGGTGGATATATCACGGTGTAGTGGGTGACGTGACTCCACTATCTTACAGTTCATCGAATGTCGGAGTGAGACCCGATGAATTTATTTGGTGGGTGGCGGAAGCGGTTATATAACAGTGATCAACTCCAGGATCGCAAGAGACTGACCGGGACTCCACTAGACGTCGGACTCGCTATCGAACTCTTCATCCATGAGATCGCCTTCGTCAATATCTGGCCAAATCAACAAGCCAGGTGAGTACTTTGAATGTACTCACAAGACAGTTCGGACATAAGATATAACAAATGCAAACATGATGCATATGAGTATTCTAGCAAAATGTAACCGAATAATATAATTTCTGTGCTGCAAGCAAAAATGGAAGTCGGGCGGTAATCCTCCCGAAATCCATAAGATATATAAAAGAAAACCAAATGAGTGTCTGCACGACGCCTCGTGAGGAAAAAGAATAAAAACATGCCACAGTCGGACGTCTGGGCAACATCACATCAAGGGCTTATAAATAACAGGAATGCCACAGTCGGACGTCTGAGCGACATCACATAAAGGGCTTATAAATACCAAGAATGACACAGTCGGACGTTTGAGCGACATCACCTACAGGGCTCATAAATAACAAGAATGCCACAGTCGGACGTCTGAGCGACATCACATAAAGGGCTTATGACGGAAATAAATGACAGGAATGCCATAGTCGGACGTCTAAGCGACATCACATAAAGGGCTTATAATGAAAATAAATAACAAGAATGCCACAGTCGGACGTCTGAGCGACATCACATAAAGGGCTTATAATGAACATTAGCATAACGGAAAAATACTTCAGGTGATAAATCGGTGCAGAGATAACGGGTTAGTCCATCTACCTAAAATGAACTTGACAAATAACACCACTCTTATTACTATCATAAAATTACTAGAGACGGTCACCGGGGTTGACACGAAGAGTGACTCTAAGCCATAAACATGGCTATTCGGAAGATTTGACTCTTCAAAGTTTGTACTCTTAAATCACAGCCAACGGAGTCCACTAGCCACAGGGACTAGTTCCGTCTACGGTGTTGTAGCAGAAACACGACTGACCAGTACACACCCATTTCACATCATGTTGTCCGGAATCACCCGTGACAATATTCACGAAAAACTTTAAGACGGGGAGGCTACAACCTCGAATAGCATTTGATCAAATTTATATATGCACGCTCTAAGGGGTGCCCCCCTCTCGGTCCCAACCGGAAACACCCATGCCCCCTGACCGGATGACGGGCTTTAATCCAGGGCCATGGAACCCTCATCCCGACCCCTCTACTTGGTGTGTACACGGAAAGTGGTTTGCAACCGACTAGACCGTAATCTTAACAGACGACATATCACAGTACCAAAAAGGAGATGAACGGGATCACGACTTGATCCACGTTGATACTAAAGTTAACCAACTACTGGCATGCTACAACAATACCAGTACACAACCCATCATGTCACCACATGATCGAGGTGGTTCAACTATTATCATTCGGGGCTCACCCGAAGCTTACTTGCATGAAATATAGTCATCCACAAATGCTTATATGACCATGCTATGAAAAGAACTACTCGAGCAAACATGCAACACACTCATCATATCAAAGGTTCAAACATGCTTGCCTGGTTCGGAGTAGTCGGAGTCTAACTCGGTGAGGTTCGCGGCTCCGTCACATCCTTCGGTATCTACGTATTCAAACAAAACGAATACTAATATAAATACCGCGCGTGCAAAAAAGTTGCTCCAAATATTTTTCAAATAAATATGACAAAAAACTAGACAAAAAACTAAAGAGGACAGAAAAAGAATCAACTCAAAATCATCTTTAGTTAAAAAGACATTAGAGTTTCTGTCGAGGGACTCATCTGTAATGATACAGAAAGTTTCCAGGGGCTAGAATGGAAAACACAAAAGCGAACCGGTACGCAGTACGCCAGCTGAATAGGAAGACGTACTTTGCCCAAAGGCGCTTTCCAGAAAAACGTTTCGGAGGGAAAAGAGAGGCTGACGAGGGGGTCCCACCCGTCAGATTTAAAAACGGAAACAGAGTCGCGCCGGCGCCAGAAGGCTGCGGTGGTCGCCGATGCCGATCCACGGCGAGGTAGGGGAAGGGAGGGGTACCTACAGCTTCCTGGTGTTCTTCCGCGTCGGTGGGTGGTGGAGTTGAGCGTCGACGAGCCCCACGTCGACGGCGACCCTATCCCCGGCGGACGGTGGCTCGGGTGGTCGTGGGCCTCGTCGGAGGGAGCTTCTGGGGTCAAATTGGAGTGGGGGTTAGACTTAGGTAGGCGCCAGGAGGCTACGCTCGAGTCCAGGGCGGCGGAGGAGTTCTCACCAGAGAGAACGTTGCTGGAGCCCGAGGCGGACGGAGTTGGCCGGAGTTGAGGAAGAAGGCCCCCTCGACGCTCTTCCAGAGGCTAGGCGGGGTCTAGTGAGGTGGTGGAGGTGTGTGGGGTCGAGCGTGAGCTCGGGGGTGCTATATATAGCCAGCCCGAGGCGGTTGCGGTGAACGGGATAAGTCGGGCGATCAATTACGGCGGCGCTGTGGCTGGACGGCTGGTTTAGGAGCTTGAGCGTCGACTAGGAGGTGCACTGGTTCCATTTCAGTGCTTAACTCAGCAAGGGAGGGGCGGTTACGGTCCGTCCTCGACGGAACGGCCGTGCGGCATGTCGGCGGCAGAGAGCGCGCCCTGTGCGTGCCAGGCCACGACGACGGTGCTGCAGGCGTGCGCTGGCGAGGGAGAAGGCCACGCGGAGCTCCCGGGTGGCTTGGGCGGTGCCAAATGGTGTTGTGCCGCAGGGTGCCTCCTGTCGGCCGCCACGGGAGGTTCTGCTGCCGCGGAAGACGCCGGCGCAGGCGGGCCAGGGCGCCACCGACGCCAAGAAGCAGCCAAGCACGCGTGCAGCGCTCTGGATAAGAAGGAGGTGCAGTGCAACATCGAGCCAAAGTGGCACTGGTGAGTTTGACGAAGCTGACTGACGAAACTGACGAACTACACTGTCGCCTGTAAAGTTCAGTTAACGTTTTCTGAAACTGACAGAAACAGTGCACGCCAGGTGTTTGACAAAATGATTTTGGCATGTGGAAAATATTGCTGGAGCTGATATTTGGTGGAGTGGTCTCTTGATGCATCTAGAGCCTGCCTGAATTTTCACAGAATTTTTGGAAGAAGGAAAATATGAATTTCACCAAAATTTGCAAATCTGGTCCAAACTTGCAGCAGGTGAAATTTGAAATTTTTGAACTGTGGACCAGTGAAACAAGATGGATCTAGGTTGTGGGTACTAAGGACTATCTAGTGAAGTTAGTTTGGAATCAAATATCAAGGTGAGCATGGTGGTTCTTTTGTAAATCACCATGGTCCATTTAAATGGACATAAATTGTTTTTGGAGCAAAATAAATAGAAGAAAAATTCCAATGAGGTTGAAACTTGCTGGAATTGATGAGAGACTTGTTTCAAGGTGAAGGGGAGGTCTTGGAGATAAAATATTCTTATTGTGTGTCATGGCAAGAGGAAAGTTGGAGAGGAAGATAAGCCCAAGGTTATCCCTATGATGGTTAATCAAGGAGGGAAAAGAATCAAACAAACCCTTATGAAAATCAACTTGTGTTTGAGCTAACACAAGAAGAAAACCTTCAAGACCAAAAATCAAGCTTGAGAAGAACACACAAACTTTGGTCAGAAAAGATTTTAGAAGGGTTTTCAAAAGAAGATCAAATATCCCCCTTCCAAAAGACCAAAGTTTGGAAGAAAAACAAAAACCAAAAATTTGGTGTTACACGATGGCACATAGCTGTACTGGGAGTTCAATGAAGAACGTGGGCGATACTACGTGTACTATCCCGATGATCAGTAGTGGCTTCTACTAGGGGCGATTCGGACCTAGTGGCTATATTTATTTCGTATCTTTCATTTGGATCTTCGTCCGTAGTCGGACTGTGATGTTATTTGGATGATGATTGCTTATGTAATGTATTGTGTGACGTGGCGAGTGTAAGCCAACTACTCTTTTGCAATTTCATCCCTATTTTACATGAGTCGTGCAAAGATACCATACTTGAGATCATTCTAGTATGAGCTTATACCTTTAAGTCATGCCTCGACACGTAGGAGGTATAATCTCATACAGGGCATTACATGATTGTGCTGAAAATTTAAAATTTCTTAGCCGTACTTGTGAACTTTGCAATGAACATGGTCATTTCATTCCCCAATGCAAATTGTTTCATGATCGAATCGTGTCCAAAAATTGTGACGACTTGATTTTCCTTGCACATCATAATGAACTTAGCTTGCTTTTGGGTTATGAAGAAATCAAATGTAGAACTAAGCATCTTCCAGGATTTTCCCGTGATAAACTTCTTGATTTTGATGTAGAGGAAATATATATGTATTGTGCGGTGAATTGCATTGAAAATCCTTATATTGCCAATTACCTTAAGACAAGAAAACAAATAGGAAATTAATCTCATTAATAAGGAGCTCCAAAAAGAAGATTAAACCCACACATGATGCGAAGAAGAAAAAGAAAATACGGAGAAGCAAAGGTAAAGAGGTTTCCCTTCATAATGATGTTGCTCCTATTACTCATTGTGATGATGATAATTGCTATACTATCGGTGCTATCCATACTATTAATGATGAGAGTGATTATGCTTATGATACGCAAAGGCCCAAGCTTGGGGATGCTATGCTTGATGAGAATGACATGTTTGAGAATCTATTTGCTGCAATTAATGTTTATCCCAAGCGTGGGGAAGCTACGTTTGATGAAGATGATATTTTTAGCCTCCCAAGTCTTGATATGCAAATCTATTATGAGGAAAGCATGCCGCCTACTTATGATGATTATTGTGATGACACTTATGATATAAAAAGTAGTGATGATTATATTTATAAAACTTGTCGTGATTATGATTACCCTTTTTCTGAACATTACTCTTTTAATGTGGAGGCAATCTATAGTATTCAAGTCTCTTATGATACTTCCACTATTCCGAATGAGAAGAATTTTGCTTATGTGGAGAGTAATAAAATTTATATGCAAGTAGATCATGAAAAGAATGCTTTATGTGCTGGTTATATGGTTGAATTCATTCATTATGCTACTGAAAATTATTATGAGAGAGGATCATATTCTTCTACATATTGCAATAATATCAAGTTTCCTCTCTATGTGCTTAAAATCTTGGAGTTATGCTCGTTTTCCCTTACTATGCTAGTTGATTATTATTCCCACAAGTTGTTTGTTCACAAAATCCCTATGCATAGGAAGTGGGTTAGACTTAAATATGCTAGTCATATTCTTCATGATGCTCCCTTTATGTTTCAATTCTTATCTTTTATGCGAGCATCATTGAAATCATTGTGCCTAGCTAAGGGCGTTAAACGATAGCGCTTGTTGGGAGGCAACCCAACTTTATTTTTGTTCTTTGCTTTTTGCTTCTGTTTAGGAATAAATATTACATCTAGCTTCTGTTTATATGTGATTTTGTGTTTTAATTCGTGTTTGTGCCAAGTAGAACCTTTGGGAAGACTTGTGTGAAGTTTATGTGATAATGCTGTAAAAAACAGAAAGTTTAGCGCTCATGAGATTGGCTACCATTTTTTTACTGGAGAGTGCTTTTTAGTTGATTCTTTTTGCAGATGATTAATAGACAAATTCCTCAGGTTTACCAATTTATTTCAATTTTTTTGGAGTTACAGAAGTATGCGAAAGTTACAGATTACTACAGACTGTTCTCTTTTTGACAAATTCTGTTTTTCGTGTGTTGTTTGCTTATTTTGATGAATCTATGAGTAGTATTGGAGGATATGAATCATAGAGAAGTTGGAATACAGTAGGTTTAACACCAATATAAACAAAGAATGAGTTCATTACAGTACCTTTGAAGTGGTGGTTTGTTTTCTTATACTAACGAAGCTCACGAGATTTTTGTCTAAGTTTTGTGTTGTGAAGCTTTCAAGTTTTGAGTATTGCTTTGATGGACTACGAAACAAGGAGTGGCAAGAGCCTAAGCTTGGAGATGCCCAAGGCACCCCAAGTTAATATTCAAGGACAATTGATATGTCTTCGTCGTATCTATAATTTTTTATTGTTCCATGCCAATATTCTACAACTTTCATATACTTTTGGCAACTTTTTATACTATTTTTTGGGACTAACATATTGATCCAGTGACCAGTGCCAGTTCCTGTTTGTTGCATGTTTTTTGTTTTGCAGAATATCCATATCAAACGGGGTCCAAACGGAATAAAAACGGACGGAGATTTTTTTTGGAATATATGTGAATTTTGGGAAGCGGAACCAACAAGAGACGATGCCCCAGTGGGCCACGAGGCAGGGGCAGGCGCGCCCTGGACCCTCGTGGCCACACCATAAGGTGGTTGATGCCCTTCTTTCGCCGCAAGAAAGCTAATATCCGGATAAAAATCGTGTCAAAAAATCAGCCCATTCGGAGTTACGGATATCCGGGAATTTAAGAAATGGTGGAAGGCCAGAATCTGGGAACGCAGAAACAGAGAGAGACAGAGAGACAGATCCAATCTCGGAGGGGCTCTCGCTCCTCCCACGCCATGGAGACCATGGACCAGAGGGGAAACCCTTCTCCCATCTAGGGAGAAGGTCAAGGAAGAAGAAGAAGGAGGGTGGCTCTCTCCCCCTCGCTTCCGGTGGCACCGGAGTGCCACTAGGGCCATCATCGTGTGACGGCGATCTACACCAACACCTCCGTCATCTTCACCAACATCTCCATCACCTTCCTCCATCTATATACAGCGGTCAACTCTCCCGCAACCTGCTGTACCCTCTACTTGAACAAGGTGCTTTATGCTTCATATTATTATCCAATGATGTGTTGCCATCCTATGATGTTTGAGTAGATTATCGTTGTCCTATCGGTGCTTGGTGAATTGCTATGATTGATTTAAATTGCTTGTGGTTATGTTGTTGTCCTTTGGTGCCCATCATATGAGCGCGCGCGTGGATCACACCATAGGGTTAGTTGTATGTTGATAGGACTATGTATTGGAGGGCAAGAGTGAGAAAAACTTCAACCTAGCATAGAAATTGATGCATACGGGATTGAAGGGGGACCAATATATCTTAATGCTATGGTTGGGTTTTACCTTAATGAACGTTAGTAGTTGCGGATGCTTGCTAATAGTTCCAATCATAAGTGCACAGAATTCCAAGTAAGGGATGACATGCTAGCAGTGGCCTCTCCCACATTAAACTTGCTATCGGTCGAGTAACGTAGTCAATTGCTTAGGGGCAATTTCGCAACTCCTACCACCACTTTTCCACACTCGCTATCACTAACTTTATTATTTCATTATCTTAACAGCCCCTAGTTTTATTTACGTGTTCTTTATATTCTTGCAAACCTATCCAACAAAAACTACATAGTACTTCTAGTTTCATACTTGTTCTAGGTAAAGTAAACGTCAAGCTTGCGTAGAGCTGTATCGGTGGTCGATATACCTTGAGGTAATATTTGTTCTACCTTTAGCTCCTCGTTGGGTCCGACACTCTTACTTATCGAAAGAGGCTACAACTGATCCCCTACACTTGTGGGTTATCAAGACCTTTTTCTGGCGCCGTTGCCGGGGAGCAATAGCGTGGGGTGAATATTCTCGTGTGTGCTTGTTTGCTTTATCACTAAGTAGATTTTATTTGTTGTTCTAAGTTGTTCTCTATCTTTAGTTATGGATATGGAACACGAAATACCAAAAAACTTAGGTGTACTTGCTACTCATGGAGATGGGGAACCTCCTAAAACCCTCGATGCTCATTATGTGAAAGATATTATGTACTACTTTGATAATCCTGAGAAAACCCCATTCAATTATGTAATGGGAGTAACATTGGATCAATGTGAATAATTTAGGAATTATCGCTTGACACAAAAATGGAAACTTTTATGGGATCAAATTCATTTGTTGCATTGGTATGCTCGGCAACTATGCTTGAGATATGATTATACTTGTTGCTCTAGGATGAAGGCTCCACACCTTCCCTTTTCATGCAAATTTAATGATAATGAAACCTTAGATTCTTATGCTAATGGTATATATGCTTATTATGATGTGGAACAAATAGAAGAATTCGTTGCTTTTGAGGGTGCTTATGAAATTGAATATCTGTTTAGAAAGAATGATGCTTTTGATGATGATGTTCCTAGGCTTGAAAATCTTGCTATATTGAAATATTGCTATTTGAATTATGAATATAACTCCAATATTGATGCGTTTATTGAGAAAGTCTCCGCTGTCCAAGAAGAGACTAATATTTTGCAGGAGTCTATGGAAGAAGAAATTGATGACATTGTGAGCTCATTAGATGAAAAAGATGACGAGGAGAGCGAAGAACAAAAGGAGGAAGAGCGGATTAGCTACCCGTGCCCACCTTCTAATGAGAGTAACTCTTCAACTCATACATTGTTTAATTTCCCTTCGTGCTTACCGAAGGATGATTGCTATGATGCCGTTGATTATTTTGAAATATCCCTTTTTGATGATGCTTGCTATGCTTGTGGCCAAGATGCCAATATGAATTATGCTTATGGAGATGGACTTGCTATAGTTCCTTATGTTAAACATGAGATTGTTGCTATTGCACCCACGCATGATAGTCCTATTATCTTTTTGAGTTCTCCAAACTACACTATATCAGAGAAGTTTGCACTTATTAAGGATTATATTGATGGGTTGCCTTTTTCCGTTACACATGATAATTTTGATGAGTATAATATGCATGTGCTTGCTGCTCCCACTTGCAATTATTATGAGAACCCGATAAAATTGCAAGAAACTGCTTATACTATGCATTGGCCTTTACTTGATGTGCATGAATTGTTCTTGTATGACATTCCTATGCATAGGAAGAGAGTTAGACTTCATTTTTGCATGACACATATCACTTTGTGCTCACTACTAAATGCCAAATCATTGCTAATTAAAATTGGCTTTGATATACCTTGGGATCCGGGTGGATCCATCACTTGAGCACTATATGCCTAGCTTAATAACTTTAAAGAAAGCGCTGCCAGGGAGACAATCCGGAAGTTTTGGAGAGTCATTTATTTCTGTTGTGTGCTTTTATAAAGTTTAAAAACAAAAACATATAGAGGGGAACCCAAAACTTTTCAAAAAGAAAAGTGAAAGTGATATAGATGAGCATTGTGAAAGTGGGGGACGTCCTTGAACTTTGTTCATGCCCATGGAAACTTTGTGAATCTTAATTACAGAAACTTCTCAACAAAAATAATTATCACCATGTACAATTCCGTTGTATTATAAAAATAATGTGCCAAGGTTTGCCTTTAGGATGTTTACAATGCTTGTTGGTTTGTGCGGTGGAGGACAGAAACTTTTGCTGTAGTGAGCGATTTTACGTTTTTTTGCTGGAACGTCAAATGGTTCTGAAACTTTTTGCATTGTCTTTCTATACAAATTGTTTATTTTTCCTATTTTTTGCAGAATTTTTCAAGTATCAGAAGTATGGTGAATGTTCAGATTATTACAGACTGTTCTGTTTTAGACACATTCCGTTTTTGATGCATAGTTTGCTTGTTTTGATGAAACTATCAATTTCTATCAATGGATTAAGCCATGGAAAAGTTATATTACAGTAGCTACAATGCAAAAACAAAATATGAATTGGTTTGCAACAGTACTTAGAGTAGTGATTTGCTTTATTATACTAACGGATCTTACCGGTTTTCTCTTGAAGTTTTGTGTGGATGAAGTGTTCGAAGATCGAGGAGGTCTCGATGTGAGGAGAAGAAGGAGAGGAAAGAGCTCAAGCTTGGGCATGCCCAAGGCACCCCAAGTAAATATTCAAGGAGACTCAAGCGTCTAAGCTTGGGGATGCCCCGGAAGGCATCCCCTCTTTCTTCAACAAGTATCAGTATGTTTTCGGATTCGTTTCATTCATGTGATATGTGCAGATCTTGGAGCGTCTTTTGCATTTAGTTTTCACCTTTTCGTTTATGCATCATGCTGGTATGAGATAGTTCTTGGTTGATTTATAGAATGCTCTTTGCACTTCACTTATATCTTTTGAGTATGGCTTTATAGAATGCTTCATGTGTTTCACTTATATCATTTGAAGTTTGGATTGCCTGTTTCTCTTCACATAGAAAACCGCCATTTGTAGAATGCTCTTTTGCTTCACTTATAATTGTTAGAGCGTGGGCCTAACTTTTGTAGAAAGAATTAAAACTCTCTTGCTTCACTTATATCTATTTAAAGAGTTGTCAGGAATTGGTCATTCACATGGTTAGTCATAAAATCCTATATGAACTTTTAGATCGCTGAATATGATATGTTTGATTCCTTGCAATAGTTTTGCGATACAGAGATGCTAATATGTGGGAGGAACTAGTGAATGATTATGGTTTAGTAAAAATATTGGTGTTAAGGTTTGTGATTCCCGAAGCATGCACGTATGGTCTCTTAACTATTTAACCAAATTGGCACGCATTGTATTTTGATTGTTTATCTTTGCGTGAAGGTCGGGGGCGTGCGATGGTTAACTCCTACCAATCTCCCCCCTAGGAGCATGCGTCGTAGTATTTTTGCTTCAAGGGCTAATAGATTTTTCGCAATAAGTATGTGAGTTCTTTATGACTAATGTTGAGTCCATGGATTATACGCACTCTCACCCTTCCACCATTGCTAGCCTCTCTTGTACCGCACAACTTTCGCCGGTACCATACACCCACCATATACCTTCCTCAAAACAGCCACCATACCTACCTATCATGGCATTTCCATAGCCATTCCGAGATATATTGCCATGTAACTCCACCGTTCCGTTTATTATGACACGCACAATCATTGTCATATTGCCTTGCATGATCATAAGATAGCTAGCATGATGTTTCCATGGCTTGTCCGTTTTTTGATGTCATTGCTACGCTAGATCATTGCACATCCCGGTACACCACCGGAGGCATTCATATAGAGTCATAGTTTTGTTCTAGTATCGAGTTGTAATATCGAGTTGTAAGTAAATAGAAGTGTGATGATCATCATTATTAGAGCATTGTCCCTTGAAAAAAAAAGAAAAAAAAAGAATGGCCAAAAGAAAAAAAAAGGCCAAATAAAAAAAGGAGAAAGGCCAAATAAAAAACGGAAGGCCCAAAAAAAAGAAAAAAAGAAAAAAAAAGAAAAAGAAAAAAGGGGACAAATGCTACTATCTTTTTCCACACTTGTGCTTCATCATAGCACCATGTTCTTCATGATAGAGAGTCTCCTATGTTGTCACTTCCATATCCTAGTGGGAATTTTCATTATAGAACTTGGCTTGTATATTCCAATGATGGGCTTCCTCAAATGCCCTAGGTCTTCATGAGCAAGCAAGTTGATGCACACCCACTAGTTTTCTTTTGAGCTTTCATACACTTATAGCTCTAGTGCATCCGTTACATGGCAATCCCTACTCACTCACATTGATATCTATTGATGGGCATCTCCATAGCCCATTGATACGCCTAGATGATGTGATACTTTCTCCCTACTTTTGTCTACTACCACCTTCTATTCCACCCATAATGCTATATCCATGGTTCACGCTCATGTATTGCGTGAAGAATTGAAAAGGTTCGAAAAAGTAAAGTATGAAAACAATTGCTTGGCTGACACCGGGATGGACATATGAGGGGTACCTTGTGTTAAGAAAATGGAAGCATAAAAGACTATATGATTTTGTAGGGATAACGTTCTTTAGCATTGATATTTTGAAAGACTTGGTTGTATGTTGGGATGCCCGAGTATTAAATTCTTCTATGTCAAATGATAGACTATTGCTTTGAATCACTCATGTCTTAATATTCATGCCATGATTAGATTACATGATCAAGATTATGCTAGGTAGCATTCCACATCAAAAATTATCTTTTTTATCATTTACCTACTCAAGGACGAGCATGAATTAAGCTTGGGGATGATGATACGTCTCCGTCGTATCTATAATTTTTGATTGTTACATGCCAATATTCTACAACTTTCATATACTTTCGGCAACTTTTTATACTATTTTTTGGGACTAACATATTGATCCAGTGCCCAGTGCCAGTTCCTGTTTGTTGCATGTTTTTTGTTTCGCAGAATATCCATATCAAACGGAGTCCAAACGGAATAAAAACGGACGGAGATTTTTTTGGAATATATGTGAATTTTGGGAAGCGGAACCAACACGAGACGATGCCCGAGTGGGCCACGAGGCAAGGGCAGGCCCGCCCTGGGCCCTCATGGCCACACTGTAAGGCGGTTGATGCCCTTCTTTGGCCGCAAGGAAGCTAATATCCGGATAAAAATCATGTCAAAAATCAGCCCAATCGGAGTTACGGATCTCCGGGAATTTAAGAAACGTGGAAGGTCAGAATCTGGGAAAGCAGAAACAGAGAGAGACAGAGAGATAGATCAAATCTCGGAGGTGCTCTCGCCCCTCCCACGCCATGGAGACCATAGACCAGAGGGGAAACCCTTCTCCCATCTAGGGAGAAGGTCAAGGAAGAAGAAGAAGGAGGGGGGCTCTCTCCCCCTCGCTTCCGGTGGCACCGGAGTGCCACCGGGGCCATCATCGTGTGACGGCGATCTACACCAACACCTCTGTCATCTTCACCAACATCTCCATCACCTCCCCCCATCTATCTACAGCGGTCCACTCTCCCGCAACCCGTTGTACCCTCTACTTGAACATGGTGCTTTATGCTTCATATTATTATCCAATGATGTGTTGCCATCCTACGATGTCTGAGTAGATAATCGCTGTCCTATCGGTGATTGGTGAATTGCTATGATTGATTTAAATTGCTTGTGGTTATGTTGTTGTCCTTTGGTGCCCATCATATGAGCGCGCGCGTGGATCACACCATAGGGTTAGTTGTATGTTGATAGGACTACGTATTGGAGGGCAAGAGTGAGTGAAACTTCAACCTAGCGTAGAAATTGATGCATACAGTATTGAAGGGGGACCAATATATCTTAATGCTATGGTTGGGTTTTACCTTAATGAACGTTAGTAGTTGCGGATGCTTGCTAATAGTTCCAATCATAAGTGCATAGAATTCCAATTAAGGGATGACATGCTAGCAGTGGCCTCTCCCACATAAAACTTGCTATCGATCTAGTAACGTAGTCAATTGCTTAGGGGCAATTTCGCAACTCCTACCACCACTTTTCCACACTCGCTATCACTAACTTTATTGTTTTGTTATCTTAACATCCCCTAGTTTTATTTACGTGTTCTTTATATTCTTGCAAACCTATTGTGACACCCCGAGACCGGTGCGCCAGGTGTCAGTCAGTTATTCGTTGTCAGTGCCATGTCATCTGCTTGCGTGTTGCATCTTGCCATGTCATCATGTGTGTTGCATCAGCATGTTTTCAAAACTTGCATCCGCCCGAGTTCCCTCGTCCTCTCCATTGTCCGTTCTGAGCCCAGACACACTTGCACGCGCACGCGGTGCCTCCGAATATTTATTTTGTGAGTGGCCGGAAAATGTTCTCGGAATGGGATGAAACTTGTCATGTGGTCTTATTATAGTGTAGACAGGCCGCCTGCCAAATTTCATCGCATTCAGAGCTCGTTTGATAGCCCAACGGATATATATAGCGGCACTAGTCGCCGGTTATTTCATCGGACGTTTTCGGTCTCCGAAAACCCCCGCGGGCCTCTCTCCCTCTCCTCTCACCTCAGCCCAACTACTCTGCACAACCCAACAACCCAACTCAAACCCTTCCCATCATCTAGGCCGTTCAATTGTGATCTCGTGGCTGAAAACCTCTCCTCATTTGGACTACCCTAGCTCCTTGTGCCTATATAAACGTCCACCCCCTCCAATTTTGCGTCCAAAACCCTAGTGCTTCCACCTCCGCCGCACAGTGCTTCCACCGCCGCCGCACAGTGCTTCCACAGCGCCGCCGCCAGCTTCCTCCACTCCTCAGCCGCCACCTCCCACTTCCTCAGCCGCCGGCCCGCCAGGCCCGGACCAGGCCCACGCCGCCGTCACCCGGGGCCCGAAGCTGCCGCCGAGCCCTCGCGCCTCGCGCCTGATCGGATCGAGGGGAGGAGCCCCTCGATCCCGAGCTCCTTCGCGCCCTGGCCTTCACGCCACCGCCTCCCTCCGACCATCGCCGGCGTGCTGCCGCGGGAGCTCGCCGGGGAAGCCAACCACCATGGAGCGCCGCCCCTCGCTGCTCTGTCTACCGCCGCCGTTGTCCAGATCCGGCCCCAACGACCAGATCCGGCCGCCCCGTGTTCGTTCCCGCCGCCTCGTCCTCCTCTCGTCACCCGCCGCTGCGCCAGTATCCGTCGCCGGCCGCCGCAGCCCCTGCCTCCCCTCGTGCGGGCGGGGAGGACGAATGAGCACGTCGCCTCGGGCCGCCCCAGCGCCCACCTGGGCCTGCGTCCACCGCGAGGCCCAGCGCGAGGCCAGGCTCCCTCCGCCTCCTCTCCTCAGGCCTGGCCCGACCGGGTCCCTCTCCTCCTCCGTGTGGGCCGGCCCACCTGTCTCCACCGGCCCGAGCTGGTCTGCCCCGCCTTCCCTCTCCGTCGACCTGGGCCGAGGCCCACTAGGTGAGCAGTTGCCCAGCCCACCTCCTCTGCTTATCCAGTGCCTAGGCGTTACATAGTTATCTAGCGCTCGTTGTTTTCTCTAAATTCTGCTAAGTACCTAAACTGTGTATTTTTGTTGCATCTTTGCATGATGATATCTTTTGTGTGCTTACCCAAATTGAGTGAATGATATGTCAAAATGATCGTGGTGACATGTACTATGTTTTGTTCCATTGTGTCATGCATGTTTGAGTCCATCTAGATGCTTAAATATATGTTGCAAGAGTGCTACTTGTTATAACCTGCTGCTACTTGTTATTTTGTTGCTATGTTTGAGATATGATAACTTGGTGCATGTTTATCCAAATGGTGCAAATGATATGTCAAAATGTTCATCATGAGTTGCTCTACATGTTGGTTGCTATAGCATGCTTGTTTGAGTTCTTATTGCCATGTTTATCTCTATTGCAAAAGTGCTTTTGGCTGTTATGTTTTGAAACTCGTTACGAGATGCCTAGTTGAGGAGCTCGTTGCTATTGTTGTGTTTGTCCCCTTGTCACATGCCTAGTTGTTTTAGAATCTCCATGATGTGGTCTTTGAGATGGTGCATTTAACTTTCCATGATATGCCTTGTGTTGACTTAAACATGCTTGCAAACTTGCCATGTTGCTGTTACTGTTTTAACACTTAGTGAAATTTCACTAAGTTTGGAATATGTAATATCCGGATGCTATGTTTGCTTGTTGTTCGAGGCAAATCCATGATAGTTTTGGGGTGGCCATTGATCATTCCTTGTTGTATATAAGGATGGCAATGGGTCGGGTTTGGATCGGGTTGAACAATTTCAAATCCATATCCATATCCATGAAGACAGTTTTTGCCCGCCCATGAAAAAATCCATGGGTGAAAAATTGTGTCCATGTCCAAACCCGATGGATATCCATACCCACTGGATATCCATTGGGTCCTCTCTAGACATATAAATAAGACATAACACAATGGTAACATAAGCTCTTCCATTCTTCACTTCATGGCAGACTAGACTTCACTTATGGTAAATCAACGTCCACTAACAACATGAGATCATTTAGTATTTTTCTAACATATGAGAATGACGAGTCTTAACAAGGAGATAAAAATAAGGGAAGGGTGTTGGGTATGTTACAGACGGGATTGAATGTCAACTAATAAAAGTTATGACAGGGATTGTGTAATTTCTTTTGCATGTTTTGGATAACAAAGTGTAAAATTGCAGTGGGACATGTGACCGTGGAGTAGGGATAGCAGATTTTTGCCCATTAAGTCATACTATCGGGTCGGGTTTGGATATACCCACGGGTACAAGATTATATCCATGCCCTACCCACGAGTAATCGGGTCGGGTTTGGGCGCTGCCCATGGACACAAAAGCATATCCAAACCCTATCCATTCGGGTCGGATATCCATGGATATCCATGTCCATGGATAAAATTGCCATCCTTAGTTGTATATGTTGTTGACTATCCATCCATGCTCTTACTTGCTCATATGACTTGCTGTAGCTTATTTATTTCTTGCTCCCAAGTTGCTATAAAATATTGCTGTCAGGTTTTTAGTGTCATGATCAAAATGTTGTAGCTTGTTGCTATTGATCCATGCCTCCTATGGAGATGCTCCAATGGACTTGTTTGCTGTAGGATATGTCTACTTCATGTCCATGCTTCTTGTTGCCATGTTTGAGTACTGTAGCATATATATTTCTTGCTTCCAAGTTGCTATGTGGCTGTTAATTTCAGCTTGTTGTTATATCTTGTTTCATGTGTATCTTTTAGCCCGTTGCTCCGTTTGGAGTGTTCCTTATATGAAACTTGTGTGATTTTGCATGTAGAATCATAATATCATCTTGTTGACATGTTTGGAGTGAGTTTGGTTGATGTTTGGGTGCATCTTGCACCGTTGCCATGTTGTGCTTCCTACCTTGTCATGTTATGTTTCCTACCTTGCCATGTTATGCTTCCTGTATATACTTGATGTGCTTCCTGTATAGATTTGTCATGCATCATACCTTGTCATGTATTGCATCATATAAACTTGTGTTGTTTTCTGTGCTTCCTACCTTGCCATGTAATGCTTCCTGTATAGACTTGTTGTGCTTCCTATATAGACTTGTTTGCATCATACTTGCTTAAGCACATTTCCATGTTTCCTGTGATGTTTTCTGTGCTTCCTACCTTGCCTTGTTATGCTTCCTATTTAGTCTTGTCATGCATCATACCTTGCCATGTATTGCATCATATATAAACTTCTGCTGTTTTGCTGTGCTTCCTACCTTGCCATGTTTTGCTTCCTGTGTAGACTTTCTGTGCATCATAAGTAGACTTGTTTTGCATCATACTTGGTAGTGCCTATTGTCATGTTCTTGAGTGGTTTGTTTACCATATTGCTTGCTTCTTCTCGTTAGTGCTTGTTCCGTTGTGATCGTGAGGATTCGTTCGTCTTCCCGTGGTTCTTCTTCAAGGCTTCTTCTTCGTCTTCTTCACGGAACCGTTCCTCTTCCTTGAGGGATCTCAGGCAAGATGACCATACCCTTGGATACCTTTACTATCATTGCCATGCTTAGTGTCTCGATGCTATCATTATATGTCGCGCTACCCATCTTATTGTCAGCCCCTCTCCTTGTTGCCATGAAACCTCTAACCTTTGACACCTTCCTAGCAAAAACCATTGTTTGGCTATGTTACCCGCTTGCTCAGCCCCTCTTATAGCGTTGTTAGTTGCAGGTGAAGATGAAGATCGTTCCAGGAGGGAACTTGTTGTGGAATATCACAATATATAATATTATTATTAACACACCTATATACTGGGCATGGGTGGAAGGCTTGGCCTTTTGCTCGGTGTTTTGTTCCACTCATGCCATCTTAGGCGCCGATAAACCGGCATTATGTTCCTTGATTTTGCGTTCCTTACACGATGGGTATATGGGGACCCCTTGACAGTTCGTCTTTGAATAAAACTCCTCCAGCAAGGCCCAACATTGGTTTTAATTTGCTCATAAGAACAACTTAATTAATTAATTAAATTGCATAGGGAGTTAGCGCTACCCGAGGATTCTTTCTACATAGCAGGGGGGCCAGTGCTGATGGTGTTGGTCCCAAACTAGAGCCACTTGCGGTGCCACCCAGTTATCTGGGGTCTTCGGTTGCTGTACGTAGTGCTCATCCGGACGTGGCCCGAGACGAGATACGCGCGGCTACTATCAGGGTGTCGGCACGCCGGGAGGTCTTGCTGGACTTGTTTTACCATTGTCGAAATGTCTTGTGCACCGGGATGCCGAGCCTGATCGGATTTCCCTAAGATAAGGGGTGATGATATTATATTTATCACTTCAGCTAATCGTGAGAGCTTGTGATGGGCTAAGTTGGGACACCCCTGCAGGGTTATGATTTTTCGAAAGCCGTGCCCGCGGTTATGTGGCAGATTGGAATTTGTTAATGTCCGGTTGTAGAAAACTTGGCAGAGGATCCGAAGTAAAACACACAACTGTGTGAGTAACCGTGACTGTCTCTTTTCACTTTGAGAAGAGAACACGGTGGGGTTATGTTTGTCTCGTAGGTAGTTCAGGATCCTTAGCGATCACTACTAGTTGCGACCGTTTTGCGTAGATGCTCATCTTATTCTTGTACTCGTAAGTTAGCCACCATATTTTTGCTTAGCCGCTGCTGCAACCTCACCACTTTACCTCTTCCTACCTATTAAGCATTGATAGTATTGTTACCCATGTTTATGGGATTGCTGAGTCCTCGTGGCTCACAGATACTACAACAACAGTTGCAGGTGTAGGTTTCCGATGTCTTGACGTGAGAGCGTTGTTCGTTGTTTGGAGTTCTTCTTCTTCAGTCTTGGGTTAGGTTCCGGGTCGGCAGCCTGGGACAGCAGATGGATGTCTTTGTGCTTTTATTGTTTGTATCCGTAGTTGGATACTTGTATTGATGATGTTGTATTCATGTGACTTGTATGTATTGGTTGTATCCCCCATGTATGTATGTAATGGTACGTTGTAATGATATCCATCTTGACAAGCGCCCGAAATGCGGTTGTGCCCCAATCACGTAAGTGTCACGTGATCGGGATAGAATCGCATCTTGGGCCTAACACCTATCCAACAAAAACTACAAAGTACTTCTAGTTTCATACTTGTTCTAGGTAAAGTAAACGTCAAGCGTGCGTAGAGTTGTATCGGTGGTCGATATAACTTGAGGGAATATTTGTTCTACCTTTAGCTCCTCATTGGGTTCGGCACTCTTACTTATCGAAAGAGGCTACAACTGATCCCCTACACTTGTGGGTTATCAACAACCAAGAGCGTAAGCTTGGGGATGCCCCGGGAAGGCATCCCCTCTTTTGTCTTCATCTATCGGTAACTATACTCAGGACTATATTTTTATTCACCACATGATATGTGTTTTACTTGGAGCGTCATGTATCACTTGATTCTTTGCTTGTTAGTTTGCCACAATCATCCTTGCTGGACACACCTTTTTGAGAGAGATAAATATGGCCTAGGAATTGTTAGAACACTCCATGTGCTTCACTTATATCTTCCGAGTTGAATAGTTTTTGCTCTAGTGTTTCACCTATATGTTTTAGAGCACGGTGGTGATTTTATTTTGAAGAAATTGTTGATCTCTCATGCTTCACTTATATCCTTTTGAGAGTCTATTAGAACAGCCTGGTAATGTGCTTTGGCTATAAAACTAGCCTTCACATGATAGGCATCCAAGATGAATGTAGTAAAAACTTTCATACTAAGTGCATTGAATATGATGAGAAGTTGGATGCTTGATAATTGTTTTGATATATGAGGATAGTGATATTAGATTCATGCTAGTGGAGTTATTATGAACTTGAGGAATACTTGTGTTAAAGTTAGTGATTCCCGTAGCATGCACGTATGGTGAACCGCTATGTGACGAAGTTAGAGCATGAGGGAGTGTCATCCTTTGTGTGGAGGTCGGGGGCGCGTGATGGTTAACTCCTACCAACCTCCTCCCTAGGAGCATTCGTTGATTGTTTTGTTTTGATAACTCGTAAATTTTTGCAATAAGTATATGAGTTCTTATGACTAATGTTGAGTCCATGGATTATACGCACTCTCACCCTTCCACCATTGCTAGCCTCTCTTGTACCGTGCAACTTTCGCCGGTACCTTAGACCCACTATATACCTTCCTCAAAATAGCCATCATATATCTTCCTCAAAACAGCCACCATACCAACCTATCATGGCATTTACATATCCATTTCGAGATATATTGACATGCAACTTTCCATCGTTCCGTACATATGACACGCTTCATATTGTCATATTTCCATGCATGATCATGTAGTTGACATCGTATTTGTGGCAAAGCCACCCTGCATAATTTTTCATACATGTCTCTCTTGATTCATCGCACATCTCGGTACACCGCCGGAGGCATTCATATAGAGTCATACTTTGTTCTAGTATTGAGTTGTAATATCGAGTTGTAATTCAATATAAGTGTGATGATCATCATTATTAGAGCATTGTCCCATGTGAGGAAATGCCAAACAAAAGAAAAGGCCCCTCCAAAAGAAAAGAAAAAAAAAGAAAAAAAGAAAAAAAAGGGACAATTGCTACTATCTTTTTCCACACTTGTGCTTCAAAGTAGCACCATGTTCTTCATTATAGAGAGGCTCATGTTTAGTCACTTTCATATACTAGTGGGAATTTTTCATTATAGAACTTGGCTTGTATATTCCAACGATGGGCTTCCTCAAATGCCCTAGGTCTTCGTGAGCAAGCAAGTTGGATGCACACCCACTTAGTTTCTTTTGTTGAGCTTTCATACATATTTAGCTCTAGTGCATACGTTGCATGGCAATCCCTACTCACTCACATTGATATCTATTGATGGTCATCTCCATAGCCCGTTGATACGCCTAGTCGATGTGAGACTATCTCCTTCCTTTTTGTCTTCTCCACAACCACCATTCTATTCCACATAGTGTTATATCCATGGCTCACGCTCATGTATTGCGTGAAAGTTGAAAGGTTTGAAAGAATAGAGTATGAAAACAAGTGCTTGGCTGAAACTGGGGTTGTGCATGATATGAATATTTTGTGTGATGAAGAGGGAGCATAGCCAGACTTTTGATTTTGTAGGGATAACTTTCTTTAGCCATAGTATTTTGAGAAGACATGATTGCTTTGTTTGTATGCTTGAAGTATTATTATTTCTCACGTCAATATAGACTTTTCTCTTGAATCTTTCAGATCTGAACATTCATGCCACAATAATAGAATTACATTGAAAATTATGTTGGTTAGCATTCCACATCAAAAATTCTGTTTTTATCATTTACCTACTCGAGGACGAGCAGGAATTAAGCTTGGGGATGCTGATACATCTCCAACGTATCTATAATTTTTGATTGTTCCATGCTATTATATTATCCTTCTAGGATGTTTTATGGGCTTTATTATACACTTTTATGTGATTTTTGGGACTAACATATTAACCCAGAGCCCAGTGCCAATTTTTGTTTTTCTCCTATTTTAGGGTTTCACAGAAAAGGAATATCAAACGGAGCCCAATTGAGCTGAAACTCAACGTAGGACGTTTTTGGACCTAAAGAAGCCTAGGAAGTGCCGGAGGGGGACGAGAAGATCCATAGGCTGCCCACAAGGGTGGGGGGCCGCCCCCTACTGGGCGCGCTCCCCTGCCTCGTGGACAGCCCGGAGACCCCCTTTACTTGGCCCCGACTCCAACACCTCCTATATATACTGAAACCTTCGGAAAATAACCTAGATCGGGAGTTCCGCCGCCGAAAGCCTCTGTTGCCACTGAAAACCAATCTATACCCATTCTGGCACCCTGCCGGAGGGGGGAATCCCTCTCCGGTGGCCATCTTCATCATCCCGGCGCTCTCCATGACGAGGAGGGAGTAGTCCACCCTCGGGGCTGAGGGTATGTACCAGTAGCTATGTGTTTGATCTCTCTCTCTTGTGTTCCTGAGATGGCATGATCTTGATGTATCGCGAGCTTTGCTATTATAGTTGGATCTTATGATGCTTCTCCCCCTCTACTCTCTTGTAATGCATTGAGTTTTCCCTTTGAAGTTATCTTATCGGAGTGAGTCTTTAAGGATTTGAGAACACTTGATGTATGTCTTGCGTGGGATACCCGTGGTGACAATGGGGTATTCTATTGATTCACTTGATGTATGTTTTGGTGATCAACGTGCGGGTTCCATGACCTTGGGAATCTATGCATAGGGGTTGGCACATGTTTTCGTCTTGACTCTCTGGTAGAAACTTTGGGGCACTCTTTGAAGTTCTTTGTGTTGGTTGAATAGATGAATCTGAGATTGTGTGATGCATATCGTATAATCATGCCCACGGATACTTGAGGTGACAATGGAGTATCTAGGTGACATTAGGGTTTTGGTTGATTTGTATCTTAAGGTGTTATTCTAGTACGAACTCTATGATAGATCGAACGGAAAGAATAGCTTCGTGTTATTTTACTACGGACTCTTGAATAGATCGACCAGAAAGAATAACTTTGAGGTGGTTTCGTACCCTACCAAAATCTCTTCGTTTGTTCTCCGCTATTACTGAATTTGGAGTGACTCTTTGTTGCATGTTGAGGGCTAGTAATATGATCCAATTATGTTATCCTTGTCGAGAGAACTTGCACTAGTGAAAGTATAAACCCAAGGCCTTGTTTCCTATCATTGCAACACCGTTTATGCTCACTTTTATCTTTAGTTACCTTGCTATTTTTATATTTTCAGATTACAAAAACCTATATCTACCATCCATATTGCACTTGTATCACCATCTCTTCGCCGAACTAGTGCGCCTATACAATTTACCATTGTATTGGGTGTGTTGGGGACACAAGAGACTCTTTGTTATTTGGTTGCAGGGTTTTTTGAGAGAGACCATCTTCATCCTACGCCCCCACGGATTGATAAACCTTAGGTCATCCACTTGAGGGAAATTTGCTACTGTCCTACTAACCTCTGCACTTGGAGGCCCAACAACGTCTACAAGAAGAAGGTTGTGTAGTAGACATCAATGACTAATGAGTTAGTCACGAGATGATGTATTACGGAACGAGTAAAGAGACTTGCCGGTAACGAGATTAACTAGGTATAGTGATACCGATGATCGAATCTCGGGCAAGTGACATACCGATGACAAAGGGAACGACGTATGTTGGTATGCGGTTTGACCGATAAAGATCTTCATAGAATATGTAGGAGCCAATATGAGAATCCAGGTTCTACTATTGGTTATTGACCGGAGATGAGTCTCAGTCATGTCTACATAGTTCTCGAACCCGTAGGGTCCGCACGCTTAACATTCGATGACGATCGGTACTATGAGTTTATGAGTTTTGATGTACCGAATGTGGTTCGGAGTCCCGGATGAGATCACGGACATGACGATGAGTCTCGGAATGTCCGAGACATAAAGATTGATATATTGGATGACTATATTCGGACAACGAAAATGTTCCGGGTGTTATCGAATAAAACAGGAGTGCCGGAGGGGTTACCGGAACCCCCTCGGGGGAGTATGGGTCATTGTGGGCCATGAGGGAAAAGAGAGAGGCAGCCCACTAGGGCTGGCCGCACCCCCCTAGTTAATCCTAGTTGGATTAGGAGTGGGGGGGAGGCGCCCCTCTCCTTCTTTCTCTTCTTCTTCTTCTTCCTTTCCTACTCGTAGTAGGAATAGGAAAGGGGGATTCCTACTCCTACTAGGAGTAGGAAACCTACTCCTTGCGTGCCCTATAGGGTTGGACGCACCTCCCCCCTTGCTCTTTTCTATACGGGGGCAGGGTGGCACCCAAAGACACACAAGCAACATCGTTTTAGCCATGTGCGGTGCCCCCCTCCACAGAAACACATCTCGGTCATACCGTTGCAGTGCTTAGGCGAAGCCCTATGCCGGTAGCTTCATCATCTCCATCACCACACCGTTGTGCTGACGAAATTCTCCTGTGAAGCTCAACTGGATAAAGAGCTCGTCAGACGTCATCGAGCTGAACGTGTGCTGAACGCGAAGGTGCCGTATGTTCAATGCTTGGATCGGTTGGATCGCGAAGACGTTCGACTACATCAACCACGTCACTAGACGCTCCCGCTTTCGGTCTACGAGGGTACGTAGACACACTCTCCCCTCTCGTTGCTATTAAACCTGGCAATGGTCATATAACTGAACTAAACCTAAACCATAACCAATCAACGTGGAGTTCAAATCAGAACTAAACCACACCTCCAATCGCCTCACATAACCAAAACCAAACCAAACCGTATGCTCTGTCCACCTCAACCAAAACCAAACCCCTCTTGGATCTATAGGCTTAACCTGGTTCTTAGTTTTGGGTTGGAACCAAATCAATCTATAGTATGTGAAAAGCTAACCGGCAAGCAAGCTAGCTAGCAACGTAATTGATTTACAGTAGTAGCTCAATACATGTGTGCCCAGCCGCGTCGTGTCATGTAGCGTATGTACGTGTGTGTCCAGCCGAGGTGTGTCGCGTGCGTACGTCCAGTTTAAGAACCGGTTCTGAACCACAGTTCACAACTATCAACGACCAAACCATTTAGGCCCATACCCAACCATACCGACTTGTTTTTACGCAAACCCAAACCAAAATAAACTGGTAACAGTCTCGGCCCATCACAACCCGAACCAATTAATCCCAGGGCAAAAATCCAAACCATTGGCCCCGCTTAATCAAAAACCAATCTCAGATTTAGTTGCTATGCATCTAGTAGATAGATCTTGCGTGATCGTAGGATTTTTTTTGAAATACTACATTCACCAACAGTGGCATCATGAGCCAGGTCTATGCATAGATGATATGCACGAGTAGAACACAATGAGTTGTGGGCGATAATAGTCATACTGCATACCAGCATGTCATACTTTGATTCGGCGGTATTGTGAGATGAAGCGGCCCGGACCGACATTACGCGTATGCTTACGCGAGACTGGTTTCACCATTACGAGCACTCGTTGCTTAAAGGTGACCGACGGGTGTCTGTCTCTCTCACTTTAGTTGAATCGAGTGTGGCTACGCCCGGTCCTTGTGAAGGTTAAAACATCACATACTTGACGAAAAATCGTTGTGGTTTTTATATGCCTAGGTAAGAACGGTTCTTGCTAAGCCCGTAGCAGCCACGTAAAACTTGCAACAACAAAGTAGAGGACGTCTAACTTGTTTTTGCAGGGCATGTTGTGATGTGATATGGTCAAGACGTGATGAGTTATACGTTATTGTATGAGATGATCATGTTTTGTAAAGTTATCGGCAACCAGCAGGAGCCTTATGATTGTCTCTTTATTGTATGAATTGCGAAGGCCATGTAATTGCTTTACTTTATCACTATGAGTTAGCGATAGTATTAGTAGCAATAGTTGGCGAGACGACCACGACACTACGATGAACATCATGGTGTCTAACCGGTGACGATGGAGATCATGACGATGCTTTGGAGATGGAGATCAAAAAGCACAAGATGATTATGGCCATATCATGTCACATATTTTGATTGCATGTGATGTTTATCTTATTATGCTTCTTATTTTGCTTAGTACGGCGGTAGCATTATAAGATGATCCCTTACAAAATTTCAAGGTACAAGTGTTCTCCCTGAGTATGGACTGTTGCGAAAGTTCGTCGTGCCGAGACACCACGTGATGATTGGGTGTGATAAGCTCTACGTTCAAATACAACGGGTTTAAGAAAGTTTTGCACATGCAGAGTACTCGGGTTAAACTTGACGAGCCTAGCATGTACATACATGGCCTCGGAACACTGGAGACCGAAAGGTCGAGCGTGAATCATTTAGTAGATATGATCAACATAAGATGTTCACCATTGAAAACTACTACATCTCACGTGATGATCGGACATGGTTTAGTTGATTTAGATCACGTGATCATTTAGATGACTAGAGGTATGTCTATCTAAGTGGGAGTTCTTTAATAATATGATTAATTGAACTTTAATTTATCATGAACTTAGTCCTGGTAGTATTAGCATATCTATGTTGTAGATCAATATCTCGCAATGTAACTCCCCGTTTATTTTTATATGTTCCTAGAGAAATATAAGTTGAAAGATGATAGTAGCAATGATGCGGACTTGTTCCGTGATCTGAGGATTTTCCTCATTGCAGCATAGAAGAATTATGTCCTTGATGCACCACTAGGTGACTGATACATCTCCAACGTATCTATAATTTTTTTATTGTTCCATGCTATTATATATTATGTTTTGGATGTTTAATGGGCTTTATTATACACTTTTATATTATTTTTGGGACCAACCTATTAACCCAAAGGCCCAGTGCAGATTGCTGTTTTTTTTGCCTATTTCAGGGTTTCGCAGAAAAGGAATATCAAACGAAGTCCAAACGGAATGAAACCTTCGCGAGAGTTATTTTTGGAACGATATCAACACAGAAGACTTGGAGTACATGCGAGGGAACGAAGGAGGTGGCCACGAGGGTGTAGGGCACGCCCCCTCCTACAGGGCGCGCCCACCACCCTCGTGGGCCCCCTCTGGCTCCCTCGATGCCCTCCTTCCTCCTATATATACCCATATACCCTGAAAACATCGAGGCAACAGAGAAAACCCTAATTCCACCGCTGCAACCTTCTGTTCCCGTGAGATCCCATCTTGGGGCCTGTTCCGGAGCTCCGCCGGAGGGGGGGATCTTCCACGGAGTGCTTCTACATCAACACCATTACCTCACCATGAGTTGTGAGTAGTTTACCATAGACCTTCGGGTCCATAGTTATTAACTAGATGGCTTGTTCTCTCTTTTTGGATCACAATACCAAGTTCTCCTCGGTCTTCGAGGAGATCTATTCGATGTAATCTTTTCGCAGTGTGTTTGTCGAGATCCGATGAATTGTGGGTTTTTGATCAAGATTATCTATGAGAAATATTTGGTTCTTTTCTGAATTCTTTTATGTATGGTTATAATATCCTTGCAAGTCTCTTCGAATTATCGGTTTGGTTTGGCCTACTAGATCTATAGTTCTTGCAATGGGAGAAGTGCTTGGCTTTGGGTTCAATCTTGCGGTGTCCTTTCCCAGTGACAGCAGGGGCAGCAAGGCACGTATTGTATTGTTGCCATCGAGGATAAAAAGATGGGGTTTATATCATATTGCTTGAGTTTATCCCTCTACATCATGTCATCTTGCTTAAAGCATTACTCTGTTCTTATGACCTTAATACTCTAGATGCATGCTGGATAGCGGTCGATGTGTGGAGTAAATAGTAGTAGATGCAGAATCGTTTCGGTCTACTTGTCACGGACGTGATGCCTATATATAATGATCATGCCTAGATATTCTCATAACTATGCGCTTTTCTATTAATTGCTCGACATTAATTTATTCACCCACTGTAGAATTCTGCTATCATGAGAGAAGCCACTAGTGAAAATTATGGCCCCCGGGTCTATTCTCAACATATCAATCTACAATCTACTTTACTTTGTTGTTTTTACTTTCTGTTCTTATATCCAAAACTACCAAAAATATCACACTATCCTATCTATCAGATCTCACTTTCGTAAGTGACCGCAAAGGGATTGAGAACCCCTTATCGCGTTGGCTGCGAAGTTCTTATTTGTTTGTGCAGGTGCGAGGGACTCGCGCATGGTCCCCTACTGGATTGATACCTTGGTTCTCAAAAACTGAGGGAAATACTTACGCTATTGTGCTGCATCACCCGTTCCTCTTCGAGGGAATACAACGCAAGCTCGAGAAGTAGGAGTGACAAACCTATTGCAGGAGCAGATGTAGACGTTATGAATGTTTTGACAAAAGCTCGGTATGATGACTACTTGATAGTTTAGTGCACCTTGCTTTACGGCTTAGAACCGGGACTTCAAAAATGTTTTGAATGCCACGGATCATATACGATGTTCTTAAGAGTTGAAATTGGTATTTCATACTCATGCCCGTATCAAGAGGTATGAGACATCTGACAGTACTTTGCCTACAAGATGGAGGAGAATAACTCAATAGTGAGCATGTGCTCAGATTGTCTGGGTACTACAATTGCTTGAATCAAGTGGGAGTTAATCTTCCAGATAAGATAGTAATTGACAAAGTTCTCTAGTCACTATCACCAAGTTCGTAGAACTTCGTGATGAACTATAATATGCAAGGGATGACGAAAATAATTCCCGAGCTCTTCGCGATGCTGAAATCGGCGAAGGTAGAAATCAAGAAAGAGCATCAAGTGTTGATGGTTGACAAGACCACTTGTTTCAAGTAAAGGGCAAAGGTATAGAAGGGGAACTTTAAGAAGAATGACAAGCAAGTTGTCACTCCCGTGAAGAAACCCAAAGCTAAACTTAAGCCTAAAACTAAGTGCTTCTACTTCAAAGGAAATGGTCACTAGAAGTGGAACTGCCCTAGATACTTGGCGGATAAGAAGGATGGCAAAGTGAACTAAGGAATATTTGATATATTGATTATTGATGTGTACTGTACTAGTGTTCATAGCAATCCCTGGGTATTTGATACCGGTTCAGTTGCTAAAATTAGTAACTCGAAACGAGAGTTGCAGAATGAACAGAGACTAGTTAAAGGTGAAGTGACGATGTGTGTTGGAAGTGGTTCCAAGATTGATATGATCATCATCGCACACTCCCTATACTTTCGGGATTAGTGTAGAACCTAAATAATTGTTATTTGGCATTTGCGTTGAGCATGAATATGATTTGATCATGTTTTTTGCAATATGGTTATTCATTTAAAGTCATAGAATAATTGTTGTTCTGTTTACATGCATAAAACCTTCGATGGTCATACACCCAATGAAAATAGTTTGTTGGATCTCGATCGTAGTAATACACATATTCATAATATTGAAGCCAAAAGATGCAAAGTTGATAATGATAGTGCGACTTATTTGCGGCACTGCCGTTTAGGTCATATTGGTGTAAAGCGCATGAAGAAACTCCATGCTGATGGGCTTTTGGAATCACTAGATTATGAATCACTTGGTGCTTGCGAACCATGCCTCATGGGCAAGATGACTAAAACTCCGTTCTCCGGAACAATGGAGCGAGCAACTGACTTATTGGAAATAATACATACTGATGTATGCGGTCCGATGAGTGTCGAGGCTCGCGGCGGGTATCGTTATTTTCTGACCTTCACACATGATTTGAGCAGATATGCGTATATCTACTTGATGAAACATAAGTCTGAAAATTTCGAAAAGTTCAAAGAATTTCAGAGTGAAGTGGAAAATCATCGTAACAAGAAAATAAAAGTTTCTACGATCTGATCGTGGAGGCGAATATTTGAAGTTACGAGTTTGGCCTTCATTTATAACAATGTGAAATAGTTTCACAACTCACGCCACCTGGAACACCACAGCGTAATGGTGTGTCCGAACGTTGTAACCACACTTTATTAGATATGGTGCGATCTATGATGTCTCTTACCAATTTACCCCTATCATTTTGGGGTTATGCATTAGAGACAGCTGCATTCACGTTAAATAGGGCACCATCTAAATCCGTTGATATGACGCCTTATGAACTGTGGTTTGGCAAGAAACCAAAGTTGTTGTTTCTTAAAGTTTTGGGCTGCGATGCTTATGTGAAAAAGCTTCAACCTGATAAACTCGAACCCAAATCGTAGAAATGTGTCTTCATAGAATACCCAAAGGAAACTGTTGGGTACACCTTCTATCATAGATCCAAAGGCAAGATATTCGTTGCTAAAAATGGATACTTTCTAGAGAAGGAGTTTCTTTCGAAAGAAGTGAGTGGGAGGAAAGTGGAACTTAATGAGGTAACTGTACCTTCTCCCGAATTGGAAAGTAGTACATCACAGAAACTAGTTCTAGTGATTCCTACACCAATCAACGAGGAAGCTAATGATGATGATCATGAAACTTTAGATCAAGTTACTGCTGAACCTCGTAGGTCAACCAAAGTGCGTTCCACGCCAGAGTGGTACGGTAACCCGGTTCTGGAAGTCATGTTACTAGACCATGATGAACCTACGAACTATGAAGAAGCGATGATGAGCCCAGATTTCGCAAAATGGCTTTAGGCCATGAAATCTGAGATGTGAGCCATGTATGAGAACAAAGTGTGGACTTTGGTTGACTTGCCCGATGATCGGCAAGCCATTGAGAATAAATGGATTTTCAAGAGGAAGACGGACGCTGATGGTAGTGTTACTATCAAGAAAGCTCGACTTGTCGCAAAAATGGTTTTTCAACAAGTTCAAGGTGTTGACTACGATGAGTTTGTTCTCACTTGTAGCGATGCTTAAGTCTGTCCGAATCATGTTAGCAATTGCCGCATTTTATGAAATCTGGCCAATGGATAACAAAATTGCATTCCTTAGTAGATTTATTAAAGAAGAGTTGTATATGATGCGATCATAAGGTTTTGTCAATCCTAAAGGTGCTAACAAAATGTGCAAGCTCCAGCGATCCATCTATGGACTGGTGCAAGCATCTCGGAGTTGGAATATACGCTTTGATAAGTTGATGAAAGCATATAGTTTTATACAGACTTGCGGTGAAGCTTGTATTTACAAGAAAGTGAGTGGATGCACTACAGCCTTTCTGATAAGTGTATGTGAATGACATATTGTCGATCAGAAATGATGTAGATTATTCTGGAAAGCATAAAGGAGTGTTTGAAAGGAGTTTTTTCAAAGAAAGACCTCGGTGAAGATGCTTACATATTGATCATCAAGATCTATAGAGATAGATCAAGACGCTTGATAAGTTTTTCAATTAGTACATACCTTGACAAGTTTTTGAAGTAGTTCAAAATGGAACAGTCAAAGAAAGAGTTCTTGCATGTGTTGCAAGGTGTGAACTTGAGTAAGACTCAAAGCCCGACCACAGCAAAAGATAGTGAGAGAATGAAAGTCATTCCCTATGCCTCAGCCATAGGTTCTATAAAGTATGACATGCTGTATAGCAGACCTATTGTATGCCCTGCCCTGAGTTTGGCAAGAGAGTACAATTTTGTTCTCGGAGTAGATCACTGGACAATGGTCAAAATTATCCTTAGAGGACTTAGGAAATATTTCTCGGTTATGGAGGTGATAAAGAGTTTGTCGTAAAGATTTACGTCGATGCAAGCATTGACACCGATCTGGAGGACTCTGAGTCTCGATCTGGATACATATTGAAAGTGGGAGCATTTAGCTAGAGTAGCTCCATGCAAAGCATTGTCGACATAGAAATTTGCAAAATACATACGGATCTGAATGTGGCAGACCCATTGACTAAACCTCTCTCGCAAGCAAAACATGATCACACCTTATTACTCTTTGGGTGTTAATCACATGGCGATGTGAACTAGATTATTGATTCTAATAAACCTTTTGGGTATTGGTCACATGGCGATGTGAACTATAAAGTGTTAAATCACATGAGGATGTGAACTATTGGTGTTAAATGACATGGTGATGTGAACTCGATTATTGACTCTAGTGCAACTGGGAGACTGAAGGAAATATGCCCTAGAGGCAATAATAAAGTTATTATTTATTTCCTTATATCATGATAAATTTTTATTGTTCATGCTAGAATTGTATTAACCGAAACTTAGTACATGTGTGAATATATAGACAAACAGAGTGTCACTAGTATGCCTCTACTTGACTAGCTCGTTAATCAAAGATGGTTAAGTTTCCTAGCCATAGACATGAGTTGTCATTTGATGAACGGGATCACATCACTAGAGAATGTTGTGATTGACTTGACCCATTCCGTTAGCTTAGCAACTTGATCGTTTAGTTTTACTGTTATTACTTTCTTCATGACTTATACATGTTCCTATGACTATGAGATTATGCAACTCCCGAATACCGGAGGAACACCTTTTGTGCTATCAAACGTCACAACGTAACTGGGTGATTATAAAGATGCTCTACATGTGTCTCCGATGGTGTTTGTTGAGTTGGCATAGGTCGAGATTAGGATTTGTCACTCCGATTGTCGGAGAGGTATATCTGGGCCCTCTCGGTAATACACATCATAATTAGCCTTGCAAGCAAATGACTAATGAGTTAGTCACGAGATGATGTATTACGGAACGAGTAAAGAGACTTGCCGGTAACGAGATTAACTAGGTATAGTGATACCGACGATCGAATCTCGGGCAAGTAACATACTGATGACAAAGGGAACGACATATGTTGTTATGCGGTTTGACTGATAAAGATCTTCGTAGAATATGTTGGATCCAATATGAGCATCCAGGTTCCGCTATTGGTTATTGACCGGAGATTAGTCTCAGACATGTCTACATAGTTCTCGAACCCGTAGGGTCCGCATGCTTAACGTTCGATGATGATCGATATTATGAGTTTATGAGTTTTGATGTATCGAAGGTAGTTCGGAGTCCCGGATGAGATCATGGACATGACGAGGAGTCTCGGAATGTCCAAGACATAATGGTTGATATATTGGACGAGTGTATTCGGACATCGAAGTGTTCCGGGTGTTATCGGATAAAACCGGAGTGCTGGAGGGGTTACCGGAACCCCCCCGGGGGGGTATGGGCCATAGTGGGCCATGAGGGAAAAGAGAGAGGCAGCCCACTTGGGCTGGCCGCACCCCCCTGGGGAATCCTAGTTGGACTAGGAGTGGGGGGAGGCGCCCCTCTCCTCCTTTCTCTTATTCTTCTTCCTTTCCTACTCCTTGTAGGAGTAGGAAAGGGGGATTCCTACTCCTACTAGGAGTAGGAAACCTATTCCTGGCGCGCCCTATAGGGCTGGCCGCACCTCCCCCTTTCTCCTTTATATACGGGGGCAGGGGGCACCCAAAGACACACAAGAAACATCGTTTTAGCCGTGTGCGGTGCCCCATCCATAGAAACACACCTCGGTCATACCGTTGCAGTGCTTAAGCGAAGCCCTACGCCGGTAGCTTCATCATCTCCGTCACCAGGCCATTGTGCTGAAGAAACTCTCCCGTGAAGCTCAACTGGATCAAGAGCTCGTGGGA
The DNA here is from genome assembly GCA_902687465.1 of Secale cereale. Classification (NCBI taxonomy): domain Eukaryota; kingdom Viridiplantae; phylum Streptophyta; class Magnoliopsida; order Poales; family Poaceae; genus Secale; species Secale cereale. The sequence continues at coordinate 106,832,359 of LR738709.1, forward strand.
CGTCATCGAGCTGAACGTGTGCTGAACGCGGAGGTGTCGTACGTTCAGTGCTTGGATCGGTTGGATCACGAAGATGTTCGACTACATCAACCGCGTCACTAGACGCTTCCGCTTTCGGTCTACGGGGGTACGTAGACACACCCTCCCCTCTCGTTGATATGCATCTAGTATATAGATCTTGCGTGATCGTAGGAATTTTTTTGAAATACTATGTTCCCCAACACAAACATAGGCTTCCAATATATCGATCTTTATGTCTCGGACATTCCGAGACTCCTAGTCATGTCCGTGATCATATCCGAGACTCCTAACTACCTTTGGTACATCAAAACTCATAAACTCATAATACCGATCGTCACTGAACGTTCAGCGTGCGGACCCTATGGGTTCGAGAACTATGTAGACATGACCGAGACTCATCTCCAGTCAATAACCAACAGCGGAACCTGGATGCTCATATTGGTTCCTACATATTCTACGAAGATCTTTATCAGTCAAAACCGCATAACAATATACGTTGTTCCCTTTGTCATCGGTATGTTACTTGCCTGAGATTCGATCGTTGGTATCTCAATACCTAGTTCAATCTCGTTACCGGCAAGTCTCTTTACTCATTCCATAATACATCATCTCTTGAGTAACTCATTAGTCATTTGCTTGCAAGGCTTATAGTGATGTGCATTACCGAGAGGGCCCAGAGATACCTCTCCGACACTCAGAGTGACAAATCCTATTCTCGATCTATGCTAACACCACAAACACCTTCCGAGACACCTGTAGAGCATCTTTATAATCACCCAGTTACGTTGTGATGTTTGATAGCACACAAGGTGTTCCTCCGGTATTCAGGAGTTGCATAATCTCATAGTCATAGGAACATGTATAAGTCATGAAGAAAGCAATAACAGTAAAACTACACGATCAAGTGCTAAGCTAACGGAATGGGTCAAGTCAATCACATCATTCACCAATGATGTGATCCCGTTAACCAAATGACAACTCATGTCTGTGGCTAGGAAACATAACCATCTTTGATTCAATGAGCTAGTCAAGTAGAGGCATACTAGTGACACTTTGTTTTTCTTATATATTCACACATGTATTATGTTTCCGGTTAATACAATTCTAGCATGAATAATAAACATTTATCATGATATAAGGAAATATTAATAACAACTTTATTATTGCCTCTAGGGCATATTTCCTTCAGTCTCCCACTTGCACTAGAGTCAATAATCTAGATTACACAGTAATGATTCTAAACCCATGGAGTCTTGGTGCTGATCATGTTTTGCTCGTGAGAGAGGCTTAGTCAACAGGTCTGCAACATTCAGATCCGTATGTATCTTGCAAATCCCTATGTCTCCCTCCTTGACTTGATCGCGGATGGAATTGAAGCGTCTCTTGATGTGCTTGGCTCTCTTGTGAAATCGGGATTCCTTTGCCAAGGCAATTGCACCAGTGTTGCCACAAAAGATTTTCATTGGATCCGATGCACTGGGTATGACACCTAGATCGGATATGAACTCCTTCATCCACACTCCTTCATTTGCTGCTTCCGAAGCAGCTATGTACTCCGCTTCACATGTAGATCCTGCCACGACGCTTTGCTTAGAATGGCACCAACTGACAGCTCCACCGTTCAATAAAAATACGTATCCGGTTTGTGACTTAGAGTCATCCGGACCAGTGTCAAAGCTTGCATCGACGTAACCATTTACGACGAGCTCTTTGTCACCTCCATAAACCAGAAACATATCCTTAGTCCTTTTCAGGTATTTCAGGATGTTCTTGACCACTGTCTAGTGATCCACTCTTGGATTACTTTGGTACCTCCCTGCTAAACTAATAGCAAGGCACACATCAGGTCTGGTACACAGCATTGCATACATGATAGAGCCTATGGCCGAAGCATAGGGAACACCTTTCATTTTCTCTCAATCTTCTGCAGTGGTCGGGCATTGAGACTTACTCAACTTCACACCTTGTAACACGGGCAAGAACCCTTTCTTTGACTGATCCATTTTGAACTTCTTCATAACTTTATCAAGGTATGTGCTTTGTGAAAGTCCAATTAAACGTCTCGACCTATCTCTATAGCTCTTTATGCCTAATATATAGGCAGCTGCACCGAGGTCTTTCATTGAAAACACTTATTCAAGTAACCTTTTATGCTATCCAGAAATTCTATATCATTTCCAATAAATAATATGTCATCCACATATAATATCAGAAATGCTACAGAGCTCCCACTCACTTTCTGGTAAATGCAGGCTTCTCCAAAAGTCTGTATAAAACCATATGCTTTCATCACCTCATCAAAGCGTATATTCCAACTCCGAGATACTTGCACGAGTCCATATATGGATCGCTGGAGCTTGCACACTTTGTTAGCACCTTTAGGATCGACAAAACCTTCTGGTTGCATCATATACAACTCCTCTTTGAGGTATCCATTAAGGAATGCAGTTTTGACATCCATTTTCGAAATTTCATAATCATAAAATGCGGCAATTGCTAACATGATTCGGACAGACTTAAGCATCGCTACGGGTGAGAAAGTCTCATCGCAGTCAACTCCTTGAACTTGTCACAAACCTTTCACAACAAGTCAAGCTTTGTAGACAGTAACATTACCGCCAGCGTCATCTTCCACTTGAAGATCCATTTATTTTCAATGGCTTGCCGATCATCGGGCAAGTCAACCAAAGTCCACACTTTGTTCTCATACATGGATCTCATCTCAAATTTCATGGCCTCAAGCCATTTTGCGGAATCTGGGCTCATCATCGCTTCCTCATAGTTCGTAGGTTCATCATGGTCTAGTAACATGACTTCCAGAACTGGGTTGCCGTACCACTCTGGTGCGGAACGTACTCTGGTTGACCTACGAAGTTCAGTAGTAACTTGATCCAAAGTTTCATGATCATCATCATTAGCTTCCTCACAAATTGGTGCAGGAATCACTGGAACTAGTTTCTGTGATGCACTAATTTCCAACTCGGGAGAAGGTACAATTACCTCATCAAGTTCTACTTTCCTCCCATTCACTTCTATCGAGAGAAACTCCTTCTCTAGAAAGGATCCATTCTTAGCAACGAATATCTTGACTTCGGATCTGTGATAGAAGGTGTACCCAACAGTCTCCTTTGGGAATCCTATGAAGACACATTTCTCCGACTTGGGTTCGAGCTTATCAGGTTGAAGCTTTTTCACATAAGCATCGCAGCCCCAAACTTTAAGAAACGACAACTTTGGTTTCTTGCCAAACCACAGTTCATAAGGCGTTGTCTCAACGGATTTAGATGGTGCCCTATTTAACGTGAATGCAGCTGTCTCTAAAGCATAACCCCAAACCAATAGTGGTAAATCGGTAAGAGACATCATAGATCGCACCATATCTTATAAAGTGCGGTTACGATGTTCGGACACACCATTACGCTGTGGTGTTCTAGGTGGCGTGAGTTGTGAAACTATTCCACATTGTTTCAAATGAAGACCAATCTCATAACTGAAGTATTCGTCTCCACGATCAGATCATAGAAAATTTATTTTCTTGTTACGATGATTATCTACTTCACTATGAAATTCTTTAAACTTTTCAAATGTTTCAGACTTGTGTTTCATTAAGTAGATATACCCATATCTGCTCGAATCATCAGTGAAGGTCAGAAAATAACGATACTCGCCGCGAGCCTCAACACTCATCGGTCCACATACATCAGTATGTATGATTTCCAACAAATAAGTTGCTTGCTCCATTGTTCCAGAGAACGGAGTCTTAGTCATCTTGCCCATGAGGCATGGTTCGCAAGCACCAAGTGATTCATAATCAAGTGATTCCAAAAGTCCATCAGTATGGAGTTTCTTCATGCGCTTTACACCAATATGACCTAAACGACAGTGCCACAAATAAGTTGCATTGTCATTATTAACCTTGCATCTTTTGGCTTCAATATTATGAATATGTGTATCGCTACGATCGAGATCCAACAAGAATAGACCACTCTTCAAGGGTGCATGACCATAAAAGATATTACTCATATAAATAGAATAACCATTATTCTCAGATTTAAATGAATAACCGTCTTGCAATAAACAAGATCTAGATATAATGTTCATGCTTAACGCTGGCACCCAATAAAAGTTATTCAGGTCTAAAACTAATCCCGAAGGTAGATGTATAGGTAGCGTGCCGACGGCAATCACATCGACTTTGGAACCATTTCCCACGTGCATCGTCACCTCGTCCTTAGCTAATATTCGTTTAATCTGTAGCCCCGGTTTCGAGTTACAAATATTAGCAATCGAACCAGTATCAAATACCCAGGTGCTACTACGAGCATTAGTAAGGTACACATCAATAACATGTATATCATATATACCTTTGTTCACTTTGCCATCCTTCTTATCCGCCAAATACTTGGGGCAGTTCCGCTTCCAGTGTCCAGTCCCTTTGTAGTAGAAGCACTCAGTTTCAGGCTTGGCTCCAGACTTGGGTTTCTTCGTGGGAGTAGCAACTGTCTTGCTATTCTTCTTGAAGTTCCCCTTCTTTCCCTTGCCCCTTTACTTGAAACTAGTGGTCTTGTTAACCATCAACACTTGATGCTCCTTTTTTATTTCTACCTCCGCAGCTTTGAGCATAGCGAAGAGCTCAGGAACTGTCTTCTGCATCCCTTGCATGTTATAGTTCATCACGAAGCCTTTATAGCTTGGTGGCAGTGATTGAAGAACTCTATCAATAACACTATCTTCGTCAACTTTGCAACCAAGTTGAGTCATATGATTATAGTACCCAGATATTCTGAGCAAGTGTTCATTGACAGAACTGTTCTCCTTCATCTTGCAGCTGTAGAACTTATTGGAAATCTCATATTTCTCAATCCGGGCAATTGCTTGGAATATTAACTTCAACTCCTGGAATATCTCATATGCTCCATGACGTTCAAAACGTCGTTGAAGTCGCGATTCTAAGTGGTAAAGCATGGCACACTGAACTATCGTGTAGTCATCAGAACGAGCTTACCAGATGTTCATAACGTCCGGAGTTGCTCCTGTAGCAAGCTTGTCACCTAGCGGTGCTTCAAGGGCATGATTCTTCTGTGCATCAATGAGGATAATCCTCAAGTTACGGACCCAATCCGTGTAGTTGCTACCATCATCTTTCAACTTAGCTTTCTCTAGGAACGCATTAAAATTCAACAGAACAACAGCACGGGCCATCTATCTACAACAACATAGACATGCAAAATACTATCAGGTACTAAGTTCATGATAAATTAAAATTCAATTAATCAAATTACTTAAGAACTCCCACTTAGACAGACATCCCTCTAATAATCTAAGTGATCACGTGATCCATATCAACTAAACCATGTCCGATCATCACGTGAGATGGAGTAGTTTTCAATGGTGAACATCTTATGTTGATCATATCTACTATATGATTCATGCTCGACCTTTCGGTCTCTAGTGTTCCGAGGCCATATATGCATATGCTAGGCTCGTCAAGTTTAACCCGAGTATTCTGCGTGTGCAAAACTGGCTTGCACCCGTTGTATGTTAACGTAGAGCTTATCACACCCGATCATCACGTGGTGTCTCGGCACGACGAACTTTCGCAACGGTGCATACTCTGGGAGAACACTTATACCTTGAAATTAAGTGAGAGATCATCTTATAATGCTACTGTCGATCTAAGCAAAATAAGATGCATAAACGATAAACATCATATGCAATCAATATAAGTGATATGATATGGCCATCATCATAATGTGCCTTTGATCTTCATCTCCAAGGCACCGTCATGAACACCATCGTCACCGGCGCGACACCTTGATCTCCATCGTAGCATCGTTGTCGTCTCGCCAACTATTTCTTCTACGACTATCGCTACCGCTTAGTGATAAAGTAAAGCAATTACATGGCGATTGCATTTCATACAATGAAGCGACAACCATATGGCTCCTGCCAGTTGCCGATAACTCTGTTACAAAACATGATCATCTCATACAATAAAATTTAGCATCATGTCTTGACCATATCACATCACAACTTGTCCTGCAAAAATAAGTTAGACGTCCTCTACTTTGTTGTTGCAAGTTTTACGTGGCTGCTACGGGCTTAGCAAGAACCGTTCTTACCTACGCATCAAAACCACAACGTTATTTTGTCAAGTATGTGTTGTTTTAAACTTCACAAGGACCGGGCGTAGCCATACTTGATTCAACTAAAGTTGGAGAAACTGACACCCGCCAGCCACCTGTGTGCGAAGCACGTCGGTAGAACCAGTCTCGCATAAGCGTACGCGTAATGTCGGTCCGGGTCGCTTCATCCAACAATACCGCCGAATCAAAGTATGACATGCTTGTAAGCAGTATGACTAGTATTGCCTACAACTCACTTGTGTTCTACTCGTGCATATAACATCTACGCATAAACCTGGCTCATGATGCCACTGTTGGGGCACGTAGTATTTCAAAAAAATTCCTACGCACACGCAAGATCATGGTGATGCATAGCAACGAGAGGGAAGAGTGTCGTCCACGCACCCTCGTAGACCGTAAGCGGAAGCGTTATGACCACGCGGTTGATGTAGTCGTACGTCTTCACGATCGACTGATCCTAATACCGAATGTACGGCACCTCCGCGATCTGCACACGTTCAGCTCAGTGACGTCCCACGAACTCACGATCCAGTAGAGCTTCAAGGGAGAGTTCCGTCAGCACGACGGCGTGATGACGGTGATGACGAAGTTACCGACGCAGGGCTTTGCCTAAGCACTGTGATACGTCTCCAACGTATCTACTTTTCCAGACACTTTTGCCCTTGTTTTGGACTCCAACTTGCATGATTTGAATGGAACTAACCTGGACTGACGCTGCTTTCAGCAGAACTGCCATGGTGTTATTTTTGTGCAAAAATATAAGTTCTCGGAATGACCTGAAATTCAACGGAGAATTATTTTGGAATGTATAAAAAATATCTGCGGAAAGAACCAGACCAGGGGGCCCACACCCTGTCCACGAGGGTGGGGGCGCGCCCCCTCCCCCTAGGCACGCCCCCTACCTCGTGGGCCCCCTATTGCTCCACCGACGTATCCCCCAACTCCATATATTTACTTTCATGGAGAAAAAAAATCAGAGAAGAAGAATTATCACGTTTTATGATACGGAGCCACCGCCAAGCCCTAATCTCTCTTGGGAGGGCTAGTCTGGAGTCCGTTCGGGGCTCCGGAGAGGGGAGATCGTGATCATCAACCTTCCTCCATCACCAATTCCATGATGATCACTGCCGTGCGTGAGTAATCCCATCGTAGGCTTGCTGGACGGTGATGGGTTGGATGAGATTTACCGTGTAATCGAGTTAGTTTTGTTAGGGTTTGATCCCTAGTATCCACTATGTTCTAAGATTGATGTTGCTATGACTTTGCCATGCTTAATGCTTGTCACTAGGGCCCGAGTGCCATGATTTCAGATATGAACCTATTATGTTTTCATGAATATATGTGTGTTCTTGATCCTATCTTGCATGTCAATAGTCACCTTCTATGTGTTATGATCCGGCAACCCCGAAGTGACAACAATCGGGACCACTCCCGGTGATGACCGTAGTTTGAGGAGTTCATGTATTCACTATGTGTTAATGCTTTGGTCCGGTACTCTATTAAAATGAGGCCTTAATATCTCTTAGTTTCCATTAGGACCCCGCTGCCATGGGAGGGTAGGACAAAAGATGTCATGCAAGTTCTTTTCCATAAGCATGTATGACTATATTCGGAATACATGCCTACATCACATTGATGAACTGGAGCTAGTTCTGTGTCACCCTAGGTTATAACTATTACATGAGGAACTGCATCTGACATAATTCTCCATCACCGATCCAATGCCTACAAGCTTTTCACATATTGCTTGTTGCTTATTTACTTTTCCGCTGCTACTGTTACAAAAACTACAAAAACACTACTGTTACTTTTATTACTGCTACCGTTACTTCCATATTACTTTGCTACTAAATTACCTTGTTGCAGATACTAAGTTTCCAGGTGTGGTTGAATTGATAACTCAGCTGCTAATACTTAAGAATATTCTTTGGCTCCCCTTGTGTCGAATCAATAAATTTGGGTTGAATACTTTACCCTTGAAAACTGTTGCGACCCCCTACACTTGTGGGTTATCAAGACTATTTTCTGGCGCCGTTGCCGGGGAGCATAGCTATATTCTCTAAGTCACTTGGGATTTATATCTGTTGATCACTATGAAGAATTTGAAGGACTCAAAAACCAAGATCTTTCCCTCAAATACGAGGGGAGGTAAGGAACTGCCATCTAGCTCTGCACTTGATTCACCATCTGTTATGAGTAAATTTGCAACACCTACTCCTGCTATTGAATCTGATATGTCGTATGTACTTGATGATGCCACTTCTGCTATGTATGATGAAACTACTTCTATGCTTGATAATACTGTGCCACTAGGTGGATTTCTAGATGAACAAATTGCTAAGGTTAGGGAGAATGCAAATATTGAAACAGATAATCTAGATGAAAGTGACGATGAAGATTCTCCCCCCTAGATATGAACTGCCTGTTATTCCTGAGGGTTATGTTATGGATGAAGAAACTGCTAGAGACTTTCTTGCTTGCAATGATAGATATGATCTTAAGAAATTATTAGCTAAGCTGAAAGAAAAGTCTTTGAATGCTAGAATGAAATATGACCCTGCTTTTGCTACTTCACCTATCTTTGTTACTGATAAGGATTATGATTTCTCTTTTGGTCCTGAGTTAAATACTTTGGTTGAATCTGATCCTTTCCATGGCTATGAATCTGAAACTGTTGTGGCACATCTTACTAAGTTGAATGATATAGCTACCCTGTTCACAAATGAGGAAAAGATTCGTTATTACTATATCCTTAAGTTATTTCCGTTCTCGTTAAAGGGCGATGCTAAAACATGGTTTAATTCTCTTGATCCTGGTTGTGTGCGTAGTCCCCAGGATATGATTTATTACTTCTCTGCTAAATATTTCCCCGCTCATAAGAAACGAGCTGCCTTACGGGAAATATATAACTTTGTGCAAATTGAAGAAGAGAGTCTCCCACAAGCTTGGGGGAGGCTTCTCCAGTTACTTAATGCTTTGCCTGATCATCCTCTTCAGAGGAATGAAATACTTGATGTCTTTTATAATGGACTAACCGATGCTTTCAGAGACCACCTGGATAGTTTTGCTGGTTGTGTTTTCAAGGAAAGAACAGTTGATCAAGCTGAATTACTATTGAATAATATGTTGACCAATGAAAATAATTGGACACTTCCTGAACCAGCCCATAAGCCAACTCCGAAGAAAAGGGGAGTTCTATTTCTCAGTCCTGAAGATATGCAAGAGGCAGAGAAATCTATGAAGAAAAAGGTATTAAAGCTGAAGATGTTAAGAATTTATCACATATTGAACAAATACATGGTCTTGATAACCCGACATAGGTAGTGAAGGTAAATTCTCTTTATATATTTGATGAAGGTGATATTCCTCGTTATAAGTCTGCTAGCCAATGCTTAGATGAGTTTGATAATTTTATTGTGAAGCAAGAAAACTTCAATGCTTATGTTGGTAGAAAATTGCAACGTAATGCTTATATGATTGAAAGCTTGAGTGATTATATGTCTAGAGTTAAAGGTGAATTGAAACTCATTAGTAAACATGCTTCTATGGTTACCACTCAAGTGGAACAAGTACTGATGGCTCAGAATGATTTGCTCAATGAATTAAATAGTAAGAGTAATGGCTATGCTGTTAGAGTTGCCGCTAGGGGGGGTAAAGTGACTCAGAAACCTTCGTATCCTGAAGGCCACCCTAAGAGAATTGAGCAAGATTCTCGTAGAGCTAATTTAGATGTACCTAGTTCTTCTAAGAAGAAGAAACAGAAAAATGATAAGACTTTGCATCCTTCTAGTGAACCTGTAGCTGACACACCTGAGAATCCCAATGATATCTCTGTTTCTGATGCTGAGACACAATCTGGTAATGAACATGAACCTAGTGATAATGTTAATGATGATATTCATGATGATGCTCAACCTAGCAATGATAATGATGTAGAGATTGAACCTACTTTTGATCTTGATAACCCACAATCAAAGAATCAACGTTATGATAAGAGAGACTTTGTTGCTAGGAAGCACGGCAAGGAAAGAGAACCATGGGTTCAGAAACACATGCCTTTTCCTCCTAAACCATCCAAGAAAAAGGATGATGAGGATTTTGAGCGCTTTGCTGAAATAATTAGACCTATCTTTTTGCGTATGCGTTTGACTGATATGCTTAAAACAAATCCTTATGCTAAGTATATGAAAGATATTATTACCAATAAAAGAAAGATACCTGACGTTGAAATTTCTACCATGCTTGACAATTACACTTTTAAGGGTGGAATACACTAGGAGATCCAGGAGTACCTACTATACCTTGCTCCATCAAAAGAAACTATGTTAAAACTGCCTTATGTGATCTTGGAGCTGGTGTTAGTGTTATGCCTCTCTCTTTATATCATAGACTTTACTTGAGTAAGCTGACACCTACTGAAATATATGTCGGTATTTGTGAGGATGTGCCTGTTGTGGTTGCAAATGTTACTATTCTAACGGACTTTGTTATCCTTGATATTCCCGAGGACGATAGTATGCCTATTATCTTGGTAGACCCTTTTTGAATACTGCAGGGGCTGTTATTGATTGCAACAAAGGCTATGTCACTTTTCATGTCAATGGTAATGAGCATACGGTACACTTTCCGAGGAAACAACCTCAGGTCCATAGTATCAATTCTATTGGAAAAATTACAACTATTACTATTGGAGGTTTTGAATTTCCTCTTCCTACTGTCAAGAAGACATATGATATTCTTATTGTTGGGGACATACATATCCCCATTGAGGTAACCTAGTGTTATTCGAAAATTCTCTGGTTTCATGTTATTCGGAAAGAGTTTATTAACAAGACTTGATCAAACTTGTTAATGGATTCCTTTTGATGAGCATGAGATGGGTGACTCTAGATAGCACAACTTTCTGTACCCTCCTTTTACTTTCTGTTAATTAGATTAAATAAAGAAAAAAATATTATTTTCTGTCTGTTTCCAGATTTATCCTGCAATAAAAAAATACCCCGAAAATAAAAGTTCTCCAAATGCCTTGAAAATGAAATATGATTTTTTTCTAGAATATTTGAGAATGTTTGGCACAGAGAACACAGCAAGGGGAGCCAGCACCTGGCCACGAGGGTCCAGGGCGCGCCCTCCCTCACTGGGCGCGCCCCTGCCTCGTGGGCCCCACGTGGCCCCCTCCACTTATTCCTGCACCCACACACTCCTTCTTCCTCCCAGAAAATCACTATCCAGCTCAAGCACGAGTTCTAGCTCATCTTGCTGCCATTTTTGATCTCCTTGCTCGAAGCTCCATTCACAAAACTGTTTGGGGAGATTGTTCCTTGGTATGTGACTCCTCCATTGGTCCAATTAGTTTTTGTTCTAGTGCTTTATTTATTGCAAATTTTTGCTGCTGTGGTGACCTTGTTCTTGAGCTTGCATGTTAAATTTCTTTGGTCCCAAGTAGTTCTAATGCATGATATAGTCTCCCGGCACTTGTAGGAGTTGTTGCTATCAATCTTGTTGAGTTTGGTTCACTTTTATTTTGAGTTGCTAAAAATTTCAGAAAAATGCATAGGAAAATCTTCCAAGGTGGTTCCTCAAGGAAGCAAGGACCAAGGCTCGCGATGCATGAGCCGGATGATGAATTACCAAGGGAACCTCAAGTGTGGCCTTGTGAATGGCCGTTAGAGGAGTTTATGGTTCGGGTAGGCATTAAGGAGGAGTTTGACGCATATGTGTGTAATGCTGACCTCGAGGGCTTGATGCTAGATAAGTGCCCTTGCTACTTCTCGAGCTTGCGTTGTATTCCCTCGAAGATGAAAGGGTGATGCATCACAGTAGCGTAAGTATTTCCCTCAGTTTTTGAGAACCAAGGTATCAATCCAGTAGGAGACAGTCGGTGTACTAAGGTAGGGGTACCCCAGTACCCCAACTTGTGCACGGGCAGTTGCAGCTTCCCGCGGCAAGGTTTACTGCGTGCTCGCCGGAGACCTTCCTGCCTCCTATTAAACCATTCAAAAACAAAGTATACAAGACAGAAGATCGAGACCCCGGCAAGAGGAGCTTGCCGGGAAGGCCGTACCAGGCTCAAGACTGTTCCAATAACACAAGACCCTGGCAAGAGGAGCTTGCCAGGAAGATTAGAAGATATTGCCTCGGCGCTATGCGCGCCCCGGCAAGGGGCCCGGGGAGCGGCAGGTTCCCGGGCCCGGCAAGATCAAGGCCCCGGCAAGGCGCTTGCCGGGGAGGCTACGCTGTGTGCCCGCGCTCCAGCTCATCGGCCCACGCGTCGCCCTGGGGCCTAACCAGGGACGCGTGGCGGATGGCTGCGCAGCCTGGAGTACACGGTGGCACACCGCGGCGATAAATCCGTCGCCGTGGCAGACGGAGACGCTAAGGCGGGAGCTTTTGGGGTCGACGGCGACGGGCATTAAATGCCCTTGTCCCCCACTGTTAAAGTAGGTATAGACCACTGTTCTGTACTGTAGTTCCACTGTTCCCGCACTGTTACAACTACCACCTCTTTTACATTTTTACCCCTTTCTCCTACGTTGACACCTGTCGGTGACCCCTTTGCACTATAAAAGGAGGCCCATGCACAACGTGGAGGGGGTTCGAAACCTAGATTACTCTCACGCACGGTGTAGCTGCTTCTTCAAGCTCCCGAGCGCTCAACTCAATACACAACCAAGCAGGAGTAGGGTTTTACGCATCCGTGCGGCCCGAACCTGGGTAAAACTGCCCGCGCGTCTGCTCCGATCTGCTCTTTGTGCTCCCTCCGCCCTCGTACCGCACAGACAAGGGGCTCCGGTCCCATAGGTGTTCGTGGCGGACAGTTTACCCCGACATCTTTGGCGCGCCAGGTAGGGGGCGTCGAGGTTGTGCGAATCTGATCCGGCGTTCGCGCGGGCGCATTCTTCATCAACCTCTCCAGCTTCATCAACAACTTCATCAGCGACAACTCCATGGCCCCGAAGAAGAAGCCTTCGGAGGTCGGAGGCCCGTCTGCGTCTCACCCGCCGCCACCAGAGCCGACGGTGGGCGGGGGAGACGCCGTCGGAAGGGTGGTCGCCGGCGAGGACACTCACGGTGCCACCAGATCCAAGAACAAGACGGATGACCGGACCTCGGTCTCCGTGGACGCGCCGCGTCCATCACAGCATACGACGACCCCGCAGCGCCATACCACGGGAGGTGGTATCCGCCTGCTGGGACAAGGCCATACTGGAGGTTCGCGGGACGCCCCGGACCCCCGTCCGGGCACTAGCAAAGCGAAGGCGCCGGCGCGGGACCCCGCTCCTTCTAACGTCGTTAGAAGTCCGAGCGTATCCCGCTCCTCGCACCGCTCGCCCGCGTTCCCCACTACTCCGGCAGAAGCGCTCGCAAGGGCGCAGCTGCTCCTCGATTTTCCTCCAGCGGCCGACAAGGCCGAAGAATGGAGGGCCACTATCCGGAGCCTGATAGACTTCGCCAACAACGACTCCCCGCAGCAGCCGTCGGCCTCACGGCCGCGGCAGGTTGAGAAGACGAAGGCTATCAGCGACAAGACTGCCGGGGGTGCGACAAGCGTGCACTCCCCGCCGCAGAAGCAGAAGACGCCGCCCCGCCGGAACAACCCCGACGACGGCTCCACAGCCTCGTCGGACCCGCGGGCCCGTCGGGACCAGCGCCAGGTCCTCGACGACCGGCGAGATGAAGACGCTCGGACCACGATCGAGCGCCGCCGAGAAGCTCGGCGACAATCCGACAAGAGAGCTGGGAACACTGTCGACGCACCCGCGCCCGGTGAACCAGGCGACTTGCCGTACGCGGCAGGCTGCCCTGCGTTCACCCGCGAGCTGCGGCGCGTCCAGTGGCCCAGCATGAAGAACTTTAAGCCCGACGTACCGGAGAAGTACGACGGCAAAACGCACCCCTCGGAGTTTCTCAGCGTCTACACTATAGCAGTGCAGGCTGCCGGGGGGCGCGACGAGAAGATCCTAGCCAACTACTTCCCGCTCGTGCTGAAGCCGAACGTCCGTTCGTGGCTCATGCACTTGCCGGAAGGCTCTATCTCTTCTTGGGCCGACCTCTGCCATCAGTTTGTTGGCGCCTTCACCGGCGGCCACAAACCCCATGGCCAGGAGAGCGATCTCCACATTTTGGCCCAGAAGGAAGGCGAACCCCTGCGCAAGTATATCCAACGTTTCAGCCGGGTACAGCACAACATCCCCGACGTTCACCCTGCTGCGGTTATCAGCGCGTTCCATCAGAACGTGCGTAACCGCCGCATGCGTGAGGAGATGGCGATGACCAAGATCAGGGACGTCAGCGAGCTCTACGCTCTTGCCGACAAGTGCGCCCGTGCAGAAGAGGGGAGGAGACTCCCCGGGGAGGATGCTGGCGCAGGGGGAAGCGACAGCGACGACGCCGCCCCGGCAAAGAAGAGCCGGCGGCGGAACAACAGGAAGAAGGGCAAGAAGGAAGTGCTTGCCGTCGAGAAGTCCGGCAAGGAGGCCCCCGCCAAGCAAGCGCAGGCCGGCGGCTCCGGCAAGGAGCCTGCCCCTGCGGCGGCGGCCGACAAGCCGGGTAGCTCCGACAAGCAATACTGTAAGATTCACCGCACCAAGGGTCACGATCTCTCCAACTGCAAGCGCGTCGAGTATCTCGTCGAGCAGCAAAAAGCTGAGTACAAGAGGCGCGACAAGGAGAAGGCCCAAGGTGGCGGGGAAGAGCCCAGCAAGAAGCGGCCATTCAATGGCCGGGGAGGACGCCGCGGCAAGGCCAAGCAGCGGCAAGGAGATCGACCTCCCCGGGGCCGCGACAACGACGAAGACGACGATGAAGACATGGAGGACGACGAGAACAGCGAGCAGGAGTTCCAGAAGGCCACGGAGGTCCTGTGCGTCGACGGTGGCGCCTCCCTGCACACCTCCCACCGCCAGCTGAAACAGTGGGTGCGTGAGGTGAATGCAGCGGAGCCGCCCGTGGAGTCGCGCAGGCTCCTCAAATGGTCCAGCACGCCCATCATTTTTGACCTTGAGGATCACCCTGACCGCACCACGGCGGTCGGGTGCTTGCCGATGCTGGTTTCCCCCACCATCCGCAACCTCAAGGTCACCAAGATGTTGGTCGACGGCGGGGCCGGGCTGAACTTGATCTCCTCTGCTGTGATCAAGAAGCTCCAGATTCAAGACGGCGAGCTCGAAGAGACCGGTTCATTCCAAGGAATCAACCCGGGAAGGAGCAAGCCCAAGGGAAAGATTACTCTGCCGGTGACCTTTGGCGGGGAGCTCAACTTCAGGACTGAGCGCATCACCTTTGACGTTGCTGATATTCCATTGCCCTACAATGGGATACTCGGCCGTCCCGCCCTCGCCAAGTTCATGGCAGCTTCCCACTACGCCTACAACGTGCTGAAGATGCCGGGGCCGATAAGCGTCATCACTGTCCACAGCGACAAGAAGGATGCGCTTATCTGCGCCGACAAGATTTACCGGGATGCGGCAGCTGCGGCCGAGAAGGATACTCTTGCCGCTGAAGCTCCCGGAGGGAAGAAGACGAAGACCAAGTCCGGCAAGTGCTCCGGGACCCACTCCGGCAACCGCACCTCTTCGGAGTGCTGCGCTGCCGTCGAGGACGTTCCATCGAGCTCCACCGGCAAGAGCAAGAAAGGAATGGCTGCTCCTCCGGCAACCAAGAAGGTGTCCGCAAAGGAGGATGGCACTGGTGGTACCTTCACCATCAGTGCCACCCTTGACAGCAAATAGGAAAGCGCGCTCGTCGCCTTCCTGCGGGCAAATGTCGATGTGTTTGCTTGGCAACCATCTGACATCCCCGGCGTTCCCAAGAAGGTGATTGAGCACAAGCTTGCTGTCTGTCCTCATGCGCGGCCCATCAAGCAGAAAGTGAGGAAGCAAGCCGTGGAGCGCCAAGAGTTCATCAATGAGGAGATCAAGAAACTAGAGGCAGCAGGCCTAGTTAGAGGTGTGATCCATCCGACGTGGTTGGCAAACCCAGTCGTCGTGCGCAAGGCCAACGGGAAGTGGAGACTGTGTATAGACTTCACTGATGTCAATAAAGCATGTCCCAAGGATCCCTTCCCTTTGCCGCGCATTGACCAGATCGTTGACTCCACGGCCGGATGTGAGCTACTCTGTTTTCTTGATGCTTACTCAGGCTATCACCAGATTTTCATGGCCAAGGAAGATGAAGAGAAGACTGCATTTATCACTCCATGTGGCACCTATTGCTTTATCCGCATGCCGTTTGGACTGAAGAATGCAGGCTCAACTTTTGCAAGGGTAGTGTACACTGCTTTTGAGCCACAGATCCACAGGAATGTAGAAGCCTACATGGATGACATCGTGGTGAAGAGCAAGAGCAAAGAAACACTGATTCAAGACTTGGAAGAAACGTTTCAGAACCTGCGCAGGATACAGCTCAAGCTGAACCCCGAGAAGTGCGTCTTTGGAGTTCCCTCCGGCAAGCTTCTCGGGTTCTTTGTATCACAGAGGGGGATTGAAGCTAACCCCGACAAGATCAAAGCCATCGAGCAGATAGAAGCCCCGAAGCGCGTCAAGGATGTCAGAAGGCTTGCAGGTTGCGTTGCTGCCCTCAGTAGGTTCATTTCAAAATCCGCAGAACGCGCCCTACCTTTCTTCAAAATCTTGAAGAAGGCAGGTCCCATGAAGTGGACTCCGGAAGCGGAGGCGGCGTTGCAGGATTTGAAACGGTACCTGTCCTCCACTCCTATACTTGTCGCACCTAAACCACAGGAAAAGTTGTTGCTATACTTAGCGGCAACCAACCAGGTGGTTAGTGCTGCGTTAGTAGCGGAGAGGGAGTCCGACGAGGAGTCAGCATCACCGGCAAGCGAATCTAGCGACAAGCAGGGGGCTGTCCCGACAAGCTCTGGCCCCGACAAGGAAGACTCTGCGCAGGAACAAGGAGAGGTGCGGAAGAAGATGGTGCAGCGCCCAGTGTATTTTGTGAGTTCCCTTCTCCAGGGAGCAAGATCAAGGTACTCTGGTGTGCAAAAATTGCTTTTCGGCCTCCTCATGGCCTCGAGGAAGCTGCGCCACTACTTCCAAGCCCATGAAATAACAGTGGTCACTCGCTTTCCGTTGAAAAGGATATTGCACAATCCAGAGGCAACAGGCAGGATTGTCGAGTGGGCACTGGAGCTGTCAAGCTTTGGACTCAAGTTTGAAAGTACTTCAACCATACAGAGCCGGGCCTTGGCAGAATTCATTGCTGAGTGGACCCCAACACCAGAAGATGAAGTTCAGGAAACAAGTGTACCCGTGCAAGAAGCAACAAGTGAATGGGTAATGTATTTTGACGGTGCCTTCTCGCTGCAGGGCGCCGGTGCCGGCGTGGTACTCATTGCGCCCACCGGAGAGCACCTCAAATATGTTATCCAGATGCACTTTCCCAGGGAGCAAGCGACAAACAACACTGCAGAATATGAAGGCTTGCTTGCCGGCCTCAGGATTGCGGCCGAACTTGGGATCAGGAAGCTGATTGTTCGGGGAGATTCTCAGTTGGTGGTCCGACAAGTTAACAAAAGCTACCAGAGTCCTTTGATGGAAGCATATGTCGATGAAGTGAGGAAGCTTGAAGAGCACTTTGAAGGTTTGCAGATGGAGCACGTCCCAAGAGCCCAAAATGAGATTGCAGATGGCCTTTCAAAGTACGCCGCGATGAAGTTACCTGTGGAACCAGGGACCTTTTTGCTCAAGCTGACTCAACCATCAGTTACACCATCAATTGGGCAGTCCAAGAAGAGAAAGTTGGTCTCCGGCGACTACTTACCGGCGGATCTTCCCGAACCCGCCGCCAAAGTTCCCAAGATCAACAACAGCGCTGAGGAACAGTTTGCTCCTGCGAGCCCTCGGGCTTGTGCAGTTGAAGCAAGTGTTCCCGACAAGCCTCGCCCCGGCGAGCTTGCCGGGGGACCGTCAGCTCCGACAGGACCAGAGGTCTTTGCCGTAGAAGCTGGGGTTCCCGCAGCGGCCCTCGAGCCTTTAGTCCTTGCCGTCGAGCCTCGAGCTCCGGCGTGGGCGCAGCAGATCGTCCGTTTTCTGCAAACTGGAGAACTTCCCGACGACCCTCAAGAGATAGAGAAGATAACCAGGCAGTCAAGTATGTATCAGTTCGTGGATAACGAGCTGTACAGAAGAAGACTCAATGGTGTCAGGTTGAAGTGCATCTCCAGGGAAGATGGACAGAAGCTGTTGGCGGAAATACACGGAGGCATATGCGGCCACCACATTGGCGCAAGGGCGCTTGCCGGGAAAGCTTTCCGGCAAGGGTTCTTTTGGCAAGAAGCCCTCCAAGATGCAACTGCACTAGTAACCAAGTGTGAAGCGTGCCAGTTCCATGCAAAGCAAATTCATCAGCCAGCTCAAGCTCTCCAAACAATCCCTTTGTCATGGCCCTTCTCGGTCTGGGGGCTCGATATCCTCGGCCCCTTCCCTCGCGCTGTCGGGGGCTTTGAGTACTTGTACGTTGCAATCGACAAGTTCACAAAGTGGCCAGAAGTGGAGCCAGTGAGAAAGGTGACAGCACAGTCAGCAGTCAGGTTCTTCAAGTCGATTGTTTGCCGTTTCGGGATCCCTAACAGGATCATCACCGACAACGGTACGCAATTCACTAGTCGCACCTTCATGCAGTACGTCCAAGACCTTGGCGCCAAGGTCTGTTTCGCTTCTGTTGCTCACCCGAGGAGCAACGGTCAAGCGGAGAGGGCAAATGCTGAAGTGCTGCGCGGACTCAAAACAAGGACCTTTGACAGGCTGCGCAAGTGCGGAAGAAATTGGATAGAGGAGCTCCCGGCGGCTCTTTGGTCAATCAGAACGACACCAAGTCGAGCCACCGGACAGACACCCTTTGCTCTAGTCTATGGAGCAGAGGCAGTTCTCCCCACGGAACTCGTATACGGATCTCCTCGAGTACTCGCTTATGATGAGCTCGAGCAAGAGCAACTGCGGCAAGATGACGCATTGCTCCTCGAGGAGGGACGTCTCCAGGCTGCTGTACGAGCTGCTCGATACCAGCAAGCTTTGCGCCGCTACCACAGCCGCAAAGTCAAGGCCAGGAGTCTCGAGGAAGGCGACCTTGTTCTTCGGCGTGTTCAGTCCGCCAAGAATTCCAACAAGTTGACGCCGAAGTGGGAAGGCCCTTATCGGGTGAGACAAGTCACGAGGCCCGGCGCTGTCCGCCTCGAGACCGAAGAAGGCTTACCGGTGAGCAATTCCTGGAACATAGAGCATCTTCGCAAGTTTCACCCCTAAGGCGCGGTTGCCGTGATCCGCTCCGGCAACCACCTTTTGTACAAGCCTTGCCGCTGTTGCATGTAACCCTTTGTACAAAGCCGGGCGCAGACCCCGTGCATCAGTAAAGATTTCGTGTTTTCGCGTCGATTGCCTTTTGCATGCTTCTCTTTGCTATTTGCATGTTTTGTTTGGCATTTGATGCAACACTCAGACATACGGTAAGCACCATTACGTCGAAAGGCAGTATGCTTGTTTCCCTCTCCTTTTCCTTTTCTCTTAAGCAGAAGGAACGTTCCTCGCGCACAAGTTTGCCGGGGGGGAAGGAGATGGAGGAGGAACTAAGTGCTGTTCAAGTAAGAAGAGCCTTACCGGAAAGCAAACAACATGAGCAAGCAGCATATGAAAGATAAGTTGTTAGAATTTGACCAGTTCAAATTTTAAATTTTGGTTGTCTTCCTTGAACGATCACACTTTGTATAGAAAACCTGTGCGCGGAGGAACCTACCCGTAGCTTGCCGCACCCTTATCTTGTTTTCGAGTCCACTCAACGATTTAAGTGAGCTGCGACAAGTGTCGCGCCCTTGCCTCGTTTCCGAGTACACTCAGCAAGCTAAGTGCGTTGCGACCAGCTGCGGCGAGGTTGTTTGCCGGCGAGGACCTTGGCCAGCAGGCTGCTCAGAGTCCAGCACTCAGCGCTCGCGACAGGGGCCCCTTGCCGGCAAGCTCCCCGGGAGCGTAGGGTGAAAAACATACAAAGTCAAAGATTGGAACAAGGAAGATAACATTGCACTGATTGATTGAAGTAAAGCAAATATATTACAAGGATAACTTGTCGCAATGGACTAATGGGTTCATAATATAATATGCAGCAACAAAAAGATAAAGATACATGGAGCCCTAGTCTACCCGGTCGCCTTCCTTCCGGCCAAGCTTTGCCACCTTGGCGATGATGTGGCCGACCTGCTCCTTCAGGGCCTCCGTGTCTGCATCAGCCGGCAGGGTACGAAGAACGTTCGTGAGGTTGATCCCCGGGTTGCGGTACACGATCTTCGTCAAGACCCGCTCCAGAGTTCCCGCGCAGAGGCGGCGCGACTCCTCGGCCAGCTGCGCGGGGATACGGTTCCGGAGACCTGCAAGAGCTGGAGCGACGCCTCTGAAGAAGAGGCTGAGCTTGGCGCTGTGCGGGAGATCTGGATCCGGCGAGTAGATAAGATGTTCGACCTTCAAAGCAAGCAACTCCTGGTCAATGTTGGACGCAGAAGAAACCAGCTCTTCGGTCCACACCTCAATGGTCTGCCGAAAGAGCTCGGAGGCCTTGTTGACACTCTCCATCAAGGTTCGCTCCTTGCGGAGCTCATCCTTCAGCTTGGTCTCCTGGGCCCGGGCAGCATCAAGCGATTCCTTCAGGGTGGTGACCTTCAGCTCCAAGTCTTCAATGGAATCCTTGGCGGTCTTCAGCTCGTCACCCCTCTGGGACAAACTCACCTGGAGCTCTGAGTTGGTGTGAGCATCCTTCTCGCGCTCCAGGATGAGCGCGGCAACCTTCTCGGCGCTCACCTTCATCGCCTTCTCCAGTTGTTCAACCTTGGCGGCGAGCTCTTTCTTGGCGTCCTCCGCGGCAGCCGCGGCGGCCTTCGCCTCTTTCAGCTCCCCGCCAAGGGCAGCCTCGCGAGCGGCAAGGTCTTCTTCATGAGAATCCAGATCCACCTTCCGCTGCGCGAGCTCTCCCTCTCGCCGGGACATCTCCACCCCGGCGAGGCGCTGCTGTTCATCGGCTTCGGCCCTCTCAAGTACCCATTCTTGGTACTCGCCGGCGAGACGCTCTCGCTCCTCCGCCACCTGGCGGAGAGCAGCCTGGTTGGCGGCGCTGAGCTCCGCCGCACGCTTCTCCATCTCTGCCGCGGCCTTGGCGGCAAGAGCCTCCCGAGAAGCGAGCTTTGCTTGCCTGGCCCGGTAAAGGGCCAGGAGTTGATGAAGCAATCGCTCCTCCTCGGGCCCCTCACCTCCACCGGGCGCCTGAACGATCTTCAGGCCTGCGGAGGCGAGGACCTCTCCGTCGAATGCCTCGCCCTCCGCAGGAGCCCGCGACGAAGACCCCCACGGCATCTGGATGAAGACGCCATTGGGGGCCTCGAGATAAAACCTTTGCTCCTCGCTGGCGGAGGGACCGGTGGCCGGCGCAGCATCCGATGCTCCCGCCACCTCCGGGTCGGCGGTGCGGCCACCGTCCCCCTCCCCGGCCGCTGCATCCGCAGCTGGAGCAGTCTCTTGCGCGGCCGGCTCGGCGGCCTCGCCCACCTCCTCGACGACCGGAGCGTCGCCGCCGCCGCCCTGCGCGTCCTCCTCCTCGAGGATAATTACCTCTGTCTCCATAGGCACAGGAGGAGGAAGATCTAGGAAGAAGAAGAAGACAAAGAAATTCAAGACCCAAGCAAATATCCAAAAAAAAAAGACAAGCCAAGAAGACAAGTTACAAAAGTTACCTTGGCGGGCGTCCTCGGCGGCGGGCTCCCTCGCCGGGGAGCTCGGCCTCGTCGGGGTAGTCGCCCTCGCCGGGGAACTTGGCCTTGACGGGGTGGCCGCCCTTGCCGGGCTGCTCGTCCTTGGCGGGGTGCTCTGCCTTGGCGGAGTACCCGCCCTTGACGGAGCACTCTCCCTTGCCGGAGAGTCCTGCCTTGGCGGGGATGGCGGTGCCTGCAGCTCCTCGGCGGTGGTCTCCGGGCGCTCTTCCCGCTGCGGCTCCTCCTCTGCACGGAACAAGACAAGAAATGTCAAAACATGAAGATAAAGTCAAAAGCCTCAGACGTACCCCGACAAGCAAAAAGAAAGAACCCCAGACTTACGCTGGGGGCTGCGCTGCGGGCTGCGCTGGGGGCTGCTCATCGGAGCAGTGCCAGAATCCGGCAGGCTCGGCTCCGGCGCGCCCTCCGTTGCCGCCGCTGCCGAGTCCTCCGCGACCTCGGCCTCGGGCGCCTTGGCCTTCTTCGCGGCGCGATGGGCCAGGGTCCTGAAACCAGAACAGAAGACAGAATTAGCATCAACAGAAGATCAAGATAAAAATTAAGAAGATGAAGAATTACGGATCCTTACTCCTGGTCTTCCTCGTCGTCCTCGCTCAGGGCGGAGAAGTCATACTCCACCGTGGGCGCGTCGACGCGAGGAGCGGGAGGCGAAGACTCCCTCGCGCGCTTGGTGCTCACCGGGGCTGGGGGCTGCGAAGACCCAGCCCCTGTGGCTGCCGGCGCCCGGGGGGCGGGCGGAGCCGCTGCTCCGCTCCGAGAAGACCCCTGCCGGCTCGCTGCCGGCCTGCGGGGCGCCTCCGTCGTGGTCCGCGCACGGCCCGCCTCTGCTGCGGCTGGTGCGCCGGACGGCCTTGGCGCGGCTTGACTCCCCCGGGGAGCCGCCCGCCGAGGTGGCTGTTGCCGGGGCGCCTGCGCCCTTTCCCCCGTCGCCGCCTTGCGGAGGCGCTTTGCCGGGGACTCCTTCGGGCTTGCCGGAGGCGGGGAGCTCTCCGACGAGGAGAGGTCGTCGGCGTATAATTCCGTAGATCCGCCGGAGTCTTCGGCCTCCTCCTCCTCCTCCTCCTCTGCCTCGGCCGGCTCGCTGGGCCCAGCATCCGGCGCTGCGGCCCTCTTCCCCTTGGCGCCTCCGCCCCTCGCGGCGCCTCTGCTTCCTCCGGCGGTTCCCTCCCTTGCCGCGGCCTCCGTCGCGATCCCATGGATCCCGGAGTGCCTCAACGAGGGGACCCCGGTGAGCGCGTCGGGTGGGAGGTTCAGCAATCGGCGGATCTCCGCCTCTTCCGCCTGGGTGGACGCCTCTTCGGCCTCCGCCTCCTCCGGCGAGAACCCGAAGACTCCTGCCGCCGCGGCTGCGGCGGCCTCCTCAGCCCGAGAAGCTATGTAGGCGATTTCCTGCTCGGTGGTGTCCCGCGTATGCAGCTTGAGGTCCTCCTTGTTGCTCGCCACCTCGACGAGGTTGTCGTAGAAGTTGAGGACGTCGATTGGCTTCGGGGCGATCCACGAGCGGTCCAAGCCATGCGAGTCGCACATCGGCATCATGGCAAGGATTCGATCCCTCGCGGCGTTGTTGCAGAGCGGCACCACTTCCCGGGGAGTCCGGAACCACTCGGGGTGCGCCGGGTCGTACTTGAAGAGCTCTCGTACCATCCCGCGCAGCTCCAGAGTGGTGAAGTTAAAATTAAGTCCAGGGCGCAGCCGCATGATGTCCGCCGGGCCGCCGTACAACCAGGCCGGCCTCTTCCGGTCTTGGAGAGGGGCGATGCGCCGGCGGAGGAAATCTGCGCCCACCTCGGCAACTGACAGTCGGGCCAGCCGAAGACGGAGGATCCGGACGAGGGCGATGTCGAGCTTGACGTCGTCGGAGTCTAGTTCGCTCCAATCTCTGCCGCGCGCGATAGGCGTTGTGCGCGGCGCAGTGAAGGCTTGCGGCTGGTCCTCTACAATCCAGCACCACTCCGCTCGCCATTCCTCCCACTTGCCGCGGAGCTCCCCCGGCAAGTACGACCCCTTCTTCCCGAGACGGAAGACCCAAGAAATACATCCGGAGAGAGGGGCGTCGGCCTCGGCTCTAGGGGTGAAAAAGTGTCTAAAGAGGGCTACGTTGGGGTGGACTCCTATGAAGTTTTCGCACATATGTGCGAAAACGGCCATGGTGAGGATGGCGTTGGGGGTGAAATCAAGCAGATGGAAGCCATACGTGTTCATGATATCACAGAAGAAGTTCGAAAAAGGAGGGCAGAGGCCACAGTGGAAAAAGGCAGCGAAGAAGTAATACCCGCCGGGATAGTTGTCCTTGGCGGCGGCCGGGTATGCTCGGGTGCGGGGATGCGCGTCGGTGCCCTTGGACCAGAACAAGTAGTACTTGTTCCAGAGTTCTTGCACGCCGAGCCTCGGCGAGAAGACGACGTTCCGCTTCCGGTAAGCAATGAGCTTGGCTGCTTGCTCGGATTTCTCCTTCTTGGACTTCTCCGCCTTCCCCTTGTCGGTCTTTGGGGCCATGGCGGACGCGGCGGAGGAGGGGGACGAAGAGCTAGGCGGCGGCGGAGCTGTGGAGGCGGAGCGCAAGGAGGAATCTTTTGCAGGAAGAAGACGACGTAATGAGAGCACAGGGAGGGGAACCGCGCCCGCTGCCTCTGCTTTTATGGGGGAGTGGGGGGCGTTTCCCCCTTTCCATTAAGAGATCGTGGGCACGTCCCATCCCACGGCGCCGCAATCGACGCGTGCCGTTACCATGGGATGCGGCGGATATGGAAGTGGATTCGGCGCGCCGCGGGCCGCGGGTGCCCGTGCACTGTTTTGGGCCTGGCCCAACAGCGCTCGGCACCATGTGTGGCCCAGGCCCGGGGGCTCCTGTCGGTGTACTAAGGTAGGGGTACCCCAGTACCCCAACTTGTGCACGGGCAGTTGCAGCTTCCCGCGGCAAGGTTTACTGCGTGCTCGCCGGAGACCTTCCTGCCTCCTATTAAACCATTCAAAAACAAAGTATACAAGACAGAAGATCGAGACCCCGGCAAGAGGAGCTTGCCGGGAAGGCCGTACCAGGCTCAAGACTGTTCCAATAACACAAGACCCTGGCAAGAGGAGCTTGCCAGGAAGATTAGAAGATATTGCCTCGGCGCTATGCGCGCCCCGGCAAGGGGCCCGGGGAGCGGCAGGTTCCCGGGCCCGGCAAGATCAAGGCCCCGGCAAGGCGCTTGCCGGGGAGGCTACGCTGTGTGCCCGCGCTCCAGCTCATCGGCCCACGCGTCGCCCTGGGGCCTAACCAGGGACGCGTGGCGGATGGCTGCGCAGCCTGGAGTACACGGTGGCACACCGCGGCGATAAATCCGTCGCCGTGGCAGACGGAGACGCTAAGGCGGGAGCTTTTGGGGTCGACGGCGACGGGCATTAAATGCCCTTGTCCCCCACTGTTAAAGTAGGTATAGACCACTGTTCTGTACTGTAGTTCCACTGTTCCCGCACTGTTACAACTACCACCTCTTTTACATTTTTACCCCTTTCTCCTACGTTGACACCTGTCGGTGACCCCTTTGCACTATAAAAGGAGGCCCATGCACAACGTGGAGGGGGTTCGAAACCTAGATTACTCTCACGCACGGTGTAGCTGCTTCTTCAAGCTCCCGAGCGCTCAACTCAATACACAACCAAGCAGGAGTAGGGTTTTACGCATCCGTGCGGCCCGAACCTGGGTAAAACTGCCCGCGCGTCTGCTCCGATCTGCTCTTTGTGCTCCCTCCGCCCTCGTACCGCACAGACAAGGGGCTCCGGTCCCATAGGTGTTCGTGGCGGACAGTTTCCCCCGACAGAGACCACGCGCGAGTCCCTCGCACCTGCACAAACAAATAAGAACTTCGCAGCCAATGCGATAAGGGGTTGTCAATCCCTTTACGGTCACTTATGAAAGTGAGGTCTAATAGATATGATAGTTTGATATTTTTGGTATTTTTGGATATAAGAACAGAAAGTAAAAGCGGTAAAGTAAAGTAGATTGTAGATTGAAATGTTGAGAATAGACCCGGGGGCCATAGGTTTCACTAGTAGCTTCTCTCATGATAGCAGAATTCTACGGTGGGTAAACAAATTACTGTCGAGCAATTGATAGAAAAGCGAATAATTATGAGAATATCTAGGCATGATCATTATATATAGGCATCACGTCCATAACAAGTAGACCAAAACGATTCTGCATCTACTACTATTACTCCACACATCAACCGCTATCCAGCATGCATCTAAAGTATTAAGTTCATAAGAACAGAGTAACGCCTTAAGCAAGATGACATGATGTAGAGGGATAAACTCAAGCAATATGATATAAACCCCATCTTTTTATCCTCGATGGCAACAATACAATACGTGCCTTGCTGCCCCTACTGCCACTGGGAAAGGACACCGCAAGATTGAACCCAAAGCCAAGCACTTCTCCCATTTTAAGAACTATAGATATAGTAGGCCAAACCAAACCAATAATTCGAAGAGACTTGCAAGGATATTATAATCATACATAAAAGAGTTTAGAAAAGAACCAACTATTTCTCATAGATAATCTTGATCATAAACCCACAATTCATCGAATCTCGACAAACACACCGCAAAAAGAGATTACATCGAATAGATCTCCTCGAAGACTGAGGAGAACTTGGTATTGAGATCCAAAGAGAGAGAAGAAGCCATCTAGGTACTAACTATGGACCCGAAGGTCTGTGGTAAACTACTCACAACTCATGGTGAGGCGACGGTGTTGATATAGAAGCACTCCGTGGTAGATCCCCCCTCCGGCGGAGCTCCGGAACATGCCCCAAGATGGGATCTCACAGGAACAGAAGGTTGCGGCCGTGGAATTAGGGGTTTCTCTCCGTTTGTGATGTTTTCGGGGTACATAGGTATATATAGGAGGAAGGAGGGCACCGGGGGCCAAACGTGGGGCCCACGAGGCAGGGGGCGCGCCCTATAGGGGGGTGGCGCCCCTACCCTCGTGGACGCCACGTGTGCCCTATTCCGTGGTTCTCAAGTCTCCCGTGAAGATTTTGCTCCAAAAATATCTCTCCCGAAGGTTTCATTCCGTTTGGACTCCGTTTGATATTCCTTTTCTGTAATACCATGAAATAGGCAAAAACAACAATCTGGACTGGGCCTTTGGGTTAATAGGGTAGTCCCAAAAATAATATAAAAGTGTATAACAAAGCCCATTAAACATTTAAAACATCATAAATAATAGCATGGAACAATAAAAAATTATAGATACGTTGGAGACGTATCAAGCATCCCGAAGCTTAATTCCTGCTCGTCCTCGAGTAGGTAAATGATAAAAATAGAATTTTTGATGTGGAATGCTAACCAACATAAATTTCAATGTAGTTCTCTTTATTGTGGCATGAATGTTCAGATCTTAAAGATTCAAGACAAAAGTATATATTGACATAAGAAATAATAATACTTCAAGCATACTAACAAAGCAATCATGTCTTCTCAAAATACTATGGCTAAAGAAAGTTATCCCTACAAAATCATATAGTCTGGCTATGCTTCCTCTTCATCACACAAAATATTCATATCATGCACAACCCCGGTTTCAGCCAAGCACTTGTTTTCATACTCAATTTTTTTCAAACCTTTCAACTTTCACGGAATACATGAGCGTGAGTCATGGATATAGCACTATGGGTGGAATAGAGTGGTGGTTGTGGAGAAGACAAAAAGGAGGGAGATAGTCTCACATCGACTAGGTGTATCAACGGGCTATGGAGATGCCCATCAATAGATATCAATGTGAGTGAGTAGGGATTGCCATGCAACGGATGCACTAGAGCTGAATATGTATGAAATCTCGACAAAAGAAACTAAGTGGGTGTGCATCCAACTTGCTTGCTCACGAAGACCTAGGGCATTTGAGGAAGCCCATCGTTGGAATATACAAGACAAGTTCTATAATGAAAAATTCCCACTAGTATATGAAAGTGACTAAACATGAGACTCTCTATCATGAAGAACATGGTGCTACTTTGAAGCACAAGTGCGGAAAAAGATAGTAGCAATTGTCCCTTTTTTTGGGCCTTTCTTTTCTTGGCCTTTCCTTTTCTTTTTTTATTCTTTGGGACAATGCTCTAATAATGATGATCATCACACTTATATTGATTTACAACTCGATACTAGAACAAAGTATGACTCTATATGAATGCCTCCGGCGGTGTACCGGGATGTGTAATGAATCAAGAATGACATGTATGAAAAATTATGCATGGTGGATTTGCCACAAATACGATGTCAACTACATGATCATGCATGGCAATATGACAATATGAAGCGTGTCATATGAACGGAACGGTGGAAAGTAGCATGTCAATATATCTCGGAATGGCTATGGAAATGACATGATAGGTAGGTATGGTGGCTGTTTTGAGGAAGGTATATGGTGGCTGTTTTGAGGAAGGTATATAGTGGGTTTATGGTACCGACGAAAGTTGCGCGGTACAAGAGAGGCTAGCAATGGTGGAAGGGTGAGAGTGTGTATAATCCATGCACTCAACATTAGTCATAAGAACTCATATACTTATTGCAAAAATTTATGAGTCATCAAAACAAAGCAATCAACGCATGCTCCTAGGGGGGAGGTTGGTAGGAGTTAACCATCGCGCGCCCCTGACCTCCACACAAAGGATGACACTCTACAAATAGCTCATGCTCTAACTTTGTCACATAGCGGTTCACCATACGTGCATGCTACGGGAATCACAAACTTTAACACAAGTATTTCTCAATTTCATAATAACTCCACTAGCATGACTCTAATATCACTATCCTCATATCTCAAAACAATTATCAAGCATCCAACTTCTCATCATATTCAATGCACTTTGTATGAAAGTTTTTACTACATTCATCTTGGATTCCTATCATGTTAAGGCTAGTTTTATAGCCAAAGTACATTACCATGCTGTTCTACTAGACTCTCAAAAGTATATAAGTGAAGCATGAGAGATCAACAATTTCTAAAAAATAAAATCACCACCGTGCTCTAAAAGATATAAGTGAAGCACTAGAGCAAAACTATTTAGCTCAAAAGATATAAGTGAAGCACATAGAGTGTTCTAACCATTCCTAGGCCATATTTATCTCTCTCAAAAAGGTGTGTCCAGCAAGGATAATTGTGGCAAACTAACAAGCAAATACTCAAATAATACATGTCGATCCAAGTAAAACACATATCATGTGGTGAATAAAAATATAGTCCCGAGTATAGTAATCGATAGATGAAGACGAAAGAGGGGATGCCTTCCCGGGGCATCCCCAAGCTTAGGCTTTTGGTTGTCCTTGAATTTTACCTTGGGGTGCCTTGGGCATCCCCAAGCTTAGGCTCTTGCCACTGTTTGTTCCGTAGTCCATCAAATCAATACTCAAAACTTGAAAACTTCACAACACAAAACTTATACAAAAATCTCGTGAGCTCCGTTAGTATAAGAAAACAAACCACTACTCAAAGGTACTGTAATGAACTCATTATTTGTTTATATTGGTGTTAAACCTACTTTATTCCAACTTCTCTATGATTCATATTCCCCAATACTACTCATAGATTCATCAAAATAAGCAAACATCACACGAAAAACAGAATCTGTCAAAAACAGAACAGTGTGTAGTAATCTGTAACTTTCGCATACTTCTGTAACTACAAAAAATTGAAATAAATTGTTAAATGTGAGGAATTTGTCTATTAATCATCTGCAAAAAGAATCAACTAAATAGCACTCTCTAGTAAAATCTGGTGACTATTCTAGTGAGCGCTAACATTTCTGTTTTTTACAGCAAGATCATATAAACTTCACACAAGTCTTCCCAAAGGTTCTACTTGGCACAAACACTAATTAAAACACAAAACCATATCTAAACAGAAGCTAGATGCAATATTTCTTCCTAAACAGAAGCAAAAAAAATTGGGTTGCCTCCCAACAAACTCTTTCTTTATAGCCATTAAGATTGGCTTCAGAATTCAATGATGCTCACATGAAAGATAAGAATTGAAGCACAAAGAGAGCATAATATAGCATGTGAAAATCACATCTAAGTCTAACATACTTCCTATGCATAGGCATTTTATAGGAAAACAAAATAGCAAGACAAGCAAGATCTAGCATATGCAGGAAAGAAGAAAGAAACAATAACAATCTCAACATGAAGAGAGGTAATTTAGTAACATGAAGATTTCTACAACCATATTTTCCCCTCTCATAATAATTCCATATAGGATCATAAGCAAATTCAACAATATAGCTATCTCATAACATATTCTCAACACGATCCACATGCATAAGATGTTGACACTCGTCCAAAATAGTGGGATTATCATTAACTGAAGTCATGACCTCTCCAAACCCACTTTTATCAAAAAATTCATAAGATTGATCATTCTCCAAATATGTGGGATCTAAAGTTGACACTCTTCCAAACCCACACTAAATATTTTCGCAAACATTATTATCAATCTCGTATATATCATGGGGCTTAAATAAATTTTCAAGATCATAAGAAGAATCACCCCAATCATGATCATTGCAACAAGTAGTGGGCATATCAATACTAGCATCCCCAAGCTTAGGGTTTTGCATATCGTTAGCACAATTGACATTAATAGAACTTATAATAACATCATTGCAATCATGCTTTTCATTAAAAGAGCTATCGTGAATCACTTCATAATTTTCTTTCAATACTTCATCACAATTTTCAGATTCACAAATTTCAAGCAAAACATCATAAAGATAATCTAGTGCACTCAACTCACTAGCAATTGGTTCAATATAATTGGATCTCTTAAAAAGATTAGCAAGTGGATGAGGATCCATACTTTAGCAAGCGAAGATGCAAGCTAATAAAGGGCACATAGCAACACAAGCAAACAAAAAGGTGAATGGAAAACACACGGCGAAAAGAAGGGCAACTAAAACGGTAAGGGTGAAGTGGGGGAGACGAAAATGAGAGGCAAATAATGTAGTGTGAAGGATAAGGGTATGTGATAGGTACTTGGTATATGAATTTTGCGTAATCCTCCCCGGCAACGGCGCCAGAAATTCTTCTTGCTACTTCTCGAGCTTGCGTTGTATTCCCTCGAAGAGGAAAGGGTGATGGAGCACAATAGCGTAAGTATTTCCCTCAGTTTTAGAGAACCAATGTATCAATCCAGTAGGAGACCACGCGCAAGTCCCTCGCACCTGCACAAACAAATAAGAACTTCGTAGCAAACGTGATAAGGGGTTGTCAATCCCTTTACGGTCACTTACGAAAGTGATATCTGATAGATATGATAGTTTGATATTTTTGGTATTTTTGGATATAAGAACAGAAAGTAAAAACGGTAAAGTAAACTAGATTGTAGATTGATATGTTGAGAATAGACCCGGGGGCCATAGGTTTCACTAGTGGCTTCTCTCATGATAGCAGAATTCTACGGTGGGTAAACAAATTACTGTCGAGCAATTAATAGAAAAGTGAATAATTATGAGAATATCTAGGCATGATCATTATATATAGGCATCACATCCGTAACAAGTAGACCGAAACGATTCTGCATCTACTACTATTACTCCACCCATTGACCGCTATCCAGCATGCATCTAGAGTATTAAGTTCATAAGAACAGAGTAACGCCTTAAGCAAGATGACATGATGTAAAGGGATAAACTCAAGAAATATGATATAAACCCCATCTTTTTATCCTCGATGGCAACAATACAATACGTGCCTTGCTGGCCCTACTGTCACTGGGAAAGGACGCCGCAAGATTGAACCCAAAGCCAAGCACTTCTCCCATTGCAAGAACTATAGATCTAGTAGGCCAAACCAAACCAATAATTCGAAGAGACTTGCAAGGATATTATAATCATACATAAAAGAGTTTAGGAAAGAACCAAATATTTCTCATAGATAATCTTGATCATAAACCCACATTTCATCGGATCTCGACAAACACACTGCAAAAAGAGATTACATCGAATAGATCTCCTCGAAGACAGAGGAGAACTTGGTATTGAGATCCAAAGGAAGAGAAGAAACCATCTAGGTACTAACTATGGACTTGAAGGTCTGTGGTAAACTACTCACAACTCATGGTGAGGTGACGGTGTTGATGTAGAAGCACTCCATGGTAGATCCCCCCTCCGGCGGAGCTCCGGACACATGCCCCAAGATGGGATCTCATGGGAACAGAAGGTTGCGGCGGTGGAATTAGGGTTTTCTCTCCGTTTTTTTATGTTTTCGGGGTACATAGGTATATATAGGACGAAGGAGGGCACAAGGGGCCAAACATGGGGCCCACAAGGTAGGGGGCGGCCCCAACCTCGTGGACGCCACGTGTGCCCTATTCCATGGTTCTCAAGTCTCCCGTGAAGATTTTGCTCCAAAAATATCTCTCCCAAAGGTTTCATTCTGTTTGGACTCTGTTTGATATTCCTTTTCTGTAAAACCCTGAAATAGGCAAAAAACAGCAATCTGGACTGGGCCTTTGGGTTAATAGGTTAGTCCCAAAAATAATATAAAAGTGTATAACAAAGCCCATTAAACATCCAAAACATCATAAATAATAGCATGGAACAATAAAAAATTATAGATACATTAGAGACGTATCAGCCCTCAGTACCATTACTTAACTGATACCTTTATGAGAAGGTTTAAATTTACACCTTCACGTAATTCTCACACTGTCATGTTTGACTATATGCTAAATCTTATACCATGGACCTAGAAGATTTTAATGATGCTTGTAAGCTCCCACAGTGTGGCAATATTAGTGAACCTCGCAAATCTGAATATAAAGACTTCCTTGCTAGTATCACTGTGGGGGAATCTAGAGAGATCACACAAGCTACCATAGGGAGCATTCATTTTCCTGCTATTCATTACTTTTCTCTCTTTATTGGTAGATGCATCAACGGTAAAGATGAGGCTTGCCATATGTGTGTTCCGGATCTTAGTGTTCTCAAGAGTGCTGTGTTAGGAGATAGACAATATAACTTGGGGGCCATTGTTGCACGTAGGTTACCTCATAATGGTTTAAATGGAGATTTATTTGGTGGGATTTATGCCACCCGCATAGCCAATCGTCTTGGTGTGCCTATACATAAAATGATGCACTATTACCACCTGCCTATTTAGATTATAATGCTATGGTTAGCCATCGGTTTGTAGAGAGGGATGAACAATCCCTCCAGTATTGAGTAATCTTTGACAGGCGTCACACTGTCCATATTGTTCTCCCTGCTCCTACCTTCTTTGACTTTCAGGCAAAAGGGAGATATATTATAACCAGGGAGGAGGCAAATGAGTATAAGGAGACAATGAGAGCAGCTCGTCTCCTGGATGCAACTCGCCAGGCAGTAGCCGCTGCATCTCAGTACAACCCCAACTACGACTTTGGATATCCATCAGGCCAGTACTGGCCATAGACCAACTTAGGCCAAAAGCCTAAGCTTGGGGGAGTACGTATTTCTCACCGACATTACATTCATGTTCACACACTTATTCCAGTAGTCGGTGCTCACACTCTTTCATTGTACTATCCGTGATAGTTTCAATTCTTTTCTTAGTCTTTTTCTTGTGTGTTAGAAAAACCTTAAGAAAAACAAAAAGATTACTTGTAGCTTTTAGCTAGTTTACTTTCCATGCTATAGTAGTAGTAATTAAAAGAAAACCTAAAAAGATTTCTCGTTCTTCTTTTGCTTGTTGGGAGCTTTCCCGTGTAAATAGTTTCTTTTCTTTTCTTTGGGGGTCAAGAGAAGACCATGATGAAAATGTTTAGTTGCTCTCATATGCTTTATGGTTAATTTAACCTGGAGCCATATTACTTTGTCTTCTCTCTTGTATTAAATGCTCGCAGATTCCAGCTTAGTCCAATGCACATGCACTATTATAATTATCCACACCGTTCGATCATGTGAGTGAAAGGCAATTATGGCGATATATGATGAATAGATTGAGATGAGAAAATCTGGTATGAACTCGACCTCTCTTGTTTTTGTAAATATGATAGTTCATCGTTCCTGATTCAGCCTATTATGAATGAAACATGCTTGCAATGACAATTAGAGATCATAGCTGCTCATGCCATGCTTAATTAGCTTGGAGTTTATAATGGTTTATCTTGTGTGCCAACATGATATTAAAATGGTTATGATGTGGTATGATAGGGTGGTATCCTCCTTTGAACGATTCAAGTGGTCTAACTTGGCATATGTTCACGCATGTAGTTGAAACAAAATCAACATAGCCTCCACGATATTTATGTTCATGGTGATTTATATCCTACTCATGCTTGCATTCATTGTTGATTAATTTTAATGCATGTTCATGACTGTTGTCGCTCTCTAGCTGGTCGCTTCCCAATCGCTTTCTAGCCTTCACCTGTACTAAGCGGGAATACTGCTTGTGCATCCACTTCCATAAACCCCAAAGTTATTCCACATGAGTCCACCATACCCTCCTATATGTGATATCTACCTGCCGTTCCAAGTAAATTTGTATGTGCCAAACTCTAAACCTTCAAATGAAATTATGTTTTGTATGCTCGAAAAACTCATGTATCAACTAGGGTTGTCTATATCTTCCATGCTAGGTGGGTTATTCTCATGATGAGTGGACTCCGCTCATCATTCATGAGAAAATGGCTGGTAATCGGGATGCCCAGTCCCATGCTCAAATCATAATAATTAAACAAAACTCCCTAGGGCTATTGCTGGTTTGGACGGTACCCGTTGTTTCGGGCTAGCCGTGGAGTGTGCTTGTTGGTGGTTGGGGGAGTATAAACTTTACCATTCTGTTTGGGAACCGCCTATAATGTGTGTAGCATG
The DNA here is from genome assembly GCA_902687465.1 of Secale cereale. Taxonomy (NCBI): domain Eukaryota; kingdom Viridiplantae; phylum Streptophyta; class Magnoliopsida; order Poales; family Poaceae; genus Secale; species Secale cereale. The sequence continues at coordinate 106,867,122 of LR738709.1, forward strand.
GAAGATATCGAGATTCTTGGTTGTTATGTTGACAATGAAAGTATACCGCTCAAAATATTATTCATCTCTATTTAAAAATCGAGCTCTGGCACCTCTACAAATCCCTGCTTCCCTCTGCGAAGGGCCTATCTATTTATTTTTATGTTGAGTCATCATCCTCTTATTAAAGAGCACCAGTTGGAGAGAACCAATGTCATTTGCATGTATTGCTATTAATTTGCATTGAGTATGATTGTGACTGGATCTCCTTTACCATGAATTACAATGTCTAGTCAGTCCTTGATCTTTAAAGGTGCTCTGCATTTATGTTTTGCGGTCTCAGAAAGGGCTAGCGAGATACCATCTTGTTATATCATATTATGATTGTTTTGAGAAAGTGTTGTCATCTGAGGTTTATTATTATTGCTCGCTAGTTGATTATGCCATTGATATGAGTAGACATGAGACCTGAAAGTTATTGTGAATGTGGTTAGTTCATGATCTTTGCTGAAAACTTGAATGTTGGCTTTACATATTTACAACAACAAGAGCAAACAGAGTTAGTCAAAGTTTTTCTTTATCACTTTCAGTTTATAAACTGAATTGCTTGAGGACAAGCAAAGGTTTAAGCTTGGGGAGTTGATACGTCTCCAACGTATCTACTTTTCCAAACACTTTTTCCCTTCTTTTGGACTCTAACTTGCATGATTTAAATGAAACTAACCCAGACTGACTCTGTTTTCAGCAGAACTGCCATGGTGTTATTTTTGTGCAGAAATAAAAGTTCTCAGATTGACCTGAAATTCAACGGAGAATTATTTTGAAATATATAAAAATATTTGCGGAAAGAACCAGACCAGGGGGGCCACACCCTGTCCACGAGGGTGGGGGCGCGCCCCCTGCCTCGTGGGCCCCCTGTTGCTCCACTGATGTATCCCCCGACTCTATATATTCACTTTCGGGGAGAAAAAAAATCAGAGAGGAAGAATTGTCGTGTTTTACAATACGGAGCCACTGCCAAGCCCTAATCTCTCTCGGGAGGGCTGATCTGGAGTCCGTTCGGGGCTCCAGAGAGGGGAGATCGTCGCCATCGTCATCATCAACCTTCCTCCATCACCAATTCCATGACGCTCACCGCCGTGCGTGAGTAATCCCATCGTAGGCTTGCTGGACGGTGATGGGTTGGATGAGATTTACCATGTAATCGAGTTAGTTTTGTTAGGGTTTGATCCCTAGTATCCACTATGTTCTAAGATTGATGTTGCTATGACTTTGCCATGCTTAATGCTTGTCACTAGGGCCCGAGTGCCATGATTTCAGATCTGAACCTATTATGTTTTCATGAATATATGTGTGTTCTTGATCCTATCTTGCTAGTCAATAGTCACCTACTATGTGTTTTGATCCGGCAACCCCGAAGTGACAACAATCGGGACCACTCCTGATGATGACCGTAGTTTGAGGAGTTCATGTATTCACTATGTGTTAATGCTTTGGTCCGGTACTCTATTAAAAGGAGGACTTAATATCCCTTAGTTTCCATTAGGACCCTGCTGCCACGGGAGGGTAGGACAAAAGATGTCATGCATGTTCTTTTCCATAAGCACGTATGACTATATTCGGAATACATGCCTACATTACATTGATGAACTGGAGCTAGTTCTGTGTCACCCTAGATTATAACTATTACATGAGGAATCGCATCTGACATAATTCTCCATCACCGATCCAATGCCTACGAGCTTTTCACATATTGCTTGTTGCTTATTTACTTTTCCGCTGCTACTGTTACAAAAACAACAAAAACACTACCGTTACTTTTATTGCTGCTACCGTTACTTCCATATTACTTTGATACTAAATTACCTTGCTGCAGATACTAAGTTTCTAGGTGTGGTTGAATTGACAACTCAACTGCTAATACTTGAGAGTATTCTTTGGCCCCCCCTTGTGTCAAATCAATAAATTTGGGTTGAATACTTTACACTCGAAAACTGTTGCGATTGTTGGGGAACATAGTATTTCAAAAAAATTCCTACGAACACGCAAGATCTATCTACTAGATGCATAGCAACGAGAGGGGAGAGTGTGTCTACGTACCCTTGTAGACCGAAAGCGGAAGCGTTTATCAACGCGGTTGATGTAGTCGTGCACCTTCACGATCCGTCCCGATCTAGTACCGAACGTATGGCACCTTCGCGTTCAGCACACGTTCAGCTCGATGACATCCTCGCCTTCTTGATCCAGCAAGACGGGCGAAGTAGTAGATGAGTTACGGCAGCACGACGGCGTGGTGACGGTTGTTGATGAAGAACAATCTCTGCAGGGCTTCGCCAAGCACTACAGAAACTAGACGGAGGATAAACTAGAGGGTTAGGGTTTCCGGCACACGGCTTGGTGTATCTTGATGTGTCTTGAGTGCTAGCCCTACCCCACTATTTATATGTTGAGCCTTGGGGTCGAAACTTGGAGTAAAAGCCTTCACAAAGTCGGTTTCACCCGAAAGGCAAGAGTCCTTCTCGGACTCCAGGGCCAGACGCCAGGGTTCCCGACGTCTGGACCCAGACGCCAGGGACCGTGGAGTCTGGCCCCTGGACTCCGCAAAACTTCCTTTTGCGCTTTCCAAAAACCTTGTGTGCTTTCCCTTTTGGCCCAAATAAAGTGTTCTCATACCCAAACACTTCGGGAAACATCTGAAACCCCTTCCGGAGGTCAAACACTATTATCCCATATATTAATCTTTATCTCCGAACCATTCCGGAGTTCCTCGTCATGTCCGTGATCACATCCGGGACTCCGAATAACATTCGGTCACCAACATACATAACTCATTAAATACTATATCGTCAACGAACGTTTAAGCGTGCGGACCCTACGGGTTCGAGAACTATGTAGACATGACCGAGACATCTCTCCGGTCAATAACCAATAGCGGAACCTGGAAGCCCATATTGGCTCCTACATATTCTATGAAGATCTTTATCGGTCGAACCGCATAACAACATACGTTGTTCCCTTTGTCATCGGTATGTTACTTGCCCGAGATTCGATCGTCGGTATCTCAATACCTAGTTCAATCTCGTTACTGGCAAGTCTCTTTACTCGTTCCGTAATACATCATCTCGTGACTAACTCACTAGTCATTTGCTTACAAGGCTTATTATGATGTGCATTACCGAGAGGGCCCAGAGATACCTCTCCAACACTCGGAGTGACAAATCCTATTCTTGATCTATGCCAACACCACGAACACCTTCGGAGACACATGTAGAGCTTCTTTATAATCACCCAGTTACGTTGTGATGTTTGATAGCACACAAGGTGTTCCTCCGGTATTCGGGAGTTGCGTAATCTCATAGTCATAGGAACATGTATAAGTCATGAAGAAAGCAATAGCAGTAAAACTAAACGATCATAGTGCTAAGCTAACGTATGGGTCTTGTCCATCACATCATTCTCATAATGATGTGATCTCGTTGATCAAATTACAACTCATGTCTATGGCTAGGAAACATAACCATCTTTGATCAATGAGCTACTCTAGTAGAGGAATACTAGGGACATACTGTTTTGTCTATGTATTCACACATGTACTAAGTTTCCGGTTAATACAATTCTAGCATGAATAAAAGACATTTATCATGATATAAGGAAATACAAATAACATCTTTATTATCGCCTCTAGGGCATATTTCCTTCAGTCTCCCACTTGAACTAGAGTCAATAATCTAGATTACAAAGTAATGATCCTAACACCCATGGAGTCTTGGTGCTGATCATGTTTTGCCCGTGGAAGAGGCTTAGTCAACGGGTCTGCAACATTCAGATCCGTATGTATCTTGCAAATTTCTATGTCTCCCTCCTTGACTAGATCGCGGATGGAATTGAAGCGTCTTTTGATGTGCTTTGTTCTCTTGTGAAACCTGGATTCCTTCGCCAAGGCTATTGCTCCAGTGTTATCACAAAAGATTTTCATTGGACCCGATGCACTAGGTATCACACCTAGATCGGATATGAACTCCTTCATCCAGACTCCTTCATTTGCTGCTTCCGAAGCAGCTATGTATTCCGCTTCACACGTAGATCCCGCCACGACACTTTGCTTGGAACTGCACCAACTGACAGCTCCACCGTTCAATAAAAATACATATCTGGTTTGTGACTTTGAGTCATCCGGATCAGTGTCAAAGCTTGAATCGACGTAACCGTTTATGACGAGCTCTTTGTCACCTCCATACACGAGAAACATATCCTTTGTCCTTTTCAGGTACTTCAGGATGTTCTTGACCGCAGTCCAGTGATCCACTCCTAGATTACTTTGGTACCTCCCTGCTAGACTTATAGCAAGGCACACATCAGGTTTGGTACACAGCATTGCATACATGATAGATCCTATGGCTCAGGCATAGGGAATGACTTTCACTTTCTCTCTATCTTCTACAGTGGTCGGGCATTGAGTCTTACTCAACTTCACACCTTGTAACACATGCATGAACCCTTTCTTTGACTGATCCATTTTGAACTTCTTCAAAACTTTATCAACGTATGTGCTTTGTGAAAGTCCAATTAGGCGTCTTGATCTATCTCTATAGATCTTGATGCCTAATATGTAAGCAGCTTCACCGAGGTCTTTCATTGAAAAATTCTTATTCAAGTATCCTTTTATGCAATCCAGAAATTCTATATCATTTCCAATTAACAATATGTCATCCACATATAATATCAGAAATGCTACAGAGCTCCCACTCACTTTCTTGTAAATACAGGCTTCTCCAAAAGTCTGTATAAAACCATATGCTTTGATCACCTCATCAAAGCGTATATTCCAACTCTGAGATGCTTGCACACTTTGTTAGCACCTTTAGGATCAACAAAACCTTCTGGTTGCATCATATACAACTCTTCTTTGAGATATCCATTCAGGAATGCAGTTTTGACATCCATTTGCTAGATTTCATAATCATAATTTGCGGCAATTGCTAACATGATTCGGACAGACTTAAGCATCGCTACGGGTGAGAAAGTCTCATCGTAGTCAACACCTTGAACTTGTCGAAACCCTTTCGCAACAAGTCGAGCTTTGTAAACAGTAACATTACCATCTGCATCGGTCTTCCTCTTGAGGATCCATTTATTTTTTATGGCTTGCCGATCATCGGGAAGTCAACCAAAGTCCACACTTTGTTCTCATACATGGAACCCATCTCAGATTTCATGGCCTCAAGCCATTTCGTGGAATGTGGGCTCATCATTGCTTCCTCATAGTTCGTAGGTTCATCATGGCCTAGTAACATGACTTTCAGAACTGGGTTGCCGTACCACTCTGGTGCGGAACGATCCCTGGTTGATCTACGAAGTTCAGCAGAAACTTGATCTAAAGTTTCATGATCATCATCATTAGCTTCCTCACTAATTGGTGTAGGAATCACTGGAACTAGTTTCTGTGATGTACTACTTTCCAATTCGGGAGAAGGTACAATTACCTCATCAAGTTGTACTTTCCTCCCACTCACTTCTTTCGAGAGAAACTCCTTCTCTAGAAAGGATCCATTCTTAGCAACGAATATTTTGCCTTCGGATCTGTGATAGAAGGTGTACCCAACAGTCTCGTTTGGGTATCCTATGAAGACACATTTCTCTAACTTGGGTTCGAGCTTATCAGGTTGAAGCTTTTTCACATAAGCATCGCAGCCCCAAACATTAAGAAACGACAACTTTGGTTTCTTGCCAAACCACAGTTCATAAGGCGTCGTCTCAATGGATTTTGAAGGTACCTTATTTAACGTGAATGCAGCTGTCTCTAAAGCATAACCCCAAAACGATAGTGGTAAATCAGTAAGAGACATTATAGACCGCACCATATCCAATAAAGTACGGTTACGATGTTCGGACACACCATTACGCTGTGGTGTTCCAGGTGGCGTGAGTTGTGAAACTATTCCACATTGCTTTAAATGAAGACCAAACTCGTAACTCAAATATTCACCTTCACGATCAGATCGTAGAAACTTTATTTTCTTGTTACGATGATTCTCTAGTTCACTCTGAAATTCTTTGAACTTTTCAAATGTTTCAGACTTGTGTTTCATCAAGTAGATATACCCATATCTGCTCAAATCATCAGTGAAGGTCAGAAGATAATGATACCCGCCGCGAGCTTCAACACTCATCGGTCCACATACATCTGTATGTATGATTTCCAACAAATCTGTTGCTCGCTCCATTGTTCCGGAGAACGGAGTTTTAGTCATCTTGCCCATGAGGCATGGTTTGCAAGCACCAAGTGATTCATAATCAAGTGATTCCAAAAGTCCATCACTATGGAGTTTCTTCATGCGCTTTACACCAATATGACCTAAACGGCAGTGCCACAAGTAAGTTGCACTATCTTTATTAACCTTGCATCTTTTGGCTTCAATATTATGAATATGTGTATCACTACATTCAAGATACAACAAGAATAGACCACTCTTCAAGGGTGCATGACCATAAAAGATATTATTCATAAAAATAGAACAACCATTATTCTCTGATTTAAATGAATAACCGTCTCGCAACAAACAAGATCCAGATATAATGTTCATGCTTAACTTTGGCACCAAATAACAATTATTCAGGTCTAAAACTAATCCCGAAGGTAGATGTAGAGGTAGCGTGCCGACGGCGATCACATCGACTTTGGAACCATTTCCCACGCGCATCGTCACCTCGTCCTTAGCCAATCTTCGTTTAATGCGTTGTCCCAGTTTCGAGTTACAAATATTAGCAACCGAACCGGTATCAAATACCCAGGTACTTCTACGAGCATTAGTAAGGTACACATCAATAACATGTATATCACATATACCTTTGTTCACCTTGCCATCCTTCTTATCCGCAAAATACTTGGTGCAGTTCCGCTTCCAGTGTCCAGTCCCTTTGCAGTAGAAGCACTCAGTTTCAGGCTTGGCTCCAGACTTGGGTTTCTTCGTGGGAGTAGCAACTGTCTTGCTATTCCTCTTGAAGTTCCCCTTCTTTCCATTGCCCTTTTTCTTGAAACTAGTGGTCTTGTTAACCATCAACACTTGATGCTCCTTTATGATTTCTACCTCCGCAGCCTTGAGCATAGCGAAGAGCTCGGGAATTGTCTTTTGCATCCCTTGCATATTATAGTTCATCACGAAGCCTTTATAGCTTGGTGGCAGTGATCGAAGAACTCTATCAATAACACTATCCTCGTCAACTTTGCAACCAAGTTGAGTCATATGATTGTAGTACCCAGACATTCTGAGTAAGTGTTCACTGATACAACTATTCTCCTCCATCTTGCAGCTATAGAACTTGTTGGAAATCTCATATTTCTCAATCCGGGCATTTGCTTGAAATATTAACTTCAACTCCTGGAACATCTCATATGGTCCATGACATTCAAAACGTCGTTGAAGTCCCGGTTCTAAGCCGTAAAGCATGGCACACTGAACTATCGCGTAGTCATCAGACCGCGTTTGCCAGACGTTCAAAGAGTCTACATTAGCGGGAGGGGGCTTGTCACCTAGCGGTGCTTCAAGGACATAATTCTTTTGTACAGCAATGAGGATAATCCTCAAGTTACGGACCCAGTCCATGTAATTGCTACCATCATCTTTCAACTTAGCTTTTTCTAGGAATGCATTCAAATTCAAAGGAACGGTAGCACGGGCCATTGATCTACAACAACATAGATATGCAAAAACAATCAGGTACTAAGTTCATGATAAATTAAAGTTCAATTAATCATATTACTTAAAGAACTCCCACTTAGATAGACATCCCTCCGGTCATCTAAATGACCACGTGATCCAAATCAACTAAACCATGTCCGATCATCTCGTGAGATGGAGTAGTTTCAATGGTGAACATCTTATGTTGATCATATCTACTATATGATTCACACTCGACCTTTCGGTCTCCAGTGTTCCGAGCCATATCTGCATATGCTAGGCTTGTCAAGTTTAACCCGAGTATTCTGCGTGTGCAAAACTGGCTTACACCCGTTGTATTTGAACGTAGAGCTTATCACACCCGATCATCACGTGGTGTCTCGGCACGACGAACTTTCGCAACCGTGCATACTCAGGGAGAACACTTACACCTTGAAATTTTGTAAGGGATCATCTTATAATGCTACCGTCGTACTAAGCAAAATAAGAAGCATAATAAGATAAACATCACATGCAATCAAAATATGTGACATGATATGGCCATCAACATTTTGTGCTTTTGATCTCCATCTTCAAAGCACTGTCATGATCACCTTCGTCACCGGCGCGATACCTTGATCTCCATCGTAGCATCGTTGTTGTCTCGCCAACTATTGCTTCCATGACTATCGCTACCACTTAGTGATAAAGTAAAGCAATTACATGGCGACTATATTTCATACAATAAAGCGACAACCATATGGCTCCTGCCAGTTGCCGATAACTTTACAAAACATGATCATCTCATACAAAAATGTATAACTCATCTTGTCTTGATCCTATCACATCACAACATGCCCTGCAAAAACAAGTTAGACGCCCTCTACTTTGTTGTTGCAAGTTTTACGTGGCTGCTACGGGCTTAACAAGAACCGTTCTTACCTACGCATACAAAACCACAACGATATTTCGTCAAGTATGTGCTGTTTTAACCTTCACAAGGACCGGGCGTAGCCATACTTGATTCAGCTAAAGTGAGAGAGACAGACACCCGCCAGTCAGCTTTAAGCAACGAGTGCTCATAACGGTGAAACCAGTCTCGCGTAAGCATACGCGTAATGTCAGTCTGGGCCGCTTCATCTCACAATATCGTCGAACCAAAGTATGACATGATGGTAAGCAGTATGACTAGTATCGTCCACAACTTATTGTGTTCTACTCGTCCATATCATCTACGCATAGACCCGGCTCTGATACCACTGTTGGGGAACGTAGTATTTCAAAAAAAATCCTACGAACACGTAAGATCTATCTACTAGATGCATAGCAACGAGAGGGGAGAGTGTGTCTACGTACCCTTGTAGACCGAAAGCGGAAGCGTTTATCAACGCGGTTGATGTAGTCGTGCACCTTCACGACCCGTCCCGATCTAGTACCGAACGTACGGCACCTCCGCGTTCAGCACACGTTCAGCTCGATGACGTCCTCGCCTTCTTGATCCAGAAAGACGGGCGAAGTAGTAGATGAGTTCCGACAGCACGACGGCGTGGTGATGGTTGTTGATGAAGAACAATCTCTTCACGGCTTCGCCAAGCACTACAGAAACTAGACGGAGGATCCCTGGCGTCTGGCCCCTGGACTCCGCAAAACTTCCTTTTGCACTTTCCAAAAACCTTGTGTGCTTTCCCTTTTGGCCCAAATAAAGTGTTCTCGTACCCAAACACTTCGTGAAACATCCGGAACCCCTTTCGGTGAATTCCGGAACCCTTCCGGAGGTCAAACACTATTATCCCATATATTAATCTTTATCTCCGGACCATTCCGGAGTTCCTCGTCATGTCTGTGATCACATCCGGGACTCCGAATAACATTCGGTCACCAACATACATAACTCATTAAATACTATATCGTCAACGAACGTTTAAGCGTGCGGACCCTACGGGTTCGAGAACTATGTAGACATGACCGAGACATCTCTCCGGTCAATAACCAATAGCGGAACCTGGATGCCCATATTGGCTCCTACATATTCTACGAAAATCTTTATCGGTCGAACCACATAACAACATACGTTGTTCCCTTTGTCATCACTATGTTACTCGCCCGAGATTCGATCGTCGGTATCTCAATACCTAGTTCAATCTCGTTACCGGCAAGTCTCTTTACTCGTTCCGTAATACATCATCTCATGACTAACTCATTAGTCATTTGCTTGCAAGGCTTATTATTAGAGGGCCCAGAGATACCTCTCCGACACTCGGAGTGACAAATCCTATTCTTGATCTATGCCAACACCACGAACACCTTCGGAGACACCTGTAGAGCATCTTTATAATCACCCAGTTACGTTATGACCTTCGATAGCACACAAGGTGTTCCTCTGGTATTCGGGAGTTGCATAATCTCATAGTCATAGGAACATGTATAAGTCATGAAGAAAGCAATAGCAGTAAAACTAAACGATCATAGTGCTAAGCTAACGTATGGGTCTTGTCCATCACATCATTCTCATAATGATGTGATCTCGTTGATCAAATTACAACTCATGTCTATGGCTAGGAAACATAACCATCTTTGATCAATGAGCTACTCTAGTAGAGGAATACTAGGGACATACTGTTTTGTCTATGTATTCACACATGTACTAAGTTTCCGGTTAATACAATTCTAGCATGAATAAAAGACATTTATCATGATATAAGGAAATACAAATGACATCTTTATTATTGCCTCTAGGGCATATTTTCTTCAGTGATCCCCTACACTTGTGGGTTATCACACTGCAACGATATGACCGAGGTGTGTTTCTGTGGAGGGGGGCACCGCACACGGCTAAAAGATCAATGATCAACTTGTGTGTCTATGGGGTGCCCTCCACCCCCGTATATAAAGGAGTGGAGGAGGGGGAGGGGCCGGCCCTCTATGGCGCGCCCTAGGAGGAGTCCTACTCCCATCGGGAGTAGGATTCCCCCCTTCCAATAGTAGGAGTAGGAGGGAAGGAATGAGGGGAGAGGAGGAAGGAAAGGGGGGCTCCGCCCCCCCCCCTTCCTTGTCCAATTCGGACTAGAGGGGGAGGGGGCGCGCAGCCAGCCCTGGCTGCCCCTTCCTCTCTCTCCCAAGGCCCATGAGACCCACTTCACTCCCCGGGGGGGTTCCGGTAGCCCCCTGGTACTCCGGTAAATGCCCGAACTCATCCGGAACCTTTCCGATGTCCAAACATAGGCTTCCAATATATCGATCTTTATGTCTCGGACATTCCGAGACTCCTCGTCATGTCCATGATCATATCCGGGACCCCGAACTACCTTCGGTACATCAAAACTCATAAATTCATAATACTGATCATCACCAAATGTTAAGAGCATCTCCAACCGTTGGCCCCCCAGGACCCGTAAAAATCGCCCCTGGGGGCGAGCCGGCGATACAATCGGCGCTGGGGGCGGTTTCGCGCCCAGTCGTCGCCCCCAGCTCGCCCCCAGGCGCCGAAATTGGCCCACTTTGCAGCCCCATTTCGGCGAATAAAGGGCCCATATGGGCGAGAATAGGCCCATATTCGGCGTGGTTTCGCCGTGTCTCGGCGTTCAATTATGAACACTATCATTTCTTATCACATATTTCATCTCAGGAAAAACAAATACTTCAACAAAATAGTGCAATAACAAATAGTACAATACAAATTATATAGTTCAACAAATAAAAATTGTATTTCATCACACGGCGTCCCCCTTGAGCCTCCATAGGTGCTCAATCAGATGTTTTTGTAGTTGATGATGCACCTGTGGGTCTCGGATCTCCTAACGCATACTGAGATAGGCAGTCCAAGTTGCCGGTAGCTGGTGATCAACTTCGGCTAGAGGACCCTGCATGTAGTATGGTTCAGTGTCAAACACTGGGTCTTCTTGCTCGCTCTCGATGATCATGTTGTGCAAGATGACACAGCAAGTCATAATCTCCCACATTTGATCTTTGGACCAGGTCTGAGCGGGGTACCGAACAACAGCAAATCGAGATTGGAGCACACCAAATGCCCGCTCGACATCCTTCCTGCAAGCCTCCTGAACTTTCGCAAACCAGGCGTTCTTGCCTCCTGCCGCAGGGTTTGAGATCGTCTTCACAAATGTCGACCATCTCGGATAGATGCCGTCAGCTAGATAGTACCCCTTGTTGTAGTGCCGCCCATTGATCTCAAAGTTCATCGGAGGAGAATGACCTTCAACAAGCTTGGCAAAGACAGGAGAGCACTGCAGCACGTTGATGTCATTGTGAGTTCCTGGCATACCAAAGAAGGAGTGCCAAATCCAGAGGTCATGTGTGGCTACCGCCTCAAGCACCACACTGCAACCGCCTTTGGCGCCTTTGTACATCCCCTGCCAACCAAATGGGCAATTCTTCCATTTCCAATGCATGCAGTCGATGCTTCCAAGCATCCCAGGAATCCTCTTGCTGCATTCTGGGCTAGGATCCAAGCAGTGTCTTCCGCATTGGGTGTTCTCAAGTATTGTGGCCCAAACACTGCCACCACTGCCCGACTGAACTTGTAGAAACACTCTATGCTAGTGGCCTCAGCCATGCGCCCATAGTCGTCGAGTGAATCACCGGGAGCTCCATATGCAAGCATCCTCACCGCTGTCGTGCACTTCTGGATGGAGGTGAATCCAAGAGCGCCGGTGCAATCCATCTTGCACTTGAAGTAGTTGTCGAACTCCCGAATGGAATTCACAATCCTGAGGAAGAGCTTTCGGCTCATCCGATAACAGCGCCGAAATGTTTTCTCGCTGTGAAGTGGAGCATCGGCGAAGTAGTCGGAGTAGAGCATGCAGTAGCCTTCGAGACGATGCCGGTTCTTTGCTTTCAACCGCCCAGGCGCCGAGCCACCTCGCCGCGGCTTTTCATGGCTCACCAGCAGCTGGGCGAGGGCGGCGAGCACCATGAGATGCTCTTCTTCCTGGACGTCGGCCGTGGCTTCCTCCTCCAGCAGCGCGGCGAGCTCTTCCTCGTCATCCGAGTCCATCGCCGAGACAGGCAAAACGCCGAACACCTTGCGCTCAGTGGGCGTGTACCCACTGCTAAACCGCACCTCCACGGCCGGAAACGCCTAGCTGCTGTGGGAGGGGCTGCTGCGGCGAAGCGCTGCTATTTTCTGACGGGGAATGGCTATCTAGCGGAGTAGGGCGGCGGCCATCGCCGGGATATAGCTAGTGGTGGCCGAGGGCGCGGGGGGTGGGAGGCGAGTCGGGGATGAAAACCTTGACTTTTCCCCTGTCAGTGTGGGCCAGGCGCGATTTTCCCTAGCGCCGGAGCCCCCAACTGCTCCCCAGCGCGCCGAGTTCGGCCTGTGACCACCGGGCGGAAAAAAGGTCCGAACCGGCGATTTTCGGCGTCCTGGGGGCGCGACTGGGCCGTTTTTTCGGCGCCGGCGCCGAAAAAGTGGCCTGGGGGGCCTGTTGGGGGCGCGGCTGGAGATGCTCTAAGTGTGCGGACCCTACGGGTTCGAGAACTATGTAGACATGACCGAGACTCATATCCAGTCAATAACCGACAGCAAAACCAGGATGCTCATATTGGTTCCTACATATTCTACGAAGATCTTTATCGGTCAAAACCGCATAACAATATACGTTGGTCCCTTTGTCATCGGCATGTTACTTTCCCGAGATTCGATCATCGGTATTTCAATACCTAGTTCAATCTCGTTACCGGCAAGTCTCTTTACTCGTTTCGTAATGCATCATCTCGTGACTAACTCATTAGTCATTTGCTTGCAAGGCTTATAGTGATGTGCATTACCGAGAGGGCCCAGAGATATCTCTCCGACACTTGGAGTGACAAATCCTATTCTCGATCTATGCCAACACCACAAACACCTTCGGATACACCTGTAGAGCATTTTTATAATCACCCAGTTACGTTATGACGTTTGATAGCACACAAGGTGTTCCTCCGGTATTCAGGATTTGCATAATCTCATAGTCATAGGAACATGTATAAGTCATGAAGAAAGCAATAGCAGTAAAACTAAATGATCAGGTGCTAAGCTAACGGAATGGATCAAGTCAATCACATCATTCACCAATGATGTGATCCCGTTAATCAAATGACAATACATGTATATGGCTAGGAAACATATTAATCTTTAATTCAACAAGCTAGTCAAGTAGAGGCATACTAGTGACACTTTGTTTGTCTTATATATTCACACATGTATGATGTTTCCGGTTAATACAATTCTAGCATGAATAATAGACATTTATCATGATATAAGGAAATATAAATAACAACTTTATTATTGCCTCTAGGGCATATTTCCTTCAGAGATCTCCCGGTGAGTCAGACTAGTGTCCAGAGTCGTGCGCTCTCCATCTACGGACTCATCCGTCTATGCAAAGTGGACGATAGTCAAAAATGCGTCGAGTGGCCCGAGGTGGCTGCTACTTCTCGAGCTTGCGTTGTATTCCCTCGAAGAGGAAAGGGTGATGAAGCACAGTAGCGTAAGTACATCCCTTAGTTTTTGAGAACCAAGGTATCAATCCAGTAGGAGACCACGCGCGAGTTCCTCGCACCTGCAGAAACAAATAAGAACTTCGCGGCCAACGCGATAAGGAGTTGTCAATCCCTTCACGGTTACTTACGAAAGTGAGATCTGATAGATATGATAGTATAATATTTTTGGTATTTTTGGTATAAGAACAGAAAGTAAAGAAATCAAAGTAAAGTAGATGGAAGATTAATATGATGATAATAGACCTGGGGGCCATAGGTTTCGCTAGTGGCTTCTCTCATGATAGCTGAATTCAACGGTGGGTGAACAAATTACTGTCGAGCAATTGATAGAAAAGTGCATAGTTATGAGAATATCTAGACATGATCATTATATATAGGCATCACATCCGTAACAAGTAGACCGAAACAATTCTGCATCTACTACTATTACTCCACACATTGACCACTATCTAGCATTCATCTAGAGTATTAAGTTCATAAGAACAGAGTAATGATTAAAGCAAGATGACATGATGTATAGGGATAAACTCAAGCAACATGATATAAACCCCATCTTTTTATCCTCGATGGCAACAATACAATACGTGCCTTGCTGCCCCTGCTGTCACTGGGAAAGGACACCGCAAGATTGAACCCAAAGCCAAGAACTTCTCCCATTGCAATAACTATAGATCTAGTAGGCCAAACCAAACCAATAATTCAAAGAGACTTGCAAGGATATTAAAATTATACATAAAAGATTTCAGAGAAGAATCAAATATTGTTCATAGATAATCTTGATCATAAACCCACAATTCATCAGATCACGGCAAACACACCGCAAAAAGATTACATCAAATAGATCTCCTCGAAGATCGAGGAGAACTTTGTATTGAGATCAAAAAAGAGAGAATAAGCCATCTAGCTAATAACTATGGACCCGAAGGTCTGTGGTAAACTACTCACAACTCATTGGCGAGGCTTGGTGTTGATGTAGAAGCACTCCGTGATCGATCCCCCCCTCCGGTGGAGCTCCGGAATAGGCCCCAAGATGGTTTCTCACGGGAACAGAAGGTTGCGGCGGTGGAATTAGGGTTTTCTCTAGTGCCTCGATGTTTTCAGGGTACATGTATATATATAGGAGGAAGGAGGGCATCGGGGGAGCCAGAGAGGGCCCACGATGGTGGGGGCGCGCCCTGGACCCTCATGGCCGCCTCTCCTGTTCCATCACGTGTACTCCAAGTCTTCTGTGAAGATACGGTTCCAGAAATAACTCTCCCGAAGGTTTCATTCCGTTTGGACTCTGTTTGATATCCCTTTTCTGCGAAACACTGAAATAGGCAAAAAATAGCAATTTGCACTGGGCCTTGGGTTAGTAGGTGAGTCCCAAAAATAATATAAAAGTGTATAATCAAGCCCATTAAACATCCAAAACAGAATATATAATAGCATGGAACAATAAAAAATTATAGATACGTTGGAGACGTATCAAGCATCCCCAAGCTTAATTCCTGCTCGTCCTCGAGTAGGTAAATGATAAAAACAGAATTTTTGATGTGGAATGCTAACCAACATAATTATCAATGTAATTTCTTTATTGTGGCATGAATGTTTAGATCCGAAAGATTCAAGATAAGAGTCTATGTTGACATAAGAATAATAATACTTCAAGCATACTAACAAAGCAATTATGTCTTCTCAAAATAACATGGCCAAATAAAGTTCATCCCTACAAAATCATATAGTTAGGCTATGCTCCATCTTCATCACACAAAATACTCCAATCATGCACAACCCCGGATTCAGCCAAGCACTTGTTTCATACTTAATTTTTTCAAACTCTTTCAACTTTCACGCATTATATGAGCGTGAGCCATGGACATAGCACTATGTGGAATAGAGTGGTGGTTGTGGAGAAGACAAAAGAGGAAGATGGTCTCACATCAACTAGGCGTATCGATGGGCTATGGAGATGCCCATCAATAGATATCAATGTGGGTGAGTAGGTATTGCCATGCAACGGATGCACTAGAGCTAGAAATGTATGAAAGCTCAACAAAAGAAACTAAGTGGGTGTGCATCCAACTTGCTCGCTCACGAAGACCTAGGGCATTTGAGGAAGCCCATCGTTGGAATATACAAGCCAAGTTCTATAATGAAAATTCCCACTAGCATATGAAAGTGACTAAACAAGAGACTCTCTATCATGAAGATCACGGTGCTACTTTGAAGAACATGTGTGGAAAAAGATAGTAGCATTGTCCCTTTTCTTTTTTTTCTTTTTTTTGGGCCTTTCTTTTTTATTTGGTCTTTCCTTTGTTTTTTTCTTTTCTTTTTGTGGGGACCCCGACTTAGAAGTCGAGATCACCGAATGCACGTGTATAGTGATCCCAGAGATCAATGCTCACTGAGCACACAGAAGCTGAATAACAAGAGTCTTACATCCATACATATCGTCTTACACAAATTATGGCCATTATGGCCAAGTCTTACATAGATAAAGCCTCAAGGGCTGAGTAGCAAATAACTCAAATAGCGGAAGTCTTCGATGATAGGTAGAACCCATGCCATCTGCCTTAACCCTACAGGCATTCTGACTGGGATAGCGTCCTAGTTCGCATGTTCATCTCCAAAGAACTCATCATCATATTCATGTTCCTCCATGCCTGGCCAATTAAATAACCAGTGGCAAGCCAATGAGTACTTTGAATGTACTCGCAAGCAACCCATGATTTGGTCCAAAGTAACAATTCAATTGAACAACAATGAACAATATAGCTATGAGCTAGAATAAATATTCTACCATCAAGTATATGCATCAATAAACTCACATAACCTCGAAGACAGGTTACCGATATCAACATAAGTATGATTCAACTCATCGAGTCAAGTCACCACCTTGACTCATCACACACACATATTTCACCGATGAAGTAAAATTCTGGACATAGTTTAAGTAGCACCACCCAACTGTCCATGACCGTGGACACGGCTATTCGAATAGTTTTACACTCTGCAGAGGTTGCGCACTTTACCCACAAGATCCGGGAAGCTTTCGTGTCACCCACGATCCCGCAGTACCTCAAGTACTCGGGGGAAGCACCCGGACATTATCTTTCCTTAGACGACACTAACATAGAGTCCACTTGTTGGTACACGGCCCTCGAGTACAAACAATAGATCACGGGACTTGCCCTTATTTCAATGTCACGCGTACCCGAAGGGACCAATGGTGTGTCCGGTGCCCTGTAAAAATAGTCATGGTCATCTATCCAAGCACGACCCCATCCAGGGAAAGACCTCAAGTCTTCTCGTCACTAGTAATGCGGGCACCATGCTAGTATCGACCTAAGTAATCAATAAAGCCCCGTCCCATAAGGGGTAGAGTGGTTGCACATGTTTGGTTGGGACGGTAGTCACACATAAATCTAATCCATTATTTCACCCATGCACAAGATTTTACCGGCACATCACTTCTTCCTCAAGTGATGACCTAACTCAACATCATCCTCGGGCATTAGCGGCACCCGATGGGATTTATGCAAAGATTTCAACCACGAGGGTTCATGTCACACATGCATCACTAAGCATCACTATTAAACCTTTTCATGACATCTAGCACATAGCAAGATCATGAGTGAAACATGCATCATGTGGTGGTTTCTAACTAGGTCACCACCATATCTCAATCATCATGCATCGGAAACAAACGGGTTCCGAAGAACAAGTGTATCATGGTCAAAGAGCCGCTTGCCTGGATTGGCTTGGTCTTCAAAGTCTTCAAATCCTTATCCTTCTCCTTCTTCAGCAACTTCGTCAAATACGGGATCTAATCGTCGCAAAATAACAACGAGAAAATAAGACCACAATGAAAACAGGAAAATCAAAGTGCTCAGAAAAATGTCAACTTATTTTTGTTAAATACTAGAGGGAAAACTAAGATGGAGAAAATTCTTAGTTGGAGTTTTGGAGTGACAGAATGGAATCTAAGGATTTTAGAACAGGAGTTTTATTGCTCAAATTTGAATTTAAATTTGAACAGAACAGAAAAGTTTCATGGATATGTGTGAAAGTGACACCATTAAATAGGTTGGAATATTACAAGATTTTAGGAGTTGGAATTAATTTATTTGGACAAATATTCATTTCTGTAAAATTATTTGAAGTATTTACAGAAAAGAATAAAAAGAATCAGCCCTGTGCCACTGGGCCAGAAGGGCCATAGTGCATGGCCCAGGGCGAAGAGCCCAGCCGCACGGGCGCCAGCGCGCGCACGTCAGGTTTTCAAACCTGACGGGCGGGGCACGGCGGTCAGCGGCTGCGAGTGGAGAGAGAGGGTGGTGAGGATGACAGGTGGGGCCAGCCTGTCATCTTCAACCTCTCGGCCACGGCGACGGCGAGCTCACCGGCGACGAATCCGGGCACGGCGGGGCAAGCGGAGGGCAGGGTTGGACTCAGCAGCGAGTCACGGATGCAGAGGTGGTGGTGCGACTCGCCGGGGAGGCCTGGTTCGCCGGCGGCGAGGTGGGACAGCGGAGGGTTGTCTTCAGGTCGCTGGCTAGCTCGAATCCGGCAGCTGCAGAAGGGGAAAATGGAGGGGAATGCATCAGTGAGGTGTGGTGGTTTGCAAATCGAGCGAGAGAAAGGGCGGAGGAGGCCTGTACCTCGAGATCCCCGGCTGCCCGACGCGGCGGAGCTCCGGTCAATCCCGAGCACAGGGGCCTTCTGGGGACGAGCGAGTGGTGCTGGCGTGTTGCTGTGAGTGTGTTGAGGCTGCTGGTGCTGAGTGGAGGGCTCGGGGGGCCCAATTTATAGGGGTGCGACGAGGTCCCGTGGACCTGTGCGCCGGCGAGCTTCTGCTCGACGCCACAGTGCACGGGAGGCGACGGGAGTGAGTCTGTGGCGTTGCTGGACGAGTCCTACGCCTAGCAGAGGGGAGAGGAGGAGCGGGGAGAGCTCCAGACAGCGCGCGCGTGCGAAGCCGGCGAGTGGATGCTCCGGGCGGCCAGCGCGCGTGTGAAGACGGCCACTGGAGGGCGGAGGAGGAGGGGGGACAGCGCCGGGGAGGTCGCGGACGTCGAGGGGCATCGACTGGCGCGAGGGGAGAGCTCGAGGCTGTCGGGGGCAGGCGATTGGGCGAAGCTACAGTGCGGGGGCGCACTGTAGCGCGCTCTGGAGCGGCCTTATCGCATGCCATGGCATGCCATTGGCCCTTTGGGCGCGTCCGCCGTGTCTAGGGGGGTCCAGGGTGATGCAAGCACTACGGATGAGGCCTTGGATGCTCTGGAGAATCAAGGAGAGAGAGAGGAAGCTGGTGACTTGGTAGAAAATGGTTGTCCAGCAAGGTGAACTAGGGTTTTTACCCCTCAATCATGGAGCTGGAGACATGGGGGAGTTACTGGAGGTAGATAGTAACCATATGAAGCTGTGGTAAAAAGTTGAGGCCAATTTAAATAGTAAAAGTGATCAAGATGGTAGTTTTGGTAAAATAGCAGAAGGTGTTTGATCATGTTTTGATCAAGCAAATGATCTCCACTTGACATGACACTTAACAGGATTGAATGTTATAAGAAAATAGGGTGTTTCACCAAATTTGGGCTCATTTGAAGAAACTAGCCAATGTAACTTTGGTGAACCCTAGAAATCAACAGAAATGACTTCATCTTGTTTGAGTCAAGCTAATCATCTCCCCTTGATGCACCACTTGGTGTAGTTCCATCATTTGGGGTATTGATCATGCCCACAAAGTTTGAAGCTCCAGGTAAAAAGTTGGTAATGTAAAGTTGTTCAAATTTACATTTGAACAGAAAGGGTTTTGGGGTAATCTGATCAAGTTGCTCTACTCCAATTCTTGTGCCATTTGGTCTAGATGCCTTATTAGGCCAGTCTAGCATGTGCACCAAGTTTGAGAGCATTTGGACAAGTTTGGCAATGTAAAGTTGCTCAAACTTCAAATATGGACAGAATGGTTATGAAGGGTTTTAAGGATGTTTTCTTGCTTCCCAAGGCATGGGACTTGGCAAGATCATCAAATATGTCATATATGACATGATAGAATTTCCCTGGAATTTTTGGAGAATATTTCCTTTGTAAATATTTCAAAAGCTTGAAATATCCAGAAAGGGTTTTGGAGGGATTAGCCCATTATTTTGAACATGACCAAGTGTTTAAACTCTTATATATGGACAATATATGTCCTATGAGTCTCCCTGAATTTTGGCAAATATTTTTGAAATACTTAAATAATTTTTCCCTATTAAAGACCATTTCTTGCCTTAAGAAAAAGCTTTTAAATAAAATAGGAAAATAACTTTTAAAATTATACTTTTGTGGTTTCTGGGAGTCCTATGACTACTAGGTCTCAAATATACCTTTTGAAATAATTTTCTCACCCTAAATCAAGAACTTGCAGTGCAAACCTCAATTCAGGGGTTTTTGGAAAACTAAATTTATAAAATATATTTTTGGCCAAATTAATTTTGTAAGAAAATACTATACTGTTATATAACACTTGGCATGATCATTGGGCCGAAGTTTTGGGTATGGAGATGAATTCTACAAGAGGTAATAGTTGACTTTAATGAGCACATGAAAAGCATATGAAGAAAAACTCAATTCCAAATAAAAACCAAATGATGCCAAAAAAAATTGCTGGTCCAAATTTTCATGCTTCATTGATGCAAATAACATGTTACAAAATGCAGGGTGTGACAGACCTACCCCCGTTACAAGAATCTCGTCCCCGAGATTCCTAAACTAGGTCTTAAAACAGATCGGGAAACTCGGAGCTAAGACAGTCTTCACGTTCCCAGGTTGCTTCTGCTTCGGTGTGGTTGCTCCACTGGACCTTGAAGTACTTGATGGTACGGCTTCGCGTCCGTCGCTCTGCTTCATCCAGAATGCGAATGGGCTTCTCGCGGTAGGTCAAATCAGGCTGCAGATCAATGGCTTGGTGATCAACATCCTTGTAGAGATTAGGCTTGTTCGGAACTTGGAGACATTTCCGGAGTTGTGACACATGGAACACGTTGTGCACATCGGATAGCTCAGGTGGTAGTTCCAACTGGTAAGCCACTTCTCCTCGTCGTGTAGTGATCTCAAAGGGTCCAATGAACCTTGGTGTGAGCTTCCCCTTGACGTGGAAACGCTTGGTTCCCTTCAGAGGAGTTACCCGCAGGTACACATGGTCCCCGACATGGAAACTCATGTCTCGACGGTGAGTGTCAGCATAGCTCTTCTGCCTTGACTTGGCTGCCTTCAAACGTTCTCTGACTAGTTGGACTTGCTCTACTGCTACGCGGAGGATATCCGGTCCAAAGACTAGTCCTTCTCTAGTCTCTGACCAGTTGAGGGGTGTGCGACATCTGCCTCCGTACAACACCTCAATGGTGCCATCTGAAGGCTCGACTGATAACTGTTGTTATAGGAGAACTCGGCAAAAGGGAGACAATCTTCCCACTTGGCTCCATATGCCAAGACACAGGCTCAGAGCATGTCTTCGAGAATCTGATTTACTCGTTCTGTCTGACCTCCGGTCTGTGGGTGGAAAGCTGTGCTGAAAGATAACTTGGTTCCCAAGGCTTCTTGGAACTTCTTCCAGAACCTTGAGGTGAACTGGGTTCCTCGATTTGACACAATCTCCTTGGTAACGCCGTGAAGGCTTACGATTCTATCGATGTAGAGAGCTGCGAGCCGGTTGCCATCATAAGTAGTCTTGACAGGAATGAAATGGGCCACCTTGGTCAAATGGTCGACTATGACCCAGATGGAGTCATGTCCTCTATTTGACCTCGGTAATCCAGTGATGAAATCCATTCCGACTTTATCCCACTTCCACTCAGGAACCTTGAGTGGTTGAAGCAATCCAGCAGGTCGCTGATATTCAGCCTTGCCCTTTGGCACACATCACACTTTGCAACATAGGTTGCAATCTCTCTTTTCATCCCGTGCCACCAGAATCTTGCCTTCAAGTCTTGATACATCTTGGTTCCTCCGGGGTGGATGGAATACGGAGTGTCGTGGGCTTCTTGCAGGATCAGGTTCTTCAGCTCCGTCTTGTTTGGTACGCAGATGCGGCCTTTGTACCAAACAATCTCGTGCTCGTCTTCGGAGAATCCTGGGGCCTTGCCTAGCTTCATCTTCTTCTTGATGCCTTCGATGCTTGCGTGTCCATCTTGTGCCTTCTTGACTTCGTCCATCAGGGTCGGTCTGACTTCCAAATGATCCAGAAATCCAGGGGTGACCAATTCCAAACTGAAATGCTCGAGTTCCTTAAACAAGGCTGGCTGCCTTTCTTGAATAATGGCATTCAAAGAGCAAGCCTTCCTTATTAAGCCATCGGCCACCACGTTAGCCTTCCCGGGGTGATATTGAACACTGAGGTCATAGTCTTTGATGAGTTCCAACCATCTTCGCTGCCTCATGTTCAATTCTTTTTGGGTGAAAATGTACTTCAGACTTTTGTGGTCTGTGTATATCTCACACCGTTTCCCTAGGAGGTAATGCCGCCATGTCTTCAAAGCGTGAACCACTGCCGCTAACTCAAGATCATGAGTAGCGTAGTTCTCCTCATGAGGTCGTAGCTGCCTGGAGAGGTAAGCTATGACTCGGCCTTCTTGCATCAAAACGCTTCCCAATCCGGTTCGGGAGGCATCACAATATATCACGAACTCTTTGTGAATATCAGGTGTTGCCAGAACTGGGGCGGTGGTCAATCTCTTTTTGAGCTCTTGGAAGCTCTCTTCCCACTTTGGCGTCCATTCGAACTTCTTGTCCTTCTTGAGGAGCTGAGTCATTGGCCGGGCAATGCTAGAGAATCCTTCCACGAATTTGCGGTAATAGCCCGCAAGTCCGAGGAAGCTTCTGACTTCCTTGACGGTCGTTGGAGATTGCCATTGGGTCACAGCTTCGATCTTCGCGGGATCAACTGATAATCCTTCTTCGGTCAAGACATGACCTAAGAATCAAACTTTATGCAGCCAGAACTCACACTTGCTGAATTTGGCATATAGTTGGTGCTCCCGAAGCTTGTCTAGGACCATCCTCAAATGTTGCTCGTGTTCTTCCTCCGTCTTCGAGAAAACAAGAATGTCATCAATGAAGACAACAACAAACTTGTCCAAATATTCCATGAAGACTTTATTCATGAGATACATGAAGTAAGCTGGGGTATTGGTTAACCCAAAGGACATGACCGTGCACTCGTACAGGCCATATCTGGTTACGAATGCCGTCTTCGGAATATCTTGGGGTCTGATCTTCAGCTGGTAGTACCCAGATCTGAGGTCGATCTTGGAGAACACCTTGGCTCCGCTGAGCTGATCAAACAGATCTTCAATCTTGGGAAGTGGATATTTGTTCTTGATTGTAACTTCCTTGAGGGAACGATAGTCAATGCATAGGCGGATGGTACCGTCCCTCTTTGCCACAAACAGAACGGGTGATCCCCAAGGGGAGGCACTTGGGCGGATAAATCCCTTCCTCAGCTGCTCTTCCAGTTGCTTTTTCAACTCGGCCAATTCTTTCGTCCCCATTCTATAAGGCTTCTTATAGATGGGTCCTGCTCCGGGCATGAGCTCAATGATGAACTCAATGTCACGGTCAGGGGGCATTCCCGGTAGTTCATCCGGAAAGACATCAGGATACTCGCATACCACCGGTACTTGCTCTAGCCCGACTACAGACAGACAGTTGACTAGAGCGGCTTGAGCGGAAGAGGAGTTGGAAGCAAACTTGACTTCGACTCCTTGGTCATTGGTCACAGTGACTTTCCGATTGGCATAGTCTAACAAGCCTTGGTGCTTGCTGAGCCAATTCATGCCTAGGATCACATCCAAGCCTTGTGATCTCAGGATGATGAGGTCTGCTAGGAAGTCTACATCGTTAATGGTAATACTGACTCCTTTACAGCCTATCTTGGCTCTCATCTCTACTCCGGGGGTTTGTACCACCATAGGGTTATACAGGGGTGTAGGGGTCATGCCACTTTTTAATGCAAATCTTTGAGTGAGAAATGAATGCGTTGCTCCAGAATCAAACAAGACAGTTGCAGGTGCTGAGTTGACAAGGAACATACCCAGCACGACGTTCGGGTCTTCCTGGGCTTCCTCAGCAGTGACGTGATTCACACGCCCCTTCCCATGGTTAGGCGGGTTGCGAGGAGCTGGGTTCCATGGTGGCATCCCGCTTCCTTGTCCTGGGTTCTGCGCATTGGGGCGCGGGGCATCTGGCTTCTTGTTGGGGCACACCCTTGAGATGTGTCCTGACTGACCACATCCAAAGCAAGTGACTTGGTTTGGATTGTTGATCTTGTTGCCACCACTGGTATTAGGGTTGAAAGCTGGCCTTGGGTTGGCATACTACTGAGGCTGATAGTTGGTGCGAGGTGCAGGAGCTCTTGGTTGCTGATAGGTTGGCTTGGCCGGGGCTGACTGCCACGGACGAGGCTTCTGGTTGCTGGAACTTCCCTTGCTGACCATCTTGCGCTTGCGAGTGTCTTCCAAAGCACGCCGCTTGTCTTCAAGCATAAGTGCTTTGTTCACCAGGTCAGGGAAGGTTGGGCAGTCGCACACGACAAGCGAATACTGCAGAGTCTGATTGAGGCCTTCCATGAAGCGCTCCCTTTTTGCAGCATCAGTGCTGACATCTTCAGGGGCATACCTTGACAGAACATTGAACTTCTGCATGTACTCCTTGACAGTGCCACTTCCTTGCTTCAGGGCTCAGAACTCACGCTTTTTGATAGCCATGATTCCGGAAGGAATGTGGGCTTTGCGGAATTCTGCCTTGAAGTTGACCCAAGTGATGTCTTGTTCAGCATGCATGACCTTGAATCTATCCCACCAAGCTCTGGCAGTCCCCCCGAGGCAGTGGGCTGCATAAGCCACCTTCTCGCGGTCTTCAGTGCATCCGACTAGTTCCAGCAAGTCCTCAATGGTGCGGACCCGGTCGTCTGCATCCAGGGGTTCAGCAGTCTCGATAAAGGTTGGCGGTGCATGCTTCTTGAACTCTGCCAACGTGGAACGTCCATTGCCATTCCCCGCCGGCTGGCGGTTGTTGGTGATAGCTTGAGCAATCAACTAAAGGGCTACGGTGTTGGCTTGGGTTCCTCTCGGAAAGCTTGGAGAAGTTGAGCCATGTCCATGTTCGGAGGAGGTGGTGGTGGTGGAGCTTGGTCGTTGGTTTGGTCGTGGCCGGCCTCTGACTGAGCGGATGCTCCGGCTTCAGGCTGCTGGGTAGAGGTACCAGTACGAGTTACAACAGGCATCCTGTTGGAGCGGTAAAAGGTCTCATGACTTGGAAGAGGGAAAGCAAGATAGATGGGTGCCTAGTAAGGGGGTGGGTGTGACACTAATCAAATCATGCAAGGGCCGAAAGGCCAAAACACATTCATTAAAATCCAAACGGGTGACGCAGTCGTTTACATGTTCCCGAAGGAAGAATACGACGTACATCCAAACACAACAAAAGCAAACACTAGATGGTTTCATATGAACCATACAAGGACTCGACTGCGCATAGGGGTTACACGACCTATCCTACCGTAGAGGTCACGATCTGGCATATCCGAATAATGCCTAAGCGGCGGAATGCTCGGTCGCGTATTCCGGCTCTTCTGGGTCTTCCTCCTTGTCTTCATCTGTCTGGGCCCCCTTGTCACTTGAGGGTGTGGGGAGTGGAGGAGTTGGATACGACAGTGCTTTGTCGGTGGTGCAGGGAAAAGCTTGCGATATTCCCTTGCCGTCATCCGGCGTCGCCGAGGTGGCTCTTCATTCTTGGAAGATACATCTTCGGAGGGCCTTCCGCCTCGGTATGCGATAGCGGACTGTTCGGAAGGTGCTCCTTCCTTCTTGATCCAATTGTCTTCTCTTGAGCTTGACAAAGAAGTGCCTTGGTCTTGTGAAGTTCTTCTCGGAGCTTCATTGATTCCGCGGCCAAATCTTGTGCCAAGCTGTCGGCACATAGACTGAAGTAGGTCTGGAATCAAAGCGAGAGTCCTTCCTTCAGTGGAGGGGCTAGTGCGCTGCTTTCATCTTCACCTTCCTTCCGGTAAGGCAAGAAGCGAGTTGTCATCTTGGCTGCCATCTCCGGAAGAAGCTCGCGGAGACGGGTTAGTGCCTTGAGTGCAGCAGCCTCGACAGCGAGAGGTAGTGTTGCCATCTGGGGTCCCTCGAAGAACCAACTTGTGGGAGGATCGTTTGCCTTCACGATCACTTCCACATGGTACTCCACCTCAGTGTCGCTAACCCAATGCTCAAGGTATGTGAGGATGGGCGCTCGGTGGAACTGGCACTCCTGGAGGCTATCCTCGAGAAGCAAGGGAAACCCAGTGGTCAGGTGTTCTTCGGGTACAGCGGGCATCTACAAAGGTGGAATAGGAGGGGTTAATAAGCTGATGAAATCTCAGGTTTAGAAAAGAAGAGTGGTTCAGAAGGTTTTTTGAAAAAGGGTCTCATCTAACTAACGCCCATGCTAACTAAGGCTTCCTACAGTCAGGATGGCTCTGATACCAGCTCTGTGGGGACCCCGACTTAGAAGTCGAGATCACCGAATGCACGTGTACAGTGATCGCAGAGATCAATGCTCACTGAACACACATAAGCTGAATAACAAGAGTCTTACATCCATACATATCGTCTTACACAAATTATGGCCATTATGGCCAAGTCTTACATAGATAAAGCCTCAAGGGCTGAGTAGCAAATAACTCAAATAGCGGAAGTCTTCGATGATAGGTAGAACCCATGCCATCTGCCTTAACCCTACAGGCATTCTGACTGGGATAGCGTCCTAGTTCGCATGTTCGTCTCCAAAGAACTCCTCATCATATTCCTGTTCCTCCATGCCTGGCCAATTAAATAACCAGTGGCAAGCCAATGAGTACTTTGAATGTACTCGCAAGCAACCCATGATTTGGTCCAAAGTAACAATGCAATTGAATAACAATGAACAATCTAGCTATGAGCTAGAATAAATATTCTACCATCAAGTATATGCATCAATAAACTCACGTAACCTCGAAGACAGGTTACCGATATCAACATAAGTATGATTCAACTCATCGAGTCAAGTCACCACCTTGACTCATCACACACACATATTTCACCGATGAAGTAAAATTCTGGACATAGTTTAAGTAGCACCACCCAACTGTCCATGACCGTGGACACGGCTATTCGAATAGTTTTACACTCTGCAGAGGTTGCGCACTTTACCCACAAGATCCGGGAAGCATTCGTGTCACCCACGATCCCGCAGTACCTCAAGTACTCGGGGGAAGCACCCGGACATTATCTTTCCTTAGACGACACTAACATAGAGTCCACTCGTTGGTACACGGCCCTCGAGTACAAACAATAGATCACGGGACTTGCCCTTATTTCAATGTCACGCGTACCCGAAGGGACCAACGGTGTGTCTGGTGCCCTATAAAAACAGTCATGGTCGTCTATCCAAGCATGACCCCGTCCCGGGAAAGACCTCAAGTCTTCCCGTCACTAGTAATGCGGGCACCATGCTAGTATCGACCTAAGTAATCAATAAAGCCCCGTCCCATAAGGGGTAGAGTGGTTGCACATGTTTGGTTGGGACGGTAGTCACACATAAATCTAATCCATTATTTCACCCATGCACAACATTTTACCGGCACATCACTTCTTCCTCAAGTGATGACCTAACTCAACATCACCCTCGGGCATTAGGGGCACCCGATGGGATTTATGCAAAGATTTCAACCACGAGGGTTCATGTCACACATGTATCACTAAGCATCACTATTAAACCTTTTCATGACATCTAGCACATAGCAAGATCATGAGTGAAACATGCATCATGTGGTGGTTTCTAACTAGGTCACCACCATATCTCAATCATCATGCATCGGAAACAAACGGGTTCTGAAGAACAAGTGTATCATGGTCAAAGGGCTGCTTGCCTGGATTGGCTTGGTCTTCAAAGTCGTCAAATCCTTCTCCTTCTCCTTCTTCAGCAACTTCGTCAAATACGGGATCTAATCGTCGCAAAATAACAACGAGAAAATAAGACCACAATGAAAACAGAAAAATCAAAGTGCTCAGAAAAATGTCAACTTATTTTTGTTAAATACTAGAGGGAAAACTAAGATGGAGAAAATTCTTAGTTGGAGTTTTGGATTGACAGAATGGAATCTAAGGATTTTAGAACAGGAGTTTTATTGCTCAAATTTGAATTTAAATTTGAACAGAACAGAAAAGTTTCATGGATATGTGTGAAAGTGATACCATTAAATAGGTTGGAATATTACAAGATTTTAGGAGTTGGAATTAATTTATTTGGACAAATATTCATTTCTGTAAAATTATTTGAAGTATTTACAAAAAAGAATAAAAAGAATCAGCCCTGTGCCACTAGGCCAGAAGGGCCACAGTGCACGGCCCAGGGCGAAGAGCCCAGCCGCACGGGCGCCAGCGCGCGCACGTCAGGTTTTCAAACCTGACGGGCGGGGCCCGGCGGTCAGCGGCTGCGAGGGGAGAGAGAGGGTGGTGAGGATGACAGGCGGGGCCCGCCTGTCATCTTCAACCTCTCGGCCACGGCGACGGCGAGCTCATCGGCGACGAATCCGGGCACGGCGGGGCAAGCGGAGGGCAGGGTTGGACTCAACAGCGAGTCGCGGATGCAGGGGTGGTGGTGCGACTCGCCGGGGAGGCCTGGTTCGCCGGCGGCGAGGTGGGACGTCGGAGGGTTGTCGGGAGGTCGCTGGCTAGCTCGAATCCGGCAGCTGCAGAAGGGGAAAAGGGAGGGGAATGCATCAGTGAGGTGTGGTGGTTCCAAATCGAGCGAGAGAAAGGGCGGAGGAGGCCTGTACCTCGAGATCCCCGGCAGCCCGACGCGGTGGAGCTCCGGTCGATCCCGAGCACAGGGGCCTTCTGGGGACGAGCGAGTGGTGCTGGCGTGTTGCTGTGAGTGTGTTGAGGCTGCTGGTGCTGAGTGGAGGGCTCGGGGGCCCTATTTATAGGGGTGCGGCGAGGTCCCGTGGACCTGTGCGCCTGCGAGCTTCTGCTCGATGCCACAGTGCACGGGAGGCGATGGGAGTGAGTCTGTGGCGTTGCTGGACGAGTCCTACGCCTAGCAGAGGGGAGAGGAGGAGCGGGGAGAGCTCCAGACAGCGCGCGCGTGCGAAGCCGACGAGTGGATGCTGCGGGCGGCCAGCGCGCGTGTGAAGACGGCCACTGGAGGGCGGAGGAGGAGGGGGGACAGCGCCGGGGAGGTTGCGGACGTCGAGGGGCATCGACTGGCGCGAGGGGAGAGCTCGAGGCTATCGGGGGCAGGCGATTGGGCGAAGCTACAGTGCGGGGGCGCACTGTAGCGCGCTCTGGAGCGGCCTTATCGCATGCCATGGCATGCCATTGGCCCTCTGGGCGCGTCCGCCGTGTCTGGGGGGTCCAGGGTGATGCAAGCACTACGGATGAGGACTTTGATGCTCTGGAGAATCAAGGAGAGAGAGAGGAAGCTGGTGACTTGGTAGAAAATGGCTGTCCAGCAAGGTGAACTAGGGTTTTTACCCCTCAATCATGGAGCTGGAGACATGGGGGAGTTACTGGAGGTAGATAGTAACCATATGAAGCTGTGGTAAAAAGTTGAGGCCAATTTAAATAGTAAAAGTGATCAAGATGGTAGTTTTGGTAAAATAGCAGAAGGTGTTTGATCATGTTTTGATCAAGCAAATAATCTGCACTTGACATGACACTTAACAGGATTGAATGTTATAAGAAAATAGGGTGTTTCACCAAATTTGGGCTCATTTGAAGAAACTAGCCAATGTAACTTTGGTGAACCCTAGAAATCAACAGAAATGGCTTCATCTTGTTTGAGTCAAGCTAATCATCTCCCCTTGATGCACCACTTGGTGTAGTTCCATCATTTGGGGTATTGATTATGCCCACAAAGTTTGAAGCTCCAGGTAAAAAGTTGGTAATGTAAAGTTGTTCAAATTTACATTTGAACAGAAAGGGTTTTGGGGTAATCTGATCAAGTTTCTCTACTCCAATTCTTGTGCCATTTGGCATAGATGCCTTATTAGGCTAGTCTAGCATGTGCACCAAGTTTGAGAGCATTTGGACAAGTTTGGCAATGTAAAGTTGCTCAAACTTCAAATATGGACAGAATGGTTATGAAGGGTTTTGAGGATGTTTTCTTGCTTCCCAAGGCATGGGACTTGGCAAGATCATCAAATATGTCATATATGACATGATAGAATTTCCCTGGAATTTTTGGAGAATATTTCCTTTGTAAATATTTCAAAAGCTTGAAATATCCAGAAAGGGTTTTGGAGGGATTAGCCCATTATTTTGAACATGACCAAGTGTTGAAACTCTTATATATGGACAATATATGTCCTATGAGTCTCCCTGAATTTAGGCAAATATTTTTGAAATACTTAAATAATTTTTCCCTATTAAAGACCATTTCTGGCCTTAAGAAAAAGCTTTTAAATAAAATAGGAAAATAACTTTTAAAATTATACTTTTGTGGTTTCTGGGAGTCCTATGACTACTAGGTCTCAAATATACCTTTTGAAATAATTTTCTCACCCTAAATCAAGCACTTGCAGTGCAAACCTCAATTCAGGGGTTTTTGGAAAACTAAATTTATAAAATATATTTTTGGCCAAATTAA
Source organism: Secale cereale (assembly GCA_902687465.1). Classification (NCBI taxonomy): domain Eukaryota; kingdom Viridiplantae; phylum Streptophyta; class Magnoliopsida; order Poales; family Poaceae; genus Secale; species Secale cereale. Next base: position 106,897,892 of record LR738709.1, read on the forward strand.
TTTTGTAAGAAAATACTATACTGTTATATAACACTTGGCATGATCATTGGGCAGAAGTTTTGGGTATGGAGATGAATTCTACAAGAGGTAATAGTTGACTTTAATGAGCACATGAAAAGCATATGAAGAAAAACTCAATTCCAAATAAAAACCAAATGATGCCAAAAAAAATTGCTGGTCCAAATTTTCATGCTTCATTGATGCAAATAACATGTTACAAAATGCAGGATGTGACACTTTTTCATTTTTTCTTTGGGACAATGCTCTAATAATGATGATCATCACACTTATATTGATTTACAACTCGATATTACAAATCGGTACTAGAACAAAGTATGACTCTATATGAATGCCTCCGGCGGTGTACCGGGATGTGCAATGAATCAAGAGTGAAATGTATGAAAAATTATGCATGGTGGCCTAGCCACGAATACGATGTCAACTACATGATCATGCATGGCAATATGACAATGATGAAGCGTGTCATAGCAAACGGAATGGTGGAAAGTTGCATGGCAATATATCTCGGAATGGCTATGGAAATGCCATGATAGGTAGGTATGTTGGCTGTTTTGAGGAAGGTATATGGTGGGTGTATGGTACCGGCGAAAGTTGCGCGGTACAAGAGAGGCTAGCAATGGTGGAAGGGTGAGAGTGCGTATAATCCATGGACTCAACATTAGTCATAAAGAACTCACATACTTATTGCAAAAATCTACTGGTCATCAAAACAAAGTACTAAACGCATGCTCCTAGGGGAAGGGTTGGTAGGAGTTAACCATCGCGCGATCCTGACCTCCACACAAAGGATGACACTCAATGAAATACCTCATGTTTCAAATTTGTCACACAACGATTACCATACGTGCATGCTACGGGACTTGCAAACCTTAACACAAGTATTTCTCAAATTCACAACTACTCTACTAGCATGAATCTAATATTACCATCCTCATATCTCAAAACAATCATCAAGTATCAAACTTCTCATAGTATTCAATGCACTTTATGTGAAAGTTTTTACTATACCCATCTTGGATGCCTATCATATTTGGACTAGTTTTATAACCAAAGCACATTACCATGCTGTTCTAAAATAAAACTCTCAAAATGATCTAAATGAAGCATGAGAGATCAACAATTTCTACAAAATAAAACCACCACCGTGCTCTAAAAGATATAAGTGAAGCACTAGAGCAAAACTATCTAGCTCAAAAGATATAAGTGAAGCACATAGAGTATTCTAATAAATTCTAAATCATATTTATCTCTCTCAAAAGGTGTGTCCAGGAAGGATGATTTTGGGAAACTAAAAAGCAAAGACTCAAATCATACATGACGCTCCAAGCAAAACACATATCATGTGCTGAATAAAAATATAGTCTCAAGTATAGTTACCGATAGACGAAGACGAAAGAGGGGATGCCTTCCCGGGGCATCCCCAAGCTTAGGCTTTTGGTTGTCCTTGAATTTTACCTTGGGGTGCCTTGGGAATCCCCAAGATTAAGCTCTTGCCACTCTTTGTTCCATAGTCCATCAAAGCCATACTCAAAACTTGAAAACTTCACAACACAAAACTTAGCCAAAAATCTCGTGAGCTCTGTTAGTATAAGAAAACAAACCACCACTCAAAGGTACTGTAATGAAATCATTATTTGTTTATATTGGTGTTAAACCTACTGTATTCCAACTTCTCTATGATTCATACCCCCCGATACTACTCATAGATTCATCAAAATAAGCAAACAACACACGAAAAACAGAATCTGTCAAAAACAGAACAGTCTGTAGTAATCTGTAACTTTCGAATACTTCTGTAACTCAAAAAATTGAAATAAATTGGTAAACGTGAGGAATTTGTCTATTAATCATTTGCAAAAAGAATCAACTAAAAAGCACTCTCCAGTCAAAAATGACAGCCAATCTCATGAGCGCTAAAGTTTCTGTTTTTTACAGCAAGATCACATAAACTTCACACAAGTCTTTCCAAAGGTTCTACTTGGCACAAACAGTAATTAAAACACAAAACCACATCTAAACGGAAGCTAGATGCAATGTTTATTCCTAAACAGAAGCAAAAGCAAAGAAAATAAAATTGGGTTGCCTCCCAACAAGCTCTTTCTTTATAGCCATTAAGATAGGCTTGAGAGTTCAATGATGCTCACATGCAAGATAAGAATTGAATCACAAAGAGAGCATCTTATAGCATGTGAAAAACACATTTAAGTCTAACATACTTCCTATGCATAGGCATTTTATAGTAAAGCAAATTAGCAAAACAAGCAAGATCTAACATATGCAAGGAAGAAGAAAGAAACAAGATCAATCTCAACATGAAGAGAGGTAATTTAGTAACATGAAGATTTATACAACCATATTTTCCTCTCTCATAAAAATTGCTTGTAGGATCATATGCAAATTCAACAATACAACTATCACAAAACATATTCTCAACATGAACCACATGCATGCGAAGTTGACACTCTTCCAAAATAGTGGGATCAACATTAACTAAAGTCATGACCTCTCCAAACCCACTTTTATCAAAAAAAAATCATAAGATTGATCATACTCCAAATATGTGGGTTCTAAAGTTGACACTCTTCCAAACCCACTTTCAATATTATTGCAAACATTATTATCAATCTCATATTCATCATGGGGCTTAAATAAAATTTCAAGATCATAAGAAGAATCATCCAATCATGATCATTACAACAAATAGTGGGCATAGCAAAATAAGCATCCCCAAGCTTAGGGTTTTTCATATCATTAACACAATTGACATTAATAGAATTTATAATAACATCATTGCAATCATGCTTTTCATTCAAGGAGCTATCGTGAATCACTTTATAATCTTCTTCTTTCAATACTTCATCACAATTTTTGGACTCATGAATTTCAAGCAAAACCTCATAAGGCAAATTTTAACATGCTCCCTCTTACCCCTTATTTTTACATATGAGGTAAGAAGGTAAGAGTTAATCCGACCACTAATTAATGTGATCAACGGCTTAGATCTACTACATACTCTTACCTCTCATGTGAAAAGAGGGGGTAAGAGGGACCATGCTAAAACTGCTCACCTCATAAAGATAATCTAGTGCACGCTCACTAGCAATTGGTTCAACATAATTGGATCTCTTAAAAATATTAGCAAGTGGATGAGGATCCATAATTTAGCAAGCGAAGATGCAAGCTAATAGAGGGCACATAGCAACCCAAGCTGACAGAAAGGCGAACGGAAAAAGGGCGAATAAAACGACAAAGGTGAAGTGGGGGAGAGGAAAACGAGAGGCAAATAATGTAATGTGAGGGATAAGGGTTTGTGATAGGTACTTGGTATATGACTTTTTCGTAGATCTCCCTTGCAACGGCGCCAAAAATTATTCTTGCTACTTCTCAAGCTTGCATTCTATTCCCTCGAAGAGGAAAGGGTGATGCATCATAGTAGCGTAAGTATTTCCCTCAGTTTTTGAGAACCAAGGTATCAATCCAGTAGGAGACCACACGCGAGTCCCTCGCACCTGCACAAACAAATAAGAACTTCGCAGCCAATGCGATAAGGGGTTGTCAATCCCTTCACGGTCACTTACGAAAGTGAGATCTTATAGATAGCATAGCATAATATATTTGGTATAAGAACAGAAAGTAAAGAAAGCAAAGTAAAGTAGATGGAAGATTAATATGATGAGAATAGACCCGGGGCCATAGGTTTCACTAGTGGCTTCTCTCATGATAGCAGAATTCTATGGTGGGTGAACAAATTACTGTCGAGCAATTGATAGAAAAGCGCATAGTTATGAGAATATCAAGGCATGATCATTATATATAGGCATCACATCCGTAACAAGTAGACCGAAACGATTCTGCATCTACTACTATTACTCCACACATCGACCGATATCCAGCATGCATCTAGAGTATTAAGTTCATAAGAACAGAGTAATGCTTTAAGCAAGATGACATGATGTAGAGGTATAAACTCAAGCAATATGATATAAACCCCATATTTTTATCCTCGATGACAACAATACAATACGTGCCTTGCTGCCCCTGCTGTCACTGGGAAAGGACACCGCAAGATTGAACCCAAAGCCAAGCACTTCTCCCATTGCAAGAACTATAGATCTAGTAGGCCAAACCAAACCAATAATTCAAAGAGACTTGCAAGGATATTATAATAATACATAAAAGATTTCGGAGAAGAATCAAATATTGTGTCTGTGGTAAACTACTCACAACTCATTGGTGAGGCTATGGTGTTGATGTAGAAGCACTCCGTGATCGATCCCCCCTCCGACGGAGCTCCGGAACAGGCCCCAAGATGGGATCTCACGGGAACATAAGGTTGTGACGGTGGAATTAGGGTTTTCTATGTTGCCTCGATGTTTCCAGGGGACAAGGATATATATAGGAGGAAGGAGGGCATCGGGGGAGCCAGAGGGACCCCACGAGGGTGGGGGCGTGCCTGCCCCCCTGGGCGCGCCCTAGACCCTTGTGGCCGCCTCTCTCGTTCCATCGCGTGTACTCCAAGTTTTCTGTGAAGATACGGTTCCAAAAATAACTCTCCCGAAGGTTTCATTCCGTTTGGACTCTGTTTGATATCCCTTTTCTGCGAAACACTGAAATAGGCAAAAAAAATAGCAATTTGCACCGAGCCTTGGGTTAGTAGGTTAGTCCCAAAAATAATATAAAAGTGTATAATAAAGCCCATTAAACATCCAAAATAGAATATATAATAGCATGGAATAATAAAAAATTATAGATACGTTGGAGACGTATCAGTGGCACCGCCGACTGCTAGGTTGGTGGACCAACACTCATGAGGAGCACTGGCCCGGGGGGTGGATTAAGTACTCGGGTTAACTACTCCCTATGCAAGTTTTAGTTGTTAGGCAAATGGTAAAACAAAAGTTGGATCTCCTCGGGAAAGCTTTGCTTTAAGCGGAGAAACAAGGGGGTCCCCTAACCCCAACCGTGTTAGGAACACAAAAATCAAGGAACATAACACCGGTTTATCGGGTCCTAAGGTGGCATGAGTGGAACAAAACACCAAGCAGAAGGCCAAGCCTTCCACCCATTACTAATATATATGTGCACTAATTAATTAAGATATATATTGTATTATCCCAATAAACAAGTCCAAACATGGAGCAATCTTCCAACTTCACCTGCAACTAACAACGCTATAAGAGGGGATGAGGAAAAGCGTACTTAGCCAATCAACGGTTTGCTAGGAAGGCGGTTAGAGTGTTTCATGGCAACATAGGAGGCTGACAAGACAAGAATAGGCATCGCGGCATATCTAAAAGAGCGAGACAACTAGCAAAGCAAAGATAGAGGTGATATCGGGGAACGGTCATCTTGTCTGTTAAGTTCTCGGTGGGATGGTAAGACGGCTCCTCAAACTCAGTCTCGACAGGAACCTCGAACTCCGAATTTGTCACCAGGCTCTAACCATCACAAGAATACAAACACCGGAACAAAATCAATCACGATGCAATGCACAAGCACATGATGCAAGACATGATTGATAACCCACAAGTGTAGGGGATCGCAACAGTTTTCGAGGGTAAAGTATTAAACCCAAATTTGTTGATTCGACACAAGGGGAGCCAAAGAATACTCTTAAGTATTAGCAGCTGAGTTGTAAATTCAACCACACCTGGAAACTTTGTATCTGTAGCAAGATAGTTTAGTAGCAAAGTAATATGATAGTGGCGGTAGCAACAATAAAAGTAAAGATAGTGTTTTTGTAGTTTTTGTGATAATTGCAACGGGAAAGTAAATAAGCGACAAGCAATATAGGTAAAGCTCGTAGGCATTGGATCAGTGATGGGAAATTATGTCGGATGCAATTCATCATGTAGAAGTTATAACCTAGGGTGACACAGAACTAGCTCTAGTTCATCAATGCAATGTAGGCATGTATTCCGAATATAGTCATTCGTGCTTATGGAAAAGAACTTGCATGACATCTTTTGTCCTACCCTCCCGTGGCAGCGGGGTCTTATTGGAAACTAAGGGATATTAAGGCCTCCTTTTAATAGAGTACCGGACAAAAGAATTGACACATAGTGAACACATGAACTCCTCAAACTAAGGTCATCACCGGGAGTGGTCCCGATTATTGTCACTTCGGGGTTGCCGGATCATAACACATAGTAGGTGACTATAGACTTGAAAGATAGGATCAAGAACACACATATATTCATGAAAACATAATAGGTTCAGATCTGAAATCATGGCACTCGGGCCCTAGTGACAAGCATTAAGCATAGCAAAGTCATAGCAACATCAATCTCAGAACATAGTGGATACTAGGGATCAAACCCTAACAAAACTAACTCGATTACATGATAGTTCCATCCAATCCATCACCGTCCAGCAAGCCTACGATGGAATTACTCACACACGGCGGTGAGCATCATGGAATTGGTGATGGAGGAAGGTTGATGACGACGATGGCAACGATCTCCACTCTCCGGAGCCCCGAATGGACTCCAGATCAGCCCTCACGAGAGAGATTAGGGCTTGGCGGCGGCTCCGTCTCGTGAAACGTGATAATTCTTTCTCTCTTATTTTTTCTCCCCGAAACGGAATATATAGGACCTGGGGCTATGTCGGTGGAGCATCGGGGGGTCCTCGAGCCATGGGGCGTGCCCTGGGAAGGGGGGCGCGCCCCCCACCCTCGAGGACAGGTCGTGGGACCCCCGGTGTGGATCTTCTTGCAGGTATTTTTAATATTTTCTGAAATAATTCTCCGTTGATTTTCAGGCGATTCCGAGAACTTTTTATTCTGCACAAAAACAACACCATGGCAGTTCTGCTGAAAACAGCGTCAGTCCGGGTTAGTTCCATTCAAATCATGCAAGTTAGAGTCCAAAACAAGGGCAAAAGGGTTTGGAAAAGTAGATACGTTGGAGACGTATCAACTCCCCCAAGCTTAAACCTTTGCTTTTCCTCAAGCAATTCAGTTGATAATCTGAAAGTGATAAAGAAAAACTTTGACAAACTATGTTTGCTCTTGTTGTTGTAAATATGTAAGCTAGCATTCAGGTTTTCGACAAGATCATGAACTAACCACATTCACAATAACTTTCAAGTCTCAAGACTACTCACATCAATTGCATAGTCAACTAGCGAGCAATAATAATAAACCTCGGATGACAACACTTCTCAAAACAATCATGATATGATATAACAGGATGTTATCTCGCTAGCCCTTTCTGAGACCGCAAAACATAAATGTAGAGCACCTTAAAAGATCAAGGACTGACTAGACATTGTAATTCATGGTAAAAGAGATCCAGTCATGATCATACTCAATGCAAATTAATAGTAATACATGCAACGACAGAGGTGCTCTCGTGGTGCTCTTTGATAAGAGGATGATGACTCTGCATAAAAGTAAATAGATAGGCCCTTCGCAGAGGGAAGTAGGGATTTGTAGAGGTGCCAGAGCTCGATTTTAAATAGAGATTGGATAGCATTTTGACCGGTATACTTTCATTGTCAACATAACAACCAAGAATCTCGATATCTCCCATGCTACGCACATTATAGGCAGTTCCCAAACAGAATGGTAAAGTTTAGACTCCCCCAACCACCAACAAGCACACTCCATGGCCAGCCGAATCCACGTGTTACCGTCCAAACAAGCAACAGCCCTGGGGGAGTTTTGTTTAATTATTATGATTTTGAGCATGCGACTGGGCATCCCGATTACCAGCCATTTTCTCATAAATGATGAGCGGAGTCCCCTCCTCGTGAGAATAACCCACCTAACATGGAAGATATAGACAGCCCTAGTTGATACATGAGCTGTTCGAGCATACAAAAGAGAATTTCATTTGAAGGTTTAGAGTATGGCACATACAAATTTACTTGGAACGGTAGGTAAATACCGCATATAGAAAGGTATGGTGGACTCATATGGAATAACTTTGGGGTTTATGGAAGTGGATGCACAAGCAGTATTCCCGCTTAGTACAGGTGAAGTCTAGAAAGAGACTAGGAAGCGACCAGCTAGAGAGCAACAACGGTCATGAACATGCATTAAAATTAATCAACAATGAATGCAAGCATGAGTAGGATATAAATCACCATGAGCATAAATATCGTGAAGGCTATGTTGATTTGTTTCAACTACATGCGTGAACATGTGCCAAGTCAAGTCACTTAAATCGTTCAAAGGAGGATACCACCCATCATAACACATCACAACCCTTTTAATATCATGTTGGCACGCAAGATAGACCATTATAAACTCTCAGCTAATTAAGCATGGCATAAGCAGCTATGATCTCTAGTTGTCATTGCAAACATGTTTCATTCATAACAAGCTGAATCAAGAATGACGAGCAATCATATTTACAAAAACAAAAGAGGTCGAGTTCATACCAGCTTTTCTTATCTCAATTAGTTCATCATATATCATCCTTATTGCCTTTCACTCGCACGACCGAATGGTGTGGGAAATAATAATAGTGCACGTGCATTGGACTAAGCTGGAATCTGCAGACATTTGATACAAGAGAAAAGACAAGGTAATATGGCTCAAGGTTAAATCAACAACAAAGCATATGAGAGCCACTAAGCATTTTAATCATGGTCTTCTACTCTTAACCCCTAAAGAAAAGAAATGAAACTATTTACACGGGAAAGCTCCCAACAAGCAAAAGAAGAACTGGAAATCTTTTTGGGTTTTCATTTTTAACTACTACTACTACTAGCAAAGAAAGTGAACTAGCTAGAAGCTACAACTAATATATTTTTTGTTTTTCTGGGTTTTTCTAGCACAGAAGAAAAAGACTAAGAAAAAGTAATTTAAACTAAGCATGGATGGTACAGTGAAAGAGTGTGGGCACCGACAACTAGAATAAGTGTGTGAACATGAATGTAAGTTGGTGAGAAACACGTACTCCCCCAAGCTTAGGCTTTTGGCCTAAATTGGTCTATGGCCACGGATCGAAGCCACTCCCTCCAGTGTACTGAGATGTGTCCTCTGGATGCCATTGGTTGGCGAGCTCGTCCAGCTCCCACCCATAAACAGATTGTCGGGAAGGATCAAGTGGTGGTTCTGGCTCAGGCTCTAAAGCTTGTGCCTGGCCTTGGTACTTGTAGAAGACATCTGAGGTGATGAGGAATACGCCTGTTGTTAGATTCAGGGCTCCGCAAAACCCGTTAAGTTCGAACACAGGGCGCTGAACGAAGATCTCTCCCACTCACATCTACCTAGCGCCTCGCTCTCGTCTCGGTGGAAGGATTCAAGCAAACAACGAACAAGCACACAAGAGTTTATCCAGGTTCAGGCCACCGTGTGGTGTAAGACCCTACTCCCTGCTTTGGTGGATTGGCTCCGGGCGAGCTAGAACATGAGCTAGTACAAGGGTTCCTGGGCTCAGGAGGCAAGCTCTAGAGGGTCAGGAGGCTAGTGTTCTTGCTCCTTGTGCGGTGGCAAAGTGTGTCCGTCGATCTGCCCGTTTGTCTCTCCTTTGCAGTGGGGGTTCTAGCTACTTATATAGGCGGCCACGGTCCTCTTCCCCCGAAATGTTTAGGCGGGAAGGGATCCCACAATGGGCATTTTTGAGCGGGAACACAAGGACGTTCTTATCCTGACAAAAGCAGGCTTCGCCTGCAAAAGGATCAGGCGGTGACACGGTGGTGGGCTCGACGGTGACATCCTCCTTATCGTCCTTGCAATCTTCGGTCTTGTTGCATCAAAGAGGAAACCTTTGCCCCGCTCCTTAGGAACCAACGGCTGCGCTGTCTCCTTTGCACAGAAATGGCAACTGTGCCGCTGGCGGACGCTGGCACCCGCTCGCATGGTGCGTCATTGCTGACATCACTGCCTCCTCCTGAGGCAGGCTTGGCCTTGGATTCTCCGCCCCTCCAGAACGCCTTGTCGAGGCCGCTCCCGAGGAGGTCTTGACGTCGTTCTCCTCATGAGGCTTGGCCCCCTCGCGAGGGTCTTGAGCAGCTGGTCGATTAGCTGGGTCGTACCAGGCCGCTTGTAGGAGCGCGTCGCGGCCCGCAGACAGGCAAGTCTGGGTACCCTGGTTCCCAGGACACCGACAGTAGCCCCTGGGCCCAAGGCGCGCACGGAGTTGGCTTCAGGGCGAGGCCTTAGTGGAGGACGAAGCGCCACGGGCCCCCAAAAGGCTACGGGCCAGGCTGGCGCATGACGGTTGGATGGGACGCGAGCGACCCCGCTCCCCACACCGTCTTGGTAACCGTGTGTCTTGACAACTCCTTGGCGCGGGCGGCAGGGCCATCATGGCCGCGCGTGAGTGGCCGCCGGTTGGTCTTCTTGCTTTATAAACATGGGGTGAGGCACCATACCTCTTACTTGACTGTTGCAGATCGATCCCTGATGCTTCCACTACTCCAAGGGCTTCCATGGCGCCTACACGCAGGTTCTCGGCCGCGGAGAAGGGGAAGGCCCTGGTGGTAGAGCCTGAGCGGCTCCCTCCGAAGAAGAGGCGTCGTAGTCCTCCGAGTGTGTCCCTGAGGCCGGCAGATGCTCGCACATGGTGCACGCGGGCGCCTCCAAGGTTTCCTCTTCCCTTGTATGCTCCAGCGGCAGGTGGACGAAGCGGGGGCGGTGACAGGGTGGTGCCGCCAGTCGCCCGGAGAGACGGGCGTCTCCTCGCACCCTGCTACCATCCCATTCGGAGGATGATGCCCGCGAGTTCATCGTGTGGGCAGGGGCCCCTCCGTATTCCTGCATCCTTCTTCCTCCGTTCCTGAGGGAGGTACTCCCAGCTCGTGGCCGGGTGACGATGGAGCTGAGGCACGAAGGGTGTCGCCTTCCTCCTTCGCATGCCAACATGGAGGTGGTTTCTTCCGGCTAGGTCTTCATGACCTGGGGCTGGGGTGTGGTGCGCCGCGCCTGCGCCCCCACCAGGAGGCACATTCTTCACTTCGTGCTGGATACGACGGGCGCGATGACCTTCAAAGTCTTCGGGGCGGACGGCCTCCGACTGCCTGCGGCGCTGAGAATGGGCTTGCCGGCGACCATTCTCCATGCCGTCAGGGCAGCGAGGCGCTCTCCATTGGTTGTATCTCCGACTCTCCTGGTAGCAGTTATGCTACCCCTGAGACGGCCTCGAGCTCCGACGAGAGCTACGAGCCGCCAAGTCGCCGCCCCTATCGCCGAAGGGAAACGGTGTCCCCCCGGCGTCGCCGTTGTTGAAGGAGTTCAAGCCGAGTCCTTTGGGAGCGTCTTCCTTAGCTTAGTTCATGTGGGACAACACAGAGGGCTTCACAAGGACATGCAAAATCTTGTAATACTTTTGTTATAGCCCGGTGTTATAAACTTATGTCCTGCATGATCCCCTTGTTAGAGCACGATTTCCCCTTTCTTTCGTTCCTGCGGTAGCGTAAGGCCCTACGCCTGCGAGACCTAGTCCCGGAACCAGCCTCGGCCTGTGCTGGTATGCCAGGTCACGGCACCGTGGCCAAGGCCAGGAGGCGAGGCGTCCAGGATCCGGTAAGAGCCCCCGAGGCGCAATGCTTAGGAGGTCCCTCTTGGCGTGCAAGCAGACGCCGACTGGTCCATCGGGAAGGGCTTCGTAACTATAGTAAGTGGTGGCTTAGGTATGCAAGCGCGTGCAGCGTTGAAAACTTATCTTAGCAATTCCTGAGGTCAAATGGTGCTTGACTCTTGCTGCCCTTCCCTTGAGGCAAGGTTTGGCGTCCAAGCACCTTCGTGAGGAGGCGGTAGTGACCGCTCCTGAGGCCCTGGGAACAGAAGCCATGTGGTCGGTGGAGACGTTTCTCCGGGCCGTTACCATCGCAGCCAAAGAGGTGGGGGTTGGTGATGCTGCGCTTGGTGATGCCTGATCCGTCCTGTTAAGTGAGAGAAGCGCGAGTGCCTCGGGGAGGCGTAAGAACTTTAGTTGAATTTGAAAAAACTTGACGTTATTGTAATATCTAGATGACTCCATGCTTGCTTCCTTTCATGTTTGCTTTAGGTGCTCTGCTTCGGCAGGGCCCAACCCCGCGCATACCTCGACCGCCGCTGAGCCCTCTGGATGACCGGGGTTACCGTAGTAACTAGACTCGATGTTGAGCCCTCCGGATGACCAGGGTTACCGTAGTAACTAGACTCAAGGGATGAGGGGCTACGTGGCCAGTGAGGCCCTTGGGTCGCGATGCCCAAGGGTCCCCCTTGACGTTCAAGCGATCCCGTTTTCGTTCTGCGTCGGCAGGGCCCAACCCCGCGCATACCTCGATCACCATTGAGCCCTCCGGAGGACCGGGGTTATCGTCATAACTAGGCTCAAGGGATGAGGGGCTACGTGGACAGTTAGGCCCCTGGGTCATGATGCCCAAGGGTCCCCCTTGACGTACGAACGGCTCTCATGAAGAAGAACGAGCACCATACCTTGCCCACGAGCCTTCGCCTGGGATGGGGCACGAGAAGGCCAGGTGTCTGGGCACCTGGTAGGGTGGCGCCTGCCAGGCGTGACCTGAGCATAGCCCCCGTGCCTAGCCCCCCTCGCGACACCCATCCAAGGAGAAGCTGTGAGCGTCGTGAGCTGAAAAGCTCCCTGAGGTTGGTGCGACCACTGGGCCACCCTCAGTTGTTTATAACTAGCGCGGAGCATAGAGCTACCACACTTGCGCGGAGTGTGGGCATAACCGCTCCTCGGTCGTATCGGCCAGCGCGGAGCTTGGTGCTTCCACTGGTTCGTGGGCATAACCGCTCCTCGGTTGGATCTGCCAGCGCGGAGCTTGGTACTTCCACTGGACCGTGGGAGGGAGCCTCCCACCGGGAGAGACTCCGGGGCGTGTACAGCCCCTTCCTGATGCGTGGCTTGCACGGTAGGACAGCCAAGGTGTATATGGGCCCTTCTCAGGACAAGATGAACGGCTCTAAGGAAGTTCTCGTGAGCTTACGCATCACTCACGAGACCCTACCCTGAGGCGGGTTGCGCCTGAGACTTCTTCTGCAAAATGTGAAAAGAGAGGTGTTGTGTCGACCTGCGCCGGGTGCATCTCCAGGGGATATCGCATGAGAAGGCCGTAGCACCAGCGACCCCAGGAGGTGACATCACGGGGTTAACCCGCGAGACAGAGCTCAGCCAATGGATTTGTCGATGCTGCAGGGACGGACCCGAGCATAGACGTCGTGACCAGTCTTCTCATGCCACGAAGGAAAAACAGCCGACGCGCGGTTCCCACGTAAGCGAGGCACCTGCCATGGGCCCCTACTTACCCATCCACGATTAGACCATGCGAGAACAAGGCACCAAGGACCATGGGAGGTGCCGTCACGGAAATGGCTCGCTAGGCAGAGCTCAGCCCTTGGATTTATCGACGCTGTAGGGACAGACCCGAGCACAGACGTCGTGCCAGTCCTTAATCATAGGGCGTCGCGAGTGGGCTCACAAGGGCTCGTGACCTTAGTGGCGGTGAGGACGCCGAGCATATAGATAATGCGAATGGAAATAAATATCTGGCCTTGATCATGCAAAAAGGGAGACAGCCGCGGGGAAACAGCCCCCAGCGGCCCGAGGATGATGCAACCCGAGAGGCGCCCTCGTTTGGATACCTAAAGTGTCACCTGATACTTGCCGAAGGAGAGTTGGGGTAGCTGAAGACGCGAGCTGTGCGGGTCACTCCCGAGGTTCATCAGACTCCTGAGGCCCAGGGGCTCCGGAGGCTCTCAGTGGTCGCACGGGCCCGGCTCGCGCTCCGTCCGGACCGCCTGCCATTGAGCCTCCCGATCCCCCAAGGCCCGCTGCGCGAGATGCTGGAACGTGGCAGCTGCGTTGTGGAAGCCAAAGAGCGTGCGGACGTAGCTGCAGGGGAGGCCCTCCTCCGGCCGACCACCGTCGGCCAGAAGGGCTCCTGTGAAGCGGCTCGGTTGAGTCCCGCGATGTCGACGCAGACGCGGAAGCAGTCGATTGGGCTGCGAGTAGGTGGACTTGGGATTGTGCGGTTACGCCCACCACGGATGAGTCTTGCGTACTGAAGTTCCTCTGTAACTTGGTCGATGAAGTCCTGACCCCCCAGCGTTGGACGGCTCACGCTGGGCTCACAAAAACAAGCATCAAGATACGCTTGCAGGTGGTGCTCGAGCTCCTCCCTTGAGGCACAGGTCATCTCAGGGACACTCCAGAGGAGAGCCCCCGAGCCCGTCACGAGAGGGGCGTCGAGTGCGCCTCCCAATGCGAGGGTGGACGGCGCCTCGTCAGCAGGCGCGAGTCCTGAGGCCAGGCCGTCGGGATCCCCCGCGTCCTGAGGTCCATCGACGGGTAGGTTCTTCTTCTTTTTGGGGGCGGCCTGCAGGGCGAGCACGGCTCCATCCTCATCGGAGCACTTAACCGCTGCGGTCTGGAAGGCATGCTCCAGGGAGCGCACCGCTTCCTTCTCGTCGAAGGCAATCGTGATGACTCCGCTGCTCCCGGGCATCTTGAGGATGTTGTAGCCGTGATGGGTCGCTGCCATGAACTTGGCAAGGGCAGGATACCCTAGGATGGCGTTGTACGGGAGGTGGATGTTGGCGACGTCGAAGTCGATGAGCTCTATGTGGTAGTTGTCGCGGTCGCCAAAGGTGACGGGGAGGCGGACCTGCCCCATCAGGAGTGTGGAGCCATCCGTGACTACGTAGAATGGCTTGGTGGGGTGGAGCTGATCATAGGGAACCTGGAGTGTCTCGAAGGTCTAGACGGAGAGGACATTGAGCCCTGCTCCGCCGTCGATGAGGGTCTTGGTCACGAGGACGTTGCTGATAGTCGGGGTGTAGAGCATCGGAAGGGCGCCTGGGGCTGCAGTGCACTTGAGCTGGTCTTTGGGGTCGAAAGCGATGACTTGCTTGGTCCACCTGTGGTTGCGCGCGGCGTCAGGCCTCATGAGCGAACTGCTTGAAGATGCCATTGGAAGCCGGGGCATGGGCTCCTCCCAAAATACATGCGACTGCACGCGGTTCCTGGAATCCCCCTGCCCCGACTCCCGGGCGGTCGTCGTCGTTCCTCCTTGGCGGCGGTGGTAGCGGAGGCAGCCTCCGTTGCCCTGAGGGTGACCCTCACGAGGCTGGTCGCGCCACGGGGCGTCATGATGCTGCTCCTGCCAGTGGTCTTCACGAGGCTGTTCATGCCACCCTTGGCGCGAGTTCCTGCCATCCCAATGTCCTCCTCCTCGGCCTCCTCCACGGCCGTAGTCACGGTTGTCACGCTCAGGGCGCTGCCCGACTCGCCCGCCGCGCATCACCCTGAGCTCCTGGCAGTCGTTGGTGTTGTGGCTGTGGACGTTGTGGAAGACGCAGTACGGTCGGTTGTCCCTGGGGAGGTCATCGTAGCCGCAGCCACGCTTCACTTCTGGCTCAGCAGTCAGCACGGTGGGTCCCTTGCGCTTCGACTCCTTGGCCTTGGTTTTCTTGTCGTCCTCCTCCGACTCAGGCAGCTCCTGAAGGGATAGGCGGCCGCGAGCATGAACATCTCGAGGGTTGTGCACAGGTCTTCGTGGATGGCGAGCTCCTCCCTCATCATGACGTCGTGGACGCCATCGGAGAACACAGAGATGATGGCCTTGTCCGAGACCCTGGGGATACGGAGGCGCATGGGTGAAGATGTACTCTAGGCTCTTGTGATCGGTGAAGATGTCAACCTGTCTGCCCAACAAGAGGTGTCTCCACGTGATCAATGCATGGACAACTGCTGCCAGCCCAAGATCGTGTGTGGGGTAATTCTTCTCATTTGGTTTCAACTGACGCGAAGTGTATGCAACAATCTTCTTGACTTGCATGAGAACACCGCCGAGACCTTGCAATGAAGCATCACATAACACTTCATAAGGCTTGGACTCATCCGGAGGAGTAAGTACCAGAGCAGAAATGAGCTTCTCCTTGAGTGTATTGAATGCCACATCACACTCAGGAGTCCACGAGTACTTGACATTCTTTTGCAACAGGTTGGACAGAGGCTTGGCAATCTTGGAGAAGTTCTCGACAAACCTTCTGCAATAGCTTGCAAGCTCGAGGAAGCTTCGGAGTTGCTTGACGTTTTGAGGAGGTTCCCAATTAACAATAGCTTCAACCTTCTCGGGGTTAATAGAAATGCCCTTGGCAGAGATAATATAACCAAGATAGAAGACTTCATCGAGCCAAAATTCGCACTTTGAGAATTTCGCATAAAAGCGGTGCTCTCTGAGCCTGTCAAGAACCAAACGGAGGTGCTTGGCGTGGTTTTCTTTAGTCTTGGAGAATACCAAGATATCATCAAGGTAGACGAGGATGAACTCATTGGTATGGGGTTTGAATATGAAGTGCATCATCCGCGAGAAGGTGGGTGGAGCATTTGCAAGCCCGAAAGACATGACCGTGTACTCGTAGGAGCCATAACTTGTTATGAACGCGGTCTTGGGAACATCCTCTTCACAGATACGAATTTGATGGTAGCCCATCCGGAGATCAAGCTTCGAGAAAACCTTGGCTCCTTTGAGCTGCTCGAATAGTTCATCGATATTGGGGAGAGGGTACTTATTCTTAATTGTCTTCTTGTTCAATGGTCAGTAATCAACGCAAAGCCGCTCTGTGCCATCCTTTTTCTTGACAAAAATAACACCGCAGCCCCGAGGAGAAGAACTTGGTCTGATCAGACCCATGCGTTCTTCCTCGTCGAGTTGCTTCTTCAATTCCTTCAGCCCTTTAGGAGAAAGATTGTACGGACGCCGACAGGCTGGCTCCATACCAGGTTCAAGTTCAATGATGAATTCAACTGGACGGTTGGGAGGCATCCCTGGAAGCTCTTCAGGAAATACATCCTCAAATTTGCAAACCACTGGAATCTAGGATATGGCATTAATCTCACCCTTGTCATTGAGAGAGAACAACCCGATTGTGTTATCTCGAGCTGCGATGATAATCACGTCTTCGAAAGGATGAGTTAGATTCACCTCTTTGTTTGCACAATCAATAAGAGCATCATGCTTAGAGAGCCAATCCATCCCAAGAATAAGATCAATGTCTGAGTTGCCAAGAACAACTAGGGAAACCAGAAATTTATAATTGCCCATCTTGATGGAGATATCCGGAGCAATCATACTAGTATTCATTATCTTCCCCGGAGAAACAATCAACAATGGCTTGAGCAAATCTTTAGTAAAGAAATCATGATTTACAGAAAAAGGTCTTGAAATAAATGAAAGTGATGCACTAGAGTCGAACAAAACTTTTGCAGGAATTGAGTTGACCGAAAGATTACCGATAATCACATCAGTGGAATTCTCTGCTTGAGCTGTGTTCATCAGGTTCACTCTTGCATACTTGGGATTGTGCTTGACAATAGCGTTGCTTGTAGGCCTGACAGGTGGAGGAGGAGGAAGGCGCCTTTGGTTGGAACACTTGTTGGAATAGTGACCCTTCAGACCACATTTGTAACAAGTGACCTCTGAAGCTGGATGGGGAGGAGGAACGATTGGTCTTGGAGCTTGGTACTGAGACTTGCACTGGTTGGTTGGGTTGGGTGGGTGGGAAAATTCACGACCACCTGAGTGCTTGTTCTGACTCGGAGGACGGAACACTGGAGGAGGCGGGAGCCAGAACTTCTGCTGCTTGGCGACCACTTGAGAGGAAGAGGAGGAGTGAACAACATCTCTTATCCTCTTTTTGGAAGCTTCACATTTGAGCCGAGCTACCTCTTGCTTGAGAGCCATGTTGTAGAATTGATCAAATTCATTTGGCTCGAACAAAGTGAGTGCAAGTTGGAGTTCATCTTTCAGACCATCTCAGAACTAGTAGATTTTGCTCTTGGCATCAGGGATGTCTTGCTTCGCATAGCGGGCAAGATTCTGGAACTTGACATTCTACTGGTAGACAGACATGGTGCCTTGCTTCAGATTGCGAAACTGCTCACGCATGCCCTCAATGACACTGGTAGGGATGTGGTGCGCACGGAAATCGCGACAAAAGTCAGTCCAAGAGATCCCACGACCCACACTGGAGTCTTTGTATTGTTGCCACCAATTTGCAGCTTGGTCTTTGAGTTGGAAAGCGGCAAACTTGACATAATCCTCAAGTCTGACATTACTGCACTCGAAATGCTTGTTGATGTCGGTGATCCAATCTTCAGCATCGAGTGGATCAACACAGTAGCTGAAAGACTTGGGTTGGTTTGCCAAGAATTGGTTCAGAGTAGCAAAGTGAGGTTGATTGAACAGATTTCCTTGGCCTTTGTTCCCTTGATTCCCTTGATTTTCTTGGAAAATCTGCATCATTTGCATGAGCATTTGAGTGTTTGCATTGGTTGCTTGCATACTCGCTCTCCATGCCTCAGCCGAAGGAGGAGGGGAAGGTGGACGCTCTTCTTCACCCTCTGGGTTCTGGCTGGGAACTTTTTTAGGTGCCATCCTGAAGATGATGACAGCCATTAGACATTGAAGCAATAATAGATATGTTGAATCAAAGGATAGATATCTGCAACATATAGTCTTCACAATGAACATCCGAACAAAATTGAACGAATGAATTCCATAACTTAATGGTACATCAACTTGTCGAGAAGCCACTTGATAGAATAAACCAACAATGTAACAAATGGAACAAATACATAATAGAGGTTTCGTCCCACATGTTCGTGCTGAGGCCCCGTGGCACGACGTTACAAAGGGCCTTGCAATCCCCGAGTCAGCATAGCCAAGGACTCTTTAAGATGCAACCCCCAGTGTAACAACAACCATGATAACCTCTCCACTAGATGTTGAACCCCAACCTCATATCATGCACCCGTTGGAAGATTACCTAAGATCTACTAGAATTCCCACCTATTAATTCCCGAAGCTTGCCGGTTATGCAATCTGGTGTTGGGGATACAGGGGAAGCACTGCATATCACACAACTAATAAGTCCTACATCTAGTTGTATCCATCCGTCAACACATAACCAGTCACCTTCGGAAACCGTTTACCTCGGACCTTCGAAACGCATCCGCTATACTAGCTGTGGCAATACTCCTGAACTATCCCCCCAGTACTGGGTGACATCGGGGTTATCTCACCACCAGACACGCATAGAAGAGTTTTCGATGTCGGCCACCTCTGGTATTCTAGAACTACAACGATACAATTGTGACGACAACACCTCGGAGCTCAACTCCCAGGGACACTGCCACAACCCCTAAATGACAGGAGGCACCAAGAAAAATGTTCTCATCACAAAGATATCGGAACAATCCAAACAATACCCACGTGATCCTAAAAACAAATTGGTGAAAATTGAGGATAGTGAAGTTAAAACAACGTCAGGGATCCTCACCAGAGCGACGAAGGGGTAAGAAGTAAAATAAATCCTACTCTCCGATATATATATAGGACTCAAAACATTTTTGTGTGTGTGCCTAGACTCAACATCAGCAGCGGTTCGATCAATCAGGGGGCTCCTAGGTCGGAGAAGGCTCTGATACCAACTTGTAATGCCCAGGATGTGACTATAGCTCCTACGTGTCGAGGCACGAGTTAGAGACATAATCGCATACTGGTATGATCGCAAGCATGGTATCTTTGCACAACTCATGTAATGAACAGCGGTAAAGAGACAAATAGTTGCCTTACACTCGCCACGTCACACAATTAATTCAACATTCATACATTCATCCAAATAACACAGAGTCCAGCTACAGACGAAATCAAACGAGAAAATATACCACATCCACAAGTCATGATCGCCCCTAGTAGGAACCACTACTGATCGTCGAGATACATCACATACAAACGACCACACTCTTCATCGAACTCCCAGTGAAGTTCTTGTCCATCTCCTGTGTTGTACTCAGTTCTACCTGAATCTCGTGTGTGTCGTAATCTGTGAGTCACAAGGACTCAGCAATCCCATTCCCGGGTATCAAAACTAACGAAGCCTTTTTGGTGTGGAGAGGTAATAAAGTGGCTGCAGCAAGCACTAAGCAACTAGCTTATGAAGTCAGAGCGAGATGAGGATATGTGCCAACGGTCGCCAAAGATGATCAATAAGTGATCCTAGCTACTCACGTTCATGCATAACCCCACCGTGTTCACTTTCCGAAACCCCTTCGAAAAGATACCGTCACGGTTACTCACACAGGTAGTGTATTCTTAAGGATATGGTGTCAAGTTATGTACAACCGGATATTAACAACCCCCATCTACCACATAACTACGGGCACGGCTTTTGAAAGTTCATAACCCTGCAGGGGTGTCCCAACTTAGCCCATCACAAGCTCATGATCCGCGGAGTAACAACTCCATGTTGGGAAGCCTCGAGTATTCTCGGAATCCCGTGCTCAAGTTCTTCGAAGAAAGGAAAACTAGCCCAAGGAGATCTCCCGGTGAGTCAGACCCGTGTCCAGAGCCGCGCGCTCTCCATCTACGAACTCATCCGTCTATGCAAAGTGGACGATAGCCGAAAATGCCTCGAGTTGCCCCGAGGTGGCACCACCGACTGCTAGGTAGGTGGACCAACACTCATGAGGAGCACTGGCCCAGGGGGTTGATTAAGTACTCGGTTTAATTACTCCTTATGCAAGTTTTAGTTGTTAGGCAAATGGTAAAACCAAAGTTGGATCTCCTAGGGAAAGCTTTGCTTTAAGCGAAGAAACAAGGGGGTCCCATAACCCCAACCGTGCTAGGAACACAAAAATCAAGGAACATAACACCGGTTTATCGGATCCTAAGGTGGCATGAGTGGAACAAAACACCAAGCAGAAGGCCAAGCCTTCCACCCATTACCAATATATATGTGCATTAATTAATTAAGATATATATTGTATTATCCCAATAAACAATTCCAAACATGGAGCAATCTTCCAACTTCACCTGCAAATAACAACGCTATAAGAGGGCTGAGCAAAAGCATACTTAGCCAATCAACGGTTTGCTAGGAAGGCAGTTAGAGTGTTTCATGGCAACATAGGAGGCTGACAAGACAAGAATAGGCATCGCTACATATTGATACGTCTCCTACGTATCTATAATTTATGAAGTATTAATGCTATTATATTATCCATCTTAGATGTTTTATATACATTTATATGCTATTTTATATCATTTTTGGGACTAACCTATTAACCTAGGGCCCAGTGCTAGTTTTTGTTTTTTTCCTTGTTTTGAGTTTTACAGAAAAGGAATACCAAACGGAGTCCAATTGATGTCCAATTTTTGATGATTTTTTATGGACCAAAAGAAGCCCCTGGAGTAAAAGAGTTGGGCTAGAAGAGTCCCGGGCTGTCCACGTGGATGGGGGGTGCGCCTCGGAGACCACCTGGACGTGAGACCGATGCCAAAAATTCCTATAAATATAGAAACCTCCATTAAATAACCTAGATCGTAAGTTTTGCCACCACAAGCCTCTGTAACCACAAGAAATCAATCTAGGCCCTCTCTGGCACCCTGCCGGAGGGGGCCATCATCACCGGAAGCCATGGAGGAGGATCCCGGATGGGCCATCATCGCCATGAAGGCCAAGTACCAGAGGGAGAACCTCTCCCCATCTAGGGGGGAGGCCATGGAGGAGGAAGCACAAGGGGGAGAACCTCTCCTCCTCTCTCTTGGTGGCGCCGGAGTGCCAT
Source organism: Secale cereale (assembly GCA_902687465.1). Taxonomy (NCBI): domain Eukaryota; kingdom Viridiplantae; phylum Streptophyta; class Magnoliopsida; order Poales; family Poaceae; genus Secale; species Secale cereale. The sequence goes on from LR738709.1 coordinate 106,919,446, forward strand.
CGGGAGGGGAATCATCGCCGCAGTGATCGTCTTCATCAACATCACCATCATCATCACCATCCTCATCTCTTTTACGCGGTCCACTCTCCCACACCCCGCTGTAATCCCTACTTGAATATGGTGCTTTATGACACATATTATGATCCAATGATGTGTTGCCATCCTATGATGTTTTGAGTAGATATCCTTTGTCTTTGGGTTGATTGATGATCTCGATTGGTACGAGTTGTATGTTTTATTTTGGTGTTGTCCTATGGTGCCCTCCGTGTCGCGCAAGCGTGAGGGATTCCCGCTGTAGGGTGTTGCAATACGTTCATGATTCGCTTATAGTGGATTGCTTGAGTGATAGAAGCATAAACCCGAGTCAGGGGATTGTTGCGTATGGGATAAAGGGGACTTGATGCTTTAATGCTATGGTTGGGTTTTACCTTAATGATCTTTAGTAGTTGCGGATGCTTGCTATAGTTCCAATCATAAGTGCATATGATCAAAGAAAAGAAAGTATGTTAGCGTATGCCTCTCCCTCATATGAAATTGCAATGACGACTACCGGTCTTGTTAACAATTGCATAGGACAATTCTGCACACCGATCAATCATTATTCCACACTCGCTATTTATAATATTTAGTAATATATTCTAACTTTATGATAATAGCACCTACTTTTATATTTTAGCTCTCCGATATCATGCAAAGTTATCCTCTTCATACCCACAACATAGTTTTATTTCTCGTTATTAGTTGGAAGCAAACGTTCGGTGTACGTAGAGTCGTATCAGTGGCAGATAGGACTTGAGAGAATGTTAATCTTACCTTTAGCTCCTGGGTTCGACACTCCATACTTATCACTTCCATCATTGGGAATTGCTACGATGATTCCCTGCACTTGGGGACCATCAAGCTCTTTTCTGGCATCGTTGCCGGGGAGCAATAGCGTGGCGTTGATATTCTCGTGTGTGCTTGTTTGCTTTCTTAACTAAGTAGATTTTGTTTTTCCTTTTTGTTTCTGTTTAGTTGTGGGTGAAACATACAAAAAATTAAAATAATGAAAATACAAAAAAATTACTTGCCTCTTATGCCTAAAAAGTATTTCAAAAAGAGAAGTGATTGGAAAGTTATGCATTGAAGAAGTGAGGGTCGACCTTGAGCACTTGTGTTCATGCTCACGGAAACAATGTAGAATTTTTCATGGAAGTTTCTCTGTAAATAATCATCCCCTTGTATATATCCATTGTATTATAAAAGTAATGTGCCAAGCTTTGGTTTTAGGATGATTAGATTGCTTGTTTTCTATGTGCAGAACAAAAAACAGAAACTTTGGCTGTAGCGCGTGATTTTACATTTTTTTTACTGGAAGGTCAAATGGGTCTGAAACTTTTTGAACATTACTTCTGTACAAATTGTTCAAATTTTCATATTTTTCTAAGAATTTTTTAGAGTTACAGAAGTTTACTAAACTTCCATATTATTATAGATTGTCCTCTTTTTGACAGATTTTGTTTTCTATATGTTGATCGCTTATTTTGATGAATCTATGGGCAGTATCGGGGGGTATGAACCATGGTGAAGTTGGAATACAGTATATAAAGTGCTAATATGAAATTTGAATAAGTTTGCAACAGTACCTCAAGGTAGTGATTTTCTTTATTATACTAACGGATCTCACAAAGTTTTTGTTAAAGTTTTCTGTGGATGAAGTGTTCGAAGATCGAGGAGCTATCAATATGAGAAGAATAAAGAGAGGCAAGAGTTCAAGCTTGGGGATGCCCAAGGCACCCCAAGTAAATATTCCAAGGATACTCAAGCATCTAAGCTTGGGGATGCCCCGGTTGGCATCCCATCTTTCGTCTTCAACAATTATCGGTATACCTCGGCTTTTGTTTTGTTCACATGATTTGTGTCCCTTGTGTTTTTCTTTAAGAACCATGCTAGTATGAGATAGCCCTTCCTTGATTTATAGAATTCTTCATGTGCTTCACTTATATCTTTTGAGTATGATCTTATAGAATGATCTTTGTGCTTCACTTAAATCTTTTGAGTACGGTTTTATAGAATGCTTCGTGTGCTTCACTTATATATTTTGAGCTTGGATATTTGCTAGTCGGTATTAATCCTAGAATACTCCATGAACTTCACTTATATATTTTGGAGTATGAATAATACTATCATATAAAGTGAATTTGGAAGAGTGTCAACTTTAGTTAGTAATGATTCCACTATTTCGAGTTTGCTCCCACTATTCCGAATGAGAAGAATTTTGCTTATGTGGAGAGTAGTAAAATTTCTATGCTTGTAGATCATGAAAAGAATGCTTTTATGTGATGGTTATATTGTTGAACCCATTCATGATGCTACTGAATTTTTTTATGAGGGAGGAATACATGCTTGTAGAAGTTGCAATAATATCAAGTTTCCTCTCTATGTGCTTAAAGTTTTGAAGTTATACTTGTCTTGCCTTCCTATGCTAGTTGATTCTTGTTCCTATAAATTATGTGCTCACAAAATCCCTAGTCATAGGACGTGTGTTAGATTTAAATATGCTAGTCATATTCTTCATGATGCTCTCTTTATGTTTCAATTCTATCTTTTATGTGAGCATCATTGAAATCATCATGCCTAGCTAAAAGGCATTGAAGAAAAGCGCTTGTTGGGAGACAACCCAATATTTACCCTTACTATCTTTGTGTGTTTACATGATTAAGCCACTGTAGTAATCATGTTTTATAGCTTTTGTTTCAATAAAGTGCCAAGTAAGACCTTTGGGAAGACTTGGGTGAAAGTTAATGTGATCTTGCTGTAAAAAAACAGAAACGTTGCGCTCACGGGATTAGCTGCCATTTTTTTACAGAAGAGTGCTTTTGAGTTGATTCTTTTTGCATAAGATTAATAGACAAATTTCTCACGTCCACCAATTTATTTCATAATTTTTAGAGTAGCAGAAGCATGGTTGTTGTTCAGATCATTACAGACTGTTCTGTGTCTGACAGATTCTGTTTTCATTGCATAGTTTGCTTGTTTTCTAGTTTCTATGGCTTATATTTCTAAATATAAATTATAGAAATGATATGGTACAGTAGGAATTGTGTGAGAACAATTATGAACCTTGTCTTTGACAGTACAAAAGTGGCTGTTTTACTCTTTATCATACCAACCTATCTCACGAAGTTACGTTAAGTTTTGTGTGGTTGAAGTTTTCAAGCTTTGGGTGAGATATCGATATGAGGAGAATAAGGAGTGGAAAGACCCTAAGCTTGGGGATGCCCAAGGCACCCCAAGGTAATATTCAAGGAAGACTCAAGCACCTAAGCTTGGGGATGCCCCGGAAGGCATCCCCTCTTTCATCTTCAAAACTATTGGTATACCTTACTCGGAGCTATATTTTTATTGCTCACATGATATGTGTTTTTCTTGGAGCGTATTTTCAATTTTACTTGCTGTTTGAATAAAATATTTGGATCTGAAATCTTGAATGAAAAAGAATCCTCCCATGGCTAGTTAATCATTTGACTACTCAGTGTCCTTCACTTATATCTTTTGGAGTAGTTTGTCATTTACTCACGTGCTTCACGTACATCCTATGAGTAAATGGTTGAATGAATTGAATATCATAAATCTGAATTTCTATATGTTTCATATGCTTATACCATGGGGAGTAATGACTTCACACAGAATAAGTATAGGTAGTAAACTTATTAAAAGTTAGCAAACGCAGAATTGCTCACTTGAACAATTCATGAAATATTATTGAAGGAAGAGAGATTTCACATATAAATATATTATCTTGGACATCTTTTGTAATTGTGAGCACTCATTAAAATATGACATGCTAAGAGGTTGACGTTGGACAAGGAAGACAACTTAATGGGTTATGTTTTCCTATATCTGAAACGTTATATTGTCTTGGATCATCCAACATGTTGGGCTTGCCTTTCCATCTCATGCTAGCCAAATTCTATGTACCAAGTAGAAATACTACTTGTGCTTCCAAACATCCCTTAAACCAGTTTTGCCATGAGAGTCCATCATACCTACCTAAGGATTGAGTAAGATCCTTCAAGTAAGTTGTCATCGGTGCATGCAATAAAAATTGCTTTCTAAATATGTACGATCTATTAGTGCAAAGAAAATAAGCTTTATACGAACTTGTGATAGGGAAGAAATAAAAGCGACGGACTGCATAATAAAGGTCTTTATCACAAGCAGCAATATAAAGTGACATTCTTTTGCATTAAGATTTTGTGCATCCAACCATAAAAGCGCATGACAACCCCTACTTCCCTGTGCGAAGGGCCTATATTTTACTTTTATCTTCTACCCTCATACAAGAGTCATGGTGATCATCACCTTTCCTTTTTACATTTTTTCCTTTGGCAAGCACTTTGTGTTGGAGCGATCCAGATATATATATCCACTTGGATGTAGGTTTTCATAAATTATTATTGTTGACATTACCCTTGAGGTAAGAGGTTGGGAGGCGAAACTATAAGCCCCTATCTTTCTCTGTGTCTGATTAAAACTTTGAACCCATAAATATCACATGAGTGTTAGCAATTTTGAAAGATTAAATGATAGTTGAGTATGTGGAGTTTGCTGAATCAAAGCTCTTACATAGACCCTTCCCGAAAATAAGATGAATTGCAATTGTTTGATGACTAAGAGCACTGCTTGTTAGTTTTTAAGAAAGTTTATGATCTATACTTTAACATGTGAATAGCTTGTTACTTGATCATGAAAAGTTTTATGAGATGAGCTATTGTTATGACATATAATGATGCTAGCAAAGGTGATTGAAATTATCATTGATCAACCTTGTGCACCTGCTAGCATTCACACTTCATAAATTATTTCTTTTATCATTTACCTACTCGAGGACGAGCAAGAATTAAGCTTGGGGATGCTGATACGTCTCCAACGTATCTATAATTTATGAAGTATTCATGCTATTATATTATCCATCTTAGATGTTTTATATACATTTATATGCTATTTTATATGATTTTTGGGACTAACATATTAACCTAGAGCCCAGTGCCAGTTTCTGTTTTTCCTTGTTTTTGAGTTTTACCGAAAAGGAATACCAAACGGAGTCCAATTGATGTGTCAATTTTTGATGATTTTCTATGGACCAAAAGAAGCCCCTGGAGTAAAAGAGTTGGGCCAGAAGAGTCCCGGGCTGTCCACAAGGGTGGGGGCGCGCCCACCCCCCTGGGCATGGGCCCCTATCTCGTGGACGACTCGGAGACCCCCTGGACGCGAGACCGACGCCAAAAATTCCTATAAATACAGAAACCTCCAGCAAATAACCTAGATTGGAAGTTCCGCCGCCACAAGCCTCTGTAACCACAAAAAATCAATCTAGGCCCTCTCTGGCACCCTGCCGGAGGGGGCCATCATCACCGGAGGCCATGGAGGAGGATCCCGGAGGGGCCATCATCGCCATGAAAGCCAAGTACCAGAGGGAGAACCTCTCCCCATCTAGGGGGGAGGACATGGAGGAGGAAGCACAAGGGGGAGAACCTCTCCTCCTCTCTCTTAGTGGCGCAGGAGGGCCATCGGGAAGGGAATCATCGCCGCGGTGATCGTCTTCATCAACATCACCATCCTCATCTCTTTTACGCGGTCCACTCTCCCGCACCCTGTTGTAATCCCTACTTGAACATGGTGCTTTATGACACATATTATGATCCAATGATGTGTTGACATCCTATGATGTTTTGAGTAGATATCCTTTGTCTTTGGGTTGATTGATGATCTAGATTGGTACGAGTTGTATGTTTTATTTTGGTGCTGTCCTATGGTGCCCTCCGTGTCGCGCAAGCGTGAGGGATTCCCGTTGTAGGGTGTTGCAATACGTTCATGATTCTCTTATAGTGTGTTGCTTTAGTGACAGAAGCATAAACCCGAGTTAGGGGATTGTTGCATATGGGATAAAGGGGACTTGATGCTTTAATGCTATGGTTGGGTTTTACCTTAATGATCTTTAGTAGTTGCGGATGCTTGCTATAGTTCCAATCATAAGTGCATATGATCCAAGAAAAGAAAGTATGTTAGCTTATGCCTCTCCCTCATATGAAATTGCAATGACGACTAATGTTCTTGTTAACAATTGCCTAGGACAATTCCGCACACCGATCCATCATTATTCCACACTCACTATTTTTAATATTTAGTAATATATTCTAACCTTATGATAATAGTACCTACTTTTATATTTTAGCTCTCCGATATCATGGAAAGTTATCCTCTTCATACCCACAACATAGTTTTATTTCTCGTTATTAGTTGGAAGCAAACGTTCGGTGTACGTAGAGTCGTATCAGTGGCAGATAGGACTTGAGAGAATGTTGATCTTACCTTTAGCTCCTTATGGGTTCGACACTCCATACTTATCACTTCCATCATTGGGAATTTCTACGATGATTCCCTGCACTTGGGGACCATCACATATCTAATAGAGCGAGACAACTAGCAAAGCAAAGATAGAGGTGATATCGGGGAACGGTCATCTTGCATGTTAATTTCTCGGTGGGATGGTAAGACGGTGATGGCTTCTCGCCCTCGTTGGTTACCCCAAGTGGAAGGTTTGAGATGTAGCGTAACGGCAAGTTTCCCTTGGCAAAGATACCAAGGATCGAATCCCGTGAGACTCCGAGGGTCGACAAGTAGGTGTCAACCACTAACGGCGCCAGATACTTAGCGGTTGACAGGACCTGCACACAGATACAAATAACTTTGCTCCCAACGAGTACAGAGAGGTTGTCAATCCCTCCGGCCTTGTTGTTTACAAAGGATCAAACACAAGAGATAATAATGATAGCTATGACTGTAACTAGGAAATAAGAACAGGAAGTAAATAGCGGGTGTGATCAGTGATGGTAATATGGACCGGGGTCCCATGATGTTCACTAGTGATGTCTCTCTCCCAAAAGACGATAAAACAGCTAAGCGAGGTAAACAAATTACAGCTGGGCAATTGACAGGATTATGTGCGCAAACCAATGCTAACTATGCTGTAAAGAAAGGTAGAGGCTCAAAAGCATGGGCGGTACGCCAAGGCAAGTAGACCGATATCCATCTGCATCTACTACTAATCATCCACCTTGAGATATCTATCCAGAACATCTCGCTGGTATTAAGTTGCGAATCCCACCCAAAGTGTAAACTCAAAGCAACAGACAACTGCATTAAAAGAACTTTGCGTAAAGTAAACAATCCTTGCACCCGCAAGTACAAGCACCGTTGTTTTCCCCCTTGTGGCAACAGCACATCCCCTAGACTCATGTTTCTATCACTCAAACTAGTCATCAAGGGGCATGAACCCACAATCAAGCATAACATTCCCTCTTGGAGTTACTACCTACTACTCGGCCAAAGCAATAAACAGCAATGGAGAACATGCAAGAATTACTCAAGAACATAAATATAAAAGAGGTGAATCAAATATATTACTCACACACAATCTGAACATAATCTCATAATCCATCGGATCCCAGCAAACTCAGCAGAGCAACAGCATAAAGATTACATATGTGCCTCGATCATGTAGGGCAGCTCACGAGGTCTAAACCATGAAGAACAAAGAGGGGAGGAGAACATCACATAGCTACTGGTCATGGACCCATGGTCCAAGGTGGACTACTCACGACTCATCCGGGAAGCGTCCATGGTGGTGGAGAAGCTCCCGGTGGTGATTCTCCCCTCTGGCAGAGTGCCGGGAAGAGTTCTCCTGGTGCTCCCGATCTTGGAAGCGCGGCGGCGGCGGAACAGAGGTGAGATCGCGAAAAAGGGTTCCGTCCTCGAGGGTTTCGGGACGCGAGGAGTATATATGCCAAAGGGGCTCACCAGAAGCGGAGAGGGGGGCCCAGGCGCCCCCCTAGGGCGGCCAGGGGTGGGGCCGCCTGGGCTGCCCCTGGCTCCCCTCTGGCCCTGCTTTGGTTTTTCTTGAAGCTCCCGGTACGCTGATTTTTCCTGTATTTTTCCCAGAATTTTTAGGGCACTTTTAATATGGGGGAAACCTGAAATAGAAAAACAGCAGAAAACAGGAACTGGCACTGTGGTGCACTGAGTTAATAGGTTAGTCCAAATATGATCAAAAGTGTATGGAAGTGCATAAATATCATAGCAATATCACACAAAAGAGGCATGGAGCAAGCAGAAATTATAGATACGTTTTGGACGTATCAACATCCCCAAGCTTAATTCCTGCTCGTCCTCGAGTAGGTAAATGATAACAAGCATAATTTCTATGGTGACATGCTATCAACCATATAAGAACTTTTAAGTAAAGCAATCAAGGCATGTAATTCAATTCAAGTCATAACAAGCAAGAGTCTATATTAGCATTGTAACAAGTAACATAAGAACATAAAGGTGCAAGAGCTCTCGCTGTCCGTGACTCGAATGTCTCCAAATGGTGTTTGCGTGCAAGAAAGGGGATAGGGATATATGAGAGAGTAAAATATAGTTTTTGTATTGTTGAGAACTTAATCTACTAAAGTTTCACACTTGGTCTTCTTTGGAATCTTATCTTGACTCATCCCCAGACCGTCAGCCAGGTACAAGTCAAAATGATCCACTCCCTTTCGATATTTTGAGCACTCATGCAATGGATGAGCGTAAGCAAGAAAGTCGACACTTAGGATGGCAAAGAGAGAAAAATGATAGAGGGGGAAGACAAAAAGGGTGTGAAAGGCTCACATCAATGAGGACAATCATAGGCGAGAGAAAGCCAAATGATAGATATGATGCGAGGAGTAGGGATTGCCATGCAACGGATGCACATATGAGCTAAGGTAAGCTCTCCAATGGAACTAGTGGGGGTGCATCCAACTTGCTTGCTCAAGAAGACCTAGAGCTCTTTTGAGGAGGCTCATCATTGGAATATACAAGCCAAGTTCTATAGTGTGAAGGTCCCCACATAGCTATATGCATGAATGATAATCTCTATGGAGCACAAGGTATAAGATGGAGTACGAGTGTGGATCTCTCAAAAGGAAATAGTAGTGTGCCCCCTTCTCTCTTTTTATTTCTTTTTCTCTTTATTCTCTTTTTTTATTTTTTTGTGGCCTCAATGGCTCTTTCTATTTAACTCTCATTTGTCCTCTTTGGGATCTTTTGATTTTGTCCTCTTTGGGATCTTTTCCTCACTTTAGGGGCAACACTCTATATATTACAAGAAGTATAGAAGATCTTTCACACTTTACAAAAGTACTCAACATAAAGAAAATGAAACTATCTTGATGTATGCAAATGTATGCCTCTGCTGGTGTAGCAGGATATGCAATGATACTAGCGCGTCATGTAGCAATGATTAGGGCAAGACCCAACTAGCATGCGGCTCATCGATCAAGCAAAAAGCATGTATGACATGAAGATCAAGTCATGAGAAGATGGATGTTGCATGGCAATGTATCTCGGAAAGGATATGGAAATGCCTTGATAGGTAGGTATGGTGGCTGTTTTGAGGAAGGATATAATGAGGCTTATGATGACAGAGCGTATCGTGCCAAGGATTTGGATGCACCGGCGAAGTATGCGCCAACTCTCGAGGTGAGAAAAGGCAATGCACGGTACCGAAGAGGCTAGAAAAATATGGCTAGGTGGAAGTGTCAACTTTCGAATACTCACATTAGTCTGAAGAACTCATGCACTTATTATCGGTAACTCTCAATCTAATTAGGAGGTTCACAAAGAGACAAGTACCCCGAGGAGGAGTGTATGGGGGTTTGGTTATCCTTGCGCATCCTCGACTCATGGTACGTGAGTGTACTCTAATATTCGATCCCTCCAAAGATTAGTGATCCATTTAGTAGCTAAAGTTCTCAACTATTTTGTAGGTTTTCGAAAATAAACACGGATTGCCCAAAATACGACATCTATCACTAATAGGCTAAAGCTCTTAACACCAAAAGTTCAGACATTACTCATGGCAATACCTCAAAACTATTGTAAGTTACTACTAAAATTAAATAGCAACCTCAATTACCTACTTTAAGTTAAGACACACAACTCAGTGCAACAGGCAAAACTCTCTTAACAAGATAAACATGAAAACTCAAGAGAGTTCAGCAACCAACTAAACAAAATCTCTTTAAAAAGAAAATCATGAAAACTAAGAGCTAAACATGACAACAGCTATGGAAAGACAAAGAACATACACAGCAAAGATAAGCATGAAAATCCTATGTTGTGTTCTAGGTTGAAGTGGGGCGTGTTTCTCTCCCACACAAAGAAAGCTGGGTTCTAACTTGTTATGAACAGCAAGCAAAGCTAAAGAAAACTAAAAAGGAAACTAAGAGCAAGACGCTCCAAGCATAGCACATAACACATGAAGTGATTAAAATATAGTGGAACGAAAGACGAACTGATAATTGTTGATGGAGAAGGGGATGCATGGGGGCATCCCCAAGCTTAGACTCTTGAGTATTCTTGAATATTTCTTGGGGTGCACGGGGGCATCCCCAAGCTTGAGCGTTTGACCCTCCTGAATCTTCTTTTATCATCTTCCCTCGCACACTTGAAAACTCCCGTCATACATAACTCATCATAATCTGATTAGCGAGGTTAGTACCCACAATAAAATAACTTTTCCCTGCTGGAAATAAAGATAATCTTGAAGAGCTACTGTTTCTCAAGATTGCCAAAAGGTTTTTGCAAAGAAAAAGCAAGCTCAAGGTTTGCAAAACAAAGAAAAGGCAAAACAGGACAGAATCTGTGAAAAACAGACAAGCAGGTAGTAAATAATTTTTTTGGGGTACTTATGCAACTCAAATCAAAAAACTCAGAACAGACGCCCGAAAGCCAATTGTATAGAGCACGCTGTCAAAAAAATTCAGATCAAAAAGATGATCTGGTGATTTTATACGAATTTTTCTGTCCAAGGACAGATTCTGTTTTCTGGACTGCACGTCACAACTTTTGAACTTTCTTGCAATCGGAGGCTAAACTTGGCACAAAGCTGAAAAGAAAAGATACAATGATGATGCTACTGTAGTAACAAACATCAAGACATAACAAAAGCAAAATAAAACCTAATTCGTTGTGGGCTGCCTCCCAAAAGCGCTTTCTTTTATGCCTTTAAGCTAGGCATGATGCAAAAAAGAGAAGATCAAGTTTTGTCAAGAGTAAAAGAATAGCTAGCCCATATAATGGACTCAAAAGGAAACTTAATCTTCTTTCTAGGGAAGTGTTCCATTCCTTTCTTGAGAGGGAATTGGAATTTTATATTCCCCTCTTTCATGTCAATGATAGCACCAACGGTGCGAAGAAAAGGACGTCCCAAAATAATTGGACATGAAGGTTCACATTCAATATCCATAATAGTAAAATCAACGGGAACATAATTGTCATTGACAACGATAAGAACATCATCGATCTTCCCCAAAGGTTTCTTTACGGAAGAATCAACAAGACGAACACCAAAAGAACAAGGATCGAAAGATTTCAATTTAAACATATCATATATTCTTTTGGGCATAAGGGAGGTACTAGCTCCAACATCACATAAAGCATAGCAAGAGAAGTTATTCAACTTAATTTTAATCATAGGATCCCAACCATCTTCTAGCTTTCTAGGTATGGAGGCTTCTACCCTAAGCTTCTCCTCCCTAGCTTTGATGAGAGCATTAGTGATATGCTCCGTGAAGGCAAGATTAAGTGTGCTAGTGTGGGGATCTCTAGACATCTTGTGAAGAAAATCAATAACTTCGGAAAGGGTGCAATTATCAAAATCAAGGTCACTACTATCAAGTAAAGTGGTAGTGGTGTCCTTTAGGCTCACTTGTTTGGTAGCTTCTATGGTCATAGGAGTTTCTTCTTCTATGGTTGAGGTCATAGCATCACCATTAATAGGTCCAATGGGACTAGGAGTGCATTGGGTGCTAAGAGTTTGGATATCCTCAACAACTTGGATAGTAGCAACAGTGTGGTGGGTAGGAAGGCTCTTAATTCTATCTTCTTCCTCCTTCAGGGGTGCAACCACTTCGGGTTTAGCTGCCATTTGGTTTATCAAAGTGGCTTGTGTGTGGGACATATTGGAAACTTGGGTCTCAGTGATGGTGAGCCTAGTCTGGAGGTTAGAAATCTCAATATTTAGGCTCTCCAGTTGTCTACCAATGTCTTGCAAGATAGCAGTATGCTCATCTAATTGCCTCGAGAAGGTCTTGTTTTGTTCATATTGGGTGTGCATGTAATTCTTAGTGGCCTTCTCTATTTCTAGAAGTTTCTCATAACTAGGCATGGCTCTATCTCTTTGGGTGGAGTTCTTGGTGCTAGGATAAGCATTGTTGTTCCCGTAGGAATTAGAGGGGAACGGTCTAGGGTTGCTACCAAAATTACTCCTATAAGCATTGTTATTGAAGTTGTTTCTAGAGATAAAGTTCACATCTACTTGATCTTGAGCAATCAAAGAATTTAAAGGAACATCATGAGGATCAATAGAAGATTGCTTGGAAAGTAGAGACATGATCAAGTCAACTTTTTCATTTAGGGAGGAAATCTCCTCGACAGAGTTTACCTTCCTACCTGTTGGAGCGCGTTCGGTGTGCCATTGGGAATAGTTGGTCATCATCTCATCGAGAAGTTTCGTGGCAGCACCAAGTGTAGTTGACATAAAGGTTCCTCCCGCAGCCGAATCTAACAAGTTCCGCGAGGTAAAGTTCAAGCCTGCATAAAAAGTTTGGATAACCATCCAAGTAGTCAAACCATGAGTAGGGCAGTTCTTGACAAGAGATTTCATGCGTTCCCAAGCTTGGGCAACGTGTTCATTATCCAATTGTTTAAAATTCATTATGTTACTCCTTAGTTGGATAATTTTAGCAGGGGGATAGTACTTCCCAATAAAGGCATCCTTGCACTTGTCCCAAGAATCTATACTATTCCTAGGCAAGGATTGAAACCAAATTTTAGCTCCTCCTCTCAAGGAGAAAGGAAAAAGCTTAAGCTTAACAATATCACCATCTATTTCTGTGTACTTTTGCATATCACAGAGTTCAACAAAATTATTTAAGTGCAAAGCAGCATCATCTCCAGCACCGGAGAATTGATCTTTCAAAACTAGGTTCAGTAAAGCAGGTTTAATCTCATAAGAGGGTGCTGAAGTGGCAGGTGTAGTAATAGGAGTGCAGATAAAGTCATTGTTGTTATGACTAGTGAAGTCACACAACTTGGTGTTCTCGGTGGAACCCATAGCAGCAGCAAGCAAGATAACTATTTTTGTGTTTTTTGGTAAGGGACACTAAAGCAAAAACTGAAAGGTAAACTAACAAGACTAAAAAGCAAAGATAAAAGATAGCGTGCAACTCCCCTATCTTGAAGAGTGGAGTCCCCGGCAACGGCGCCAGAAACTTTGCTTGATGGCTTCTCGCCCCTCGTTGGTTACCCCAAGTGGAAGGTTTGAGATGTAGCGTAACGGCAAGTTTCCCTTGGCAAAGATACCAAGGATCGAATCCCGTGAGACTCCGAGGGTCGACAAGTAGGTGTTAACCACTAACGGCGCCAGATACTTAGCGGTTGACAGGACCTGCACACAGATACAAATAACTTTGCTCCCAACGAGTACAGAGAGGTTGTCAATCCCTCCGGCCTTGTTGTTTACAAAGGATCAAACACAAGAGATAATAATGATAGCTATGACTGCAACTAGGAAATAAGAACATGAAGTAAATAGCGGGTCTGATCAGTGATGGTAATATGGACCGGGGTCCCATGATGTTCACTAGTGATGTCTCTCTCCCAAAAGACGTTAAACAGCTAAGCGAGGTAAACAAATTACAGCTGGGCAATTGATAGGATTATGTGCGCAAACCAATGCTAACTATGCTGTAAAGAAAGGTAGAGGCTCAAAAGCATGGGCGGTACGCCAAGGCAAGTAGACCGAAATCCATCTGCATCTACTACTAATCATCCACCTTGAGATATCTATCCAGAACATCTCGCTGGTATTAAGTTGCGAATCCCACCCAAAGTGTAAACTCAAAGCAACAGACAACTGCATTAAAAGAACTTTGCGTAAAGTAAACAATCCTTGCACCCGCAAGTACAAGCACCGTTGTTTTCCCCCTTGTGGCAACAGCACATCCCCTAGACTCATGTTTATGTCACTCAAACTAGTCATCAAGGGGCATGAACCCACAATCAAGCATAACATTCCCTCTTGGAGTTACTACCTACTACTCGGCCAAAGCAATAAACAGCAACGGAGAACATGCAAGAATTACTCAAGAACATAAATATAAAAGAGGTGAATCAAATATATTACTCACACACAATCTGAACATAATCTCATAATCCATCGGATCCCAGCAAACTCAGCAGAGCAACAGCATAAAGATTACATATGTGCCTCGATCATGTAGGGCAGCTCACGAGGTCTAAACCATGAAGAACAAAGAGGGGAGGAGAACGTCACATAGCTACTGGTCATGGACCCATGGTCCAAGGTGGACTACTCACGACTCATCCGGGAAGCGTCCATGGTGGTGGAGAAGCTCCCGGTGGTGATTCTCCCCTCCGGCAGGGTGCCGGGAAGAGTTCTCCTGGTGCTCCCGATCTTGGAAGCGCGGCGGCGGCGGAACAGAGGCGAGATCACGAAAAAGGGTTCCGTCCTCGAGGGTTTCGGGACGCGAGGAGTATATATGCCAAAGGGGGTCACCAGAAGCGGAGAGGGGGGGCAGGCGCCCCCTAGGGCGGCCAAGGGTGGGGCCGCCTGGGCTGCCCCTGGCTCCCCTCTGGCCCTGCTTTGGTTTTTCTTGAAGCTCCCGGTACGCTGATTTTTCCTGGAATTTTTAGGGCACTTTTAATATGGGGGAAACCTGAAATAGAAAAACAACAGAAAACAGGAACTGGCACTGTGGTGCACTGAGTTAATAGGTTAGTCCAAATATGATCAAAAGTGTATGGAAGTGCATAAATATCATAGCAATATCACACAAAAGAGGCATGGAGCAAGCAGAAATTATAGATACGTTTTGGACGTATCAGACTGCTCCTCAAACTCAGTCTCGACAGGAACCTCGAACTCCGAATCGTCACCGGGCTCTAACCATCACAAGAATACAAACACCGGAACAAAATCAATCACGATGCAATGCACAAGCACATGATGCAAGACATGATGCATACGAGCATGAACATAGTATGATGCATCACAAATGGTACATGATGAGTGCAACATCTGTCATGGAAAATGCAACAATCACAATTCAACTAAGGGAACACATCATGCAAAAGAAAGCAAGAACAACATAGCCACGTATGTAGTTATTTAGTTTGAACTAGCTAAGCACCCAACAAGTTTAATATGTCGTTTAGCATGGCAAGGAGTGCATCACAAGACCAACTACAACATGCAAGCAATTTAAATGGGCCGGAAGAAACAAACAACAATTTCGGAAAATCCCATGTGCATATATCAAATTTGGTGCTGATCTGCTAAAACCATACTTTAGAGTTGTTAAACATGCAAAGTAACAGCACCATGTTATTCTACACATTTTTTCACCCCATTTACATATAAAGTATGTTAAATTTGGAGCTATGGTTATTTAGTTATGAAATAAACCAATTTCAACATGTTATTTACAAAACATGAGCAAACAACAATTTAAATATTTTAAACATGGCAGAAAATTACATTATGAATCTACACTAAAAACTAAGCATGTTTGCTTTTTTACTTTATTTAAAAAGGATGCCTAGATTAAAAGATATGAGCAAAACAAAAAGAATGCAAAAACTGAAAATAAAACTAAACAGAAAAAGAAATAAAATGCATCTGACCCAGCCTGGACTAGCCTCAGCCACT
This sequence comes from Secale cereale, assembly GCA_902687465.1. Taxonomy (NCBI): domain Eukaryota; kingdom Viridiplantae; phylum Streptophyta; class Magnoliopsida; order Poales; family Poaceae; genus Secale; species Secale cereale. The sequence goes on from LR738709.1 coordinate 106,935,248, forward strand.
GACTAATGGGTCCAGGGGGGCTGAGGGGCACAGCTGGGTGTGGGAGTGGGTGTGTGCGCGTGTAGAGGATGGCAGGTGGGGCTGGGGTGTCAGCGAGACAGAATAGCAAAATATTGGGCATTTTACAACGACCCGAGGGGGATTCGAACCCTGGTCTCCAGGTTAACTGAACGAGGCGTCGACCAGGTGGGTTGGGCATGTGTGACTGACAGGAGAGGTGCACCACACCTGAAGAACAAACACCGCGGGGTTAGAGCCACGCCACTCCGGCAAGCAGAGACGGCGGCGAGGCCCGCGGGGCTGCTTCGACGACCAAAAAGGACGGCGGAGGTGCGCGACGCGTCCGCAAGGGGATCCTGCACACGCGACTGGGACCAGCTGCACCTAACGAAGACTACGGCGACGTCGGCGACAACGAACAGAGGCGGCGGCGACGAGCTCCAACACGATAGCTACGGGCCCTATCGGAGCGGCGAGAACACGTAGCAGACCCTACGCGACACGGAGGAGACGATGGACATACACGGAGGAGCTACGGTGGTCGGAGCACTCGCCGGAGACGAGGTCCGACGGCGACGAGCTCGGGCGCACGCGGCTAGCGTGGCTAGAGCATGCAAATAAGGAGGGAAGGGGGTCAGGGAGGTGCGCAAGCTCACCACGAACACGCTCGCGTGATCGGGATGACGTGAGGAGGACGGAGTCGAGCAGGGCGGCGGTCGAATAGCTACGACGGCCGAAGACGAAGACGAGGACGTAGAGGAAGCTGACGGGCGCTCCGGTCCACATAGTCGACGACGAGGACATAGATGACGACGGGGAAGCAGACGGACAGGTTCGGCGAGGCGGAGGAGGACAGGGAGCACGTCGGCGACGAGGCCGTGCTCGTGGATGCGCTCGGGACGCCGTGCAGATGGGGGATTTGGTGGCCGAAGCGCACCTGGCGGCGGGGAGGAGGAAGAGGGAAACCTAGGGGAGTTGGTGGACACCGAGGGGGCTTAAGAGAGGGGCCAGGGCGACGGAACGGAGCTCGCACGCTCCCGTGCCCGCGGTCCCCATGGCGACGGCGCGAGGAGGACGAAAAGGTGGGTGTGGAGGATGGTGCGGTCACTGACGGGCGGGCCCAACCTGGCCACGTGGAAGGGGGGTAGAGGGGGTACGCGCGGGCGTGGGTGAGAAAAGGCAGAGGGGGCGCACGGGGGAGGAGCTGGGATGCGGCGCGCGCTGGCTGCTGGGCCGGCCTGGTGGCCGAGGCCCATGTGGCTTGCTGCTGCTGCGCTGCTGCTTCTTCTTTTCTTTTTCTTTTCTTCAGACAGAAAAACAAAATGAAAAGCCCAGGCGGCTAGGATAGGAGTTAGGGAGAAATAAAAATATCACTGAGCTCCTGGATTTATGCTTGATTTAATAAAATTGCCTTGGACATTTTTATATGTGAAAAAATAAACCAAGTTTGAATTTAGTTCAAACTTGAGCCATTTTGAAACCTAACCAAAGCAAGTCCAAACAAGTAGAAATTTGGCATAGAGGTTAAAGGCATAGTGCAAGATTTGTTGGAAGAAGATGAGCATTAATGGCACTTGCAAAAACAACAAGAAAAGAAAAAGAGGGAAGGAGAGGTGGTGAAGCTTGGGAGTGGTTGTGACTTGAACATACCCATGATTCAAACCACAACATCATGAGCAAGAAAAGGCACAAGAACATGATGAGGGTGAGAAATGCAAGATGAGAAGGTTGAATGCAATATGATGTGACCATGATGCAAATGATGGTATGACAATGCATTAAAGATGGCAATGCATGAATGAAAAAGAAAACCCCCAAGGAAAGGATAGGACCAAATGGAAATATATTGCCATATAAGGAAGTTTTACATCTGGGGTGTTACATCAACAAAGCATGAAACACATGAGCTAGTCTGAGAGGCGAGACTAGGGATCTACTTGGCGTTTAACTTTCCACACATGTGACTAGATTTTCCTCCATATCTCATATTCTGGAACCATTGGAATTATATGATAGAAATATAAGCTTAATTATGAACACGGAGGCGGAGTTGGAGAGTGCCGAGGCGGAACTGGAGAAAGTGAAGCTTCAGTTCTCGGGGCTGATGGCCTGATACGGGGACCGGACAGCGGCCATCATTTAGATTAGAGACTGACTAGCACTCCTTTCATCTAAATGAATGAAGTTTGTCATGTTTATATTATATGAAATCTGGCCGTGTTTATACGAAATCCAAACTTGTTTGAAAGAATTTCGTTCGGTTGGTTCGAGTTGTTCTGAAAATTTATGCGGTTACGGTTGGATGGTTGTCTCCTGCATCCGTGTCCGTGGACTGGTTCCCCCCTCCCCCGCCCGCGGACGGATGCGGGAGGAAATTTACGGGTCACCGTGGAAGATGGCCTAACCATTGTAAAATTTCATGAATCTTGTTTTTAAAATGTGAACATTTTTTAGTAGATACATGAATACTTAAAAAACTTTACATGAACACGGTTTGTAACTATATGAACGTTTTTCAAATGTGCAGACATTTAAAAAAAAAGGAGACCTTTTTGAATTTATGATCATTTTTTAAAAAGTGTGAACATATCATGTGAACATTTATGAAACATGAACATATTTTAAAATGTACAAATATATTAAAAAAACATTTTCTAAAATACCTTGTGAAATTGCTTACACATTTAATTGCTTTTTAGAACTTAAGTAAAAAGCAACATAAATACTCCTTCCTTCCCAAATTACTTGTTATAGGCTATCCATTTATGCGACAAGCAATTCATGACAGGGGGAGTAAAAAAATAAAAGAAACTAAAGCTGGCCAACCTATGTTAATGGATTGGCCCAATAAATAAATTAGCAGACGAAGCAGTGCTATTGGACTCTGTAAGAATTGAAAAGGAACCTGATGTTGGTATGCTATGCGCCACTGGGTTGGGGAAGGGAGGGATGGACGGGATGGCATGGTCAATTTCTTTGCGGTCAACGCTTGTGTGAATTTCATTGAAATTACGTATCGTATGTAACTAACATTGTCTTTCCTCTTGTGTCTAAACTGTGTCTCCAACAAAAACTATTGCAAGAAAAAACAACGAGTCTAGCATAACTAATGCCCGGAACCCAGTGACCAACTTACATCCACGAAGAAAAATAGACCCAACAAGAGAGGAACGGCGCGCGGCAAAGCGCGCGACAGCTTCTAGTACACAGCATGTCTCAAAATTTCACAAGAGAAGAGAAAAAGGCACTAACACCAATTGATAGAACAAATGATCCTGGAGTTTGGATGCACAGTAAGACTGACAAACAGGTATTTGCATCAGATCAACCACACTCAAAAATCTGAACCAGAACTGAAGTCGCCCAATATATGCGAACATGGTAGAAAGACAAATACACTATAACCTAACTCAGAAATCTCATTGCATTTTTGCCTACAAAACCTTCAATCCAGATTAAGTGAATAAATAAACCTGGAACATGATACTGCTATCTCCATCCATGGCGCAACTCAGAGAAGCGAAAAATAAATAAAAACACACAACACCAAACGACAGAACAATTATCAAACTTCACCATAATAACAACATTTGATGACATTAGGCCAAGTTCTTCAGTCTTCAGTTTCTTCATTGAGCATGGGATCAGAAGAAAAGTAAGACTATTCAGCATTCGGGCATCAGTATCAGAGGAGCCAGACTCCAAACCCCAGCCAGAATTGTATCCCGACAACCTTAAGTTAAGCACCAAAATTGACAAGCCGGATGAACTGATACAGAAATTTACACGATATAATGATTTTTTTAGATGAACAGGTTGAGCTCCCCCGGCTCCATTGCATAACAAAGAAGCCTGAAAAACAGGTCTACAGAACCTCAAGCTATTACAGGTGAAACAAAGTCACCAAGTTTACTACAGGAACCAAAGCACACTAAAAAATCCCACATAAGGTACCAAATTATTACAAAAGCAACAGAAATACTCCCTCCGTCCCATAATGTAAGACGTTTTTTGACACTACACTAGTGCAAAAAAACGCCCTACATTATGGGACAGAGGGAGTAGCTTGGTGACTTTGTTTGATAAAAGTTCCGGCATATAATGATCGTACACGCAATATAAAAGCTCCGGCATAACATTCACAAAAGCATGCTAAATACTATATTCCGAAATTATAATCTCACGCAAAAGAGTGACCATACGCACAATGGTGGCAGAACATAACACACGAACTAAGACTGCAAGCACAAATAATTACATGATACGAGGCTAAAACATGTAAGCACAACTAGAGGAGGTTCAATGAAAAAACATGTAAGAATTCATATGGATGATCAAATGACATCCTTCTCCGACATCAGCTCTGCCACAGAATCTAATCACCATAAGCTGAATGTAGCTTCACATTCCTGCAGACAATTCAGGGCATTCAGACATATCAGAAGAATTCACCCAAGAAGCAAACAAAGAAAGTTTTGGATGGCAGAAGGTTAATTAAACTGTTTGGCTTAAGCATTTCTGTATAAGCAGTTAAGCACATCATCGTTGATCAAAACTTACAGGAGACATTTAGCATATTGTAACTGTGTATCACCTTATCAAGCACCTTCTTCAGTTGGGTTCAAGAACGCTGGCGGCCACGCTACCGTGTAAGGATATATCAGCGGGGACGGGCAATTCTCATTCTCAGAGAGCTTCGTCATCTTCATTGTCTCAAGATGAATGCAGAACAGACAACTGCCATTGCGCAAGAACACAACACCGGCAGCCACCCCGATGACGTCCAGTGTGAGATGGTAAAAGTGTTCCGAGCCAATCATCTCTGCAATCGCCCTGTGGAACCTCACCGACTTGTCCACCAGCGTCCACGCCAGGCCACCGGCGCCGTCGCCCTCGCCGACCCAGACCTCGATGCAGAAGCCACGCATGGTGAGCACGTGGAGCCCGCCGGCGCCGTCCTCCCCCTTCTCGATGACGTCGAAACTGAGCTCCCGCAGGAAAGGCGGGAGCGGCAGCACGGCGAGCTCCGTCGTCGCCGTGTTGAGCGCCAGCATCTGCTCCCCACCCACTAGCTTCCAGTACAGCGACCGGTTCGCTTGCATCGCCCGGGAGGCCGCGAGATTGGGCTGCTGCGCGAGGCCGCCCACGTCCGCCCACCGGAGCCCGGCGGAGGAGAGGAGGAAGGCGCGCAGCTCCGTGGTGTCGCCGACTCGGGAAATGCAGGCCGCCTGGAACACCGAGTAGTCGCCGTCGTCGGCGACGAGGCCGTAGCCCACGGGGTGGTCGCCGGGGAGCGCGGGGAGCGAGACCCAGCGCCGGGCCAGCGGGTCGGCGACTGCGAGCTCCTGGGACGACCGGCTGCGGAGCAGGAGGCGGCCGTTGCGGCAGTCGAGGAGCTGCCACGGGGTGCCGGCGCCGGCGGCGCCCGGGCGGCCGCGGCGGGGGATGAAGGAGAGGGCGAAGTCGCCGCGCTCGGCGACGCGGCGCGTGGCGGCGACGGGGGGCGCGGGGAGCAGGTGGGGGGCGCTGTTCCCGCGGCGCTCGCCGGGGCGGTGGAGGTGGCAGCCGAGGAGGAGCGGGCAGGTGAAGGGGTGGCGGCGGCGGAAGCGGCGGAGGAAAGCGGCGCTGCGGGCGGCGCGGAGGAAGGGGCGGCAGGCGAGCGCGGCGCGGAGGAGGTCGGCGGGGCCCGGGAGCAGGATGAAGACCTCCTGCAGCAGGTCGTCGCCGAGGACGTCGACGGGGGAGGCGGCGGGCGGGGCCATGTGGCGCGACGCCGCCTGGAACGGACGCGCTAGTTTCGGCCTGGGACCAGGCAGGTTGGTTGCTTCCTGATTCTGATTGCTGATTGGCACTTTGCAGGCGATATAACCGCTCAGGTTTCGTTTACGCCCAGTAATGTTCGCTTAATTACGTAACGACTCAACAAAAATATACTTAGTGGTTTACTCAGAATCAACCCTGTGACGCGCATTTTTCAATATGAAAATGCAAAGGGGGTGAACTGTGAATGTGCAGGATTTCATCTAACTAGGTTTCCTCGCAAAATAAAAAACGAGGAATATCTGACTAAATTTACTGCACGGCAAAGGGGTGAAGCCGTGACCAGTATGGAAAAGTTGGCAATCCAAACAATTCGGCCGTGATTGCTTTATTGCTTACGAACATTATTAGGATGGCTCCAGATTATTATTGTGTTTCTTTTTGGCAGCAAAGCGATCAGCACCTAGAGTGTTTCACCAAACTTTTGACTTGGGAGCAGGCAGTGACCAATCACCGTCCTCTTGCCAAAGTTCCATATCACATAATTGTTGGCTTAGGCCATCGACAACCCAAGATACTTTATTTATTAATAGAGTATATCATATCTATATATTACTACTATCAATAGAACACCGGTTACAACGAGATATAGGTTAACTGAACTCACAGAAACCCTCGCAAAAGAAAAAAAGACTGAACACGGAAACGGAAACTACCCTAAACAATGGGGGGACTATGACTACCAAATGCCTCTAAACTCTTGCCAAAGCCACGATTAAACATGTCCTCATTGCACTACCGTGCTCATGGCAACAATTGGCAACATCAAGAAATCCAACCGCAAAAAACATTTGAAGAAACAAATCTCGTTCAATCGTCTGCCACGAAACAAATCTTGTTGAATCGCTGGCCGCTGCAATAGTAGATCGTCACATACGGCGTTGATTGGCAAACACACCAAGCATATCACCCTTATCTAGATAGGGAACCATGCTAATATCACTAGACCAAGCCGACGACTTTGCTCGCAAAGGCTCGAACGAAGTGGCTGTCAAAGAAGACGATGTTGCTGCCACTAATGCATATGGAACTATCTCGATAAACCACGCAGATAACCAACCCGTTATCCATGGAGATAAGCGAGAAAAATCTCTAGGGTTCCTCAGTAACGCCGCACCAAGCATCACCGAGAAAGGATTGGATACATATGGCTTTAATTTGAAATAATACCACCATCACCATCGGAGCGCCATCACCATGACCCGGAAATCTACTACATAAATGATGAGAGAAGATAATCCCATCTCGTCAACCTTATGGCATCAAAGTGGCGATCGGAGGCGGAGAGGAGAGGAGATAGATTTCTTGGCGGCTAGGGTTTCCCCATGGGATGATCGTTGACACTTGATTTCGACAACAGAGAACCTATGGGTAAGTCTATACTCTATAAGCCACAACCCAAGATAATTAGAGAGGTGCATACGAAAACAAAACTTGTTCCTGCTTAAGCATTAGGATGAAGTATTAAGTGAAAATCATTTGATATGTGAAAACTTGATAACTTGCTTCAGAAATATCAGGTCATGCGACATTTTGCCGGAGCAGAATCCAATGCCATGGCCATCTCATGTGCGGTTGTGTTGGGTTGTACCTTCCCTCCTTACGTGATTCGACGATGCTTCCACATGGCGGGACGACTATTTTGTCGAACTTTTGATGACATGGAACCCAATGAACCTTTATTCCAGCAACGAGGAAATGTCTCCCATCTCATGGGTTTCCCCCTTTGAGGAAGGTGATCGCGACACTTCAGATGATTACATATGGCTTTCCACAAATTCATGGGATGACAATCTTTGAATGGTTGAAAATATAGTCATAAAGTGCATGGAAATGTTTGCTGGTGTTGGAAATATGCTCGAGAGGCAATAGTATTGTATTATTATATTTCCATTGTTCATAGTTAAGAGTTTATATTTCATGCTATAACTGTTATGATCCCGGAATATGTGATTCAGTGGAAAACTCATATGCACGTGCAGAATGATAAACGGTCAAACAATAGGTTCCCAATCCGGCCTCTAGGACTGGCTCAAGTGTTGTTGGTGATCAATTTTTTCGGATCTTAGAATATCGTTAGGTGCAACTATAGTACTAAAACAACATTCAGCGTATGACGTAAGAAGAATGATCATATTGAATCGACCCAATCTTGTATGTTATACTTTGTGACCATATCGTCTCAAATCATCTGTTATAACACGGAGTGTTAGCATGTGTACTTTAGTTCCTCAGACCATGAGAGTGTCTCGGCTACTTCTTACCAGACGGTGGACTTTGGGGTTTCTCAAACGTCATCTGTAACAAGGTGATCATTACGGTAGTTTCCAGATTCACCGAAAAGTTTGACAAGTGAACGAATAGCTCGATAGTGGGGATTGCTCCTCCGACGATGGAGATATATTCTTAGGGCCCTCTCGGTGTGACTGCATCCATCATCATCTGGCCAGACACAGGTGACTACGTCACAGGGATGCCGGAACACATCAACGAGAAAGAAGAACAAAATCGGTAACGGGAGCAACGGTATAGTGGGCATGGTGATGACCCAAGCGGATACCAATGCACATCAGGTTTTGTAAAGTATCGCGAAGCAAAGAGAACGTCACATGATAACCAAAGGTTTACTTGAATATCATTCGTGTAATCATAGGGACCGATATGGATGTCCACGGTTCCGCTATCAGTCATTGAACGAAGGGGTTTCGTTCATGTCTATGTTTTACCAAACCTATGGGATCACAAGCTTAAGGTAATTACGATATGTTGAGAGTTAATGGAACGGCATGATGAGAATATATTTTGAAATAGTTTCATCAATATCTGAAATAGTTCCGAGAGGTTCTGGAAGCGTTTCGGGGTCACCGGAAGGGTTTTGGTGAATATCGGGTAATAACGGGTATTACTGATTAACTATAGGTGGAAAATGCTTCCGGGGATGTTAAATTATATATAATGCTCTGAAAATGTTCAAAGTATTTTATACATTAATTAAATATCAACGGGCCTTAAAAGGCCAAGAAGGGGAAGGAGACTTGGGCCATAAAGGCCCAAGTGGAGGTGGCGCCCCCTCCCCCTTTCCTTGTAGGGGGGGGGGGCGAATCCTACTAGGGGTGGGAATTGGACTCCTCCCCTTGTTAGGTTGGTTGAAGTGAGCATTTGTCCAGTTTTGAAGCATATGCCCTGATTTATGTGTATTTTCTTGTTAGGTTGGTTGCATTGAGACACTGTCTAGTTTTCAATGACTATATTTGGTTGTTATACTGATCATTTATGCCTTATTTATTTCAGTCATTCACATTGTGTTGTTCATTATGTGCAAGTCGAAACTGTGGCACTCGACTGCATCAATACCAGTTTGAACGGCTATATTTTGTTCCAGTTATGCCTAGTGTAGTTAACACATGTCCTTTATTTCAGTTTTACACATTTATCATTACCTGCGTTCTATTCATTTTTAACAACACCAGTTTGAATTGCAATATTTGATGGCTGTTAAGCCTTCTGTCGGTAACATTGCCTTCCATTTTATATATGCTTTAACAACATGCTGAAACCAACACATTCAAGCTATCATTTGGAGATGATGTTGTTTACCTTTGCTATATTTGTTTGATGTTAAGGTTGATGTACTTATCATGCCTTTCCACTACTTATGCAGGACAACAACGAGAGTGGCCACCGTTTTCCGCCGAGGTTAGCTTCATCCCTCGGCTTGTACTCCCCCCGTCGTTCCATAATGTAGTGCATATAGATCCAGGCCTGGACACTTGTTAGCTTCTAATATTGACTTGTTGCTTGTAGGTACATATGCCCTTGGCAAGGATCCACGCATTGATCATTTTTGCGTATGGGGCAATAAGATATTCATGAACAAGCATCAAGTGAGGAAACTGATAAGGATTATTAGCAAAAAGATACGAATGTGGCAAGCAAATTATTTGTTTATGCTCTATCCAACACAACAGTGAGTTGTAGGATGGTAATTACAAACTCTGCAGCCTTCTCCACAATGAGTTGTTAGACAACAATGTCTGAATCTTTTTCGTTCGCAGTGGTTCCCGAAGCAGTTCACTCAAGATTACCTCGCAAAGTACATGATTGGTGGACACGCAATGAAGGTTAAAGTATTTCATCCAGACTACAATGAGCATCGAGAAGTCGTAATGAAGACATTGAAGGATGGACGGGCAGCCATCACAAGGGGTTGGCCTAGAGTCGTGCGCGCATTACGCATGGAGGAGGGCACAATATGGGCATTTCGCTTCACCTTCTCCAGCAACCAGAATGTCTTTCGACTCTCTCTTTACAGTCTTTGGTACAACTGTGGTTCATCATTCTTTACTTGGTGCTTCTATAGTTCTTCAGTATTTGTACCTATGCATCAAATTATGCATTCGTGGTTGAACCTATATTTGTAATAAACATGGTTGGATATGAAATAAGTGATTGCCTACTATCAAATTCAAAACATATGATTTTTAAATTAGGGATTAATTAGGGATTACATTGCACATGGTTGGCGAAAGCCAAACAACTGCCGTAGACGTGGAGATCAGACATGTTTCTAGGATCCACTACGTATGCGATCAATCTCCACTGCACACACGATCATCCAAGAAAAAATGTGTGCGATTAACAACAACATCACACAATGTTCTTTCTTATTAAATGTTTGCGATAGTCACCTTATCACACACAGTTCGAAATTATGGACTGTTTGTGATGTTGTGCGCATTGCAAACGTTTGGTCATAGAAGATCGCGTGCGATAGGTACTTCTTGGATTAGCTGTCTGGGATGTACATACTAACGGAAATGTATTCCTTGGATGGACTGTGTGGAATGTACATACAAACGGAAACGTTTAGCGGGGACTGACTGTGTGAGATGTACTTACGTTTGGAAATGATTTCTCCTGTATAATTGTATTTTTTTTGCACTACTGCACGTATAATCGTATTTGAGTGCTCGTCGGTCGCACACGACCTCATTTTGCCGAGCGTCTGTGCCAGGAGGACATATCCCCGACGGATTTTGTTGGGGAACATAGTATTTCAAAAAAATTCCTACGATCACGCAAGATCTATCTACTAGATGCATAACAACAAGAGGGGAGAGTGTGTCTACGTACCATCGTAGATCAAAAGCGGAAGCGTCTAGTGACGTGGTTGATGTAGTCGAACGTCTTCGCGATCCAACCGATCCAAGCACCGAACGTACGGTACCTCCGCGTTCAGCACACATTCAGCTCGATGATGTCCCACGAGCTCTTGATCCAGTTGAGCTTCACGGGAGAGTTTCGTCAGTACGACGGCGTGATGATGGAGTTGATGAAGCTATCGGCGCAGGGCTTCGCCTAAGCACTGCAATTATGTGACCGAGGTGTGTTTCTGTGGAGAGGGGCACCACACATGGCTAAAACAATGTTGCTTGTGTGTTCTTGGGTGCCCGTGTCCCCGTATATAAAGGAGCAAGGGGGAGGTGCGGTCAGCCGTATAGGGCGCGCCAGGAGTAGGATTCCTACTCCTAGTAGGAGTAGGAATCCCCCTTTCCTATTCCTACTAGGAGTAGGAAAGGAAGAAGAAGAAGAGAAGGAAGGAGAGGGGCGCCTCCCCCCCACTCCTAGTCCAACTAGGATTTCCTAGGGGGGGGGGGTGCTGTAATGCCCAGTATGAGATTATACCTCCTACTTGTCGAGGCACGATTTAAAGGCATAAGCTCATACTAGAATGATCTCAAGTATGGTATCTTTGCACGACTCATGTAAAAGAGGGATGAAATTGCAAAAGAATAGTTGGCTTACACTCGCCACGTCACACAATACATTACATAAACAATCATCATCCAAATAACATCAGAGTCCGACTATGGACGAAGATCCAAATGAAAGATACCATAAATAACACAAGGTCCCGATCATAACATCCTAGTAAGAGCCCTACTGATCCTCTGGATAAGACACGTAGTATCACCCACGTTCTTCGTCGAAATCCCAGTACAACTCTGAACCACCATCTGTGTAGTTCACCATGGTACCTGCATCTGGTGTTGTGTAGAATCTGTGAGCCATGGAGGACTCAGCAATCCCGTTCTCGGGTAGCAAAACTATCTAAGCCTTGGGTGTGGAACAAGGCTGAAGAACAAGGTTGCAGCTGCACTAGCACTAGCTTACATGTTGAGAGCGAGAAGAGAAGTGCCAACAATCATCAAAGTGATCACAAAGTGATCCTATCTAAGCACGTCAAACATAACCCCACAGTGTTCACTTCCCGAACCCCTTCGAAAAGCGACTGTCACGGTTACTCACGCTGGTAGTGGATTATGATCATAGTGTCAAGTTTTCTACAACCGGATATTAACAAATTCCCATCTGTCACATAACCGCGGGCACGGCTTTCGAAAGATCAAATCCCTGCAGGGGTGTCCCAACTTAGCCCATCATAAGCTCACGATCTGCGGAGTCGCAACTCCAAGGTGGGAAGACTCGAGTATTCTCGGAATCCCGTGCTCAAGATATTCCGACAAAGGTAAAACTAATCCAGCAAGTCCTCCCGGTGTGCTGACACCCTGATAGTAGCCGCGCGTATCTCGTCTCAGGCCACGACTGGATGGGCGATTCTACATGTTTTTACCAGCCCTTGAGTTTCCTCGAGGTGGCCCCGCAGAACCCCCAATTTGGACCAACACTCATGTGGAGCACTGGTCCGGGTTGTTGATTAAGAAAAGGGTTTATAACTCCCTATGCAAGTTTTAGCTGTTAGGCAAATGTAAAACCAAAGTTGGGCCTTGCTGGAAAAGCTTTAGCGCTAAGCGGGTTATCGAGGGGGGCCCATAAACTCCAACCGTGTTAGGGACGCAAAATCAAGGAACATAACACCGGTTTAAACGGTTCCTGGGGAGGCATGAGTGGAACAAAACACCAAGCAAAGGCTTAGCCTTCCACCCATTACCAAGTATATAGATGATTTAGTTTTAACAGATTAAATAGTGTGATATCCCTGAAGGAAATATGCCCTAGAGGCAATAATAAAGATGTTATTTGTATTTCCTTATATCATGATAAATGTCTTTTATTCATGCTAGAATTGTATTAACCGGAAACTTAGTACATGTGTGGATACATAGACAAAACAGTATGTCCCTAGTATGCCTCTACTAGACTAGCTCATTGATCAAAGATGGTTATGTTTCCTAGCCATAGACATGAGTTGTCATTTGATCAACGGGATCACATCATTAGGAGAATGATGTGATGGACAAGACCCATCCGTTAGCATAGCACTATGATCGTTTAGTTTAACTGTTATTGCTTTCTTCATGACTTATACATGTTCCTATGACTATGAGATTATGCAACTCCCGAATACCGTAGGAACACCTTGTGTGCTATCAAACGTCACAACGTAACTGGGTGATCATAAAGATGCTCTACAGGTGTCTCCGAAAGTATTCGTGGTGTTGGCATAGATCAAGATTAGGATTTGTCACTCCGAGTGTCGGAGAGGTATCTCTGGGCCCTCTCGGTAACACACATCATAATAAGCCTTGCAAGCAAAAGACTAATGAGTTAGTCACGAGATGATGTGTTACGGAACGAGTAAAGAGACATGCCGGTAACGAGATTGAACTAGGTATAGTGATACCGACGATCGAATCTCGGGCAAGTAACATACCGATGACAAAAGGAACAACGTATGTTGTTATGCGGTTCGACCGATAAAGATCTTCGTAGAATATGTAGGATCCAATATGGGCATCCAGGTTCCGCTATTGGTTATTGACCGGAGAGATGTCTCGGTCATGTCTACATAGTTCTCGAACTCGTAGGGTCCGCACGCTTAAACGTTCGTTGACGATATAGTATTTAATGAGTTATGTATGTTGGTGACCGAATGTTATTCGGAGTCCAGGATGTGATCACGGACATGACGAGGAACTCCGGAATGGTCCGGAGATAAAGATTAATATATGAGATAATAGTGTTTGACCTCCGGAAGGGTTCCGGAATTCACCGGAAGAGGTTCCGGATGTTTCCCGAAGTGTTTGGGTACGAGAACACGTTATTTGGGCCAAAAGGGAAAGCACACAAGGTTTTTGGAAAGCGCAAAAGGAAGTTTTGCGGAGTCTAGGGGCCAGACGCCAGGGAGGCGTCTGGGTCCAGACGCCGGGAACCCTGGCGTCTGGCCCTGGAGTCCGAGAAGGACTCTTGCCTTACGGGTGAAACCGACTTTGTGAAGGCTTTTACTCCAAGTTTCGACCCCTAGGCTCAACATATAAATAGAGGGGTAGGGCTAGCACCCAAGACACATCAAGATACACCAAGCCGTGTGCCGGCTACCCTGACCCTCTAGTTTATCCTCCGTCTAGTTTCTGTAGTGCTTGGCGAAGCCCTGCAGAGATTGTTCTTCATCAACAACCGTCACCACGCCGTCGTGCTGCCGGAACTCATCTACTACTTTGCCCGTCTTGCTGGATCAAGAAGGCGAGGACGTCATCGAGCTGAACGTGTGCTGAACGCGGAGGTGCCGTACGTTCGGTACTAGATCGGGACGGATCGTGAAGGTGCACGACTACATCAACCGCGTTGATAAACGCTTCCGCTTTCGGTCTACAAGGGTACGTAGACACACTCTCCCCTCTCGTTGCTATGCATCTAGTAGATAGATCTTGCGTGATCGTAGGAAAATTTTGAAAATACTACGTTCCCCAACAGTGGCATCATGAGCCAGGTCTATGTGTAGATGATATGCACGAGTAGAACACAATGAGATTGTGGACGATACTAGTCATACTGCTTACCAGCATGTCATACTTTGCTTCGGCGGTATTGTGAGATGAAGCGGCCCGGACCGACATTACGCGTACGCTTACGCGAGACTGGTTTCACCGTTACGAGCACTCGTTGCTTAAAGGTGACTGGCGGGTGTCTGTCTCTCTCACTTTAGCTGAATCAAGTGTGGCTACGCCCGGTCCTTGTGAAGGTTAAAACAGCACATACTTGACGAAACATCGTTGTGGTTTTGTATGCGTAGGTAAGAACGGTTCTTGCTAAGCCCGTAGCAGCCACGTAAAACTTGCAACAACAAAGTAGAGGACGTCTAACTTGTTTTTGCAGGGCATGTTGTGATGTGATATGGTCAAGACATGATGAGTTATACGGTTTTGTATGAGATGATCATGTTTTGTAATGTTATCGGCAACTGGCAGGAGCCATATGGTTGTCGCTTTATTGTATGAAATGCAATCGCCATGTAATTGCTTTACTTTATCACTAAGTAGTAGCGATAGTCATAGAAGCAATAGTTGGCGAGACGACAACGATGCTACGATGGAGATCAAGGTGTCGCGCCGGTGACGAAGGTAATCATGACGGTGCTTTGAAGATGGAGATCAAAAGCACAAGATGATGATGGCCATATCATGTCACATATTTTGATTGCATGTGATGTTTATCTTATTATGCTTCTTATTTTGCTTAGAACGACGGTAGCATTATAAGATGATCCCTTACTAAATTTCAAGGTATAAGTGTTCTCCCTGAGTATGCACCGTTGCGAAAGTTCGTCGTGCCGAGACACCACGTGATGATCGGGTGTGATAAGCTCTACGTTCAAATACAACGGGTGTAAGCCAGTTTTGCACACGCAGAATACTCGGGTTAAACTTGACGAGCCTAGCATATACAGATATGGCCTCGGAACACTGGAGACCGAAAGGTCGAGCGTGAATCATATAGTAGATATGATCAACATAAGATGTTCACCATTGAGACTACTCCATCTCACGTGATGATCGGACATGGTTTAGTTGATTTGGATCACGTGATCATTTAGATGACCAGAGGGATGTCTATCTAAGTGGGAGTTCTTTAAATTAATATGATTAAATTGAACTTTAATTTATCATGAACTTAGTCCTGATAGTTTTGCATATCTATGTCGTTGTAGATCAATGGCCCGTGCTACCGTTCCTTTGAATTTTAATGCATTCCTAGAGAAAGCTAAGTTGAAAGATGATGGTAGCAATTACACGGACTGGGTCCGTAACCCGAGGATTATCCTCATTGCTGCACAGAAGAATTATGTCCTTGAAGCACCGCTAGGTGACAAGCCCCCTCCCACTAATGTAGACGCTTTGAACGTCTGGCAGTCGCGGTCTGATGACTACACG
Source organism: Secale cereale (assembly GCA_902687465.1). NCBI lineage: Eukaryota > Viridiplantae > Streptophyta > Magnoliopsida > Poales > Poaceae > Secale > Secale cereale. Next base: position 106,951,240 of record LR738709.1, read on the forward strand.
ATAGTTCAGTGTGCCATGCTTTACGGCTTAGAACCGGGACTTCAACGACGTTTTGAACGTCATGGAGCATATGAGATGTTCCAGGAGTTGAAGTTAATATTTCAAGCAAATGCCCGAATTGAGAAATATGAGATTTCCAATAAGTTCTACAGCTGCAAAATGGAGGAGAATAGTTCTATCAGTGAACACTTGCTCAGAATGTCTGGGTACTACAATCATATGACTCAACTTGGTTGCAAAGTTGACGAGGATAGTGTTATTGATAGAGTTCTTCAATCACTGCCACCAAGCTATAAAGGCTTCGTGATGAACTATAACATGCAAGGGATGCAAAAGACAATTCCCGAGCTCTTCGCTATGCTCAAAGCTGCGGAGGTAGAAATCAAAAAGGAGCATCAAGTGTTGATGGTTAACAAGACTACTAGTTTCAAGAAAAAGGGCAAGGGAAAGAAAGGGAACTTCAAAAAGAATAGCAAGTTAGTTGCTACTTCAACGAAGAAACCCAAATCTGGAGGCAAGCCTGAAACTGAGTGCTTCTACTGCAAGGGGACTGGACACTGGAAGCGGAACTGCCCCAAGTATTTGGCGGATAAGAAGGATGGCAAGATGAACAAAGGTATATGTGATATACATGTTATTGATGTGTACCTTACTAATGCTCGTAGTAGTACCTGGGTATTTGATACCGGTTCGGTTGCTAATATTTGTAACTCGAAACAGGGACTACGGATTAAACGAAGATTAGCTAAGGACGAGGTGACGATGCGCGTGGGAAACGGTTCCAAAGTCGATGTGATCGCCGTCGGCACGCTACCTCTACATCTACCTTCGGGATTAGTTTTAGACCTAAATAATTGTTATTTGGTGCCAGCGTTAAGCATGAACATTATATCTGGATCTTGTTTATTGCGAGACGGTTATTCATTTAAATCAGAGAATAATGGTTGTTCCATTTTTATGAATAATATCTTTTATGGTCATGCACCCTTGAAGAGTGGTCTATTCTTATTGGATCTTGATTGTAGTGATACACATATTCATAATATTGAAACCAAAAGATGCAAGGTTAATAATGATAGTGCAACTTATTTGTGGCACTGCCGTTTAGGTCATATTGGTGTAAAACGCATGAAGAAACTCCATAAAGATGGACTTTTGGAATCACTTGATTATGAATCACTTGGTGCTTGCGAACCATGCCTCATGGGCAAGATGACTAAAACTCCGTTCTCTGGAACCATGGAGCGAGCAACAGATTTGTTGGAAATCATACATACTGATGTATGTGGACCAATGAGTGTTGATGCTCGCGGCAGGTATCGTTATTTTCTGACCTTCACTGATGATTTGAGCAGATATGGGTATATCTACTTAATGAAACACAAGTCTGAAACATTTGAAAAGTTCAAAGAATTTCAGAGTGAAGTAGAGAATCATCGTAACAAGAAAATAAAGTTCCTACGATCTGATCATGGAGGAGAATATTTGAGTTACGAGTTTGGTCTTCATTTGAAACAATGTGGAATAGTTTCACAACTCACGCCACCTGGAACACCACAGCGTAATGGTGTGTCCGAACGTCGTAACCGTACTTTATTGGATATGGTGCGATCTATGATGTCTCTTACCGATTTACCACTATCGTTTTGGGGTTATGCTTTAGAGACAACTGCATTCACGTTAAATAGGGCACCATCTATATCCGTTGATACGACACCTTATGAACTATGGTTTGGCAAGAAACCAAAGTTGTCGTTTCTTAAAATTTGGGGCTGCGATGCTTATGTGAAAACACTTCAACCTGATAAGCTCGATCCCAAGTCGAAAAAATGTGTCTTCATAGGATACCCAAAAGAGACTGTTGGGTACACCTTCTATCACAGATCCGAAGGCAAAATATTCATTGCTAAGAACGGATCCTTTCTAGAAAAAGAGTTTCTCTCGAAAGAAGTGAGTGGGAGGAAAGTAGAACTTGATGAGGTAATTATACCTTCTCCCGGATTGGAAAGTGGTACATCACAGGAAATTGTTCCAGTGATTCCTACACCAATTAGTGAGGAAGTTAATGATAATGATCATGAAACTTCAGATCAAGTTTCTGCTGAACGTCGTAGATCAACCAGAGTACGTTCCGCACCAGAGTGGTACGGCAACCCAGTTCTGGAAATCATGTTACTAGACCATGATGAACCTATGAACTATGAGGAAGCGATGATGAGCCCGGATTCCGCAAAATGGCTTGTAGCCATGAAATCTGAGATGGGATCCATGTATGAGAACAAAGTATGGACTTTGGTTGACTTGCCCGATGATCGGCAAGCCATCGAAAATAAATGGATCTTCAAGAGGAAGACCGATGCAGACGGTAATATTACTGTTTACAAAGCTCGACTTGTTGCGAAAGGTTTTTGACAAGTTCAAGGAGTTGACTACGATGAGACTTTCTCACCTGTAGCGATGCTTAAGTCTGTCCGAATCATGTTAGCAATTGCCGCATTTTATGATTATGAAATCTGGCAAATGGATGTCAAAACTGCATTCCTAAATGGATATCTCAAAGAAGAGTTGTATATGATGCAACCAGAAGGTTTTGTCGATCCAAAAGGTGCTAACAAAGTATGCAAGCTCCAGCGATCCATCTATGGACTGGTGCAAGCATCTCGGAGTTGGAATATACGCTTTGATGAGGTGATCAAAGCATATGGTTTTATACAGACTTTTGGAGAAGCCTGTATTTACAAGAAAGTGAGTGGGAGCTCTGTAGCATTTCTAATATTATATGTAGATGACATATTGTTGATTGGAAATGATATAGAATTTCTAGATAGCATAAAAGGATACTTGAATAAAAGTTTTTCAATGAAAGACCTCGGTGAAGCTGCTTATATATTAGGTATCAAGATCTATAGAGATAGATCAAGACGCTTAATTGGACTTTCACAAAGCACATACCTTGATAATATTTTGAAGAAGTTCAAAATGGATCAGTCAAAGAAAGGGTTCTTGCCTGTTTTACAAGGTATGAAGTTGAGTAAGACTCAATGCCCGACCACTGCAGAAGATAGAGAGAAAATGAAAGTCATTCCCTATGCCTCAGCCATAGGATCTATCATGTATGCAATGCTGTGTACCAGACCTGATGTGTGCCTTGCTATAAGTCTAGCAGGGAGGTACCAAAGTAATCCAGGAGTGGATCACTGGACAGCGGTCAAAAACATCCTAAAGTATCTGAAAAGAACAAAGGATATGTTTCTCGTATATGGAGGTGACAAAGAGCTCGTCGTAAACGGTTACGTCGATTCTAGCTTTGACACTGATCCGGATGACTCAAAGTCACAAACCGGATATGTATTTTTATTGAACGGTGGAGCTGTCAGCTGGTGCAGTTCCAAGCAGAGCGTCGTGGCGGGATCTACGTGTGAAGCGGAATACATAGCTGCTTCGGAAGCAGCAAATGAAGGAGTCTGGATGAAGGAGTTCATATCCGATCTAGGTGTAGTACTTAGTGCATCCCGTCCAATGAAAATCTTTTGTGACAACACTGGAGCCATAGCCTTGGCGAAGGAATCCAGGTTTCACAAGAGAACAAAGCACATCAAAAGACGCTTCAATTCCATCCGCGATCTAGTCAAGGAGGGAGACATAGAGATTTGCAAAATACATACGGATCTGAATGTTGCAGACCCGTTGACTAAGCCTCTTCCACGGGCAAAACATGATCAGCACCAAGACTCCATGGGTGTGAGGATCATCATTTTGTAATCTAGATTATTGACTCTAGTTCAAGTGGGAGACTGAAGGAAATATGCCCTAGAGGCAATAATAAAGATGTTATTTGTATTTCCTTATATCATGATAAATGTCTTTTATTCACGCTAGAATTGTATTAACCGGAAACTTAGTACATGTGTGGATACATAGACAAAACAGTGTGTCCCTAGTATGCCTCTACTAGACTAGCTCATTGATCAAAGATGGTTATGTTTCCTAGCCATAGACATGAGTTGTCATTTGATCAACGGGATCACATCATTAGGAGAATGATGTGATGGACAAGACCCATCCGTTAGCATAGCACTATGATCGTTTAGTTTAACTGCTATTGCTTTCTTCATGACTTATACATGTTCCTATGACTATGAGATTATGCAACTCCCGAATACCGTAGGAACACCTTGTGTGCTATCAAACGTCACAACGTAACTGGGTGATCATAAAGATGCTCTACAGGTGTCTCCGAAAGTATTCGTGGTGTTGGCATAGATCAAGATTAGGATTTGTCACTCCGAGTGTCGGAGAGGTATCTCTGGGCCCTCTCGGTAACACACATCATAATAAGCCTTGCAAGCAAAAGACTAATGAGTTAGTCACGAGATGATGTGTTACGGAACGAGTAAAGAGACCTGCCGGTAACGAGATTGAACTAGGTATAGTGATACCGACGATCGAATCTCGGGCAAGTAACATACCGATGACAAAAGGAACAACGTATGTTGTTATGCGGTTCGACCGATAAAGATCTTCGTAGAATATGTAGGATCCAATATGGGCATCCAGGTTCCGCTATTGGTTATTGACCAGAGAGATGTCTCGGTCATGTCTACATAGTTCTCGAACCCGTAGGGTCCGCACGCTTAAACGTTCGTTGACGATATAGTATTTAATGAGTTATGTATGTTGGTGACCGAATGTTATTCGGAGTCCAGGATGTGATCACGGACATGACGAGGAACTCCGAAATGGTCCGGAGATAAAGATTAATATATGAGATAATAGTGTTTGACCTCCGGAAGGGTTCTGGAATTCACCGGAAGAGGTTCCGGATGTTTCCCGAAGTGTTTGGGTACGAGAACACGTTATTTGGGCCAAAAGGGAAAGCACACAAGGTTTTTGGAAAGCACAAAAGGAAGTTTTGCGGAGTCCAGGGGCCAGACGCCAGGGTCCCTGGCGTCTGGGTCCAGACGCCGGGAACCCTGGCGTCTGGCCCTGGAGTCCGAGAAGGACTCTTGCCTTACGGGTGAAACCGACTTTGTGAAGGCTTTTACTCCAAGTTTCGACCCCTAGGCTCAACATATAAATAGAGGGGTAGGGCTAGCACCCAAGACACATCAAGATACACCAAGCCGTGTGCCGGCTACCCCGACCCTCTAGTTTATCCTCCGTCTAGTTTCTGTAGTGCTTGGCGAAGCCCTGCAGAGATTGTTCTTCATCAACAACCGTCACCACGCCGTCGTGCTGCCGGAACTCATCTACTACTTCGCCCGTCTTGCTGGATCAAGAAGGCGAGGACGTCATCGAGTTGAACGTGTGCTGAACGCGGAGGTGCCGTACGTTCGGTACTAGATCGGGACGGATCGTGAAGGTGCACGACTACATCAACCGCGTTGATAAACGCTTCCGCTTTCGGTCTACAAGGGTACGTAGACACACTCTCCCCTCTCGTTGCTATGCATCTAGTAGATAGATCTTGCGTGATCGTAGGAAAATTTTGAAAATACTACGTTCCCCAACAATCCCAACAATACTTCAACATGAAGCAAAGAATCTTCGAATCTTCTCCTACAACTAACAATGCTATAAGAGGGGCTGAGCAAAGCTTACGTAGCCAATCAAAGGTTTGCTAGGTTGGGTGGTTAGAGAGATTCATGGCTACAATAAGAGGCTGACAAACAAACATGGGCATCGAGGCAATAAGCTAAAGAGCAAGACATCTAGCAATAGGCAAGATAGTAATGATATTTGGGTCAGGTCATCTTGCATGTTGAATCGTCGGAGGGAACGTAATCTTGCTCCTCACACTCAACCTCGGTAGAAACCTCGTTCTCAGTATCTTCACCAGGCTCTAACCAAACACAACAATGCACAACGGAACAAAATCAATCAACATGCAGTGCTCAATCACATGATGCATGAACATGAAGCATGTGAACAAGGAAAGACATGATGCATGGCCTAGGGTCACAAGAATGCAATACATCACCAACAAACAAGATCAACCACACATGTAAAACAAGTAAAGTAACAACTTAGCAAGTTTATGTAGTTTATTAACAAGCAACCAACAAGGTTTTAAAAAGGTTGGTTAACATGGCAAGGGTGCACTTAACATAACAGCAACATGCTTGCATATTTAAATGGGCTGGAGTTAATTACAACAATATCCAGGAAATCCCATATTCATTTATTTGCATTTGGGACAGATTTGTAAAACTTCTGTGAAAGAGTTGTCAAACATACTAAACAACAGCACCAAAATATTCTACACATTTTTCTACCCCAAATGCATATAAAGTTTGTTAAATTTGGAGTAGTAGAGAGTTAGTTATGAATTTGGCAACTTTTAGCATATTTAAATCAAATTTAAATTCAAACAGCATTTAAATGTTTTTAAACATGGCAGCAAGTGACATATTCATAATCTACACAAAATTCTAAGCACTTTTCATATTGGGCTCATATTCATATGAAGCATAAATATGCAGATATTAATTAACACAGAAAAACAGAAAAGAAAAAGAAAAACAGAAAAAGAAAATAAAACAAATAGGCGCCAGGTCTAAATTGACCCAGGCCCAGCTAGCCTCAGTCACTGACAAGGGGGGGCCAGGCGAGCTGAGCTGGCGAGCGGGTGCGCGCGGGGGCTAGAACTACCGCTGTGAGGATAGCAGGTGGGGCCTACCTGTCAGCCTCAGGCGAAAACTAAAAATGGGCGAAACGCCACTGCGCCCGCGAGGGATCGAACCCGCACCTTTCTGACGAAACTGATGGAGACACACCACTACGCCACTGCATCGAACTGGACACATAGGATGCAGCTTATCTAAAGAATATAACACAACAGCAGAACAGGGGAGCGTTGGCCCTCGTCGGAGCATGCTCGTCAGAGCCGCTCCGGCGACCACTAGGCACGGCGGAGGGGTGCGAGAGGGAGCAGGAGGAGTCCCGCATCCAAACAAACTACTAGCAGCGCCTAAGGGGCACTGCATCACCGGCGGCGAGCAATTACAGCACGGCGGCGACGAGACGACGGCGAAGCGATGCAAGGCACTGGGCGGCACGGCGACTGCACAGGGAGGTTCTACGCATCTATGTGAAGCTAACGGGCACCACAACGAGGGCTAGAGAGGTCGGAGCACTCGCCGGCGACGAGGTCCGACGGCGGCACGGTCGGGCGCTCGTGGAACTACGGCCTAGAGCATGCGCAAAAAGGGAAAAGGGGCTTGGGGAGAGAGAGGAGCTCACCACGAGCACGACGATGTGCTCGGCTGGCCCTGGCGTGGACAGAGTCGACGAGGGCGTGTCTCGAACAGCTCCGGCCACCGTAGGGGAAGAAGAGGAAGAAGCATTTGATGGAGAGGCGCTCGTGTCCGTGTAGTTGTCATAGTGGAAGAAGAGGACGCCGTGGAAGAAGCTGGACAACATTGGCGAGGCCGAGGACGACACAGAGCTCGCCGGCGACGCGAGGTTGCTCTCAGATGCGCTCGGGCGTCGATGGTGGCGACGGAACCAGCTCTCCAGACGGCGAGAGGGGAAAGGGAAGACCTAGGGGAAAGTGGTGGACACGATCTGGGTTTAAAAGCGGGGCTCGGCGCACGACCTCGACGTCCGTGAGCTGACGGCGCGATGGTGAGCGCGGCATGCTATGCTTTTCCGACGGAGGAAGACGGAGGCGAGGGAGATGTGACGCTGACTGGTGGGGCCACGCGCTCCGAGTGGCTATGGCGCGACTGCTGCGCCTGTAGCTGGGCCTGCGTGGAGATGGGCTCGCTTCGCTGCGGGTGGAGAGGGAAGTGGGCCTCGGGGGAGAGGGAGAAAGGGAGAGGCCCAGGTTGTGCTGCTGGCTGCTGCTCTGCTTTTCTTTTCTTTTTATTTCTTCAGACAAAAAAAGAAAAGAATGCATAGAAATAAAGAAGAAGAACTAGGGGAAAAGAAAAATACCCCTAAGCTCAGTGAATTATGCTCTATTTAAATAAAATGACTTGGACATTTTTAGAGGCAGAAAAATAAAAGGAGTTTGAATATAGGTCAAACTCTTGATATTTTAAAACCCAACCAAATCATATTCAAATGAGATGATATTTGGTGGAGAGGTTGCTCACATGGTGCAAGTTTTAAAGGAGAAGGAAGAACCACTATGGCACATGCTAGGTGGCTTGCAAAATAGATCAAAGAAGAGGCCAGAAAGAAAGAAGGAGAAGAATAAGAAGAAGAAGAAGAAGAAAGAAGAAGAGGAGGAGGGGTAGGGTTTTAGCTAAGATAGCTTGAACCCTGATACGTCCAAAACGTATCTATAATTTCTGCTTGCTCCATGCCTCTTTTGTGTGATATTGCTATGTTATTTATACACTTCCATACACTTTTGATCATATCTGGACTAACCTATTAACTCAGTGCACCCCAGTGCCAGTTTCTGTTTTCTGTTGTTTTTGTATTTCAGGTTTTCCCATTACGTAAATTGCCAGAAAAATTCCGGGAAAAATATATAAAAAATCAGCGTTCCGGAAGCTTCCATGCGGCCAAAGTAGGGCCGGAGGGGACCCACTGGGGCTCCAGGCGGCCTGCCCACGCGGCCCCCCTGGCCGCGCCGGGGGGGCGCCTTGGCACCCCTGACCCCCTCTGATGCCCCCCTTTGGCATATATTTACATCGTGTCGCGGAAACCCTGATTCCGGACCCCTTTTGTCCAGACGCGATTCCGATCTCCACCGCCATCGCCATCAAGCTTCGGGGGACCAGAATTCCTGTGTCGGCACCCTGCCGGGACGGGGAAGTGCCCCCGGATTCATCTCCATCGACGTTGCTTCCTCCCTCCATGATGCGGGAGTAGTTCCTCCTCGGGGCTGAGGTTCTTACCAGTAGCTATGTGGTCAATTCTCTCTCCCATGATGTGATCTTCATTGTGATCATAGGCTATGTTAATCTAGGGTGATCCCATGATATTTCCCCTTCCTCTATGTATTGGATTGATGTACTCACTTGTCTTTATCTAGTATAATCCCCGAGACCAAGGTGACAGCGGTCTATTGGACATGGATTAGAAAAGTATTTTCATGAGTGATTTCCTCTCTTGTGTGTTGATTGAAGATTGAGAGTCTCTTGGTGCTTGTCTTTGACTATCCTTTAGATATGTTGTGGTGATTGTGGGACTCTCTTTGGATGGCCGCGGTGACATTTGGAAATCCTTAGATTGAGAACTACGAACTTTGAGGTGTGCTTTTGTAGCCCTACATAATTCTCGTCCTCTCTTGACCACGAAGGAATGACCTCCGGGTGCGTCTCCATTGCATGTTTTATGGGAAATATCATGTGATTCGATTATGTTAATGTTGTTGGGAGTTGCCACTAGTGAAAGTATGATCCCTAGGCCTTGTTTCCACCATTGCAATACCATTTGTGCTCACGTTTACCACTTGTTTGCTTGCTGAACTTTTTATTACAGATTTATATTACTTTGTTTTGCCATCCATATCACTTGCCATTTAACATCTCTTCGCCGAACTAGTGCACCTATACATCTAACAAGTGTATTAGGTGTGTTGGGGACACAAGAGACTTCTTGTATCTTAGTTGCAGGGTTGCTTGAGAGAGACCATCTTCAACCTCTACTTCCCTGAGTTCGATAAACCTTAGGTCATCCACTTGAGGGAAATTGCTGCTGTCCTACAAACCTCTGCGCTTGGAGGCCCAACATAGTCTACAAGTATAGAAGCGTGTGTAGACATCAGCCGGCACCCTGCCGGGACGGGGAAGTGCCCCCGGATTCATCTCCATCGACGTTGCTTCCTCCCTCCATGATGCGGGAGTAGTTCCTCCTCGGGGCTGAGGTTTCTACCAGTAGCTATGTGGTTATCTCTCTCTCCCATGATGTGATCTTCGTTGTGATCATAGGCTATGTTAATCTAGGGTGATCCCATGATGTTTCCCCTTCCTCTATGTATTGGATTGATGTACTCACTTGTCTTTATCTAGTATAATCCCCGAGACCAAGGTGACAGCGGTCTATTGGACATGGATTAGAAAAATATTTTCATGAGTGATTTCCTCTCTTGTGTGTTGATTGAAGATTGAGAGTCTCTTGGTGCTTGTCTTTGACTATCCTTTAGATATGTTGTGGTGATTTTGGGACTCTCTTTGGATGGCCGCGGTGACATTGGGAAATCCTTAGATTGAGAACTACGAACTTTGAGGTGTGCTTTTGTAGCCCTACATAATTCTCGTCCTCTCTTGACCACGAAGGAATGACCTCCGGGTGCGTCTCCATTGCATGTTTTATGGGAAATATCATGTGATTCGATTATGTTAATGTTGTTGGGAGTTTCCACTAGTGAAAGTATGAACCCTAGGCCTTGTTTCCACCATTGCAATACCATTTGTGCTCACGTTTACCACTTGTTTGCTTGCTGCACTTTTTATTACAGATTTATATTACTTTGTTTTGCCATCCATATCACTTGCCATTTAACATCTCTTCGCCGAACTAGTGCACCTATACATCTAACAAGTGTATTAGGTGTGTTGGGGACACAAGAGACTTCTTGTATCTTAGTTGCAGGGTTGCTTGAGAGAGACCATCTTCAACCTCTACTTCCCTGAGTTCGATAAACCTTAGGTCATCCACTTGAGGGAAATTGCTGCTGTCCTACAAACCTCTGCGCTTGGAGGCCCAACATAGTCTACGAGAGTAGAAGCGTGTGTAGACATCAAGCTATTTCTGGCGCCGTTGCCGGGGAGGTGAGCGCTTGAAGGTATATCTTTAGATCTTGCAATTAAATCTTTTTGTTTCTTATTTTTATTTCACTAGTTATGCTTATGGACAACCTTGCTATTGGATCGTTGCTTGCGGGAAGACGCCCCACACCTGTGGTGGTTGCTCCTCCCCCTACTGTAATTGTGCCCTATAAAATACCAGCTGGTATTATCGATTATGTTTTGGCTAATCGTTATGCAGGAGACAGACATCCCGGTGAACACTTGCTATATCTGTCACAACTATGTTCATTATTTAAGCTTGCAGGTGTATCGAGGGAGTTTGTCATGAGGAAATTATTTGCCTTGTCACTGAAAGGAAAAGCATTGGAATGGTATAGGCTACTAAATGACTCTCACCTGCTGGAGTGGGAAGAGATCCAGTCTCTCTTTTACTCCAAGTTTTATCCTCTTCATGAAGTTCATGAGAATAGGAATTATGTTTATAATTTTTATCCTCATGACGGAGAAAGCATAGCTCAAGCTTGGGGGAGACTGAAAACGTTAATGCTAAAAAGTCCTAACCATGGGCTCCCCAAAGATATGATTATTACTAATTTCTATGCGAGGCTCTCTCGACAGGATAAAGATTTGCTCGATGCTTCCTCTATGGGTTCTTTCACAAACGAAAAGACTGATGCTAAATGGGAACTCCTTGAAAGAATTCAACGCAACACTGAAGATTGGGAGATCGACAAAGGTAAAGAGCTAGGTATAATTTATGAGTATGATTGCATTAAGTCCTTTGTTGAAACTACAAGTTTTAATAAGTTTAGTGCTAAGTTTGGACTTGATTCTCAACTCCTTGTTGATTTCCTCAAATCTTTTGCTTCACATCTTAATATGCCTAAGGAGGATTGGATCAAGTATCATAAACCTTTTAAAGAGACTTGCAAAGAAAATGAAATTGTTCATGATGATTGCAACATGCATGATCCAATTCCTAAAAATGAAGTTTTATATAAGCATGTTAATTTTTGTGGAGTGGATAGACCTTGTGAAAGGCCTATGGTTGAAGAAGAGAAGTATTGTAAGCAACATAAGCATGAAAGAACAATCACTTGGGTCAGAGATTTAAATGAAATTGCTAGAGAATTATGTGACCTTTATCCTTTTACTTGTGAACTTTGCCGTATAGAGGGTCACTTTAATTTTCAATGCATGAACTTTCAAAACATAATTGTTAACCGGTTGTGTGATAACATGATCACCTCTAATCTTTATGATGAGCTTATGTTATTTTTTATGTGTGAAGAGTTATCAGAAAAGACTTCTTGGCTAGATGATAATGCCATAGGAATAAAAAACACTTTGCAAAATTGCCATCTCTATTGTGTCGTGAATTGCCATGAAAATGATTACATAAGTAAGATTAGAAAGGAGGGAACTTTACCAAAGTATAAAAATGTCTCTTATATTTCTGCTAATAAAAAGGAGAGTTTCTCCCAAGTTTCCCCTATTGTTTCTAATGATAAACCAGGATATGTGGAGAAGCTTCATCTCCAACCACTCCCTCCTAAGGTTAAGAAGAAGAAAAAGAAAAGGAGGAGGAAGAGGAGCAAGAAAGAAGAAGAATGGGTATCAACCTGGCCTGAGCATATTCCTCCCATCAACTTTTATCCTAACGGTTGTAAGTTTAAAGAAGAAGGTGAAGTTTATTGCCTTAATTATCATCTTGATGATACGTCCGTAGGTACTATTGAAGATGATTTTGATTATGATATGCATGTTACTTATTGTGATTGGGAAAATGATGATAATGCTACTTATGATCTTGAAAATCTTTTTGGTACCAACTCTGAAAGTGATGATATGGGAAGCTCTAAGCTTGGGGATGATAGGATTGCAAATCCTTTACCCACTAGTGATGTGATATTTGATAATTCTTTTGCTAGTAAGAATAAAGACAACATGTTTACAAATATAGTTGCTAGCAATGATAATGCTCTTCTTTACCATGATGATGTTATAACTCCAACCTATAGTGATTATAAAGGTACCTATGACATAAGGAGAAATTATCCTTATGAAACTTGTCATAATCATGGAGGGAATTACTCCCTTGTTGAACACCACCCTCCTACTACACAATTAATCTATAGTGTTCAAGTTGTTTATGATGGTCCTACTCCCACTATTACCAATGAGAAAGATTATGCTTATGTGGAGAGTAAGAGTACCTTCTTGCATGTGGATCATGGTAACAATGCTTTATGTGATGCTTATATTGTTGAGTTCATCCATGATGCCACTGAAATTTATAATGAGAGAGGGAGACTTGGTTCTAAATATCTTAATAATAAGAAGTTTCCTCTCTTTATGGTGAATATTTTGAAGTTATGCTTGTTTTGCCTTCCTATGCTAGTTGCTTTGTGCTTCAATGAATTATTCTATTGCAATATTCCTATGCATAGGAAGCATGTTAGGCTTAAATGTGTTTGGTATTTGCTTCTTGATGCTCTCTTTTGTTCTTCAACTCTTATTCCTACGAGAGCATCATTAAAGTCTTATGCCTAGCTTAAAGGCATAAAAGAAAGCGCTTTTGGGAGGCAGCCCACAATGAATAAAATTTTATTTTGCTTTTGTTGTGTCTTGATGTTGTTACTACAGTAGCATCATCATTGTATCTTTACTTTTCAACTTTGTGCCAAGTGTAGCCTCCGATTGCAAGAAAGTTCAAAAGTTGTGACGTGCTGTCCAGGAAACAGATTATGTCCTTGGATAGAAAAATTCGTATAAAATCACCAGATCATCTTTTTGGTCTGAATTTTTTCGACAACGTGCTCTATACAATTGTCTTTCGTGCGTCTGTTCTGAGTTTTTTTGATTAGAGTTGCAGAAGTGCCCCGAACAAATCATTTACTACCTGATGTTCTGTTTTTCACAGATTCTGTCCTGTTTTGCCTTTCCTTTATTTTGCAAACCTTGAGCTTGCTTTTTCTTTGAAAAAACCTTTTGGCAATCTTGAGAAACAGTAGACCTTCAAGAATATCTTTATTTCCAGCAAGGAACAATTATTTTATTAAGGGTACTAACCTCGCTAATCAGATTATGATGAGTTATGTATGAAGGGAGTTTTCAAGTGTGCGAGGGAAGATGATAAAAAGATTCAGGAGTGTCAAACGCTCAAGCTTGGGGATGCCCCCAGGCACCCCCAAGAAATATTCAAGGAGACTCAAGCGTCTAAGCTTGGGGATGCCCCCGTGCATCCCCTTCTCCATCAACATTATCAGTTCGTCCTTCGTTCCACTATATTTTTATCACTTCATGTGTTATGTGCTATGCTTGGAGCGTATTGCTTTTAGTTTTCCTTTTTAGTTTTCTTTAGCTTTTCATAATGCGTCGGAACTTAGCTTTCTTTATGTGGGAGAGAAACACGCTCCACTTCTACATAGAACATAACATAGAATTTTCATGTCTATCTTTGCTGTGTGTGTTCTTTGTCTTTCAATAGCTACTATCATGCTTAGCTCTTAGTTTTCATGCTTATCTTTTTAAAGAGCTTTTGTTTAGTTGGTTGCTTGAACTCTCTTTAGTTATCATGCTTATCTTATTAAGAGAGTTTGCTTCTGTTGCATTGGTTGATATGTCTATGATAAAAATGCTACGTGCATAATGGTGCTTAGTAGTTCATGTTTTCTTATGGTTAGTCTCAAATAGCTGGGGGGTTCCCAATGTGTTATTGGAGTACCAACATGATTTGTTTGCCTATGATGTGGTATGGTTTAGTAATATCTTCCTTCAAGAATTTATTTTGATTGACTTGGCGTATGCTCACGCATATTTAAGACTGTAAAGAAAGTCTGTCAAGCCTTGATGATCTTTTATTTCCGAGTAGCGATATAACTTCCATGCCTGATTCAATGTTGCTTTGTCGCTCTGCATGATTATGACCGTCATTGCTCTTTTAGTTGGTCGCTCCCAGTCTTTTGCTAACCTCCACCTGTACTAAGCGGACTGACTGCTTGTGCATCCAAAATCCTTTAAACCAGTTATGCCATATGAGTCCACCATACCTTCCTATACATGGTATTTACCTGCCATTCCTAACGAAGACTTTCATGTACCATCTCAAAATTATTCAAAAAAGAATTTCTGTTTTGTGCCTCTGTTTTAGCTCATGAGGAAGTAGTAGTTAATTCATGATCTTTTTAAGTTGGACAAGCTTCACCCCGGGCTTGCATGTCTAATGTGCAAACCCATAATACGAGAAGGAACTGGCAAAGAGTGCGCCCGACTCAAAAATAATATAACAAACAAACCCTCCTTCACGCTTTGTTCATGAGAAATCAGAAAACTTTGGCAGTGATAAACAAAGGAGATTAAGAGGATGTGATCGTCCTCATTCGGGAGCCGTTCCTCGAAACTTGTCCATCCCAAGAAGTAATTGAGTTGTCTGCTAGCATTCGTTGACGAAACATGCATATCCAAAAATAATAATTATTACCTCTGTTTTTAAAACCAAGAGCTCTGGTACATGTTTAGTTTTTGTTTCCGACTACGGGTATTCAACTTTGCCAACAAAAGCCACGTTTGAGAGTCTCCACCTTCTTTTAAAGCACCAACTACAAAGAGCATGATTGTCATTCTGAGTGTAATGTGCATTATCCCAAAGTAGCATTGTCTTTTGCATGATTGTGATATCGTTTATTCTGAAATCATTGTATCTAGTCATCACTTAAACCTTGGAGGTGCCCCTGCATTTATGTTTTGCTTCACTAAAGGGGGCAAGCGAGATATCACTTTATCATATTTGCACACCATGCTCATTACAAATCTATTTGCTGTTTCAGTATCATATTGTAAAACTTTCAGTTCTTTGTGATTTTCTCATAAGGCAACTTAATTACTACAGATTCATTGTCTCAATAAGCCTTTGTCATGTGACTATGAAAAGTCCTTATATGGTTAATAGCATGTCACCATAGAAATTATGCTTGTTATCATTTACCTACTCGAGGACGAGCAGGAATTAAGCTTGGGGATGTTGATACGTCCAAAACGTATCTATAATTTCTGCTTGCTCCATGCCTCTTTTGTGTGATATTGCTATGTTATTTATACACTTCCATACACTTTTGATCATATTTGTACTAACCTATTAACTCAGTGCACCCCAGTGCCAGTTTCTGTTTTCTGCTGTTTTTGTATTTCAGGTTTTCCCATTACGTAAATTGCCAGAAAAATTCCAGGAAAAATATATAAAAAATCAGCGTTCCGGAAGCTTCCATGCGGCCAAAGTAGGGCCGGAGGGGACCCACAGGGGCTCCAGGTGGCCTGCCCACGCGCCCCCCCTGGCCGCGCCGGGGGAGCGCCTGTGCACCCCTGACCCCCTCTGATGCCCCCCTTTGGCATATATTTACACCATGTCGCGGAAACCCTGATTCCGGACCCCTTTTGTCCAGACGCGATTCCGATCTCCGCCGCCATCGCCATCAAGCTTGGGGGGACCAGAATTCCTGGGTCGGCACCCTGCCGGGACGGGGAAGTGCCCCGGATTCATCTCCATCGACGTTGCTTCCTCCCTCCATGATGCGGGAGTAGTTCCTCCTCGGGGCTGAGGTTCTTACCAGTAGCTATGTGGTCAATTCTCTCTCCCATGATGTGATCTTCGTTGTGATCATAGGCTATGTTAATCTAGGGTGATCCCATGATATTTCCCCTTCCTCTATGTATTGGATTGATGTACTCACTTGTCTTTATCTAGTATAATCCCCGAGACCAAGGTGACAGCGGTCTATTGGACATGGATTAGAAAAGTATTTTCATGAGTGATTTCCTCTCTTGTGTGTTGATTGAAGATTGAGAGTCTCTTGGTGCTTGTCTTTGACTATCCTTTAGATATGTTGTGGTGATTGTGGGACTCTCTTTGGATGGCCGCGGTGACATTGTGAAATCCTTAGATTGAGAACTACGAACTTTGAGGTGTGCTTTTGTAGCCCTACATAATTCTCGTCCTCTCTTGACCACGAAGGAATGACCTCCGAGTGTGCCCCCTTTGCATGTTTTATGGGAAATATCATGTGATTCGATTATGTTAATGTTGTTGGGAGTTGCCACTAGTGAAAGTATGAACCCTAGGCCTTGTTTCCACCATTGCAATACCATTTGTGCTCACGTTTACCACTTGTTTGCTTGCTGCACTTTTTATTACAGATTTATATTACTTTGTTTTGCCATCCATATCACTTGCCATTTAACATCTCTTCGCCGAACTAGTGCACCTATACATCTAACAAGTGTATTAGGTGTGTTGGGGACACAAGAGACTTCTTGTATCTTAGTTGCAGGGTTGCTTGAGAGAGACCATCTTCAACCTCTACTTCCCTGAGTTCGATAAACCTTAGGTCATCCACTTGAGGGAAATTGCTGCTGTCCTACAAACCTCTGCGCTTGGAGGCCCAACATAGTCTACGAGAGTAGAAGCGTGTGTAGACATCAAACCCACACACAACATACATCACAAGGTCTCAACAATGCACAAAAGAAATTAAACTATGATGCCATGATGACATGATCATGAGCAATGCAAGGATGCAAAAATAATAATAGGTATGCAATGCAAATAAAATAAAAGAGAATGACCCCCAAGGATAATGACAAGGATCAAAGAGGAAGCTTTATTGCCATTATAGGAAAGTGTTACATTTGGGGCATTACAAACTCTCCTACACTACAAAAAGATCTCGTCCCGAGATCTAGGACTGAAAGAAGGAAGGATACTCGGAACGAAGGTGATCTTCTCGTTCCCACGTAGCTTCTCGGTCGGTATGGTGTGACCACTTAACTTTCAAGAACTTGATTGACTTGTTGCGGGTTTTGCGCTCAGTTTCCTCAAGAATAGCAACAGGGTGCTCACGATAAGATAAGTCTTATTGAAGATCAATCTCCTCGAATGGAATAGTGCGTTCAGGTGTCTTGAAGCACTTGCGGAGCTGAGACACGTGAAACACATCATGAACATTTGCAAAGTTGGAGGGGAGCTCAAGTTGATAGGCTAGGTCGCCTTTTTTGCCAAGAATCTTGAAAGGGCCCACATATCTAGGAGCAAGCTTTACTTTGATACCGAATCTTCGGGTTCCTTTCATAGGAGAAACACGGAGATAGACATGATCCCCAATGTCGAAAGCCAAATCACGATGCTTGCCGTCATAGTAACTCTTTTGACGCGATTGAGCGGCTTTGAGATTCTCACGTATGACTTTGCACATTTCTTCAGCTTCCGAGATCAAGTCATTGCCAAGAAGTTGACGTTCACCAGTCTCGGACCAGTTGAGAGGGGTACGACACTTTCTGCCATAGAGAATTTCAAAAGGAGCTTTGCCGGCACTTGCTTGGAAACTGTTGTTGTAAGAGAACTCGGCAAACGGGAGACAATCTTCCGACTTCATTCCAAAAGAGATGACACAAGCTCTGAGCATGTCTTCGAGAATCTGGTTCACTCTTTCGACTTGACCACTAGTCTGAGGGTGAAACGCAGTGCTGAAACGAATCTTAGTGCCCATGGTTGTCTGGAAGGAGTCCCGGAACTTGGATGTGAACAAACTTCCATGGTCTGAGGAGATGACTTGAGGAATGCCATGCAACGACACAATTCTGGAAGTGTACAACTCTGCCAATTGAGCTGCATTGATGGATTCTTTGACGGAATGAAGTGAGCTACTTTGGTTAGCTTGTCAATGACTACAAAGATAGCATCATTCCCCTTCTTGGACTTAGGAAACTCAGTGACGAAATCCATTTCAATGTGGTCGAATTTCCACTCGGGAATAGGAAGAGGTTGGAGGAGACCGGCTGGATGTTGATGCTCTGCCTTCACTCTTCTGCAGACATCACATTCATTCACGAATTGGGGAATCTCCCTTTTCATGCGAGTCCACCAGTAAGATTGCTTGAGGTCTTGGTACATCTTAGAACTTCCAGGATGAATCGAGAGGTGGGAGTCATGTGCTTCGTTCATTATGAGCTTCCTGAGATCACCCTTGGGAACCACAATTCTGTCCTCAAAGAACAAGGTGTCTTTCTCATCAACGTGATAGCACTTGTATTTGGGAGTACCCTTAGCAATACCATGTTTCACTTTCTGCACCATAGCATCACTTAGTTGGGCCTCACGGATCTGATCTTCCAAGGTAGGAGCAACTTGAAGATTTGCAAGAAAGCCTTGCGGAACAACTTGGAGGTTTAGCTTCCTGAATGATTCACAAAGCTCAGGCTGAAACGGCTTGAGAAGGAGACTGTTGCAATATGCCTTTCTGCTCAAGGCATCTGCAATGACATTTGCCTTGCCAGGTGTATATTCAATGCTTGGATCATACTCTTGGATCATCTCAACCCAACGAGTCTGGCAAAGGTTCAGGTTATGCTGTGTGAAGATGTACTTCAAGCTCTTGTGATCGGTGAAGATGTCCACTTTTCTGCCCAACAGAAGGTGTCTCCACGTGATCAAAGCATGTACAACTGCTGCTAGCTCGAGATCATGTGTGGGGTAATTCTTCTCATTTGGTTTCAATTGACGAGAAGTGTATGCCACAATCTTCTTGTCTTGCATGAGAACACCACCAAGTCCTTGTAAAGAAGCATCACAGAATACTTCATAGGGCTTGGACTCATCCAGAGGAGTAAGAACCGGAGCAGAAATGAGTTTCTCTTTGAGTGTTTTGAATGCCACATCAAACTCAGGAGTCCATGAGTACTTGACATTCTTCTGCAGCAGGTTTGAGAGAGGCTTGGCAATCTTGGAGAAGTTCTCAACGAACCTTCTGCAATGCTAGTGAGACCAAGGAAGCTTCGGAGTTGCTTGACGTTCTGCGGGGGTTCCCAGTTGACAATGGCTTCAACTTTCTCGGGGTTGACAGAAATACCCTCAGCGGAGATGATATGGCCAAGATATAAGACTTTATCCAGCCAGAATTCACACTTGGAGAACTTCGCATAGAACTTGTGTTCACGGAGCCTATCTAGGACCAAACGGAGGTGCTTGGCATGGTCTTCTTCATTCTTGGAGAATACCAAGATGTCATCCAGATAGACGAGAACAAATTCATTGGTGTAGGGGTTGAATATGAAGTGCATCATCCTCGAGAAGGTGGGTGGAGCATTTGCGAGGCCAAAAGACATGACCGTGTATTCATAAGAGCCAAAACTCGTTCTGAATGCGGTCTTGGGAATATCTTCCTCACGGATACGGATCTGGTGATAACCCATCCGGAGATCGAGCTTTGAGAACACCTTTGCTCCTTTGAGCTGCTCGAACAATTCATTGATATTGGGGAGCGGATACTTGTTCTTTATTGTCTTCTTGTTCAATGGCCGGTAATCAACGCAAAGGCGTTCCGTGCCATCCTTCTTCTTGACAAATAGAACACCACAGCCCCAAGGAGAAGTACTAGGCCCGATTAGACCCATACGTGTAATGCCCAGGATGGAGCTAAATCTCCTACGTGTCGAGGCACGACTTAGAGACTTAACCCCATGCTGGAATGATCGCAAGTCTGGTATCTTTGCACAACTCATGTAAAAAGGGGGATAGAAAACAGAAACATAGTTGGCTTACACTCACCACGTCACACAAATACAATACATGTTTCAAACATCATACATTAAGAATATCACAACCCTCTAAGGGCAAACCAAATGTCAAGATACCAAACTTAAATAAATCCACAGGTCGGATCGAATCCTAGTAGAAGTCTCCACTACTGATCATCCGGATAACGAACATAGTATCGACTACGCTCCTCGTCGTACTCCTCGTTGGTAACCTCGTGCTCGTACTCGTACTCGGTCTCAGCTTCCGGATCTAAACAATACAATCACACAAGGCACAAATCAACAAGATGCAATGCGCACTCAAAAATGATGGATGCATGATGGATGCACTAAGGATGCACACGGAGCACGGAAAATAGCACTCAAGAAAAACACCTCAAAACATGATAACAATAAGATATTATGAATCTACACAGAAAATCAATCAAGTTTCATATAAGACTCGCTGAAATCGGAGCTACGGGCTAAAAGTTATGCCCGAAACAAGAAACGAGCGAAAGCTGAAAATTACAGCAACATAGCAACTTCGGAGCACAAAATAATTAAGCTACCGCACTCAAACATCATGGCAAAGGACATGAACATAAACTAGACATATCCTACAGCAAATAAGTCCAAAGGTGCACCCCCAAAGGAGCCACGGATCAATAGCAATAAGCTTGGACATATTGAACTTGACAATAAAATTCTGGCAGCAGAATTTTATTGAAACTTTGGAGCAAAAGTTAAACATGCTACAGCCACTCAAATAAGCATGTGAGAACATTAATGGAAAGCCAACAATATATACTACAAGGAACAATCAAGATCCACTCCAAAACTATCATGGTTTGTCCTAGAGCAGCAAGCAAACATGGCATCGGAACGTTACAGATTTCAGACTTAGTGAAAAACCACTAAGTCCTAAAACAGCAGTTTCATCATGGCATCTAAACGAACAAGTTTAAGTCACCTCGAAACTAAACATGGCAAGTGGTAAGCACCTCATCAAAGTACACATGATGGTGATCCCGAAACATACAAGCATGCATCATGGAGATAAACACAACGATAGCAACGAGCTCAACAAGATGGCATTTCATAACAAGTGAAACAACATCACAGCCACATGGCACTTTGCAACGATGATAAACATGGCAAGAATAAATCTATCATGCAACCTATCACCAACAACATGTAGAGCATGGCAAGACGAACACGTGGACATGTCATTTGCATCATTCGGACAAACGAGCTAAAAGATAACACTATGCAAAGATGACATAAAAACATCACATAACAGCAGTTTATATCACGATGCACTCTTGCAACAGCAAAACAAGCACCTAGATGATCTCTAACATGCATGACACAAAAAGATAAAACGTAGTGCTAATCACCACGAACGTCTGGACATGCTATTTGCGCCAAACGGACATCCACATAAAAAGTTAGAGCAGTTTGAACATTGCATCAGAAACTTAATCCACAGGGGCTTAGGAGGAAAAGTCAACCTGAGGCAGATCTGAAAAAACACAAACGGGCCTGATCCAGATCTGGGTGAGGCCCGCGGGAGGCGAGCTGGGCGGCGGATCTCGGCCTGCTGGAGGGATGCGGCGGTGTGGGCCTCAAGGGGCGAGGCGGCGGCCCGCAGCGGCGCTGGGCGGCCCACCCGGCTCGGAGGCGGCGGCGGATCGGAGCGAGGCCCAGGCGGCTCGGTCCTGGCGCGAGGGCGAGGCGGCCTGGGAGGCTGGAGAGGCGGGCTTCGGCCCGGTCGATCGAGGGAGCCGGAGCGGCTGCGGCGTACGGGCCGGCGGAGGAGGGACGGGCCCGAGGCGGCGCGGCCTGGTGGAGTGGAGTCAGCGGCTGGCGGCGGGGAGAGTGGGCCCGATCGGAGGAGGCGCTGGAGACGAGCGCCCGGGCGGGCCGATCGGTGCGGAGGGGAGTGGGCCGGCGGCGATGTGGTCCACTCCCTCTGGCTGGCGCGGGCGACGCTGGGAAGGGCCCAGGCGGAGTGCGGTCGAGCGGGCGAGGTCGGACGAGCATTGACCGCACTCGAGGCCGGCGCTGCGGTTGGCTGCTTCGACAGGAAAAACGGCGCCCCGATCGAGGAGAGATCGAGGGAACGAACTGGATTCGAAGAAGCTGCTGGTTCGGCTGGTTCCTGCGGGAACTGGCCAAGTGGCTGAGGGGGAATGGCCAGATCTGAGAAAAATTAGGGGAAGGGGGAGGAAGAAGCTAGAGATGCCTAAAATAGACCTAGGGTCTAATATATAGCAGATCTGCTAGGTTTAGGGTTGTGGGGGTGTTTAGAGCCATCCGATCGCGATCCGACGGGTCCGATCGCGGGGGAAGTTTAGATGGGCCTAGGAGAGGGTAGTGACTGCTGTGGGGGTGTTTCTAGGCCACAAGTGGAGGCACTTTGGACCCACACGAATAACTGTTGGGATAGCAAACGGAGTCCAAACGCGACGAGATTTGAGAGGCGGGTTGCACACAACAAAACAACAACACACGACAAGTCTCGCGGCACACCGGCAACGTTACACGGCCAAACACCAAAGTAGGCCTACGGGACGTCACGGACACGTGAGGGAGCTCCGTAACGCGAAACGGACAACGGGAAGGAACGCGTGGAACCGGATGCAACCGTCAACACAAAAGAAATGCAATGCACATGTCTATATAATATGAATGAATGCCACACACTCACACAACAAAACGACGAAAACCCGAAGACAAAGAACCCGGAATGGAAATAGATGAAGCCGGAGATATATTATATACCCAAAAGGGAAAGTATTACATCCGGGGCATTACAAACTCTCCTCTACTACAAAAAGATCTCGTCCCGAGATCTAGGACTGGAAAAAGGAAGGGTACTCGGAACGAAGATGATCTTCTCGTTCCCAGGTAGCTTCTCGGTCGGTGTGATGTGACCACTTGACTTTCAAGAATTTGATGGACATGTTGCGGGTCTTGCGTTCGGTTTCTTCGAGAATAGCAACGGCATGCTCTCGGTAGGACAGGTCTTGTTGAAGATCAATCTCTTCAAACGGAATCATGCGCTCAGGTGCCTTGAAGCATTTGCGGAGTTGAGACACATGGAACACATCATGAACGTTGGCGAAGTTGGAAGGGAGCTCGAGTTGATAGGCTGGATCGCCTCTTTTGCCAAGAATCTTGAAAGGCCCAACGTATCTAGGAGCAAGCTTTCCTTTGATACCGAATCTTTGTGTGCCTTTCATCGGAGACACACGGAGATAGACATGATCACCAATGTTGAATGCCAAATCACGATGCTTGCCGTCATAGTAGCTCTTCTGACGCGACTGAGCGGCCTTGAGATTCTCACGTATGAATTTGCACATTTCTTCGGCTTCTGAGATCAAGTCATTGCCAAGAAGTTGACGTTCGCCTGTTTCAGACCAGTTGAGAGGGGTACGGCACTTTCTGCCATAGAGAATTTCAAACGGAGCTTTCCTGCACTTGCTTGAAAGCTGTTGTTGTAAGAGAACTCGGCAAATGGAAGGCAGTCTTCCCATTTCATGCCAAAGGAGATGATACAGGCTCTGAGCATGTCTTCTAGAATCTGATTCACTCGCTCGACTTGACCACTAGTCTGAGGGTGAAAAGCAGTGTTGAACCTGATCTTAGTGCCCATGGCGGACTGAAAGGAGTCCCAGAACCTTGAAGTGAACAAACTTCCACGGTCTGAGGAGATAACTTGAGGAATGCCATGTAAGGACACAATTCTGGAAGTGTACAACTCTGCCAATTGAGCTGCATTGATTGATTCTTTGACTGGCAGGAATTGAGCGACTTTGGTAAGCTTGTCAATCACCACGAAGATAGAATCATTCCCTCACTTGGATTTCGGAAAACCAGTGACGAAGTCCATTTCAATGTGGTCGAACTTCCACTCGGGAATAGGAAGAGGTTGGAGAAGACCGGCTAGACGTTGATGTTCTGCTTTCACTCTTCTGCAAACATCACATTCATTCACGAATTGGGCAATCTCCCTTTTCATGCGTGTCCACCAGTAAGATTGCTTGAGATCTTGATACATCTTGGAACTGCCAGGATGAATGGAAAGGAGAGAATCATGAGCTTCTTCCATTATGAGCTTCCTGATATCACCTTTGGGAACAACGAGTCTGTCCTCGAAGAACAAGGTATCTCTCTCATCAACACGGAAGCACTTGTATTTCGGGATGCCCTTTGCAATAGCATGTTTCACCTTCTTCACCATGGTATCACTGAGTTGGGCCTCACGGACTTGATCTTCCAAGGTAGGAGCAATTTGAAGATTTGCAAGAAAACCCTGCGGAACAACTTGGAGGTTGAGCTTCCTGAATGCTTCACAAAGCTCAGGCTGGCACGGCTTGATAAGAAGGCTGTTGCAATATGCCTTTCTGCTCAAAGCATCTGCAATCACATTCGCCTTGCCAGGAGTGTATTCAATGCTGGGATCATACTCTTGGATCATTTCAACCCAACG
This sequence comes from Secale cereale, assembly GCA_902687465.1. Lineage (NCBI taxonomy): Eukaryota > Viridiplantae > Streptophyta > Magnoliopsida > Poales > Poaceae > Secale > Secale cereale. Next base: position 106,976,017 of record LR738709.1, read on the forward strand.
AGTCTGGCGGAGGTTCAGATGCGGTTGTGTGAAGATGTACTTCAAGCTCTTGTGATCAGTGAAGATGTTGACTTTTCTGCCCAACAACAGATGTCTCCACGTAATCAAAGCATGTACCACAGCTGCTAGCTCGAGATCATGTGTGGGATAGTTCTTCTCACTTGGCTTGAGCTGACGAGAAGTGTATGCCACAATTCTCTTATCTTGCATAAGCACACCACCAAGACCTTGAAGAGAAGCATCACAGAATACTTCATAGGGCTTGGACTCATCTGGAGGAGTCAGAACTGGAGCAGAGACGAGCTTTTCTTTGAGAGTTTTGAATGCCACTTCACACTCTGGAGACCAAAAGTATTTGACATTCTTCTGAAGCAAGTTTGAAAGAGGCTTGGCAATCTTGGAGAAGTTCTCAACGAACCTTCTGCAATAGCTGGCAAGACCCAGAAAACTACGGAGTTGCTTGATGTTCTGAGGAGCTTCCCAGTTGACAATTGCTTCAACTTTCTCGGGATTTACCGCAATACCGTCAGCTGAGATGATATGGCCCAGGTACAAAACCTTATCGAGCCAAAACTCGCACTTGGAGAACTTGGCATAGAACTTATGCTCTCAGAGTCGATCAAGAACCAGACGTAAGTGCTTTTCGTGATCTTCTTCATTCTTGGAAAACACCAGAATATCATCCAGATACACAAGCACAAACTCGCCCGTATAGGGGTTGAAGATGTAGTGCATCATCCTCGAAAAGGTAGGAGGAGCATTGGCGAGACCAAAATACATGACAGTATACTCGTATGAACCGTAGCTCGTTCTGAAGGCCGTCTTGGGAATGTCCTCCTCGCGAATGCGAATTTGGTGATAGCCCATTCGGAGGTCGAGCTTAGAGAACACTTTAGCTCCTTTGAGCTGCTCGAAGAGTTCGTTGATGTTGGGGAGCAGATATTTGTTCTTTATTGTCTTCTTGTTCAATGGCCGGTAATCAACACAGAGACGCTCCGTGCCATCTTTCTTCTTGACAAATAAGACACCACAGCCCCAAGGAGACGTACTAGGCCTGATGAGACCCATACTCTCCTGTTTATCAAGCTGCTTCTTCAATTCCTTCAATTCATCCGGAGAGAGCTTATACGGACGCCTGCATGCTGGCTCAGTACCCGGCTCGAGTTCAATAACAAATTCCACCTGACGGTGTGGAGGCATGCCTGGAAGTTCTTCAGGAAAGACGTCTTGATATTCGTTCACCATCGGAATTTGAGATATGGCATTAATTTCGCCCTTATCATTGAGAGAGAAAAGCCTGATAGTGTTATCCCTTGAGGCAAAGATAATCACATCTTCATCAGGATGAGTCATCTTGACTTCCTTCTGTGCACAATCAATGTGAGCATCATGCTGAGAAAGCCAATCCATTCCGAGGATGAGGTCGATGTCAGAATTACCAAGAACCACCGGAGAAGCCAAAAATCGATAATCACCCATGTGAATAGAAACATCCGGAGCATATATACGAGAATGCATCAATCTACCCGGAGAAACAACTGATAACTCCCTTGGCAAACTTTTGATGTCCACATTATACTTGGATGCAAATGGTTGAGACATGAAAGAGCATGAAGCACCCGAATCAAACAACACTTTAGCAGGGATAGAGTTAACTGGAAGGTTACCCAAAATGACATCCGAAGAATTCTCCGCTTGCGCTGCACTCATCAGATTGACCCTTGCAGACTTTGGATCATGCCTGACAATAGCTGAACTCACAGGTGGAGGAGGTGGAAGACGCTTCGGATTCGGACATCTGTTGGCATAGTGACCTTTCTGAGTGCATTTGTTGCAAGTCACTTCTGAGAGAGGACGGAAATGAGAACCACTTTACTTGGAGCCTTGAGACTGAAACTGATTCTTTGACTTGTTGCTCGGGTTGGGTGGGTGGGAGAAACCACGTCCACCAGAGTTCTTGTTGCTGTTGGAGTTGTTGTAAGGAGCTCGAATCACTGGAGGAGGAGGAAGCCAGAATTTATGTTGTTTCGAGACCATCTGAGACGATGAGGAAGAGTGAACGGCATCTCGAATTCTCTTTTTAGAAGCCTCCATCTTGAGCTGAGCTGCTTCTTGTTTCAAAGCCATGTTATAGAACTTGTCGAATTCATCCGGCTCGAACAGAGTGAGAGCAAGTTGAAGTTCATCTTTCAGGCCTCCACGGAACTGGTAGATTTTGCTCTTGGCATCAGGAATGTCTTGCTTAGCATAGCGGGCGAGGTTTTGGAACTTGACATTATACTGATAGACTGTCATAGAGCCCTGCTTCAGGTTGCGGAATTGCTCACGCATACCCTCGATGACACTTGTAGGAATGTGGTGAGAGCGAAAGTCCTTGCAGAAATTCTCCCAAGAGATCACTTGACCTGGCCTGGAGTCTTTGTACTGCTGCCACCAGTCAGCTGCTTGGTCTTTGAGTTGGAAGGCTGCAAACTTCACATAATCCTCTTCTCTTACGTTACTGCACTCAAAATGCTTCTTTATGTCGGTTAACCAATCTTCAGCATCAAGAGGGTCGACACAGTAACTGAAAGCTTTTGGATTATTGGCCAAGAACTGGTTGAGAGTAGCATGGTGCTACTGGTTGAAGAAGTTGCCTTGATTCCCTGGAACACCCTGATTAGCTTGATTAGCTTGCATCTGTTGCATCATCTGCATCAACATCTGGGTGTTCTGAGTTGTAGTCTGCATAATCGCTCTCCAAGCCTCAGACGGAGGAGGAGGGGAAGGAGGACGGTCTGGAACCTCTTCACCCTCTGGGTTAGTGTTGGGAACCCTTTTCGGAGCCATCCTGAAAGAGATGACCACGAATCAGCAATTGATTGACAGAAGGTATAAGCTGAATCAATGGAATGAATTGCAACAAGTCTTCACAATAATCATTCGAACAATAGGAACGAATGAAATCATTCGAACAAGAGGAACGAATGAAATTCTCAGTTTAATGATAACATCAATCTTCACGAGAAGCCACATAGGGGACAAAAGGTAAAATAAGAAAAACAACAAGGTACGGATGGGAACAAACACAAGATAGGAGCTTCGTTCTAACATCTTTGTGTTGAAAGCATATGAATGCGTTACGAAAGGGTTTTGCAATGCCTGGATCAGCATAGCCAAGGACCCTTTAAGATGCAACTCCCGATCGGAACATCGGTCATAATACCACTTCACTCAATGTAGAACCCCGAACTCGCTAACCTGCATTCGTTGGAAGAATGCCTACGATCTACTGGATAAAACCCACCTATGAATTTCCGAAAGATTCCAGTTATGCAATCAGGTGTTGGGGATACACGGGAAGCACCGCGCAATCAACTCTAAACCTACATCCAGGTGTATCCATCCTTCAACACATAACCAGTCTTTCTCGGAAACTGTCTACCTCGGACCTTCGAAAAGCATCCACTATAACAAGCTATGGCAATACTCCCAAACTACCTCCCCAGTACTGGGTGATGTCGGGGTTATCTTGCCACTGGCCGTATAGGAGAGATTTTCGATGTCGGCCGTCTTAAGTATTTAGTACTGCCGCGATATGCTTGTGACGACAATACCCCGAAGCTCAACTCCCCGGGACACTGCCACAACCCCTAATGACAGGAGGCATCGAGAACAATATTCTCGTCACAAGAACATCGAAACAATCCCAGAATACTCGCGAGATTCCTAAAAAAAATTGGTGCATTTTTTGAAGATAGAAGAGACAAGAGTAGACGTCAGGAGTCCTCACCAGAGAGAAAGGGGATGAGAAGCAAAGAAATCCTACTCTCTGATATAATATAGGACTCAAAATATTTTCAGTGTGTGTCTAGACTCGACCGTCAACGATTCGATCAAACAGTGGGGGCTCCTAGGTCGGAGAAGGCTATGAATACCAACTTGTAATGCCCAGGATGGAGCTAAATCTCCTACGTGTCGAGGCACGACTTAAAGGCATAAGTCCAAGGGTCGAGGAGAGATTGAGGGAACGAACGGGATTCGAAGAAGCTGCTGGTTCGGCTGGTTCCTGCGGGAACTGGCCAAGTGGCTGAGGGGGAATGGCCAGATCTGAGAAAAAATAGGGGAAGGAGGAGGAAGAAGCTAGAGATGCCTAAAATAGACCTAGGGTCTAATATATAGCAGATCTGCTAGGTTTAGGGTTGTGGGGGTGTTTAGAGCCCTCCGATCGCGATCCGACGGGTCCGATCGCGGGGGAAGTTTAGATGGGCCTAGGAGAGGGTAGTGACTGCTGTGGGGGTGTTTCTAGGCCACAAGTGGATGCACTTTGGACCCACACGAATAACTGTTGGGATAGCAAACGGAGTCCAAACGCGACGAGATTTGAGAGGCGGGTTGCACACAACAAAACAACAACACACGACAAGTCTCGTGGCACACCGGCAACGTTACACGGCCAAACACCAAAGTAGGCCTACGGGACGTCACGGACACGTGAGGGAGCTCCGGAACGCGAAACGGACAACGGGAAGGAACGCGTGGAACCGGATGCAACCGTCAACGCAAAAGAAATGCAATGCACATGTCTATATGATATGAATGAATGCCACACACTCACACAACAAAACGACGAAAACCCGAAGACAAAGAACCCGGAATGGAAATAGATGAAGCCGGAGATATATTATATACCCAAAAGGGAAAGTATTACATCCGGGGCATTACAATACGCTCTTGCTCATCGAGTTGTTTCTTCAGCTCCTTCAACTCATCAGGAGAAAGGTTGTACGGACGCCGACATGCTGGCTCGGTACCGGGCTCGAGTTCAATGACGAATTCAACTTGACAGTGCGGAGGCATGCCTGGAAGCTCTTCAGGAAAAACATCTTCATACTCATTGACCACCGGAATTTGAGAGATGGCATTAATCTCTCCCTTGTCATTGAGAGAGAATAGCCTGATTGTGTTATCTCGAGAGGCGAAGCTAATCACGTCTTCATCAGAATGAGTAATCTTGACTTCCTTATTTGCACAATCAATTTTTGCATCATGCTTGGAAAGCCAATCCATCCCAAGAATAAGATCAATGTCGGAGTTACCGAGAATAAGCGGAGAAACCAAAAAACTGTAATCACCCATGTGAATAGATATATCCGGAGCGTACAAACTAGAATGCATCTGTTTCCCCGGAGAAGTAATTGCTAATTGCCTTGGTAAAGCCACTGTGCTCACATTATGCTTGGATGCAAATAGACATGACATGAAAGAATGTGATGCACCAAAGTCAAACAAAACTTTAGCTGGTCTAAGGTTGATTGGAAGGTTACCAAGTATCACATCTGAAGAATTCTCCGCTTGAGATGCATTCATCATATTCACTCTTGCAACCTTGGGATTGTGCTTGACAATAGCAGTGCTGACAGGTGGAGGAGGCGGAAGGCGCCTTGGGTTGGGACACTTGATAGAATAATGACCCTTCTGAGTGCACTTGTTGCACACCACTTCTGAGAGAGGACGGTGATAAGGACCACTTGACTTCGAAGCTTGAAAGTGATTCTTGGACTGATTGCTTGGGTTGGTTGGGTGGGAGAAACCACGGCCACCAGAGTGCTTGTTGTTGTTGTTGTTGGGAGGGCGGAGCACTGCAGGAGGTGGAAGCCAAAACTTCTGCTGCTTTGCGACCACTTGGGAAGAAGAGGAGGAGTTGACAGCATCTCTGATCCTCTTTTTGGAAGCTTCAACCTTGAGCTGGGCTGCCTCTTGCTTAAGGGCCATGTTATAGAATTGATCAAATTCATCCGGCCCAAACAAGGTGAGAGCTAGTTTGAGTTCATCCTTCAGACCACCACGGAACTGATAAATCTTGCTCTTGGAATCTAGGATGTCTTGCTTGGCCTAGCGAGCGAGATTCTGGAACTTGACATTGTATTGATAGACGGACATGGTGCCTTGCTTCAGGTTACAGAATTGCTCACGCATGCCTTCGGTGACACTAGTTGGAATGTGGTGAGAGCAGAAATCCTTGCAGAAGTCAGTCCACGAGATTTCACGTCCACCTCTGGAATCTTTGTACTGTTGCCACCAATCAGCGGCTTGGTCCTTGAGTTGGAAGGCGGAAAACTTGACATAATCCTCAGGTCTTACGTTACTGCATTCAAAGTGCTTCTTGATGTCTGTTATCCAGTCTCCAGCATCTAGCGGATCCACACAGTAACTGAAAGACTTCGGTTGGTTTGCCAGGAACTGGTTGAGTGTAGCAAAGTGAGGTTGGTTGAACAGATTGCCTTGGCCTTGGTTCCCATGACCACCTTGATTTGCTTGAATGTTCTGCATCATTTGCATAAGCATCTGGGTGTTCTGGTTTGTCGCTTGCATAATTGCTCTCCAGGCCTCAGACGGAGGAGGAGGGGAAGGAGGACGATCAGGAACTTCTTCACCCTCTGGGTTAGCATTGGGAACCTTCTTAGGAGCCATCCTGAATGAGATGACAACTATTAGCCATTGATTGAAAGAAATAAGCTGAATCAACGGCTAGAACTTGCAACATAAGTCTTCACAAGAACATCCGAATAAAATGAACGAATGTAATCCAGGGTTCAATTGTACAACAATCTTCTCGAGAAGCCACTTGGGAGAACAAAAGGTAAAATAAAAACAACAAGGAGCAGATAGAACAAATACAAGATAGGAGCTTCGTCCCACATGTTCATGCTGAAAGCTCATGGAACGTGTTACAAAAGGGTTTTGCAATCCCCGGATCAGCATAGCCAAGGACCCTTTAAGATGCAACTCCCGATCGGAACAAACGCCCATAAAACCACTTCACTTAATGTAGAATCCCGAACTCCATATCATGCATTCGTTGGAAGAATGCCTACGAACTACTAGATGAACCCACCTATTAATTTCCGAAAGTTTCCAGTTATGTAATCAGGTGTTGGGGATACACGGGAAGCACCGCGCACTCAACTCTAATCCTACATCCAGCTGTATCCATCCTTCAACACATAACCAGTTATTTCCGAAAACCGTTTACCTCGGACCTTCGAAACACATCTGCTATACAATCTATGCTAATACTCCCGAACTACCTCCCCAGTACTGGGTGATGTCGGGGTTATCTTGCCACCAACCGCATAGAAGAGTTTTCGATGTCGGCCGTCTTAAGTATTCCAAAACTGATGCGATAGATTTGTGACGACAACACCTCGGAGCTCAACTCCCCGGGACACTGCCACAACCCCTAATGATAGGAGGCATCGAGAACAATGTTCTTGTCACAAAGACATCGGAACAATCCAAACAATACTCGCGTGATCCAAAAAAATAGTGAATTTTTTAGAGTAGAAGAGATAAGTAATCGTCAGGAGTCCTCACCAGAGTGAAAAAGGGATGAGGAGTAAAAGAAATCCTACTCTCTGATATATATATATATAGGACTCAAAACATTTTCAAGTGTGTGCCTAGACTCAACCGTCAACGATTCGATCAATCAGTGGGGGCTCCTAGGTCGGAGAAGGCTCTGATTACCAACTTGTAATGCCCAGTATGAGATTATACCTCCTACGTGTCGAGGCACGACTTAAAGGCATAAGCTCATACTAGAATGATCTCAAGTATGATATCTTTGTACGACTCATGTAAAAGAGGGATGAAATTGCAAAAGAGTAGTTGGCTTACACTCGCCACATCACACAATACATTACATAAACAATCATCATCCAAATAACATCAGAGTCCGACTACGGACGAAGATCCAAATGAAAGATACCATAAATAACACAAGGTCCCGATCATAACATCCTAGTAAGAGCCCTACTGATCCTCTGGATAAGACACGTAGTATCGCCCACGTTCTTCGTCGAACTCCCAGTACAACTCTGAACCACCAGCTGTGTAGTTCACCATGGTACCTGCATCTGGTGTTGTGTAGAATCTGTGAGCCACGGAGGACTCAGCTATCCCGTTCCCGGGTAGCAAAACTATCTAAGTCTTGGGTGTGGAATAAGGCTGAAGAACAAGGTTGCAGCTGCACTAGCACTAGCTTACGTGTTGAGAGCGAGAAGAGAAGTGCCAACGATCGTCAAAGTGATCACAAAGTGATCCTATCTAAGCACGTCAAACATAACCCCACCGAGTTCACTTCCCGAACCCCTTCGGAAAGCGACCGTCACGGTTACTCACGCTGGTAGTGGATTATGATCATAGTGTCAAGTTTTCTACAACCGAATATTAACAAATTCCCATCTGCCACATAACCGCGGGCATGGCTTTCAAAAGATCAAATCCCTGCAAGGGTGTCCCAACTTAGCCCATCACAAGCTCACGATCTGCGGAGTCGCAACTCCAAGGTGGGAAGACCCGAGTATTCTCGTAATCTCGTGCTCAAGATATTCCGACAAAGGTAAAACTAATCCAGCAAGTCCTCCCGGTGTGCCGACACCCTGATAGTAGCCGCGCGTATCTCGTCTCAGGCCACGACCACATGGGCGATTCTACAGGTTTTTACCAGCCCTAGAGTTTCCTCGAGGTGGCCCCGCAGAACCCCCAATTTGGACCAACACTCATGTGGAGCACTGGACCGGGTTGTTGATTAAGAAAACGGTTTATAACTCCCTATGCAAGTTTTAGTTGTTAGGCAAATGTAAAACCAAAGTTGGGCCTTGCTGGAAAAGCTTTAGCGCTAAGCGGGTTATCGAGGGGGGCCCATAAACCCCAACCGTGTTAGGACGCGAAATCAAGGAACATAACACCGGTTTAAACGGTTCCTAGGGAGGCATGAGTGGAACAAAACACCAAGCAAAGGCTTAGCCTTCCACCCATTACCAAGTATATAGATGATTTAGTTTTAACAGATTAAATAGTGTGATATCCCAACAATACTTCAACATGAAGCAAAGAATCTTTGAATCTTCTCCTGCAACTAACAATGCTATAAGAGGGGCTGAGCAAAGCTTACGTAGCCAATCAAAGGTTTGCTGTAACACCCCAAAATTTTGGTTTGGTTTTTACCAAATTCTTTATTTGATTTAAAGGAGGTTATTTGAAATTTTCCTTTTGAGAGACACTCCTTCCCAAATTTTTGCTTCTGACAAATCTTTTTGAGCCCTTCTCAATTTTTGGTTCTGGTCATGAGGATCTTTCTACTTATGTGGGTTCAACACAAATACTCTTGGATTGTTTTGGCAAATTCTTTTGTTAAAAAGTATTCCTATCATTTTTGGATTTATCCCTCCCTATTCAAAATTTCACCCTTGCCATGACCTATGTTGAAAACTTCCTCCCAAAGCCTTCCTCCCTACCTTGGGTCAAGTCAAGCATCAATTCCAACAACTTTCAACTTTCCCTAGTTTTTATTTCTATTTATTTAAACCCCAAAATCTTTTTCTGTCATTTATTTGGACCTTAGTAGTTTACAAAGGAACTACTAGATCTCTTTTGAATCTTGGCCCCAAATAAATTCCTAGGGCTAGTCCTTAGTACCCTCAACTCATATCCATCAAGACCTACTGGTCATCAGTTCAAAATTTTCAAAATATGCTTGCTGCAAGTTTGGAGCAGATTTGCTAATTTTGATGAATTTCATTCTTTCTTCTTTCCAAAAATTCTGGGGAAATTCATGCAGCCTCCAGATGCATCAAGAGACCCCCTCACCAAGTCCCAGCTCAAGAAAAATCTTCCACATGCATCAAACATTTCATCAAGCACCTTACATGCACTGTTCCTGTTAAGTTTCAGGATTCAGTGTTGAGCTTCAGTCGTCGGTGTCGTTTTCTTCAGTCGCCCGTCGCCAATCTCGCCAGTGCCTCGCTTGGCCTCTTGCTCACTGCTCCCCCTCCTTATCCGTGCGCCGCATGGTCGGTTGGCTGGGCGTGGGCATCGGTGATGAGCCGTCCCGTCGTCTCCGGCGAGTGCAGCGGCGACAGTACCGCCTGTGGCGGCCGTCAGGGGTGAGCCCTGCAGTACGGCGCCGCTCCGCACCGCCCAAACCACCGGTGGCCTCCGTGTGTCCATCTCCCCCCCTGAGCACGCTGCAGAACCGTCGCCGTGGCCTGAGGAGCGCAGAGCGCGCTCTCTGCCGCCGACGAGCCCGTGAGCTCCGTTCCGTCGAAACCGCGGAGCAGGCCAAATACGACCGAGCTTAGGCATGGAATGGAGCCAGTGGACCAATCCGGAGATGCCCTGTCACCTAAACTACCCGACCGACCAGTGCCTCGCCGTAATCCCTCGCCGGAGATATCTCGCTCACGGCACCGCCCTCGCCCGCCTATAAATAGGACCCCCGAGACGCTGTGAAGCCACCGCATCCACCACACCCCACCACAGCCTCGCCAAAACCCCTCAGAGGGCCTCGGGAGAGTCTTCTTCCCCGACTCCGGCCGCCCCGATCCGCTTCGGGCTCCGGCAAGATCCGCGCTGGTGAGAGCACCCCCGCTGCCCAAACTCTGCCAGTGACCTCCTAGCCGACCAACTCTCCTAACCCAAGGCTTAATTTGTAGTCAGAAGCCCCCTCCGGTGAGACCCATCATCGCCCGACGCCGCCGTCCGCCGTAGAGGAAGTCGCCGTCGCTGTGGTGCCTCCCGTCAGTTCCTTCCACCACCCACCGACGCGGAAGAACCTCCTGAACACGCCGGTACTTCCCTCCCTCTCTGCCTCGCAGCGGTTCGTCGCCGGCGATCACCGCAGGTCTCTCGCGCCGGCGAACTCTGTTTTCCCCTTTCAAACCTGACATGCGGGACCCCCCTGTCAGCCTCCCCCTCTTATTCGAAACGTTTTCTGGAAGCGCCTTCGGGCAAAGTACGCTTTCCTTTCGGCTTGGCGTATTTCATCCGAAGCGTTTTCTATCTATTCAAACTACCCCCTGGATAGTTTCTGTTTCATTACAGACTAGTCCCTGGGTTTGTTTTCTTTATAACTTTTAAACTAAAAAGGATTTTTAGTTGATTCCTTTTCTGTCATCTTCATAACTCTGCCTAGTTTTTTATCATATTTATTTGAAAAATATTTGGAATACTTTTTGCGCACGCACGTATTTACGTAGTATTCGGTTCCTTTTTATACCGTAGATACCGAAGGAGGTGACGGAGCCGCAAACTTCGCCGAGCTAGACTCCGACTACTCCGAACCAGGCAAGCATGTTTGAACCTTTGATATGACGAGTGTTTTTCATGTTTGCTAGTGTGGTTTTCTTAAGGCATGTTTATATAAGCATTTGGTGTATGTTATATTCCATGCACGGTAAGTTGCAAGTGAGCTACAAAACTTGATGAGATCATTTGATGGAGAACAGCCTGATCATGTGGTGGCATGATAAGATGTAAGCTGGTATTGTTGGAGCATGCCAGTTCTACATCAACTTTTTAACTACGGTGTTGACGTGGGCCAAGTCTCGATCCCGTCCTTTTTCCTTTTTGTGCTACCACATGTTTTCTGCAAAGAATACGGTTTAGTAAGTTGCAAACCTCTTTCCTGGTACACACCAAATAGAGAGGCCGTGATGAAGGTTCCATGGCCCTGGATTAAAGCCGTCATCCGGTCAGGGGGCATGGGTGTTTCCGGTTGGGACCGAGAGGGGGGCACCCCTTAGAGCGCGCGGTATAAATTTGATCCCATGCTATTCGAGGAGTGGCCTCCCCGCCTCAAGAGTTTTCGTGAACGTTGCCTAGGGTGATTCCTGGCAGCGGAATGTGGAATGGGTGTGTACTGGTTAGATGTGTTTTCTTCTAAAATGCCGTGAACGGAACTAGTCCTTGGTGACTACTGAAATCCGTTGGCTGTGGTAAGGTACAAACTCTGCAGAGTCAAAACCATTCGCATAATCAAGTCCTTGGTCAAGGACGTTGGTTAGCAGATCCGTGTCAGTCTCAGTGTCAGTTTCTGTAGAATTAATACTTCTGACAAGGGTAAACCCGGTTGATCGTTACTTCTGTGAATGGACTAACCCGTTTCCTTTTATGTGCCGAGTATTCCTTAGGATGGTGCTACCTCCAGGAACTACTCAAATTTTTCCTTGTTTGATATAAGCCCTTTATGTGATGTCGCTCAGACGTCCGACTGTGGCATTCTTATTATTTACTTTTGATATAAGCCCTTTATGTGATGTCGCTCAGACATCCGACTGTGGCATTCTTGTTATTTACTTTTGATATAAGCCCTTTATGTGATGTCGCTCAGACGTCCGACTGTGGCATTCTTGTTATTTACTTTTGATATAAGCCCTTTATGTGATGTCGCTCAGACGTCCGACTGTGGCATTCTTGTTATTTAC
>LR738709.1:106997251-107071128 GCA_902687465.1 Secale cereale
GTTATTTACTTTTGATATAAGCCCTTTATGTGATGTCGCTCAGACGTCCGACTGTGGCATTCTTGTTATTTACTTTTGATATAAGCCCTTTATGTGATGTCGCTCAGACGTCCGACTGTGGCATTCTTGTTATTTACTTTTGATATAAGCCCTTTATGTGATGTCGCTCAGACGTCCGACTGTGGCATTCTTGTTATTTACTTTTGATATAAGCCCTTTATGTGATGTCGCTCAGACGTCCGACTGTGGCATTCTTGTTATTTACCTTTGATATAAGCCCTTTCTGCGGTGTCGCCCTGACGCCCGACTGTGGCATGATTATTCTATTTTACCTTTCGAGGCGTCGCTCCAGACACCCGATCGGTCTTCCGCTATTTATTTATCTTGCAACGCTAATTAAGTTACTTACGTGAACATTACTGCTCGTGTGCATCATGTTTGCATTTGTTATATCTTATGTCCAAACTGTCTTGCGAGTACATTCAAAGTACTCACCTGGCTTGTTGATTTGGCCAGATGTTGACGAAGGCGATCTTATGGATGAAGAGTTCGATAGCGAGTCCGACGCCTAGAGGAGTCCCAGTCAGTCCCTTGCGATCCTGGAGTTGGTCACTTGTATTATATACGCTTCCGCCACCATAATAAAATCATCAAGCCTCACTCCGACGCTTGATGAGTGTAAGATATTGGAGTCACGCCACCCACACCACTGTGACATATCCACTTCCACCATATCCGCGAGTTAGTAGTTATGCCACCATATCCAGTTGTGTCATATCCGCCTCTATGCATAATATTGGCGGGCTTGTAATAAATTGTTGGGCAATCTTCAGCTCAACCCTGTATAATATTTAGCACTTCTGGATTTTCTGTATCAAGGATTTGTCTACCAGTATGGAGGATTTCTCTATACTAGTTTGATGAAAGGGGCGATTTTTCAATAAGTGTTTTATTGGAAAACCGGTCCTGACATTTGCTAGGTTGGGTGGTTAGAGAGATTCATGGCTACAATAGGAGGCTGACAAACAAACATGGGCATCGAGGCAATAAGCTAAAGAGCGAGACATCTAGCAATAGGCAAAGATAGTAATGATATCTAGGTCAGGTCATCTTGCCTGTTGAATCGTAGGAGGGAACGTAATCTTGCTCCTCACATTCAACCTCGGTAGAAACCTCGTTCTCAGTATCTTCACCAGGCTCTAACCAAACACAACAATGCACAACGGAACAAAATCAATCAACATGCAGTGCTCAATCACATGATGCATGAACATGAAGCATGTGAACAAGGAAAGACATTATGCATGGCTTAGGGTCACAAGAATGCAATACATCACCAACAAACAAGATCAACCACACATGTAAAATAAGTAAAGTAACAACTTAGCAAGTTTATGTAGTTTATTAACAAGCAACCAACAAGGTTCTTAAAAGGTTGGTTAACATGGCAAGGGTGCACTTAACATAACAGCAACATGCTTGCATATTTAAATGGGCTGGAATTAATTACAACAATATCCAGAAAATCCCATATTCATTTATTTGCATTTGGGACAGATTTGCAAAACTTCTGTGAAAGAGTTGTCAAACATACTAAACATCAGCACCAAAATATTCTACACATTTTTCAACCCCAAATGCATATAAAGTTTGTTAAATTTGGAGTAGTAGAGAATTAGTTATGAATTTTGCAAGTTTTAGCATATTTAAATCAAATTTAAATTCAAACAGCATTTAAATGTTTTTAAACATGGCAGCAAGTGACATATTCATAATCTACACAAAATTCTAAGCACTTTTCATATTGGGCTCATATTCATATGAAGCATAAATATGCAGATATTAATTGACACAGAAAAACAGAAAATAAAAACAAAAACAAAAAAAGAAAATAAAACAAATAGGCGCCAGGTCTAAATTGACCCAGGCCCAGCTAGCCTTAGTCATTGACAAGGGGGGGCCAGGCGAGCTGAGCTGGTGAGCGGGTGCGCGCGGGGGCTAGAACTGCCGCTGTGAGGCTGGCAGGTGGGGCCTACCTGTCAGCCTCAGGCGAAAACTAAAAATGGGCGAAACGCCACTGCGCCCGCGAGGGACCGAACCCGCGCCTTTCTGACGAAACTGATGGAGACACACCACTAAGCCACTGCATCGAACTTGACAGATAGGATGCAGCTTATCTGAAGAATATAACACAACAGCAGAACAAGGGAGCGTTGGCCCTCGTCGGAGCATGCTCGTCGGAGCTGCTCCGGCGACCACTAGGCACAGCAGAGGGGTGCGAGAGGGAGCAGGAGGAGTCCTGCATCCAAACAAACTACTAGCAGCGCCTAAGGGGCACTGCATCACCGGCGACGAGCAATTACAGCACGGCGGCGACGAGACGACGGCGAAGCGATGCAAGGCACTGGGCGGCACGGCGACTGCACAGGGAGGTTCTACGCATCTAGGCGAAGCTAACGGGCACCACAGCGAGGGATAGAGAGGTCGGAGCACTCACCGGCGATGAGGTCCGACGGCGGCACGGTCGGACGCTCGTGGAACTACGGCCAAGAGCATGCGCAAAAAGGGAAAAAGGGCTTGGGGAGAGAGAGGAGCTCACCACGAGCACGACGGTGTGCTCGGCTGGCCCTGGCGTGGACGGAGTTGACGACGGCGTGTCTCGAACAGCTCCGGCCACCGTAGGGGAAGAAGAGGAAGAAGCGCTTGATGGAGAGGCACTCGTGTCCGTGTAGTTGTCGTAGTGGAAGAAGAGGACGTCGTGGAAGAAGCTGGACAACGTTGGCGAGGCCGAGGACGACGCGGAGCTCGCCGGTGATGCGAGGTTGCTCTCAGATGCGCTCGGGCGTCGACGGTGGCGGCAGATCAGGGGAATCCCAGCTCTCCAGACGGCGAGAGCGGAAAGGGAAGACCTAGGGGAAAGTGGTGGACATGATCTGGGTTTAAAAGCGGGGCTCGGCACACGGCCTCGACGTCCGTGAGCTGACGGCGTGACAATGAGCGCGGCGTGCTCTGCTTTTCTGACGGAGGAAGACGGAGGCGAGGGATATGTGACGCTGACTGGTGGGGCCACGCGCTCAGTGTGGCTACGGCGCGACTGCTGCGCCTGTAGCTGGGCCTGCGTGGAGATGGGCTCGCTGCACTGCGGGCGGAGAGGGAAGTGGGCCTCGGGGGAGAGGGAGAAAGGGAGAGGCCCAGGTTGTGCTGCTGGCTGCTGCTCTGCTTTTCTTTTCTTTTTATTTCTTCAGACAGAAAAAGAAAAGAATGCACAGAAATAAAGAAGAAGAACTAGGGGAAAAGAAAAATACCCCTAAGCTGAGTGAATTATGCTCTATTTAAATAAAATGACTTGGACATTTTTAGAGGCAGAAAAATAAAAGGAGTTTGAATATAGGTCAAACTCTTGATATTTTAAAACCCAACCAAATCATATTCAAATGAGATGATATTTGGTGGAGAGGTTGCTCACATGGGGGAAGTTTTAAACGAGAAGGAAGAACCACTATGGCACTTGCTAGGTGGCTTGCAAAATAGATCAAAGAAGAGGCCATAAAGAAAGAAGGAGAAGAATAAGAAGAAACAGAAGAAGAAAGAAGAAGAGGAGGAGGGGTAGTGTTTTAGCTAAGATAGCTTGAACCCACACACAACATACATCACGAGGTCTCAACAATGCACAAAAGAAATTAAACTATGATGCCATGATGACATGATGATGAGCATTGCAAGGATGCAAAAATAATAAAAGGTATGCAATGCAAATAAAATAAAAGAGAAGGACCCCCAAGGATAATGACAAGGATCAAAGAGGAAGCTTTATTGCCATTATAGGAAAGTGTTACATTTGGGGCATTACAGGTGCGGCCAGCCCTAGTGGGCTGCCTCTCTCTTTTCCCTCATGGCCCACTATGGCCCATACTCCCCCGGGGGGTTCCGGTAACCCCTCCGGTACTCCGGTTTTATCCGATAGCACCCGTAACACTTCCGGTGTCCGAATCTAGTCGTCCAATATATCAATCTTTATGTCCCGAACATTCCGAGACTCATCGTCATGTCCGTGATCTTATTTGGGACTCCGAACTACCTTCGGTACATCAAAACTCATAAACTCATAATACCGATCGCATCGAACGTTAAGCGTGCGACCCTACGGGTTCGAGAACTATGTAGACATGACCGAGACTCATCTCTGGTCAATAACCAATAGCAGAACCTGGATGCTCATATTGGTTCCTACATATTCTACGAACATCTTTATTGGTCAAACCGCATAACAACATACATTGTTCCCTTTGTCATCGGTGTGTTACTTGCCCGATATTCGATCGTCGGCATCACTATACCTAGTCAATCTCGTTACCGGCAAGTCTCTTTACTCGTTCCGTAATACATCATCTCGTGACTAACTCATTAGCCGTTTGCTTGCAAGGCTTATTACAATGTGTATTACCGAGAGGGCCCAGAGATACCTCTCCGATACTCGAAGTGACAAATCCTATTCTCGGTCTATGCCAACACCACAAACACCTTCGTAGACACCTGTAGAGCATCTTTATAATCACCCAATTACGTTGTGAAGTTTGATAGCACACAAGGTGTTCCTCCAGTATTCGGGAGTTGCATAATCTTATAGTCGAAGGAACATGTATAAGTCATGAAGAAAGCAATAACAGTAAAACTAAACGATCATAATGCTAAGCTAACGGATGGGTCTTTTCCATCACATCATTCTTCTAATGATGTGATCACATTGATCAAATGACAACTCATGTCTATGGTTAGGAAATATAACCATCTTTGATTAACGAGCTAGTCTAGTAGAGGCATACTAGGGATTCTCTGTTTTGTCTATGTATTCACACATGTACTAAGTTTCCGGTTAATACAATTATAACATGAATAATAAACATTTATCATGATATAAGGAAATATAAATAACAACTTTATTGTTGCCTCTAGGGCATATTTCCTTCAGTCTCCCACTTGCACTAAAGTCAATAATCTAGTTCACATCACCATGTGATTTAACACCAATTGTTCAC
This sequence comes from Secale cereale, assembly GCA_902687465.1. Taxonomy (NCBI): domain Eukaryota; kingdom Viridiplantae; phylum Streptophyta; class Magnoliopsida; order Poales; family Poaceae; genus Secale; species Secale cereale. The sequence continues at coordinate 107,002,288 of LR738709.1, forward strand.
ATCCTCATGCGATTTAACACTTTATAGTTCACATCGCCATGTGAACAATACCCAAAAGGTTTACTAGAGTCAATAATCTAGTTCACATCGCCATGTGATTAACACCCAAAGAGTACTAAGGTGTGATCATGTTTTGCTTGTGAGAGAACTTTAGTCAATGGGTCTGCCACATTCAGATTCGTATGTATTTTGCAAATTTCTATGTCTACAATGCTCTGCACAGAGCTACTCTAGCTAAATGCTCCCACTTTCAATATGTATCCAGATCGAGACTCAGAGTCATCCAGATCGGTGTCAAAGCTTGCATTGATGTAACTCTTTACGACGAACTCTTTATCACCTCCATAACCGAGAAATATTTCCTTAGTCCTCTAAGGATAATTTTGCCCGCCGTCCAGTGATCTACTCCTAGATCAAAATTGTACTCCCTTGCCAAACTCAGGGCAAGGCATACAATAAGTCTGGTATACAGTATGGCATACTTTATAGAACCTATGGCTGAGGCATAGGGAAAGACTTTCATTCTCTCTCTATCTTTTGCCGTGGCCGGGCTTTGAGTCCTACTCAAATTCACACCTTGCAACACAGGCAAGAACTCTTTCTTTAACTGTTCCATTTTGAACTACTTCAAAAAACTTGTCAAGGTATGTACTCATTGAAAAAACTTATCAAGCATCTTGATCTTTCTCTATAGATCTTGATGCTCAATATGTAAGCAGCTTCACCGAGTTCTTTCTTTGAAAAACTCTTTTCAAACAGTCCTTTATGCTTTCCAGAAAATTCTACTCCCTCTGTTCACTTTTATAAGGCGTTGAAGACTTTCAGACAGTGTGCAATCAGCACATTTTCAGTTGTCTGAAACGACTTACAAAAGTGAACAGAGGGAGTACATCATTTCCGATTGACAATTTGTCATTCACATATACTTATCAGAAAGGTTGTAGTGCTCCCACTCACTTTCTTGTAAATACAGGCTTCACCGTAAGTCTGTATAAAACTCTATGCTTCGATCAACTTATCAAAGCGTATATTCCAACTCCGAGATGCTTGCACCAGTCCATAGATGGATCGCTGGAGCTTGCACATTTTGTTAGCACCTTTAGGATTGACAAAACATTCTGGTTGCATCATATACAACTCTTCTTTAATAAACCCATTAAAGAACGTAGTTTTGTTCTCCATTTGCCAGATTTCATAAAATGCGGCAATTGCTAACATGATTCGGACAGACTTTAACCTTCGCTATGAGTAAGAAAATGTGATGCCCCAAGACCGACGCTCCAGAAGACTTCCTAATGTTCCGAGTTTTGCCGTGTGTTTCATTTGTGCTTGCTCTTTTTTTTGCATTGCATCATGTCATCATGCCATCATGGCTTTTAATCTTTTGCATCTCAACTAAATAAATTGTGTGGATCTTCGATCCATTTAAATCGAGGGAAGGATGACTTTTCTTTATAACATATACCCCCTTTTTAGGTAGCTATTATAATAATTATTCCATTATTTGGAATCACCAAAACACACTTGCAAATAATTTCGAGCCTTTCTGCTTCAAGTTTGGTCTCCAAACTTTGCCCTAAATTATTTCTTCAGTTTCCCGAGCTCGACCAAAAATCTCAACATTTTTGGACTTATCAAGCACCCAATTCCTATTCAATCCATTTGAATTATATTCAAATGAATTCGAATTCAATTCTTCAATCTTGGCCACTTCTATTTTCCATGGATCGTTCACATTTTTACGAGTTCGGGAAAATTAACCTCATGCCCTAATTCCATCCCTAACCTCTCTTTCTTTTCTCTACTCTTCTCTGTTTTGTTTTTTTAGAAAGAGTAGAGAGAGAGAGGTAGTCTAGCTGGGCCGCCCAGCAGCCCAACCGCAGCAGCCAGGCCCAACGGCCCAACTTCCCCAAGGCCTTCTATAGCCCGGCCCCCCTACCTACTCCTAACCCTAGGACGAGCCTCTCCCTCTCGTCCTCCCTCCGCCGCCGCACACCCCTCTCGCTCTTTCCCTCGCCCGTCTCCCCGCTCTCTCCCATCGATCTCTCCCTCTCCCTCCCGTCAGCTCCCTCGGGTGCCGAACCCCACCACCACCTTGCACCCGCGTCTCCTCCTCCCTCCTACCGCCAAGTGTAGCCGCCGCTACCTCCCCGCTGCCAGCGATGGCCATCGCTCGCGCCTCCGCGCTGTAGTGCACGACCTCCTCCCCGAGCCATCCCGCGCCCCTCCGCCCTGCTCCTCCGCGCGTCTCCTGCGAGCGCCGGCCAACCTCCACCTCAGCCGCATCCCCGCCGTGCCGCCATGCTCCAGTGGCACCCGCGCCCTCAAGCTCTCGCCGTCGTGTACGATCGCTGCCGGCGAACGCGACCAGAGTCGCGCCTCCATTCCTCGTCGGCCTTCCACAGCAAGTCGTCGCGTCCCTGACCCTGCTTCACCTCGCCGTCACCTCTCCTGCTCCGCCACCGCCGCCGCGCCATGCCGGCGAATGCCACAGCCAACATCTCCGGCAGCCTCGTGCCCGCCATGGCGTCCTTGATGTTGCTTCGTTTTGGACCGTCAAGACCGGCAAGTCCAACCAGCACCGATGCCGAACGACTACCGTCACGTGACCCGAACACCTACGGAAACTTGAACGGCTACAAAAACGTGTACCCCTACGTCAACGACGACCCTGACGCCCCGTGTACCCCTATCGCCGCCAAGACCGGCAAGCTCAAAGACCCTAAGTACCACGACATCGACAACCCGTCAAGTTTGACTACGCCAAGTTCAACGATGCACCAAGTACCTCGACGACGAATGACTACTTCCTCTCCGATGTCGTGTATCGCAACTACCTCCAAGTTCCTCTACGAAAACGTGTACGACTACTTCCATGAGGAGATGAATACGACTACGAAACGTGAACGCCTACTTCCACTACGAACCACGAGTACCACTACTTCCCTCGACGAACTCGATCCGCTTCAAAGCACACGCTCCAAAGGTATACCGTCGAAGCGATGCCCGTGAACGAATGTGTGATGTATGAGATGCACCTTATGTTTGTCTCGAGTCCGAATTGTTGGTGCACGTTGCCCTCGTTTGCCTTGCCACCGACATGTGGGAACCCGGTATCCGGGAGCATCCCACCATCTTACATGACACGCTCACGCCACCCTTCTTTTGCATCGGCATCTCAATGAGTTTCGGCATCGGAACGTTGATGTGGCACCGTTCCCGTTTTCTCCGCCATGACACACCTTTCCTTCCGTCGTGGCGACAAATGCTTCATATCATCTTCATGTCAACTTTTAACTAAAAATTGCATAAAACTTGCATTTGTCATCCGCATCATGTTAACCACATTTAAATGGTTCACATTGTTGTTTGCTTAAGAAATACTAAATATGACATGGGGATTTTCCGGAATTGTTATTTGTTATTTTCGGCCTCATTTAAAATGACTAGATGGTGTAGTTTTTCTCATGGTTCACCTCTTGCCATGTTTAATAAAAACATTTAAACTTGTTGGGCTCATAATGAGATCAAACTAAATAATCTAATGTGGTGTTTCATCAATATGCAACTCGTTGCATATTGAGCTCCACTTAACTTGTAGTGTTGTTGAGATCTTTACCATGCCATGCATATTTAAACCGGACATGCATCATACTTGTTTGTGCATCATGCCATGGTTATGATATGTGTGTTTACCGTGTTGTTTGCTTCTTTCCGGTTTGCTTCCCTCGTTAGCTTCGGTTTCGCTCCGGAGTTGTGAGGACTCGTTCGACTACCACTGTTTGTCTAATTCATGGACCCGTTCTTCTTCCTTGCGGAATCCCAGGCAAGATGACCATTCCCTGATATCACCTCTATCTTTGCCTATGCTAGTTGTCTCGCTCTTTAGATATGCCTCGATGCCTATTCCTGTTTGCAGCCTCCTATTGTTGCCATGAAACCTCTAACCTTTGACACCTTCCCAGCAAACCGTTGTTTGGCTATGTTACCCGCTTGCTCAGCCCCTCTTATAGCGTTGTTAGTTGCAGGTGAAGATGAAGATTGCTCCATGCTGGAACTTGTTGTTGGAATATCACAATATCTATTGAATATATTAACACACCTATATACTTGGCAATGGGTGGAAGGCTTGGCCTTTTCCTCGGTGTTTTGTTCCACTCATGCCACCTTAGGAACCGATAAACCAGTGTTATGTTCCTTGATTTTGCATTCCTATCACGGTTGGGGTTTATGGGACCCCTCGATAATTTGCACTGCTTAAAGCTTTTCCAGCAAGGCCCAACTTTGGTTTTAATTTGCAACATAATAAAAAACTTAATTAATTAATTGCATAGGCGGTCATGTCCCCGGGTTTTTAATTCTACATAACAGGGGGGCCAGTGCTGATGGTGTTGGTCCCAAACGGGCAGACTGCAGGGCCACCACGGGGAAACTCGAGGATTGGCTCCCGTAGGCTTTCCCATCTGGTCGTGGCCTGAGACGAGATACACGCGGCTACTATCAGGGTGTCGGCACACTGGGAGGTCTTGCTGGATTAGTTTTACCTTTGTCGAAATATCTTGAGCACGGGATTCCGAGGATACTCGGGTCATCCCAATTTGGAGTTGCGACTCCGCAGATCATGAGCTTGTGATGGGCTAAGTTGGGACACCCCTGCAGGGTTTGATCTTTCAAAAGCCGTGCCCGCGGTTATGTGGCAGATGGGAATTTGTTAATATTCGGTTGTAGATAACTTGACACCATATTCATAAGAATACATACCTGTGTGAGTAACCGTGATGGTCTCTTTCCGAAAGGCTTCGGGAAGTGAACACGGTGGGGTTATGTTTGATCGTGAGTAGCTAGGATCACTTCTTGATCAACTTGACGACCGTTGGCACTTGTTCTCTTCTCGCTCTAAACTCGTAAGCTAGATGCTTAGTGCTTGCTGCAGACACTTTTATAGCCTTTTCCTCACCTAAGGCTTTGGTAGTTTTGATACCCGGGAACGGGATTGCTGAGTCCTTGTGACTCACAGATTACAACACACACCAGATGCAGGTACCTTTGAGAACTTTACAGGAGATGGTTCAGAGTTGTATTGGGAGTTCGATGTAGAGCATGGACGTTACTATGTGTCTTATCCTGTCGATCAGTAGTGGGTCCTTCTAGGAGGATTCGGGCTTGTGTTCTTTATGTTATCTTTCTCGTTTGGATTTCATCCGTAGACGGACCCTGTGTTATTTGGATGATGTATGTTATTGTATTCTTTGTGTGACGTGGCAAGTGTCAGCCAATTATCATTTTACAATTTCATCCCTGAATTTTACATGAGATGTGCAAAGATACCATACTTGAGATCATTCTAGTATGCTCTTATGTCTTTAAGTCATGCCTCGACACGTGGGAGACATAGTCGCATACTGGGCATTACAAGTTGGTATTCAGAGCCTTCTCCGACCTAGGAGCCCCCTGATTGATCGAATCGTTGACGGTTGAGTCTAAGCACACACACAAAAATGTTTTGAGTCCTATATATATCGGAGAGTAGGATTTCTTTTTACTCCTCATCCCCCTTCATTGCTCTGGTGAGGACTCCTGACGTTGTTCTATCTCCTCTACTCTCAAAAATTCCACCGATTTTTTTAGGATCACGCGGGTATTGTTTGGATTGTTCCGATATCTTTGTGAGGAGAACATTGTTCTCGATGCCTCCTGTCATTTAGGGGTTGTGGCAGTGTCCCGGGGAGATGAGCTCTGAGGTGTTGTCGTCACAAATGTATCGTTGCGGTTCTAGAATACCAAAGGCGGCCGACATCAAAAACTCTTCTATGCGGTTAGTGGTGAGATAACCCCGACGTCACCCAGTACTGGTGGGATAGTTCGGGAGTATTGCCACAGCTAGTATAGCGGATGCGTTTCGAAGGTCCGAGGTAAACGGTTTCCGAAGATGACTGGTTATGTGTTGACGGATGGATACAGCTGGATGTAGGTTTAGAGTTGAGTGCGCGGTGCTTCCCCTGTATCCCCAACACCATATTGCATAACCGGAAAGCTTTGGGAATTAATAGGTGGGTTTCCAGTAGCTCGTAGGTAATCTTCCAACGGGTGCATAGTATGAGGTTTGGGGTTCAACATCTAGTGAAGAGGTTTCATGGGCACTGTTCCAATTGGGAGTTGCATCTTAAAGGATCCTTGGCTATGCTGATCCGGGGATTGCAAGACCCTTTGTAACACGTGCCATGGGGCATCAGCACGAACATGTGGGGCGAAACCTCTATTATGTATTTGTTCCATCTGTACCTTGTTGTTTTATTTTATCATTTTGTTCTCCAAGTGGCTTCTCGACAAGTTGATGTACCATTAAGCTTACGGAATTCATTCGTTCAATTCTCTGTTCGAATGATATTGTGAAGATTATGTTGCAACATATCTATCCTTTGTTTTTGTTTTGATTCTGGTATTCGAGTTGCTTCGATGTCAAGTGTTGATTCCATACCTTTCCTAATCGGTGTTCTCATATTTCTATGGGAGTGCTAGTCCTTCTTGATCATTAAGATTGTCATGTTAAATTCTTTTCAACCGGTGCGTTTCTCTTCAAGTTAACCCGATCCTTTTAATATGTGCAAGACCAATTCTTGGTTTTTCTCAACGGTGTCCATTCCATTCATTCCAAGTTGTCTTTGTTTTTCCCCACCCTCCCACCCTTTTTCTTTATGGAGCCAGAGTCCTTAATCAAGTGTCCTTATATTCTAGTGATACCTCTTCATCAATCTTCTTTAATATTTCATCCGGTGATTTCTCGTGAAGATGCTCACGAGTTTCAAGTTTATCATCCTCCGTTCTCGTTTCTTCTCCGGTGTACTAAATTCAAGATGCGGTCATGATCATATCTCTTTCTTTTTGTTTCACATGTTTTTCCATGTTGAAATTTCTTATCCGAAGTCTCTCTTATTTATTCAACTCTCTCTAATTCTTCTCCGGAGTGTTCAAGATATCTCGGAAGATTCGTGTTTCCATTCTTAATCCGTTCAAGCTATTTTGAGATTGTTATCTCATTCAAGCCATTTAATTCAACCGGTGCAATATCTCTGAAGCAATCTTTCCCAACAGTGTTTCTTTTCAGTGGGCCCTAACCCACAGGTCTTTTTCCAGGATCTTACCTGACTCTTCTAATTTTTCCGGAGTTATTCTCAAGTTCTTTTCAAGTTTGACGTAAGAATGGATCTCTCATCGATCAAACATAATCTCCAAGATTGCTTTCATTCATTGTTGCTTCAACCTTTATATTTTCATTCTTTCGGAGTATATCGAAAATTCTTCAAAGTCTATCTCATCGTCATTCTAAAATTGTGAAGACCGGAGAAGAGTTTCTCTTAAATCTTGGCCCGTTCTCTTGAAGATTCATGGTTCTAGCTTCATGCCACCCTCATTATTGTTCCGATTGTGAGGAATTCTTTTTATACCCATCCAAAGCATTTCATGAATTCTTCCCATTGTGATCCTCCGAAGGCCATCATTTCAGAAGATTTCTTCGTTCTCAGTTTTCAACTTCGTCCTCCAACTATTCTTAATTGATGCCACTTCGTTCGTCTCCATATTCTTTCGGTGCTTTGTTCAAGTATTATTTATCAGTCCGCGATCTCTTCGTTCTCTTATATCTAAATTTTCCTCAAGTGCTTATTCTTCCCGGTGGATTATTCTCTTTCATCATCCGGTTTCAATTCTTACGGTGGTTCGTTCAAGATTTCTCTTCCTTGTCATCGTATTAATTCATTTCTTCTTTTCATAATCCTACCGGTGCTTCGTTGAATATTTACCCAAGTTTGTGCGAGATCTCTCTTTAATTCTTTGCAACAAGATTAAGTAGTATGCCAAATCCATTGGTTGTCATCAATTTAAATTGGTGAAGGATAAGCATGACATAATTCTTATTCTTATTTCTTCAAGGTGATTTAATTCCTTTGTGTGGAGTTCGTCCATGATATCAAATTATTGGCTGTTCATCTTTTCTTTTCGGAGTTCCAAACACTCATGTCGCGAAGCTCCATCTAATCATCGCATGCCTTGAATCTTATTCTTTTCATCTTTCACTTCTCATCCTTTTATTACCGGAGTTCTTCATGGTGGTTCATCATGATTTAATTCATCCTCGAAGTCTTCATCAAGATTCTTGTTGGAGCTCAAGTATTCTTCTTCATGCTTTTTGAAGTGCAATTCTTGCTCCCTTATCGTTTGAGGTGGTGTTATGTCATTCTTGACAATTTCCTTCACGGTTCATGATTCACAAGTTAACAAGAATGAGATATTAAAACCATCATTTCTCTTTCTTGAGGAGATCTTTCGACCCTTCAATCTCTATGTTGGACTAATCTTGGATTGTATTTCACTAAAAGCTTTCCCTAAAGATTGTTGCTATTGTGGTGCTTATCAATGATCCAAGTTATCTCTTTATCATCTTGGTGGAAGAAAAATTTCATCTCTTTGGTGCACTCAATCAAATCAATTGTTTAAGTTAGTGGCAGAATTTCACCTCAAGTTTTGAGATGTTTCCATAAGCCCACATCAAGCTTATTCTTTTCGTTGTTGAATTCCCAACAACTCCGTTCAACCCTTCTTCGTAAGGATGATTTTCAAATTCATTTGTGGGAGAAGTTGTCATTTTCTTCTCCGTTCTTTTCTTTCCAACGACCTAGCATATATTCTTTCATTCCGGAGGCATTGTGATGTTGCTCTCTCCAAACCATCATCTCATTTTATCGAGATCATGTTCTTTCCTTTGCTTGTCCATTTAACTGGAGTGTTGTGTCCTCGTTCAAGTTCCCTCATCTTATCAAGTGTTGACTCTCTGTTAACCGGTGTGTTGTCTGAAATCTTTCTTACCCCTTGTGCCATTCTTTCAATTGTTTCGGAGGCAATGTGCTGTTGATTTCATCAAGTATCATCCAATTTTCTCAAGCTCATGTTAATTCCTTCAATTTTCAGACGGAGTGCTGTCCAAATTCTGTCATTCTTATTCCTTGGCTATACCATTGCAGTTTCATATTCTTTTGGTTCGTAAGCTCTTCTTTCATGTCTTTCAACCTACAAGGTTCTCATAATGTTCCTTGTTTCTCTTTTCTAACGGAGTGTTTTCATCTTCGTTTATCTCCGTTGTAATCTTCTTTCAATTTGGTCAACCTCTCAAGTTCGTGGTTTCACTCGTTTGTCATAGAAGCAACTTTGTTTTACCTCTTCCTTTTTCTGTTTTATCCGGTGCCATCTTCAGGATCTCGGGTCGAGATCCTCTGTTAGTGTGGGAGAGTTGTGAGGCCCCAAGACTGACGCTCCAGAAGACTTCCTAATGTTCCAGGTTTCGCCGTGTGTTTCATTTGTGCTTGCTCTTTTTTTTTGCATTGCATCATGTCATCATGCCATCATGTCTTTTAATATTTTGCATCTCAACTAAATAAATTGTGTGGATCTTTGATAAATTTAAATCGAGGGAAGGATGACTTCTCTTTATAACATATACTCCCAATATTTTAGGGAGCTATTATAATAATTACTCCATTCTTTGGAATCACCAAAACACACTTGTAAATAATTCAGTGCCTTTCTGCTTCAAGTTTGGTCTCCAAACTTTGCCCTAAACTATTTCTTCACTTTCCCGAGCTCGACCAAAAATCTCAACATTTTTGGACTTATCAAGCACCCAATTCCTATTCAAACCATTTGAATTATATTCAAATGAATTCGAATTCAATTCTTCAATCTTGCCCACTTCTATTTTTGGTGGACCGTTCACATTTTTACGAGTCCGGGAAAATTAACCTCATGCCCTAATTCCATCCCTAACCTCTCTTTCTTTTCTCTACTTTTCTCCGTTTTGTTTTTTAGAAAGAGTAGAGAGAGAGAGGTAGTCTAGCTGGGCCGCCCAGCAGCCCAACCGCAGCAGCCAGGCCCAGCGGCCCAACTTCCCCTAAGGCCTTCTGCAGCCCGGCCCCCTACCTATTCCTAACCCTAGGACGAGCCTCTCCCTCTCGTCCTCCCTTCGCTGCCGCATGCCCCTCTCGCTCTTTCCCTCGCCCCTCTCCCCGCTCTCTCCCATCGATCTCTCACTCTCCCTCCCGTCAGCTCCCTCGGGCGCCGAACCCCACCACCACCTTGCGCCCGCGTCTCCTCCTCCCTCCTACCGCCAAGCGCAGCCGCCGCTGCCTCCCCGCTGCCAGCGACGGCCACCGCCCGTGCCTCCGCGCCGCAGTGCATGGCCTCCTCACCGAGCCGTCCCGCACCCCTCCGCCCTGCTCCTCCGCGCGTCTCCTGCGAGCGCCGGCCAACCTCATCCCCGCCGTGCCGCCATGCTCCAGTGGCACCCGCACCCTCATGCTCACGCCGCCGTGTTCGGTCGCTGCCGGCGACCGCGACCAAAGTCGCGCCTCCATGCCTCGTCGGCCATCCACAGCAAGTCGTCGCGCCCCTGACCCTACTTCACCTTGTTGTCACTTCTCCTGCTCCGCCACCGCCGCCGCGCCATGCCGGCGAACGCCACAGCCAACATCTCCGGCAGCCTCATGCCCGCCATGGCGTCCTTGTTGCTGCTTCGTTTTGGACCGTCAAGACCGGCAAGTCCAACCAGCACCGATGCCGAACGACTACCGTTGCGTGACCCGAACACCTACGGAAACTTGAACGGCTACGAAAACGTGTACCCCTACGTCAACGACGACCCCGACGCCCAGTGTACCCCTACCGCCGCCAAGACCGGCAAGCTGGAAGACCCCAAGTACCACGACATCGACAACCCGTCAAGTTCGACTACGCAAAGTTCAATGATGTGCCAAGTACCTCAACGCCGAATGACTACTTCCTCTCCGATGTCGTGTACCGCAACTATCGCGAAGTTCCTCTACGATAATGTGTACCACTACTTCCATGAGGAGATGAATACGACTACGAAACGTGAACGCCTACTTCCACTACGAACCGTGAGTACCACTACTTCCCTCGATGAACTCGATCCGCTTCAAAACGCATGCTCCAAAGGTATACCATCGAAGCGATGCCCGTGAACGAATGTGTGATGTATGAGGTGCACCTTATGTTTGTCTCGAGTCCGAATTGTCGGTGCACGTTGCCCTCGTTTGCCTTGCCACCGACATGTGGGAACCCAGTATCCGGGAGCACCCCACCATCTTGCATGACACGCTCACGCCACCCTTCTTTTGCATCGGCATCTCAATGAGTTTCGGAATCGGAACGTTGCCGTGGCACCGTTTCCGTTTTCGCCGCCATGACACACCTTTCCTTCCATCGTGGCGATAGATGCTTCATATCATCTTCATGTCAACTTTTAACTAAAAATTGCATAAAACTTGCATTTGTCATCCGCATCATGTTAACCACATTTAAATGGTTCACATTGTTGTTTGCTTAAGAATTGCTAAATACGACATGGGGATTTTCCGGAATTGTTGTTTGTTATTTCCGGCCTCATTTAAAGTGACTAGATGGTGTAGTTTTGCTCATGCTTCACCTCTTTCCATGTTTAATAAAAACATTTAAACTTGTTGGGTTCATAACGAGATCAAACTAAATAATCTAATGTGGTGTTTTGTCAATATGCAACTCGTTGCATATTGAGCAAAACTTAACTTGTAGTGTTGTTGAGATCTTTACCATGCCATGCATATTTAAACCGGACATGCATCATAATTGTTTGTGCATCATGCCATGGTTATGACATGTGTGTTTACCGTGTTGTTTGCTTCTTTCCTGTTTGCTTCCCTCGTTAGCTTCAGTTTCACTCCGGAGTTGTGAGGACTCGTTCGACTACCTCTGTTTGTCTACTTCATGGACCCGTTCTTCTATGCTAGTTGTCTTGCTCGTTAGATATGCCTCGATGCCTATTCCTGTTTGTCAGCCTCCTATTGTTGCCATGAAACCTCTAACCTTTGACACCTTCCCAGCAAATCGTTGTTTGGCTATGTTACCCGCTTGCTCGGCCTCTCTTATAGCGTTGTTAGTTGCAGGTGAAGATGAAGATTGCTCCATGCTGGAACTTGTTGTTGGAATATCACAATATCTCTTAAATATATTAACACACCTATATACTTGGCAATGGGTGGAAGGCTTGGTCTTTTGCTTGGTGTTTTGTTCCACTCATGCCACCTTAGGAACCGATAAACCGGTGTTATGTTCCTTGATTTTGCGTTCCTAACATGGTTGGGGTTTATGGGCCCCCCTCGATAATTCACACTGCTTAAAGCTTTTCCAGCAAGGCCCAACATTGGTTTTAATTTGCAACATAATAAAAAACTTAATTAATTAATTGCAAACGGGGTCATGTCCCCAGGTTCTTAATTCTACATAACAAGGGGGGCCAGTGCTGATGGTGTTGGTCCCAAACGGGCAGACTGTGGGGCCACCACGGGGAAACTCGAGGATTGGCTCCCGTAGGCTTTCTCATCCGGTCATGGCCTGAGACGAGATACGCGCAGCTACTATCAGGGTGTCGGCACGCCGGGAGGTCTTGCTGGATTAGTTTTACCTTTGTCGAAATTTCATGAGCACGGGATTCCGAGGATACTCAGGTCTTCCCAATTTGGAGTTGCGACTCCGCAGATCGTGAGCTTGTGATGGGCTAAGTTGGGACACCCCTGTAGGGTTTGATCTTTAGAAAGCCGTGTCCGTGGTTATGTGGCAGATGGGAATTTGTTAATATCCGGTTGTAGATAACTTGGCACCATATTCATAAGAATACACTACCTGTGTGAGTAACCGTGATGGTCTCTTTCCGAAGGGCTTCGGGAAGTGAACACGGTGGGGTTATGTTTGATCGTGAGTAGCTAGGATCACTTCTTGATCAACTTGGCGACCGTTGGCACTTGTTCTATTCTCGCTCTAAACTCGTAAGCTAGATGCTTAGTGCTTGCTGCAGACACTTTTATAGCCTTTTCCTCACCTAAGGCTTTGGTAGTTTTGATACCCGGGAACGGGATTGCTGAGTCCTTGTGACTCACAGATTACAACACACACCAGATGCAAGTACCTTTGAGAACTCTACAGGAGATGGTTCAGAGCTGTACTATGAGTTTGATGTAGAGCATGGACGTTACTATGTGTCTTATCCCGTCGATCAGTAGGGGGTCGTACTAGGAGGATCCGGGCTTGTGTTCTTTATGGTATCTTTCTCGTTTGGATTTCGTCCGTAGACGGACCCTATGTTATTTGGATGATGTATGTTATTGTATTCTTTGTTTGACGTGGCGATTGTAAGCCAACTATCATTTTACAATTTCATCCCTGATTTTTACATGAGATGTGCAGAGATACCATACTTGAGATCATTCTAGTATGCGCTTATGTCTTTAAGTCGTGCCTCGACACGTGGGAGACATAGTCGCATACTGGGCATTATAGAAAATCTCATCGTAGTCAACACCTTGAACTTGTCGAAAACCTTTCGCAACAAGTCGAGCTTTGTAGACAGTAACATTACCATCGGCGTCAGTCTTCCTCTTAAAGATCCATTTATTTTCAATGGCTTGCCGATCTTCGGGCAAGTCAACAAAGTCCACACTTTGTTCTCATACATGGATCCCATCTCAGATTTCATGGCCTCAAGCCATTTTGCGGAATCTGGGCTCATCATCGCTTCCTCATAGTTCGTAGGTTCATCATGGTCTAGTAACATGACTTCCAGAACTAGGTTACCGTACCACTCTGGCGTGGAATGCAATCTGGTTGACCTACGAGGTTCAGTAGTAACTTGATGTGAAGTTTCATGATCATCATCATTAGCTTCCTCGCTGATTGGTGTAGGAACCTTTGGAACTAGTTTCTGTGATGTACCACTTTCTAATTCGGGAGAAGGTACAATTATCTCATCAAGTTCTACTTTCCTCCCACTCACTTCTTTCGAGAGAAACTCCTTCTCTAGAAAGGATCCATTCTTAGCAACGAATGTCTTGCCTTCGGATCTGTGATAGAAGGTGTACCCAACAGTCTCCTTTGGGTATCCTATGAAGACACATTTCTCCGATTTGGGTTTGAGCTTATCAGGTTGAAGCTTTTTCACATAAGCATCGCAGCCCCAAACTTCAAGAAACAACAACTTTGGTTTTTTGCCAAACCACAGCTCATAAGGCGTCGTCTCAACGGATTTAGATGGTGCCCTATTTAATGTGAATGCAGTTGTCTCTAATGCATTACCCCAAAACGATAGTGGTAAATCGATAAGAGACATCATAGATCACACCATATCTAATAAAGTGCGGTTACGATGTTTGGACACACCATTAAGCTGTGGTGTTCTAGGTGGCGTGAGTTATGAAACTATTTCACATTATTTTAAATGAAGGCCAAACTCGTAACTTCAAATATTCGCCTCCGCGATCAGATCGCAGAAACTTTATTTTCTTGTTACGATGATTTTCCACTCACTCTGAAATTCTTTGAACTTTTCAAATTTTTCAGGCTTATGTTTCATCAAGTAGATATACCCATATCTGCTCAAATCATCTGTGAAGGTCAGAAAATAACGATACCCGCCGCGAGCCTCAACACTCATCAGACCGCATACATCAGTATGTATTATTTCCAATAAGTCAGTTGCTCGCTCCATTGTTCCGAAGAACGGAGTTTTAGTCATCTTGCCCATAAGGCATGATTCGCAAGCACCAAGTGATTCATAATCAAGTGATTCCAAAAGCCCATCAGCATGGAGTTTCTTCATGTGCTTTACACCAATATGACCTAAACGGCAGTGCCACAAATAAGTTGCACTATCATTATCAACTTTGCATCTTTTGGCTTCAATATTATGAATATGTGTATTACTATGATCGAGATCCAACAAACTATTTTCATTGGGTGTATGACCATCGAAGGGTTTTATTCATGTAAACAGAACACCAATTATTCTACGACTTTAAATGAATAACCGTATTGCAAGAAACATGATCAAATCATATTCATGCAATCATGCTCAACGCAAATGCCAAATAACATTTATTTGGGTTTTACACTAATCCTGAAAGTATGGGGAGTGTGCGATGATGATCATATCAATCTTGGAACCACTTCCAACACACATCGTCACTTCACCTTTAACTAGTCTCTGTTCATTCTGCAACTCTTGTTTCGAGTTACTAATTTTAGCAATTGAACCGGTATCAAATACCCATGGGTTGCTATGAACACTAGTAAAGTACACGTCAATAATCTGTATATCAAATATACCTTTGTTCACTTTGCCATCCTTCTTATCCGCCAAGTATCAAGGGTAGTTCCACTTCTAGTGACCATTTCCTTTGCAGTAGAAGCACTTAGTTTCAGGCTTGAGTTTAGCTTTGGGTTTCTTCACGGGAGTGACAACTTGCTTGTCCTCTTCTTGAAGTTCCCCTTCTATCTCTTTGCCTTTTACTTGAAACAAGCGGTCTTGTTAACCATCAACACTTGATACTCTTTCTTGATTTCTACCTTCGCTGATTGCAGCATCACGAAGAGCTCAGGAATTACTTTCGTCATCCCTTGCATATTATAGTTCATCACGAAGTTCTACTAACTTGGTGATAGTGACTACAGAACTTTGTCAATTACTATCTTATCTAGAAGATTAACTCCCACTTGATTTAAGTAATTGTAGTACCCAGACAATCTGAGCACATGCTCACTGGTTGAGCTATTCTTCTCCATCTTGTAGGAAAAGTACTGTTAGAGGTCTTATACCTCTCGACACGGGCATGAGTATGAAATACTAATTTCAACTCTTGAAACATCTCATATGCTCTGTGGCGTCCAAAACATTTTTGAAGTCCCGGTTATAAGCCGTAAAGCATGGCGCCCTAAACTATCAAGTAGTCATCATATCGAGCTTGTCAAACGTTCATAACGTCTGCATCTGCTCCTGCAATAGGTTTGTCACCTAGCGGTGCATCAAGGACATAATACTTCTGTGCAGCAATGAGGATAATCCTCAGATCACGGACCTAGTCCGCATCATTGCTACTATCATCTTTCAACTTAATTTTCTCTAGGAACATATCAAAAATATAGGGGAGCTATAACGCGAGCTATTGATCTACAACATAATTTGCAAATACTATCATGACTAAGTTCATGATAAATTAAAGTTCAGTTAATCATATTACTAAAGAACTCCCACTTAGATAGACGTCACTCTAGTCATCTAAATGATCACGTGATCCAAATTAACTAAACCATGTCCGATCATCACGTGAGATGGAGTAGTTTTCAATGGTGAACATCTTATGTTGATCATATCTACTATATGATTCACGCTCGACCTTTCGGTCTCCAGTGTTCCGAGGCCATGTATGTACATGCTAGGCTCGTCAAGTTTAACCTGAGTATTCTGCATGTGCAAAACTGTCTTACACCCATTGTATTTGAACATAGAGCTTATCACACCCGATCATCACGTGGTGTCTCGGCACGACGAACTTTCGCAGCGGTGCATACTTAGGGAGAACACTTGTACCATGAAATTTTGTAAGGGGTCATCTTATAATGCTACCGTCGTTCTACGCAAAATAAGAAGCATAATAAGATAAACATCATATGCAATCAAAATATGTGACATGATATGGCCATCATCATCTTGTGCTTTTGATCTCCATCTCCAAAGCATCGTCGTGATCTCCATCGTCACCGGCTAGACACCATGATCTTCATCGTAGCGTCGTGGTCGTCTCGCCAACTATTGCTACTACTACTATCGCTAAATCACAGTGATAAAGTGAAGCAATTACATGGCCTTCGCAATTCATACAATAGAGAGATAACCATAAGGCTCATGCCGGTTGCCGATAACTTTACAAAACATGATCATCTCATACAATAACGTATATCATCGCGTCTTGACCATATCACATCACAACATGCCCTGCAAAAACAAGTTAGATGTCCTCTACTTTGTTGTTGCAAGTTTTACGTGGCTGCTACAGGCTTAGCAAGAACCGTTCTTACTTACGCATAAAAAACCACAATGATTTTTCGTCAAGTATGTGTTGTTTTAACCTTCACAAGGACCGGGCGTAGCCACACTTGATTCAACTAAAGTGAGAGAGACATACACTCGCCGGTCACCTTTAATCAACGAGTGCTCGTAACGGTGAAATCAGTCTCGCATAAGCGTACGCGTAATGTCGGTCCAGGCCGCTTCATCTCACAATACCGCCGAATCAAAGTATGACATGCTGGTAAGCAGTATGACTATTATCTCCCACAACTCATTGTGTTCTACTCGTGCATATCATCTACGCATAGATCTGGCTCATGATGCCACTGTTGGGGAACGTAGTATGATACGTCTCCAACATATCTCTAATTTTTTATTGTTCCATGCTATTATTTATGATGTTTTGAATTTTTAATGGGCTTTGTTATACACTTTTATATTATTTTTGGGACTAACCTACTAACCCAAAGGCCTAGTCCAGATTGCTGTTTTTTGCCTGTTTTAGGGTTTTACAAAAAAGGAATATCAAACGGAGTCCAAACAGAATGAAACCTTCGGGAGAGATATTTTTGGAGCAAAATAAGCACGGGAGACTTGAGAACCACGGAGTAGGGCTGACGTGGCGTCCACGAGGGTGGGGGGCGCCCCCCCTATAGGGCGCGCCCCCTGCCTCGTGGGCACCCCGTCTGGCCCCCAGTGCCCTCCTTCCTCCTATATATACATACGTACCCCGAAACTATCAGAACAACAGAGGAAACCCTAGTTCCACCGCCGCAACCTTCTGTTCCCGTGAGATCCCATCTTGGGGCCTATTCCGGAGCTCCGTCGGAGGGGGGATCTACCACGGAGTGCTTCTACATCATCATCATCGCCTCACCATGAGTTGTGAGTATTTTACCACAGACCTTTGGGGTCCATAGCTAGTATCTAGATGGCTTCTTATCTCTCTTTGGATCTCAATACCAAGTTCTCCTCGGTCTTCGAGGAGATCTATGAAGGAAATATGCCCTAGAGGCAATAATAAAGTTGTTATTTATATTTCCTTATATCATGATAAATGTTTATTATTCATGCTAGAATTGTATTAACCGGAAAATTAGTACATGTGTGAATACATAGACAAAACAGAGTGTCCCTAGTATGCCTCTACTAGACTAGCTCATTGATCAAAGATGGTTATGTTTCCTAACCATAGACATGAGTTGTCATTTGATCAACGGGATCACATCTTAGGAGAATGATGTGATGGACAAGACCCATCCGTTAGCTTAGCACTATGATCGTTTAGTTTTACTGCTATTGCTTTCTTCATGACTTATACATGTTCCTATGACTATGAGATTATGCAACTCCCAAATACCGGAGGAACACCTTGTGTGCTATCAAACGTCACAACGTAACTGGGTGATTATAAAGATGCTCTACAGGTGTTTCCGAAGGTGTTTGTGGTGTTGGCATAGATCAAGATTAGGATTTGTCACTCCGAGTGTCGGAGAGGTATCTCTGGGCCCTCTCGGTAATGCACATCGTAATAAGCCTTGCAAGCAAACGACTAATGAGTTAGTCAAGAGATGATGTATTACGGAACGAGTAAAGAGACTTGCCGGTAACGAGATTGAACTAGGTATGATGATACCGACGATCGAATCTCGGGCAAGTAACATACCGATGACAAAGGGAACAACGTATATTGTTATGCGGTTCGACCGATAAAGATCTTCGTAGAATATGTAGGAGCCAATATGGGCATCCAGGTTCCGCAATTGGTTATTGACCAGAGAAGTGTCTCGGTCATGTCTACATAGTTCTCGAACCCGTAGGGTCCGCACGCTTAACGTTTCGTTGACGATATAGTATTGAATGAGTTATGTATGTTGGTGACCGAATGTTGTTCGGAGTCCCGGATGAGATCACGGACATGACGAGGAGCTCTAGAGGTAAAAATTGATATATAGAATGATATGGTTAGGCCAAGGGGTCAAGCCTACAGGGCATTAAGTCGGTGCAAAAGGTGTTTTGCGGAGGCCAGGGGGCCAAACGCCGGAGACCCTGGCGTCTGGCCCTGGGCCAGACGCCGAGGTCCATGGCGTCTGGGCCAGACGCCAAGGATTGTGGCGTTTGGTCCTGGAGTCCGAGTCGGACTCTTGCCTTTTGGGCAAAACCGACTTTGAGGAGGCTTTTGCTCCAAGTTTCGACCCCAGGGCTCAACATATAAATAGAGGGGCGGGGCTAGCACCTGGAACACGTCAAGATACACCAAGCCGTGTGCCGGCAACCCCGACCCTCTAGTTTATCCTCCGTCTAGTTTATGTAGTGCTTGGTGAAGCCCTGCAGAGATTGTTCTTCATCAACAACCGTCACCACGCCGTCGTGCTGCCGGAACTCATCTACTACTTTGTCTGTCTTGCTGGATCAAGAAGGCGAAGACGTCATCGAGCTGAACGTGTGCTGAACGCGGAGGTGCCGTACGTTCGGTACTAGATCGGGACGGATCGTGAAGGTGCACAACTACATCTACCGCGTTGATAAACGCTTCCGCTTTCGGTCTACGAGGGTACGTAGACACACTCTCCCCTCTCGTTGCTATGCATCTAGTAGATAGATCTTGCGTGATCGTAGGAAATTTTTGATAATACTATGTTCCCCAACAGTGGTATCAGAGCCAGGTCTATGCATAGATGATTTGCACGAGTAGAACACAAGTGAGTTGTGGACGATACTAGTCATACTGCTTACTGATACGTCCAAAACGTATCTATAATTTCTGCTTGCTCCATGCCACTTTTGGGTGATATTGCTATGATATTCATGCACTTCCATACACTTTTGATCATATTTGGACTAACTTACTAATCCAGTGCACCCCAGTGCCAGTTTCTGTTTTCGGCTGTTTTTGTATTTCAGGTTTTCACGTTTCGAGAACTGCCCAAAAAAATCCAGAAAAATTATATAAAAAATCAGCGATCCGGAAACAACACTGCGTCCGAAGGGCAGCCTGGGGCGGCCACCAAGGCTCCAGGCGCCCTGGCGGCGCCCCCCCCCCTGGGCCGCGCCGGGGGGGCGCCTGGGCCCCCCGAAACTCCCCCGGTGCCCTACTTTGGCATATATTTAAAGGGTCCTCCGTAACCCTCAGAACAGGAACTCTTTTTCGCGATCCCATCTCTGTTCCGCCGCCGCCGCCGCTTCCAAGATCGGGAGCACCAGGAGAACTATTCCCGGCACCCTGCCGGAGGGGAGGATCACCACCAGGAGCTTCTCCACCACCATGGACGCCTCCCGGATGACTCGTGAGTAGTCTCCCTTGGACCATGAGTCCATGACCAGTAGCTATGTGATGTTCTCCTCCCGTTCTTGTGCTTCACTAATTAGTCCTCGTGAGCTGCCCTACATGATCGAGGCACCTATGTAATCCTTATGCTGTTGCTATGTTGAGTTTGCTGGGATCCGATGGATTATGAGATTATGTTCAGATTGATCTTGAGTAATATATTTGATTCACCTCTTTTATATTTTTGTTCATAAGTAATTCTTGCATGTTCTCTGTTGTTATTTATTGCTTTGGCCGAGTAATAGGTAGTGACTCCAAGAGGGAACGTTATGCTCGATTGTGGGTTCATGCCCCTCGATGACTAGCTTGGGTGACAGAAACATGAGTCTAGGGGATGTGCTGTTGCCACAAGGGGGAAAACAACGGTGCTTGTGCCCGCGGGTGCAAGGATTGTTTACTTTATGCAAAGTTCTTTTAATGCAGTTGTTTGTTGCATTGAGTTTACACTATGGGTGGGACTCGCAACTTAATACCAGCGAGATGTTCTGGATAGATATCTCAAGGTGGATGATTAGTAGTAGATATTGATGGATTTCGGTCTACTTACTTTGGCGTACCGCCCATGCTTTGAACCTCAACCTTTCTTGCAATGTAGTCAGCATTGGTTTGAGTCCGTGGTCCTGTCAATTGCCCAGCTATAATTTGTTTACCTCACATAGCTGTTTTATCGTCTTTTGGGAGAGAGACATCACTAGTGAACATCATGAGACTCCGGTCCATATTACCATCATTGATCACATCCGCTATTTATTTTCCGTTATTATTTACTATTGCAAAACACTATCTATCACTACTATCATTGCTTTTAATCCTTTGTGAACTACAAGGCCGGAGGGATTGACAACCTCTTTGTACTCATTGGGAGCAAAGTTATTTGTATCTGTGTGCAGGTCCACGTTGATTGCTACTAATCTGGCGTCGTAGCAATTGACACCTACTTGTTGAACCTAGGAGTCTCTGGGGATTCGATCCTTGGCATCTTTGCTAAGGGAAAACGCTTCTACTTACTGCATCTTACACCTTCCACTTGGGGTAACCAACGAGGGGTTCGAGGCCCATCAAGGAGTATTTTCTGGCGCCGTTGCCGGGGACTCCACTCTTCAGGATAGGGGAGTTGCATGCTATCTTTTACCTTTGCTTTTAGTCTTATTAGTTTACTTTCAGTTTTTGCTTTAGTACCTCTTTATCGAAAATCACAAAAATACTTATCTTGCTTGCTTGCTACTATGGGTTCCACCGAGAACACCAAGTTGTGTGACTTCACTAGTCACAACAACGATGACTTTATCACCACACCTATTACTACACCTGCCACTTCAGCACCTTCATATGAAATTAAACCTGCTTTACTGAACTTAGTCATGAGAGAACAATTCTCCGGTGCTGGAGATGATGCTGCTTTACACTTGAACAACTTTGTTGAACTTTGTGATATGCAAAAGTACCAAGAAATAGATGGTAATATTGTTAAGCTTAAGCTTTTTCCTTTCTCCTTGAGAGGAGGAGCTAAAATTTGGTTCCAGTCTTTGCCTAGAAATAGCATAGATTCTTGGGACAAGTGCAAAGATGCTTTTATTGGAAAATACTATCCACCTGCTAAAATTATCCAACTTAGAAGTAACATAATGAATTTTAAACAATTGGATAATGAACACGTTGCCCAAGCTTGGGAACGTATGAAATCTCTTATCAAGAACTGCCCTACTCACAGTTTGACTACTTGGATGGTTATCCAAACTTTTTATGCAGGCTTGAACTTAACCTCGCGGAACTTGTTAGATTCGGCCGCGGGAGGAACTTTTATGTCAACTACACTTGGTGCTGCCACAAAGCTTCTCGATGAGATGATGACCAACTATTTCCAATGGCACACCGAACGCGCTCCAACAGGTAGGAAGGTAAACTCTGTCGAGGAGATTTCCTCCCTTAATGAAAAAGTTGACTTGATCATGTCTCTACTTTCGAAGCAATCTACTGTTGATCCTCGTGATGTTCCTTTAAATTCTTTGATTGCTCAAGAACAAGTAGATGTGAATTTTATCTCTAGAAACAATTTTAACAACAATGCTTATAGGAGTAACTTTGGTAACAATCCTAGACCGTTCCCCTCTAACTCTTATGGGAACAACAATGCTTATCCTAGTACCAAGAACTCCACTACTGAACTAGAGACTATGCTTAGAGATTTCATCACTACCCAAAAAGCCTTTAATAGGAATGTAGAAGAGAAACTACATAAACTAGATGATCTTTCTTTTAAGGTAGACCACTTAGCCAATGAGGTAAAATTGCTAAAAATTGAAACTTCTCCTCTTAAGGAGAGGGAAGTCATCCCTATTAATGCTACTCAAGTACAAATTAATGAAAACATTAGGATGATGGCTAAGCTTAAAGAAAGATGGGCTAGAGAAAGGGAGGAAGAGGAAAGAATTAAGAGCCTTCCTACCCACCACACTGTTGCTACTATCCAAGTTGTTGAGGATGTTCACACTCTTAGCACCCAATGTACTCCTGGTCCCAATGGACCTATTAATGGTGATGCTATGACTTTAGAAACTACTAAACAAGAGAACCTTAAGGACACCACTACCACTTTACTTGATGCTCGTGACCTTGATTTTGATAATTGCACTCTTACCGAAGTTATTGATTTCCTTCACGAGATGTCTAGAGATCCCCGCACTAGCACGCTTAACCTTGCCTTCATAGAGCATATCACTAATGCTCTCATCAAAGCTAGGGAGGAGAAACTTAGAGTAGAAGCCTCCATACCTAGAAAGCTAGAAGATGGTTGGGATCCTATGATAAAAATTAATTTGAATGACTTCTCTTGTTATGCATTATGTGATGTTGGTGCTAGTACCTCTGTTATGCCCAAAAGAATATATGATATGCTTAAGTTGAAACCTTATGATTCTTGTTCTTTTGGTGTTCGTCTCGTTGATTCTTCCATAAAGAAACCTTTGGGGAGGATCGACGATGTTCTTATTGTTGTCAATGATAATTATGTGCCCGTTGATTTCACTATTATGGATATTGAATGTGATCCTTCTTGTCCAATTATTTTGGGACGTCCTTTTTTGCGCACCGTTGGTGCTGTCATTGACATGAAAGAGGGTAATATAAAATTTCAGTTTCCTCTCAAGAAAGGGATGGAACACTTCCCTCGTAAGAAGGTCAAGTTACCTTTTGAGTCCGTTGTACGGGCTAGTTATTCTTTTACTCTTGATAAAACTTGATCTATGCATTATGCCTAGCTTAAAGGCATAAAAGAAAGCGCTTTTGGGAGGCAGCCCACATGAATAATTTTTTTGCTTTTGTTGTTTCTTGATGTTGTTTACTGCTGTAGCATCATTATTGTATCTTTGCTTTTCATATTTGTGCCAAGTATAGCCTCCGATAGCTAGAAAGTTCAAAAGTTGTGAGGTGTTGTCCAGGAAACAGATTCTGTCCTTGGATAGAAAAAATCGTATAAAATCACCAGATCATCTTTTTGGTCTGAATTTTTTCGAAAGCATTCTCTATGTAATTGTCTTTCGTGCGTCTGTTCTGAGTTTTTTTATTTGAGTTGCAGAAGTATCCCGAACAGATCAATTAATGCCTGCTGTTCTGTTTTTCACAGATTCTGTCATGTTTTGCCTTTCCCTCACTTTGCAAATCAAGAACTTGTTTTTTCTTTGCAAAAACCTTTTGGCAATCTTGAGAAACAGTAGAACTTCAAGAATATCCTTATTTCCAGCAAGGTATAATTATTTTATTAAGGGTACTAACCTCGCTAATCAGATTATGATGAGTTGTGTATGAAGGGAGTTTTCAAGTGTGCGTGGGAAGATGATAAAAAGATTCAGGAGTGTCAAGCGCTCAAGCTTGGGGATGCCCCCGTGCACCCCCAAGAAATATTCAAGGAGACTCAAGCGTCAAAGCTTGGGGATGCCCCCGTGCATCCCCTTCTCCATCAACATTATCAGTTCGTCTTTCGTTCCGCTATATTTTTATCACTTCATGTGTTATGTGCTATGCTTGGAGCGTCTTGCTTTTAGTTTTCTTTTTAGTTTTTCATAACGAGTCAGAACTCAGCATTCCTTTATGTGGGAGAGAAACACGCTCCACTTCTACCTAGAACATAACATAGAATTTTCATGTCTATCTATGCTGTGTGTGTTCTTTGTCTTTTAAATAGCTACTATCATGCTCTGCTCTTAATATTCATGCTTATGTTTCAAAGAGCTTTTGTTTAGTTGGTTGCTTGAACTCTCTTTAGTTATCATGCTCACCTTATTAAGAGAGTTTGCTTCCATTGCATTGGTTAATGTGTCTATGATAAAGATGCTACTTGCATGATGGTGCTTAGTAGTTCAGGTTTTCTTATGGTTAATCTCAAATAGCTGGGGGGGTTTCCAATGTGTTATTGGAGTACCAACTTGATTTGTTTGCCTATGAAATGGTATGGTTTAGTAATATCTTCCTTCGAGAATTTATTTTGATTGACTTGGCGTATGCTCACGCATATTTAAGACTGTAAAGAAAGTCTGTCAAGCCTTGATGATCTTTTGTTTCTGAGTAGCGATATAACTACCATGTCTGATTCAATATTGCTTTGTCGCTCTGCATGATTATGACCGTCAATACTCTCTTATTTGGTCGCTCCCAGTCTTTTGATAACCTCCACCTGTACTAAGCAAACTAACCATGCAATACATAGCTCATGGGAAAGTAGCCTAAAAACTATTGTGGTAAAGAATATGTTGCTTATGTATCTTATTTCTTATAAGTTGCTTGCTGAGCAGTAACCATGTTTCTGGGGACGCCATCAACTATCACACTTTTGTTGAATATCATGTGAGTTGCTATGCATGTTCGTCTTGTCTGAAGTAAGGGTGATTTGCCGTGGGTTGTATGAATATGCATATTGTTAGAGAAGAACATTGGGCCGCCAACCAAAGCCATGCATCATGGTGGAAGTTTTAGCTTGGACCTTAATCCTCAATCTCTTATGAGAATATGCTTATGCATTGAAGAGGAGTCCATCATCTATTTTCTATGTTGTCCCGGTATGGATGTCCTCAAGTTGAGATCTATCAAAAACGAGAAATCAAATGTGATCTATCTCCTTGGACCTTTGTACAGGTGGCATAGAGGTACCCCTTTGTGACACTTGGTTGAAACATATGTAATGCAATGATAACCCATGGAGATCCGAGCTAATTAGGACAAAGTGCGAGCACTATTGGTATACGATGCATGAGGCTTGCAACTTATAGGATGTCTTATGCATGACACATATGAAGTACTACTACCGTTGACACAATTGCTTCCATGTTTTCAAAATAAAAAGCTCTAGCACATAACCTTTCTTTTACCTTTATGTTAAAGCACCAACTACTGAGAGCATGATTGTCATTCTGAGTGTAATGTGCATTGTCCCAAAGTAGCATTGTCTTTTGCATGATTGTGATATCGTTTATTCTCAAATGATTGTATCTAGTCATCACTTAAACCTTGAAGGTGCCCCTGCATTTATGTTTTGAATCACTAAAGGGGGCAAGCTAGATATCACTTTATCATATTTGCACATCATGTTCATTGCAAATCTTTTTGATGTTTCAGTTTCATATTGTAAAACTTTCAGTCATTTGTGATTTTCTCATGAGGCAACTTAATTACTTTAGAATCATTGTCTCGGTAAGCTTTTGTCATATTACTATGAAAAAGTCCTATATGGTTAATAGCATGTCACCACAGATAATTATTCTTATTATCATTTACCTACTCGAGGACGAGCAGGAATTAAGCTTGGGGATGTTGATACGTCCAAAACGTATCTATAATTTCGGCTTGCTCCAAGCCACTTTTGGGTGATATTGCTATGATATTCATGCACTTCCATACACTTTTGATCATATTTGGACTAACTTACTAATCCAGTGCACCCCAGTGCCAGTTTCTGTTTTTGGCTGTTTTTGTATTTCAGGTTTTCACGTTTCGAGAACTGCCCAGAAAAATTATATAAAAAATCAGCGATCCGGAAACAACACTGCGTCCGAAGGGCAGCCTGGGGGGGCACCAGGGCTCCAGGCGCCCTGGCGGCGCCCCCCCCCCCTGGGCCGCGACGGGGGGGCGCCTGGGCCCCCCGAAACTCCCCCGGTGCCCTACTTTGGCATATTGAGGGATCGAAGAAGGTGAGAGTGTCTAGAGGGGGGGTGATTAGACTACTCGACAAGATAAAATTCTATCTTTTATCAAGGACAGATTTTGACAGTTTTTTGCATAGCACACAAGTCAAGTAGCATACTACACATGCAATTCTAGAGTATGGGCAGCGGAAAGTAAATTGCACGAGTAGTAAAGAGAGGTGGAGAAGATCAAACGCAATTTGGAGACGCAATGATTTTTCCCGTGGTTCCGATAGGTGGTGCTATCGTACATCCACGTTGATGGAGACTTCAACCCACGGAGGGTAACGGCTGCGCGAGTCCACGGAGGGCTCCACCCACGAAGGGTCCACGAAGAAGCAACCTTGTCTATTCCATCATGGCCTACGCCCACGGAGGGCTAGCCTTACTCGGGGTAGATCTTCACGAAGTAGGCGATCTCCTTGCCCTTACAAACTTCTTGGTTCAACTCCACATCTTGATGACGGAGGCTCCCAAGCGACACCTAACCAATCTAGGAGGCACCACCCTCCAAAAGGTAATAGATGTTGTAGATGATGATGAACTCCTTTCTCTTGTGCTTCAAATGATAATC
Source organism: Secale cereale (assembly GCA_902687465.1). Classification (NCBI taxonomy): domain Eukaryota; kingdom Viridiplantae; phylum Streptophyta; class Magnoliopsida; order Poales; family Poaceae; genus Secale; species Secale cereale. The sequence goes on from LR738709.1 coordinate 107,029,305, forward strand.
TCCCCAACACTCAACTCTCCTCACTGATTTGGCTGTGGTGGAAGAAAGGATTGAGTGGAAAGCAACTTGGGAAGGTTAGAAATCAAGTTTCATATGGTAGGAATGGAGCAACTTGATCTCAACACGAGGGTAGGTAGTTCTCTTCTCAGAAAGTGTAAGGTAGGAGTGGTAGTTCTTTCTGATGGCTCTCTCCACGAATGAAGAGGGGGTGGAGGGGTATATATAGCCTCCACACAAAATCCAACCGTTACACACATAATTGAGCAATCTCGGTGAGACCGAAGTGGAAACTCGGTCAGACCGAAAGTTCAAATATAGTGAACGTTGGGGTTTTCGGTGGGACCGAAAATACCATCTCGGTGAGACCGAAAGTGTAAATAATATGAACGTTGGGGTTTTCGGTGGGACCGAGAAAGAAAACTTGGTTAGACCGATTTGAGAAAAGACAGGAACGTGCCAGGTTCGGTGAGACCGAAATTGTCAACTCGGATATTCCGAAATGATGTCAAACGGTTACAGAAGGTTGGCAGCCCGTATTTCGGTGAAACCGATCTCAAACTCGGAATGACCGATTTTTCTAGGGTTTGGCTTATGGCTGAGGTGGTTCATCTCGGTGGGACTGAGTTTGGAAAATCGGTTGGTCCGAGATTACTTATGAGTGTGTTTGGTAGTGAAAGTTGCTGATAGTTAAAGGAGATATATCACTAAGCACTTGAGCAACCAGATCATCAACACAACCTCATCCCCTTTTAATAGTATTGGCTTTTCTTATGGACTCAATGTGATCTTGGATCACTAAACCAAAAATGGAGTCTTGAGCTTTTGCCAATGCTTGCCTTAGCATTTTGAGGGGTCCACTTCTTCAGTCATTTTGCCATAGCCAATGTGATTGAATTTCCTGAAACATACTTGATAAAAGCATTAGTCCAACCACAAAGTATGTTGTCATTAATTACCAAAACCACCCAGGGAGCAAATGTGCTTTCAATCTCCCCCTTTTTGGTAATTGATAGCAACACACTAAAATCACACTAAACAAAACATCAAAGCTTATTGAAAGAAAGACAGAATTATCACGAAAGCTTTGACAAGCATGTAGTACACAGGCTCCCCCTACAAGTGTGCAAGATTTTCATAGATTATGGTTTTGGACTACCACAAGCACACAAGAGAGATAAGCAAGATGTGCTACATGCAGCTTGGCTATATGCATCAGAGCAGATGAAAGGGAAGTGAGTGATAATGCATATGTGCATGGTGATTTCTTGCAAACAAGTATTTACAAGCAAGTCACCATCATGCACATTCCGCAAGGTGCATATACTTACCTTGAGGTTCCTTGGCATTGTACCTGAAGGGATAAACTTGGGAAAACAAGGTTAGATAACACAAGAGTATTCCTTCAACCAACTGCAAGAACATCAAGAGTACCAAGCCAGGGAGGACATGTATAAAGGGTGTCTCATATTGAGCACGGGCTTGAATCAGCAAACATGTCTCCGAAACTAAAAGATTTTCAATGAACTCTGAGGGGTTTTGCTTTCCATAAGATATCAATTGTGAAGATTCCTCTCCCTTTGAGTTCTCTCAGAACAAGGGGGTTTGATGGAAAGAGCAAAATCAAAAGAATGATGCCAATTGAGAATGATGTCCAAATGTAAAATACGGCAAAGCTTTGATGTGATTCTCTCCCCCTTAAGATGAGATTGCTTTTCTTCTCCCCTAAGTGTTCTATTCTCCCTCTACTCCCCCTAAGTCTTCTCCCCCTTTGACATCAAGTGCCGAAAAGGACAGCAAACTAGGTAGGGCAGAAAAGATGGAAAGAAAGAAGTGGGATCCTTAAGAATCACAACAGGGCAAACAGGAATATGCATAGAGAAACAATGAGTGGAGCTGCAGAAGATGATATTCTGGAAGATAAATCAGTGACACCGAATTGAGTTAGGGTAGACCCTTTTTCGGTTAGACCGAAATATTGAAATCGGTGACGCTGAGTTTAATTCCAGGGAAATACAGAAATAATTCAGCTCACTTTGCGAGGAAAGTTTCAAAGGATTTGCAATGAATTTGTGAAAGATTTTCGGGGAATTGATCAGAGCCAGAATGATATACACACATACATAAGAACAGAAATGAAAAAGATTCCTAGATGAAGTTTTTTTTGTAAAGAAAACTCAATGAGAGAACATAAGAGAAAACAGAAAGACTCCAAAAGCATATGTACTTCATCTAGATAAAGATCGGCGACAATGTCACCTATGTTTGAGTATATTGACTTAGGAGTCAAATGAGGACATTTGATCATAGGTCATACTCATCATTTAAGCTCAAAATGGGGTTGCCATTTTTCGATTAAGCATTTGATGTGATCACATCTTATGAAGCTGCTTGTACTCATGACTTTGAGCAAAGCTCCTCAAAGATGTGAAGAACATACCTTGGGCTTGTTGATGCTTTGCTCATGTAGGTAAACTTGATGTAGGTGCTCATTGAATGTGAAGTTGGAGCGCCATTTCTACTTGTATAGTCCATCTTCCTACATGGGTTAGGCAAGCAAGGAAATACTCAAGGATATCCAAGATGACAAGAGTGAAATACTAGATGTATAAGATGTCAAAAAGGATATGTGGAATTTTGTTCCTTGAACTCAACATCCCAAAGGGCTAGATACTTGGTCAATGACAAGATTACTCATGAATTGAGTGTGTGGTAATCTTGTGGAATGTAGATCATCCAAGTACCTGCAAAGAGTTAGATGCAATACAAGGAGGCAAATGTGTCCAAGACATATGATCATCATCATAAGAGAAATACCAAGGATTAGTCAAGTGGGCTCACGCCTTGCATGCATCAATGGAGTTCTCACTCCAAGTTTGAAGCATCAATGATGTTCAACTCACTCCTCAAGCGACAAAACACTTTCTCATCAAGAGGTTTTGTAAAGATATCAGCAAGTTGTTTGTCAGTACGAACATGCTTAAGATTAATGTCACCCTTGGCAATATGATCACGAATAAAATGGTGACGAACTTCAATATGCTTTGTTCGAGAGTGTTGCACTGGATTGTGTCCAATTTTAATTGCACTCTCATTGTCACAAAGCAAAGGAACATGTCTCACATGTATCCCATAATCCTTAAGCGTTTGTGTCATCCATAGTAATTGAGCACAACACGAACCAGCAGCAATATATTCTGCTTCGGCAGTGGATAATGATACCGAATTTTGTTTCTTGGAGGACCAAGATACAAGGGATCGACCAAGGAATTGACACGTACCCGAAGTTGACTTTCTATCAACCTTGTCACCGGCATAGTCCGAGTCGGAATAGCCAACAAGGTTGAAAGAGGCCCTCTTAGGATACCAAATGCCAAAGTTTGGTGTGTGTATCAAGTATCTCACTATCCTTTTAACAGCTTTAAGATGACATTCTTTAGGGGCTGCTTGATATCGCGCACACATGCATACACTCAACATTATGTCAGGACGAGAAGCACAAAGATATAGTAGAGAACCAATCATAGATCGGTAAACCCTTTGATCAACGGGTTCTCCATCTTTTGTCAAGTCATTATGTCCACTAGTAGGCATGGGGGTACTCATAACTTTGCTTTCTTGCATGTTGAACTTCTTGAAGAGATCCTTGGTGTACTTTGTTTGTGAGACAAATGTACCCTCCTTAGATTGCTTGATTTGCAACCCAAGGAAGAATTTGAGTTCACTCATCATGGACATATCATACTTCTCCGACATGAGCTGTCCAAACTTCTTGCTAAAATGAGGGTTAGTTGAACCAAAGATAATATCATCAACATATATTTGGCACACAAATAGTTCACCATTAACCCTTTTTGTGAACAGCGTTGAGTCTATCTTTCCAATCTCAAACCCCTTTTCAAGAAGAAAGCTAGTTAAGCATTTGTACCAAGCTCTAGGAGCTTGTTTAAGACCATAAAGGGCTTTATGCAACTTGTAAACATGATTAGGCTTTTTGGGATTCACAAATCCGGGAGGTTGTTTCACAAATACTTCCTCTTCAATTTCACCATTTAGGAAAGCACTTTTGATATCCATTTGATAGAGAGTAATATCATGGTGATTGGCATAAGCGAGAAGAATGCGAATGGACTCAAGTCTAGCAACGGGGGCATAGGTCTCACCATAGTCCATACCTTCGACTTGTGTGTAACCTTGAGCTACGAGACGAGCCTTGTTGCGGATGACTTGTCCATCTTCATCTTGCTTGTTCCGAAACACCCATTTGGTTCCAATGATGTTTTGATCATCCTTGGGCTTCTCTACCAAAGTCCATACCTTGTTCCTCTCGAAGTTGTGTAGTTCTTCGTGCATAGCGTTCACCCAATCCGGGTCTTCAAGTGCTTCTTCTACCTTCATAGGTTCAATGCTAGAGATAAATGAGTAATGCTCACAAAAGTTAGCTAAGCGAGTTTTAGAGCGAGTAATTCTCCCGGAGTTGATGTCGTTCATCATTTGTTCCACGGGATGATTTTTCTTGACTCTTGCTCGGACTCGGGATAGCTTTTGTTGATGTTGTGGCTGAGCTTCCTCATCATCTTCATCTTCCTCTTCTTCTTCTTCATTGTTGTTGGTGTTGTCTTGAGGCGGTGGAGAAGGAGGTTGTGGTGGATCTTCTTGTTGCACTTCCTCATCTTGGTGAGTTCCACTTGTGGAGGCCTCCATGTTGCCTTGAGGTTCATCTCGTCGTGAGGTAGGTGGCTCCACATATGTAGATGAGGTACTCTCCTTCACTTCCATGGGACGGATCTTTCCAATAGATAAGTCTTGGATAGCTTCCGATGGGTCCTTGTCTCCTACATCAATAGGCATTTGCTCTACTTGCGAGCCATTAGATTCATCAAACTTCACATCTACCGTCTCTTCAACCTTTCGGGTGAAATTATTGTAGACACGGTAGGTGTGGGAGTTTGATCCATAACCAAGGAGAAAGCCTTCATGAGATTTAGGAGCAAATTTAGACCGACGATGCTTATCAAGGATATAGCATTTTGAACCAAAGACACGAAAGTATCCCACTTGGGGTTTGTTACCGGTGAGGAGCTCGTATGATGTCTTGCCGAGGAGCTTATGAAGATAAAGCCTGTTGATAGCATGACAAGCTGTCTCGACCGCTTCTCCCCAAAAATGCTTCGGTGTCTTGTATTCATCAAGCATCGTTCTCGCCATCTCTATGAGCGTTCGGTTCTTCCTCTCAACAACTCCATTTTGTTGAGGGGTGTACGTAGCCGAGAACTCATGTAGAATCCCTTCATCATCGAGAAAAGAGTCTACATTGGCGTTCTTGAACTCCGTTCCATTGTCACTCCGAACTTTCTTGATCTTCACCTCAAATTGATTTTGGGCCTTTTTGGCAAAGGTCTTGAAGATTCTCTGAACCTTACCCTTGGAGTTGTCTCCAAAAGTCACATACTTGCGTGGACCATCGTTCTTTGCAAGCTCTCGAAACATGTCTTTGTCTCCGGTCATGTGGTCGGTGCATCCACTATCAAGAATCCACTCTTTTCCGCCGGACATGTAGTCTCTCAGATTTGCCATAAGATTGAGACTCTTCATGACCTTGTCTAGCTCGGTGTCCGAATCGGAGTAATCATCATCTTGCTCATGCTCATCATCATATTGACCCATAGATTGTTCATCATCAACACCTAGGTCAATTTGATAAGTACTTGCATTAGTTTGGTCAATGTGACAATAGTCTTCGGAATGCAATGCAAGAGCATTTCTAATTAAAATATTGATGAGAGCGGGATCACCCTTCTTTTTCATAAGATCACGAAGCTCAAAGAAGCATTTATCAAAGTTGGGATCATTGGGGTGCATCTTATCAAATTCAATAGTCTTGTATAGAATTTCATCAAGACTTCTCATAGAGTAGTCCGGATAAAGTTCTTCCAAGAACTTCCATATAGCATAGGCACACTCAAAGTTTGTAACAAGATTAAGCAAGTCATCGGGTAACCCTCTAATGATAAGATTTACAGTCCTAAGGTTACGAAGCAAATCAAGCTCTTCATCCATGGTAGGGTGCAAGGGATCAAAAGGAGGCACATAGGGGTTCTCAATATATTTGCACAAATTGTACTTCTTAAAGATACTAAGCATTTCAAACCTCCATGAGTTATAGGACCTTCCATTAAGAACAGGCACTCTATGGCTAACACTCCCAACCGTAGACACGTCCATCTTCCTCCAATGGTGTGTAAACCAAAGCAATGGAGACAAAGGCTCTGATACCAATTGAGGGATCGAAGAAGGTGAGAGTGTCTAGAGGGGGGGTGATTAGACTACTCGACAAGATAAAATTCTATCTTTTATCAAGGACAGATTTTGACAGTTTTTTGCATAGCACACAAGTCAAATAGCATACTACACATGCAATTCTAGAGTATGGGCAGCGGAAAGTAAATTGCACGAGTAGTAAAGAGAGGTGGAGAAGATCAAACGCAATTTGGAGACGCAATGATTTTTCCCGTGGTTCCGATAGGTGGTGCTATCGTACATCCACGTTGATGGAGACTTCAACCCACGGAGGGTAACGGCTGCGCGAGTCCACGGAGGGCTCCACCCACGAAGGGTCCACGAAGAAGCAACCTTGTCTATTCCATCATGGCCTACGCCCACGGAGGGCTAGCCTTACTCGGGGTAGATCTTCACGAAGTAGGCGATCTCCTTGCCCTTACAAACTTCTTGGTTCAACTCCACATCTCGATGACGGAGGCTCCCAAGCGACACCTAACCAATCTAGGAGGCACCACCCTCCAAAAGGTAATAGATGTTGTAGATGATGATGAACTCCTTTCTCTTGTGCTTCAAATGATAATCTCCCCAACACTCAACTCTCCTCACTGATTTGGCTGTGGTGGAAGAAAGGATTGAGTGGAAAGCAACTTGGGAAGGTTAGAAATCAAGTTTCATATGGTAGGAATGGAGCAACTTGATCTCAACACAAGGGTAGGTAGTTCTCTTCTCAGAAAGTGTAAGGTAGGAGTGGTAGTTCTTTCTGATGGCTCTCTCCACGAATGAAGAGGGGGTGGAGGGGTATATATAGCCTCCACACAAAATCCAACCGTTACACACATAATTGAGCAATCTCGGTGAGACTGAAGTGGAAACTCGGTCAGACCGAAAGTTCAAATATAGTGAATGTTGGGGTTTTTGGTGGGACCGAAAATACCATCTCGGTGAGACCGAAAGTGTAAATAATATGAACGTTGGGGTTTTCGGTGGGACCGAGAAAGAAAACTCGGTTAGACCGATTTGAGAAAAGACAGGAACGTGCCAGGTTCGGTGAGACCGAAATTGTCAACTCGGATATTCCGAAATGATGTCAAACGGTTACAGAAGGTTGGCAGCCCGTATTTCGGTGAAACCGATCTCAAACTCGGAATGACCGATTTTTCTAGGGTTTGGCTTATGGCTGAGGTGGTTCATCTCGGTGGGACTGAGTTTGGAAAATCGGTTGGTCCGATATTACTTATGAGTGTGTTTGGTAGTGAAAGTTGCTGATAGTTAAAGGAGATATATCACTAAGCACTTGAGCAACCAGATCATCAACACAACCTCATCCCCTTTTAATAGTATTGGCTTTTCTTATGGACTCAATGTGATCTTGGATCACTAAACCAAAAATGGAGTCTTGAGCTTTTGCCAATGCTTGCCTTAGCATTTTGAGGGGTCCACTTATTCAGTCATTTTGCCATAGCCAATGTGATTGAATTTCCTGAAACATACTTGATAAAAGCATTAGTCCAACCACAAAGTATGTTGTCATTAATTACCAAAACCACCCAGGGAGCAAATGTGCTTTCACATATATTTAAAGGGTCCTCCGTAACCCTCAGAACAGGAACTCTTTTTCGCGATCCCATCTCTGTTCCGCCGCTGCCGCCGCTTCCAAGATCGGGAGCACCAGGAGAACTCTTCCCGGCACCCTGCCGGAGGGGAGGATCACCACCGGGAGCTTCTCCACCACCATGGACGCCTCCCGGATGACTCGTGAGTAGTATCCCTTGGACCATGAGTCCATGACCAGTAGCTATGTGATGTTCTCCTCCCGTTCTTGTGCTTCACTAATTAGTCCTCGTGAGCTGTCCTACATGATCGAGGCACCTATGTAATCCTTATGCTGTTGCTATGTTGAGTTTGCTGGGATCCGATGGATTATGAGATTATGTTCAGATTGATCTTGAGTAATATATTTGATTCACCTCTTTTATATTTTTGTTCATAAGTAATTCTTGCATGTTCTCCGTTGTTATTTATTGCTTTGGCCGAGTAATAGGTAGTGACTCCAAGAGGGAATGTTATGCTCGATTGTGAGTTCATGCCCCTCGATGACTAGCTTGAGTGACAGAAACATGAGTCTAGGGGATGTGATGTTGCCACAAGGGGGAAAACAACGGTGCTTGTGCCCGCGGGTGCAAGGATTGTTTACTTTACGCAAAGTTCTTTTAATGCAGTTGTCTGTTGCATTGAGTTTACACTATGGGTGGGACTCGCAACTTAATACCAGCGAGATGTTCTGGATAGATATCTCAAGGTGGATGATTAGTAGTAGATATTGATGGATTTCGGTCTGCTTACTTTGGCGTACCGCCCATGCTTTGAACCTCAACCTTTCTTGCAATGTAGTCAGCATTGGTTTGCGTTCGTGGTCCTGTCAATTGCCCAGCTGTAATTTGTTTACCTCACATAGCTGTTTTATCATATTTTGGGAGAGAGACATCACTAGTGAACATCATGAGACTCTGGTCCATATTACCATCATTGATCACATCCGCTATTTATTTTCCGTTATTATTTACTATTGCAAAACACTATCTATCACTACTATCATTGCTTTTAATCCTTTGTGAACTACAAGGCCGGAGGGATTGACAACCTCTCTTTACTCGTTGGGAGCAAAGTTATTTGTATTTGTGTGCAGGTCCACGTTGATTGCTACTAATCTGGCGCCGTAGCAATTGACACCTACTTGTTGAACCTAGGAGTCTCTGGGGATTTGATCCTTGGCATCTTTGCTAAGGGAAAATGCTTCTACTTACTGCATCTTACACCTTCCACTTGGGGTAACCAACGAGGGGTTCGAGGCCCATCACTTACCAGCATGTCATACTTTGCTTCGGCGGTATTGTGAGATGAAGCGGCTCGGACCGACATTACGCGTACGCTTACGCGAGACTGGTTTCACCGTTATGAGCACTTGTTGCTTAAAGGTGACTGGTGGGTGTCTGTCTCTCTCACTTTAGCTGAATCGAGTGTGACTACGCCCGGTCCTGGTGAAGGTTAAAACAGCACATACTTGACGAAACATCGTTGTGGTTTTGTATGCGTAGGTAAGAACGGTTCTTGCTAAGCCCATAGCAGCCACGTAAAACTTGCAACAACAAAGTAGAGGACGTCTAACTTGTTTTTGCAGGGCATGTTGTGATGTGATATGGTCAAGACATGATGAGTTATACGGTTTTGTATGAGATGATCATGTTTTGTAAAGTTATCGGCAACTGGCAGGAGCCATATGGTTGTCGCTTTATTGTATGAAATGCAATCGCCATGTAATTGCTTTACTTTATCACTAAGCGGTAGCGATAGTCGTGGAAGCAATAGTTGGCGAGATGACAACGATGCTACGATGGAGATCAAGGTGTCGCGCCGGTGACGATGGTGATCATGACGGTGCCTTGGATATGGAGATCAAAAGCACAAGATGATGATGGCCATATCATGTCACATATTTTGATTGCATGTGATGTTTATCTTATTTTGCTTAGTACGACGGTAGCATTATAAGATGATCCCTTACAAAATTTCAAGGTACAAGTGTTCTCCCTGAGTATGCACCATTGCGAAAGTTCTTCGTGCTGAGACACCATGTGATGATCGGGTGTGATAGGCTCTACGTTCACATACAACGGGTGCAAGCCAGTTTGGCACACGCAGAATACTCGGGTTAAACTTGACGAGCCTAGCATATGCAGATATGGCCTCGGAACACTGGAGACCGAAAGGTCAAGCGTGAATCATATAGTAGATATGATCAACATAAGATGTTCACCATTGAAAACTACTCCACCTCACGTGATGATTGGACATGGTTTAGTTGATTTGGATCACGTGATCATTTAGATGACCAGAGGGATGTCTATCTAAGTGGGAGTTCTTCAATTAATATGATTAATTGAACTTTAATTTATCATGAACTTAGTCCTGGTAGTACTAGCATATCTGTGTTGTAGATCAATAGCTCGCGATATAGCTCCCCGTTTATTTTATATGTTCCTAGAGAAATATAAGTTGAAAGATGTTAGTAGCAATGATGCGGACTAGGTCCGTGATCTGAGGATTATCCTCATTGCTGCACAGAAGTATTATGTCCTTGATGCATCGCTAGGTGACGAACCTATTGCAGGAGCAGATGCAGACGTTATGAACGTTTGACAAGCTCGGTATGATGACTACTTGATAGTTTAGTGCGCCATGCTTTACGGCTTATAACCGGGACTTCAAAATCGTTTTGAACGCCACGGAGCATATAAGATGTTCCAAGAGTTGAAATTAGTATTTCATACTCATGCCCGTGTCGAGAGGTATAAGACCTCTGACAGTACTTTGCCTACAAGATGGAGGAGAATAGCTCAACCAGTGAGCATGTGCTCAGATTGTCTGGGTACTACAATTACTTGAATCAAGTGGGAGTTAATCTTCCAGATAAGATAGTAATTGACAAAGTTCTCTAGTCACTATCACCAAGTTAGTAGAACTTCGTGACGAACTATAATATGTAAGGGATGACGAAGGTAATTCCCGAGCTCTTCGCGATGCTGAAATCGGCGAAGGTAGAAATCAAGAAAGAGCATCAAGTGTTGATGGTTAATAAGACCACTTGTTTCAAGTAAAGGGCAAAGGGATAAAAGTGGAACTTCAAGAAGAATGACAAGCAAGTTGTCACTCCCATGAAGAAACCCAAAGCTAAACTCAAGCCTGAAACTAAGTGCTTCTACTGCAAAGGAAATGGTCACTGGAAGTGGAACTGCCCTAGATACTTGGCGGATAAAAAGGATGGCAAAGTGAACAAAGGTATATTTTGATATACAGATTATTGATGTGTACTTTACTAGTGTTCATAGCAACCCCTGGGTATTTGATATCGGTTCAGTTGCTAAAATTAGTAACTCAAAATGAGAATTGCAGAATGAACAGAGACTAGTTAAAGGTGAAGTGACGATGTGTGTTGGAAGTGGTTCCAAGATTGATATAATCATCATCGCACACTCCCTATACTTTCGGGATTAGTGTAAAACCTAAATAAATGTTATTTGGCATTTGCGTTGAGCATGAATATGATTTGATCATATTTGTTGCAATACGGTTATTCATTTAAAGTCATAGAATAATTGTTATTCTGTTTACATGAATAAAACCTTCAATGGTCATACACCCAATGAAAATAGTTTGTTGGATCTCGATCGTAGTGATACACATATTCATAATATTGAAGCCAAAAGATGCAAGGTTAATAATGATAGTGCAACTTATTTGTGGCACTGCCGTTTAGGTCATAATGGTGTAAAGCGCATGAAGAAACTCCATAGTGATGGACTTTTGGAATCACTTGATTATGAATCACTTGGTGCTTGCGAACCATGCCTCATGGGTAAGATGACTAAAACTCCGTTCTCCGGAACAATGGAGCGAGCAACAGATTTGTTGGAGATCATACATACAGATGTATGTGGACCAATGAGTGTTGAAGCTCGCGGCGGGTATCGTTATTTTCTGACCTTCACTGATGATTTGAGCAGATATGGTTATATCTACTTAATGAAACACAAGTCTAAAACATTTGAAAAGTTCAAAGAATTTCAGAGTGAAGTAGAGAATCATCGTAACAAGAAAATAAAGTTTCAACGATCTGATCGTGGAGGTGAATATTTGAGTTACGAGTTTGGTCTTCATTTGAAACAATGTGGAATAGTTTCACAACTCACGCCACCCGGAACACCACAGCGTAATGGTGTGTCCGAACATCGTAATCGTACTTTATTAGATATGATGCGGTCTATGATGTCTCTTACCGATTTACCACTATCGTTTTGGGTTATGCATCAGAGACAGCTGCATTCACGCTAAATAGGGCAACATCTAAATCCGTTGAGACGACGCCTTATGAACTGTGGTTTGGCAAGAAACCAAAGTTGTCGTTTCTTAAAGTTTGGGGCTGCGATGCTTATGTGAAAAAGCTTCAACCTGATAAGCTCGAACCCAAGTTGGAGAAATGTGTCCTCATAGGATACCCAAAGGAGACTGTTGGGTACAGCTTCTATCACGGATCCGAAGGCAAGATATTTGCTGCTAAGAATGGATCCTTTCTAGAGAAGGAGTTTCTCTCGAAAGAAGTGAGTGGGAGGAAAGTAGAACTTGGTGAGGTAATTGTACCTTCTCCCGAATTGGAAGGTAGTACATCACAGAAACTAGTTCCAGTGATTCCTACACCAATTAGTGAGGAAGCTAATGATGATGATCATGAAACTTCAGATCAAGTTTCTGCTGAACTTCGTAGATCAACCAGAGTTCGTTCCGCACCAGAGTGGTACGGCAACACGGTTCTGAAAGTCATGTTACTGGACCATGATGAACCTACGAACTATGAGGAAGCGATGATGAGCCCAGATTCCGCAAAATAGCTTGAGGCCATGAAATCTGAGATGGGATCCATGCATGAGAACAAAGTGTGAACTTTGGTTGACTTGCTCGATGATCGGCAAGCCATCGAAAATAAATGGATCTTCAAGAGGAAGACCGACGCTGACAGTAATGTTACTGTTTACAAAGCTCGACTTGTTGAGAAAGGTTTTCGACAAGTTCAAGGAGTTGACTACGATGAGACTTTCTCACCCATAGCGATGCTTAAGTCTGTCTGAATCATGTTAGCATTTGCCGCATTTTATGAAATCTGGCAAATGGATAACAAAAATGTGTTCTTTAATGGATTTATTAAAGAGGAGTTGTATATGATGCAACCAGAAGGTTTTGTCAATCCTAAAGGTGCTAACAAAATGTGCAAGCTCCAGCGATCCATCTATGGACTGGTGCAAGCATCTCGGAGTTGGAATATACGCTTTGATAAGTTGATCAAAGCATATAATTTTATACAGACTTGCAGTGAAGCCTGTATTTACAAGAAAGTGAGTGGGAGCACTACGGCCTTTCTGATAAGTATATGTGAATGACAGATTGTCGATCGGAAATGATGTAGAATTTTCTGGAAAGCATAAAGGAATGTTTGAAAGGATTTTTTCAAAGAAATACCTCGGTGAAGCTACTTACATATTGAGCATCAAGATCTATAGAGATAGATCAAGACGCTTGATAAGTTTTTTCAATGAGTACATACCTTGACAAGTTTTTGAAGTAGTTCAAAATGGAACAGTCAAAGAAAGAGTTCTTGCCTGTGTTGCAAGGTGTGAAGTTGAGTAAGACCTTGGTGAAGCTGCTTACATATTGGGCATCAAGATCTATAGAGATAGATCAAGACGCTTGATAAGACTTTCGATGAGTACATACCTTGATAAGATTTTGAAGTAGTTCAAAATGGATCAGTCAAAGAAGGAGTTCTTGAGTAAGACTCAAAGCCAGACCACGGAAGAAAAATATAGAGAGAATGAAAGGCATTCCCTATGCCTCAGCCATAGGTTCTATAAAGTATGCCATGCTGTGTACCAAACATGTTGTGTACCTTGCCATGAGTTTGACAGGGAGGTACAATAGTGATCCAGGAGTAGATCACTGTACAACGGTCAAAATTATCCTTAGTAACTGGATGACTAAGGAAATGTTTCTCGATTATGGAGGTGATAAAGAGTTCATCGTAAAGGGTTACGCCGATGCAAGCTTTGACACTAAATCCATATGACTCTAAGTATCAATCTGGATGCGTATTGAAAGTGGGAGCAATTAGCTAGAGTAGCTCCATGCAGAGCATTGTAGACATAGAAATTTGCGAAATACATACGAATCTGAATGTGACAGAACCGTTGACTAAACTTCTCTCACAAGCAAAACATGATCACACCTTATTACTCTTGGGTATTAATCACATAGCGATGTGAACTAGATTATTGACTCTAGTAAACCCTTTGGGTGTTGGTCACATGGCGATGTGAACTATGGGTGTTATTCACATAACGATGTGAACTATCGGTATTAAATCACATGGCGATGTGAGCTAGATTATTGACTCTAGTGCAAGTGAGAGACTGATGGAAATATGCCCTAGAGGAAATAATAAAGTTGTTATTTATATTTCCTTATATCATGATAAATGTTTATTATTCATGCTAGAATTGTATTAACCGGAAACTTAGTACATGTGTGAATACATAGACAAAACAGAGTGTCCCTAGTATGCCTCTACTAGACTAGCTCATTGATCAAAGATGGTTATGTTTCCTAACCATAGACATGAGTTGTCATTTGATCAACGGGATCACATCATTAGGAGAATGATGTGATGGACAAGACCCATCCGTTAGCTTAGCACTATGATCGTTTAGTTTTACTAATATTGCTTTCTTCATGACTTATACATGTTCCTATGACTATGAGATTATGCAACTCCCAAATACCGGAGGAACACCTTGTGTGCTTTCAAATGTCACAACGTAACTGGGTGATTATAAAGATGCTCTACAGGTGTTTCCGAAGGTGTTTGTGGTGTTGGCATAGATCAAGATTAGGATTTGTCACTCCGAGTGTCGGAGAGGTATCTCTGGGCCCTCTCGGTAATGCACATCGTAATAAGCCTTGCAAGCAAACAACTAATGAGTTAGTCAAGAGATGATGTATTACGGAACGAGTAAAGAGACTTGCCGGTAACGAGATTGAACTAGGTATGATGATACCGACGATTGAATCTCGGGCAAGTAACATACCGATGACAAAGGGAACAACGTATATTGTTATGCAGTTCGACCGATAAAGATCTTCGTAGAATATGTAGGAGCCAATATGGGCATCCAGGTTCCGCTATTGGTTATTGACCAGAGAAGTGTCTCGGTCATGTCTACATAGTTCTCGAACCCGTAGGGTCCGCACGCTTAACATTTCGTTGACGATATAGTATTGAATGAGTTATGTATGTTGGTGACTGAATGTTGTTCGGAGTCCCGGATGAGATCACGGACATGACGAGGAGCTCCGGAGGTAAAAATTGATATATAGGATGATATGGTTAGGCCAAGGGGTCAAGCCCACAGGGCATTAAGTCGGTGCAAAAGGTGTTTTGCGGAGGCCAGGGGGCCAAACGCCGGAGACCCTGGCATCTGGCCCTGGGCCAAACGCCGAGGTCCATGGCGTCTAGCCCAGACGCCAAGGATTGTGGCGTTTGATCCTAGAGTCCGAGTGGGACTCTTGCCTTTCGGGCAAAACCGACTTTGAGGAGGCTTTTTCTCCAAGTTTCGACCCCAGGGCTCAACATATAAATAGAGGGGCGGGGCTAGCACCTGGAACACGTCAAGATACACCAAGCCGTGTGCCGGCAACCCCGACCCTCTAGTTTATCCTCCGTCTAGTTTCTGTAGTGCTTGGCGAAGCCCTGCAGAGATTGTTCTTCATCAACAACCGTTACCACGCCGTCGTGCTGCCGGAACTCATCTACTACTTCGCCCGTCTTGCTGGATCAAGAAGGCGAGGACGTCATCGAGCTGAACGTGTGCTGAACGCGGAGGTGCCGTACGTTCGGTACTAGATCGGGACGGATCGTGAAGGTACACGACTACATCAACCGCGCTGATAAACGCTTCCGCTTTCGGTCTACGAGGGTACGTAGACACACTCTCCCCTCTCGTTGCTATGCATCTAGTAGATAGATCTTGCGTGATCGTAGGAAAATTTTGATAATACTACGTTCCCCAACAATCTATTTGATGTTGTCTCTTTTTGCGGTGTGTTTGTCGAGATCCGATGAATTGTGGGTTTATGATCAAGATTATCTATGAGAAATATTTGTTTCTTTTCTGAACTCTTTATGTATGATTATAAAATCCTTGCAAGTCTCTTCGAATTATTGGTTTAGTTTGGCCTACTAGATCTATAGTTCTTGCAATTGGAGAAGTGCTTGGCTTTGGGTTCAATCTTGCGGTGTCCTTTCCAAGTGATAGTAGGGGCAGCAAGGCACGTATTGTATTGTTGCCATCGAGGATAAAAAGATGGGTTTTATATCACTAAGTTTGAGTTTATCCCTCTACATCATGTCATCTTGCTTAAGGCGTTACTCTGTTCTTATGAACTTAATACACTAGATGCATGCTGGATAGCGGTCGATGTGTGGAGTAATAGTAGTAGATGCAGAATCGTTTCGGTCTACTTGTCTCGGACGTGATGCCTATATATAATGATCATGCCTAGATAGTCTCATAATTATTCGCTTTTCTACCAATTGCTCGACAGTAATTTGTTTACCCGCCGTAGAATATCGCTATCATGAGAGAAGCCACTAGAGAAAACTATGGCCCCGGGGTCTATTCGCAACATATCAATCTACAATCTACTTTACTTTTCCGCTTTTACTTTCTGTTCTTATAACCAAAAATACCAAAAATATCAAACTATCATCTCTATCAGATCTCACTTTCGTAAGTGACCGTAAAGGGATTGACAACCCCTTATCGCGTTGGCTGTGAAGTTCTTATTTGTTTGTGCAGGTGCGAGGGACTCGCGCGTGGTCTCCTACTGGATTGATACCTTGGTTCTCAAAAACTGAGGGAAATACTTGCGCTACTGTGTTGCATCTCCCTTTCCACTTTGAGGGAATACAATGCAAGCTCGAGAAGTAGCATAGTATTTCAAAAATTTCCTGCGATCACGCAAGATCTATCTACTAGATGTATAGCAACGAGAGGGGAGGGTGTGTCTACGTACCCTCGTAGACCAAAAGCGGAAGCGTCTAGTGACGCGGTTGATGTAGTCGAACGTCTTCGCGATCCAACCGATCCAAGCACCGAACGTACGGCACCTCTGTGTTCAGCACACGTTCAGCTCGATGACGTCCCACGAGCTCTTGATCCAGTTGAGATTCATGGGAGAGTTTCGTCAGCATGACGTCGTGGTGATGGAGTTGATGAAGCTACCAGCGCAGGGCTTCGCCTAAGCACTACAACGATATGACCGAGGTGTGTTTCAATGGAGGGGGGCACCGCACACGGCTAAAATAATGTTGCTTGTGTGTTCTTGGGTGCCCCCTGCCCCCGTATATAAAGGAGCAAGGGGGGAGGTGTGGCCAGCCCTATAGGGCAAGCCAGGAGTAGGTTTCCTACTCCTAGTAGGAGTAGGAATCCCCCTTTCCTATTCCTACCAGGAGTAGGAAAGGAAGAAGAAGAAGAAGAAGAAGAAGAGAAGGAAGGAGAGGGGCGCCTCGCCCCCGCTCCTAGTCCAACTAGGATTTCCTAGGGGGTGCGGCCAGACCTAGTGGGCTACCTCTCTCTTTTCCCTCATGGCCCACTAAGGCCCATACTCCCCCGGGGGGGTTCCGGTAACCCCTCCGGTACTCCGGTTTTATCCGGTAACACCCGGAACACTTTTGGTGTCCGAATATAGTTGTCCAATATATCAATATTTATGTCTCGGACATTCTGAGACTCCTCGTCATGTCCGTGATCTTATCTGGGACTCCGAACTACCTTCGGTACATCAAAACTCATAAACTCATAATACCGATCGTCATCGAACATTAAGCGTGCGGACCCTACTGGTTCGAGAACTATGTAGACATGACCGAGACTCATCTCCGGTCAATAACCAATAGCGGAACCTGGATGCTCATATTGGTTCCTACATATTCTACAAAGATCTTTATCGGTCAAACCGCATAACAACATACGTTGTTCCCTTTGTCATCGGTATGTTACTTGCCCGAGATTCGATCGTCGGTATCACTATACCTAGTTAATCTCATTACCGGCAAGTCTCTTTACTCGTTCCGTAATACATCATCTCGTGACTAACTCATTAGTCTTTTGCTTGCAAGGCTTATTACGATGTGTATTACCGAGAGGGCCCAGAGATACCTCTCCGACACTCGAAGTGACAAATCCTATTCTCGATCTATGCCAACACCACAAACACCTTCGAAGACACCCATAGAGCATCTTTATAATCACCCAGTTACGTTGTGATGTTTGATAGCACACAAGGTGTTCCTCCAGTATTCCGGAGTTGCATAATCTCATAGTCAGAGGAACATGTATAAGTCATGAAGAAAGCAATAGAAGTAAAACTAAACGACCATAATGCTAAGCTAACGGATGGGTCTTGTCCATCACATCATTCTCCTAATGATGTGATCCCATTGATCAAATGACAACCCATGTCTATGGTTAGGAAACATAACCATCTTTGATTAACGAGCTAGTCTAGTAGAGGCATACTAGGGACTCTCTGTTTTGTCTATGTATTCACACATGTACTAAGTTTTCGGTTAATACAATTATAGCATGAATAATAAACATTTATCATGATATAAGGAAATATAAATAACAACTTTATTGTTGCCTCTAGGGCATATTTCCTTCAATTTTTGGGTCGTGTGAGAAGGACCCCCTATCACAGTCACTCACTTGGCGACGGTTCCGAACGCCATCGCGGAAAGGGGTTAAAACCGTTTGTATAGCACCGACGCGTATCATTGTGATATCAACACATGAGTAGGTCGTTCTCTTCTCAGAAAATGAGTAGTGAAAGTTGTGGTTCGTTCTGATAGCTTTCTTAGAGAGTAGGTGGTGGTGGAGGGGTATAAATAGGCAGCACCAAAAATCCAACCGTTACAAGTCTTTGACCCAACTCGGTGACACCAGCATGAAAATCTCGGTGAGACCGACTAGTACAAAAAACTCGAAAGTTAGGATTTTCGGTGAAACCGACTAGAATGACTCGGTGCGATTGAAGTGCAATGACTAGGGCAAGACCTCATTTCGGTAGCTCCAGTCGTTTGAACTCGGTAATTCCGAAATTAAGCGACTTCATCACTGAAACTTGGTTAGGCCATCTCGGTGGAACCGAGATCCATTTCGGCTCTACCGAAACGTTAGGGTTTGGCATGCTGCAGTGTACGGGTCATCTCGGTGTGTCTAGATAGGAATGTTTTGGTGGGACCGAGATGGACTTAAGGGTTTTTGATGAAAGTGAAATGGAGAAGTAGTTGAGGATTTTGGAGCAATACCACTAAGCACTTGAGCAACTGAGCCATGATCAAAACCACATTCCCCTTTTAATAATATTGACTTTCCTATGGACTCAATGTGATATTGGATCACTTAACCAAAAAAGTAGAGTCTTGGAGCTTTGCCAATCTATGTCTATAGCATTTAGAGGGGTCCACAATCAGTAGTTCTTGCCATGCCAGTCATTGATCTTCTCTGAAATCTATTACCAATGAGCATTAGATCAATGACTTCTATGTTGTTATTAATTACCAAAACCATCCGGGGATTAGTTGCACTTTCAATCCTTCAACTTGCCACGACCAGTTCACCGAACTTTGCAAGGATCCAACAATAATTTTGGAAGTTATTGCCTCCAAAGATTTCTCAAATTGCTGCTTTGGGTTGCCCGAATCTCATAATGAAATCAATGTCTTGCAGAGATCTCATCTGTTTGCAAGACTAGCTAGTGGTACTTTTCCACCTTGCAACTTCAGGGTGAATGACCATCACTATGACCAAGGCTACTATCTAATCGAGGGCATTATCCATCTTGGTCCATATCTTTAAATATTTTTTCTAATCCTAGGAGCAGGAAACATAAGCATTTCGTCAAGGTGTAAGAAGCTCAAAGGAAAGACATTGAGAGGGGACCGAAGTGTTGCAAGCAAGTTTTTTGATTGTCCGATGCCTGCTCATTTCTAAGACATGTCTTGACAAATATCATGACATGTTGTGTGATCCTATGCAATATGATCATAGAGGATGAGAGGGATGTGCCAAACCCCATTGATTATGAAGATATTGGCGCAATGATTAAACCTCACATGCACACATGATGCATTCAAGCATTTCTTGATGCGTGTCAGAAGATTGAATACTGGACCTCTCATCGAGCTGAAGGAGAATCTCACCGAGCATCTAGGAGATAGTAATGTTTAAATTTATTTAAATTCATTTATTTTTACTTGAACAATTTATTTGATTGGATTATTCATTTCATTTGGATTATCTATTATATTGAATTATTTGTCGTGTTTGCATTAATGGGTTTTGCAATAATTTGTTGCATTATTGAATTGTTGGATCTATATTGTTGTAAATAAAGTATAAAGAAACCATGAAAGAAATATGAAAGACACATTATAGCGACTCTGTGTTTGCTCACGACCTCTGTAGCCTGGAGACGCCCATCCTAACAAGTTTGTGTTTTCATTTTTCTTTGCGTCCATTACGAGATTGTATGATGTATTTTGGTTTTATTATAGATATGGTTCTTTTGAATGGAGAAGAAGCCTCTCTTGTTATAAAAAGAATATTTCTGGGGTGATGCTACGCGTCCGTCGGCAGATGTTTAGATTTTATCTGCCGCCTCGATGGCCGTTGGATATAGTCATTCGATCTAGTGTCCATATTCCGCATGCCCACTCGTTATTCCCGCAACAAATGCTCTGTTGCAGAAACAACTCTCCTGCTGCTGGCTCCAACAGAGCTGCACCCCGCGCGGCGCCGCGGCCAACCCATCGTAAAATCTGCCCGCCGCCGGCGTGTGGGAGCTACTCCAGCGCACCATATCGTGTGTCAGATGATTGGGCCTGACACAAATTGAGCTCACCGAGGGGCCCTGCTTTGAGAACAGGAGCAGCCTCTACTCCGGCATAACGGCGATGAGCTCCCACGTCGGGAACTCCTTTGCGATTTCTGCAACTAAAGTTATGTTTCTGAAACATGCGTCATGTTGCAATTCTTGACCTTGTACGTTCTAAGTTTGTGTGCTTCTTCAACGCTTCCTGCAACTGGGCCTATGTTTCTGAAACAAGACCCTTGTTGCAGAAAAAAATCTTTGCTTTTTTTTTCTGAAACAAGACCTGTGTTGCGGAAACTTTCTAGAAATAGACCCTGTTGTTGAAAAAACACTTCACCACCGAATAATTATTTTATTTCTGAAACAAGGTCTTTGTTGCAAAAAGGATACACACCTCCTGCTTGTGCAGCCGGCAACGACCTCATATCCCGTCGTCATCGGCATCGCGGCTGGTTTGCTGCGGTTGCCTAGCCGCCGTCGACCACCCAGCCGCCGCCTCCGTCCCAACAGCACGGTGTTCCGCCTCCCCGCTGCTGGATCTAACCACCACAGAGCCCCGCAACAAGCGCTCTGTTGCAGAAAGCGTTTCTGAAACAGCTGCTCAGTTGCAGACCCGTGCGCGTGGGTACGGATGCTATCGGCCGTTGGATCAAAATACGATCCGACGGACACAGAGCCGATGGACGTGGGCTCGAGATCGGCCGGCAGAAGGTAAGATTTTCCCATATTTCTGCTATTGTTAAAAAAGATTTTGTGTTGGAAACCTTAATTTTTTTCTGGAGTACAACCTTCGTTCGGAATTAATCATCGCTGTAATGAGTCTATCTAGACGCAACCGAGGGACTAAAAACATATATTTTCTTTTGAGAAAATGTAAGAATATGGTTTTTTGAGCAACTGTAATGAGTCCATCTAGACGCGACAGAGGGACTAAAAATATGGATTTTCTTTGGAGAAAATGTAAAATAGTACTCCCTCCGTCCCAAAATTCTTGTCTTAGATTTATCTAGATACGGATGTATCTAACACTAAAGTGTAACTAGATACATCCGTATTTGGACAAATGTAAGACAAGAATTTTGAGACGGAGGGAGTAAAACTATGTATGGCCCTGGCCAGTGGCTCAGTGCTGCACTGGCAAAGTGGCAAGTGGTAGACAATGTTGGGCCGTGCGTAGCTCGGTCTCTTTGACACAGAGAAACCCAAGCCAGCTTCCCCACAGGCCCATGGATGCAATAGCTCGCCTCGCCCCCTCTTCGCCCTAACTCGCCGGCGTCACCTGCTCCGTCCGCGCCCGCCGCCCCCATGCTCCCCCTAATACGCCGCCTCCCCGCCGCTCCTTCCCGCCTAGCCGCCCTCGCACTCCGCCGACCACACCGTCGAGCTGCGGCGACGACGACGACAACGACCACGACACCCGCGGTATCCTCCTCCCGTCTCGCGGGCTCGCCGCCAGCAGAGAGTCCAGCAGCGGATCAGGGGAGCGAGTTGGAGCCCCTCCCCGAACCCCTCGACCGGGACTGGGGCTCGACGCTGTCCCGCGCGGACCTGACAGAGGTTGCCGGGATCCTCCGGCGGTTGCGCGACGAGCAGATCAGTCTGGGCCTGGGCACCTTCAATCTGCTGCTGAAGCGAGCGTGCGAAGCAGACGACTTCCTTCTCTTCGCCAAGGTATTCAGACACTTGCTGCTCTCCAAAGCTGCTCCCGACTTGACTTCCTACATGTATGTCGCCAGGGCCATTGGGGGTCTAGATGACTCTGAACTGTTACTCGAGTTTGTGAGAGAGGTATTGGAGATCACAAATGGCAGAGACCCCACGGTGGTGAATCGTATTGTTTCCGCCGCGGGTAGATACGGGCACCTCGATAAAAGCTTGATCATTTTCGAGGAGCTGAAGAAAGATAGGAGATGCTTGGATGTTGTCACCTTCAACACCGTCTTGGACATGCTAGGAAAAGTTGGTCGGGTAGACGAAATGCTTCGGGAGGTGAAGCTGATGGAGGAACTTGGCATTTCTCCTGACATCGTGACTTATAATACAGTGATAAACTGCCTCCGGAGGCTTGGAAGATTGGGTCTGTGCAAAAGCTTTGCAAGAGAGATGTTTGAGAGAGGCATCAGTCCGGATTTGAGAACGTATACCGCGCTAATTGATTGTTTTGGAAGGGCAGGGCATATTGTTGATGCCCTCGAGGCGTTTGAGCAGATGAAGAAGTCGCACCAACCTTCGGTTTATGTCTATCGTGCACTGATCAGTGACATGAAAAAAGCTGGAAGATCTGAACTAGCACAAAAGCTCACCGATGAGATGAATTCAAGTGCTTCTGATTTGTTAGGCCCTGAAGATTTCAGGCAGAAGTCCAAGGGAAGAGGGGTCAGGAATAGCAGCAGGTAAGAAGCAGAAAAGTTATCTTCCAGGTCTGTATGATTCCTGCACATGCGATGCAACAGCTACCGGTACCAAGTTCCAGACTTCCAATGGGTCTTGTTGGTTGACATCTTCAGAAGATGTATCCTAGGAAGAAACAGAGAACTACAAAGTTCAGATGACAGTAGCTTGATCATTACAAAGATGCCGCCGTGACCTGAATGGCTTATCATGACCGCAGGCTATTGCTGATTCATGATTCAAGAGATTCAGGCACACGAGTCAGTAGCAACTGCAGCAATTCCCAGTGGCAATTCATGATTCAAGAGATTCAAGATTCAAGCAATTTCCAGTGAAGAAATATTTGGTGCATTGCTGGATTGTCGCTTGGAAGGTGCCCGTTACTGGAAAGAGCGCCGTTGTGCTCTGAACTTGTGGGTGTCAAATTTCAGCATTTTCCATTGCTCTTCAGTGCACTGAAGAATAGTGAAATCTTGGCATCTGGTTCATTTTGTAGGCTATGCTTGTAAATCATTAGGCATAATAGCGAACAAATGAAATTTTACACGTGTATAAGTTGATTCTATCCAAAATTTCTGGGATAATATCATCTTACAAATCGTGGGCCGGTGCACACTATGTGTCTGTCAATATGCCATGAATACTCCTTAAGATGATGGTGTGATGCCATGTCATTCCATGTAATGTGCAGTTTGCTGAAGTCTCTGTTGTTGGGGGTGCTGGATCGAGGTTGTTTACTGCATGCTCTCCTAGGGACTAATTTTGGAAGATTTAATCAAGTGAATGCAAACGGAGTCCATAATAATCACGAGATAGTGCGGGGCAGAGAAGAAATTCTGACACTTTTTTTTTAGAATGTATGACTGTATTTACATCACGAAACAGTACAAAGTCCTGAACCCACCCACTAAGACACACACGATTAAGCAGAATAACAAAGAGTACACTGAAATAACCAGAAAAATCAAGATCTTCGGAGCTTTGTGCCATCACCCTAAACCTTGCAAAAGATCCATGCAACAAAAGAATCTGCAACCAGACCCAAACAGTACATCATCTTCAACCACAACATCTTTACCGCCACACCGCTCCATCTTTTCTTTGCTCCGACGCCAAAAGGACAAGGAGACACTTGTGCATCCAAAAAGCCTGCACCATCCTTCGCCATATGTGGCTTTGAGTACCGCCATATGTGTCCCTTCGGATGGAAGAGAACTAGGATCCGATAACGGTGACGCGGTCGGGCCAACCGGCCGGGCAAAGCAAGAAAAGAATGAACAACAACAATAGATCATACCGACGAGGAGGAGGAAGAAGCCCATCTTCGCAAAATTACCAACCACTCGAGGACTAGCCCAACCAGTGTCGGTCGACCTCCAGACACCATAGCCCACGACTTCAACGTGACCCGGGGATCCCAACCCCGCCGGCTCCTAGACGAAGGCAAGAGCCCCTTCTGACCGCGTACGAAGCTCGAGGAAACTTATCCAGACATGTCGCAATGGCAACGGCCTTGTCAACGTGTTCCTCAACTCTAACCATACTGCGAACACAACCGACACACAGATCCGAGGTTCCCCCTCCATCCCGCCGCCGGAGCGGCCGGCGGAGGGAGAGGAAACCAGTGACGCTGCCGTCGGAACACAAAGGGAGTCGCGGTCGCCTCTTTTTGCCTCGCTACAATCCGCTCTTTGCGGAGGTTGTTTGTCTCTTCTGCATAGAAATCCAGACATTTTTTATGAAAACATTTTTTTGCGAATACGCAAAGCTTGCGTATCATTTTATTGATAGAAGGAATAGAATGAGTATAAAGGGTACAACACATGACACGAACGCAGACATGCGTGAACATGGTGTCTAGAGCAGAGAGACAAGGGATGCTCAGCCCAAATAGAAGATACATCACAGCTAAACCCGTCAAGCCCGAACCACGAGCGGCAGTGCCGAACCAACAAGAGTTCCAACATCACTCGAGCCAACACTGGGGACACCACGAGCAAGCAAGATAACGCCTTCGAGAAGGAAGACGACGCCGAGGCGCCATCGCTATCCGGTCCGGGGGAACCAGACCTAGGGTTTCCCCTGAGCTCGAAGAGGGGCATAGTTGAAGGCCTTGGTAGCGCCTCCAAGAAGGAAACGACACCCGCGGGCGCCGTCGCTGCTAGCACTGGCAAGCCGAGCAGGGATCTCTCCCTGGCCTGAAGCTGAGCAATTCCAAAGTCGTCGAGTCTGGAATCGAAGATGAGGAAGCCAACGTTGGCCGGAACAACCATTCGGGAAGGGGTTGGCGGGGTTGCACTTGCCGTCGGAGGGTGGCACCGAAGGAAATATGCCCTAGAGGCAACAATAAAGTTGTTATTTGTATTTCCTTATATCATGATAAATGTTTATTATTCATGCTAGAATTGTATTAACCGGAAACTTAGTACATGTGTGAATACATAGACAAAACAGAGTGTCCCTAGTATGCCTCTACTAGACTAGCTCATTGATCATAGATGGTTATGTTTCCTAGCCATAGACATGAGTTGTCATTTGATCAACGGGGTTACATCATTAGGAGAATGATGTGATGGACAAGACCCATCCGTTAGCTTAGCAACTTGATCGTTTAGTTTTACTGCTATTGCTTACTTCATGACTTATACATGTTCCTATGACTATGAGATTATGCAACTCCCGAACACCAGAGGAACACCTTGTGTGCTATCAAACGTAACAACGTAACTGGGTGATTATAAAGATGTTCTACAGGTGTCTCCGAAAGTTTTTGTGGTGTTGGCATAGATCGAGAATAGGATTTGTCACTCCGAGTGTTGGAGAGGTATCTCTGGGCCCTCTCGGTAGTACACATCATAATAAGCCTTGCAAGCAAACGACTAATGAGTTAGTCACAAGATGATGTATTACAGAACGAGTAAAGAGACTTGCCGGTAACGGGATTGAACTAGGTATGATGATACCGACGATCGAATCTCGGGCAAGTAACATACCGATGACAAAGGGGAAAACGTATGTTGTTGTGCGGTTTGACCGATAAAGATCTTCGTAGAATATGTAGGAACCAATATGAGCATCCAGGTTCCGCTATTGGTTATTGACCGGAGATGAGTCTCGGTCATGTCTACATAGTTCTCGAACCCGTAGGGTACGCACGCTTAACGTTCGATGACGATCGGTATTATGAGTTTATGAGTTTTGATGTACCGCGGGTAGTTCGGAGTCCCGGATGAGATTACGGACATGACGAAGAGTCTCGGAATGTCCGAGACATAAATATTAATATATTGGACGGCTATATTCGGACACCGGAAGTGTTCCGGGTGATTTCAGAGAAAATCGGAGTGTCGGAGGGGTTACCGAACCCCCCCCCCCGGGGGAGTATTGGGCCATAGTGGGCCATGAGGGAAAGTGAGAGGCAGCCCACTAGGGCTGGCCGCGCACGCCAAGGGAATCCTAGTTTGACTAGGAGTGGGGGGGGGAGGCGCCCCTCTCCTTCCTTCTTCCCTTCTTCTTCCTTTCCTACTCCTGGTAGGAATAGGAAAGAGGATTCCTACTCCTACTAGGAGTAGGAAAACTCCCTCTATGGCGCGCCCCTAGGGCCGGCTGGCCCTCCCCCTTGCTCCTTTATATACAGGGGCAGGGGGCACCCTAGGACACACAAGCAACATTGTTTTAGCCGTGTGCGGTGCCCCCCTCCACGGAAACACACCTCAGTCTTATCGTTGCAGTGCTTAGGCGAAGCCCTGCGTCGGTAGCTTCATCATCTCCATCACCGTGCCGTCATGTTGAGGAAACTATCCCATGAAGCTCAACTGGATTAAGAGCTCGTGGAACGTCATTGAGCTGAACGTGTGCTGAACGCGGAGGTGCCGTACATTCGGTGCTTGGATCGGTTGGATCTCGAAGACGTTCGACTACATCAACCGCGTCATTAGACGCTTCTGCTTTCGGTCTACGAGGGTACGTCGACACACTCTCCCCTCTCATTGCTATGTTTCTAGTAGATATATCTTGTGTGATCGTAGTAATTTTTTTGAAATACTACGTTCCCCAATAGTGGCATCATGAGCCAGGTCTATGCGTAGATGATATGGACAAGTAGAACACAATGAGTTGTGGGCGATAATAGTCATACTGCTTACCAGCATGTCATACTTTGATTCGATATTGTTGGATGAAGCGGCCTGGACCGACATTGTGCGTACGCTTATGCGAGACTGGTTCTACCGACGTGCTTCGCACACAAGTGGCTGGCGGGTGTCAGTTTCTCCAACTTTAGTTGAATCAAGTGTGGCTACGCTCGGTCCTTGTGAAGGTTAAAACAAACACATACTTGACGAAAAATCGTTGTGGTTTTTGTATGCGTAGGTAAGAACGGTTCTTGCTAAGCCCGTAGCAGCCACGTAAAACTTGCAACAACAAAGTAGAGGACGTCTAACTTGCTTTTGCAGGGCATGTTGTGATATGTTATGGTCAAGACGTGATGAGTTATACATTATTGTATGAGATGATCATGTTTTGTAAATTATCGGCAACCGGCAGGAGCCTTATGGTTGTCTCTTTATTGTATGAATTGCGAAGGACATGTAATTGTTTTACTTTATCACTATGAGTTAGCGATAGTCGTAGTAGCAATAGTTGGCGAGACGACCACGACGCTACGATGAAGATCATGGTGTCTATCCGGTGACAATGGAGATCATGACGATGCTTTGGAGATGGAGATCAAAATCACAAGATGATGATGGCCATATCATGTCACATATTTTGATTGCATGTGATGTTTATCTTATTATGCTTCTTATTATGCTTAGTACGGCGGTAGCATTATAAGATGATCCCTTACAAAATTTCAAGGTACAAGTGTTCTCCCTGAGTATGCACCATTGCGAAAGTTCGTCGTGCCGAGACACCACATGATGATCGAGTGTGATAAGCTCTACGTTCAAATACAACGGGTGTCAGACAGTTTTGCACATGCAGAATACTCGAGTTAAACTTGGCGAGCCTAGCATGTACATACATGGCCTCGGAACACTGGAGACCGAAAGGTCGAGCGTGAATCATATAGTAGATATGATCGACATAAGATGTTCACCATTGAAGACTACTCCATCTCACGTGATGATCATACATGGTTTAGTTGATTTGGATCACGTGATCATTTAGATAACTAGAGGGATGTCTATCTAAGTGGGAGTTCTTTAAGTAATATGATTAATTGAACTTTAATTTATCATGACTTAGTCCAGATAGTTTTTGCATATCTATGTTGTTGTAGATCAATGGCATGTGCTACGGTTCCCTTGAATTTTAATGCGTTCCTAGAGAAAGCTAATGATGGTGGCAACTACACGGACTGGGTCCGTAACTTGAGGATTATCCTCATTGCTGCACAGAAGAATTATGTCTTTGAAGCGCCGCTAGGTGACAAGCCCCCTCCCGCTAATGTAGACGCTTTGAACGTCTAGCAGACGCGGTCTGATGACTACTCGATAGTTCAGTGTGCCATGCTTTATGGCTTAGAATCGGGACTTCAAAGACGTTTTGAACGTCATGGAGCATATGAGATGTTCTAAGAGTTGAAGTTAATATTTCAAGCAAATGCCCGAATTGAGAGATATGAAGTCTCCAATAAGTTCTATAGCTGCAAGATGGAAGAGAACAGTTCTATCAGTGAACACTTTCTCAGAATGTCTGGCTACTATAATCATATGACTTAACTTGGTTGCAAAGTTGACGAAGATAGTGTTATTGATAGAGTTCTTCAATCACTGCCACCAAGATATAAAGGCTTCGTGATGAACTATAACATGCAAGGGATGCAGAAGACAATTCCCGAGCTTTTCGCTATGCTCAAAGCTACGGAGGTAGAAATCAAAAAGGAGCATCAAGTGTTGATGGTTAACAAGACCACTAGTTTCAATAAAAATGGCAAAGGAAAGAAAGGGAACTTCAAGAAGAATAGCAATACAGTTGCTACTCCCGCGAAGAAACACAAGTCTGGAGCCAAGCCTGAAACTGGGTACTTCTACTGCAAAGGGACTAGACACTGGAAGCGGAACTACCCCAAGTATTTGACGGATCAGAAGGATGGCAAAGTAAACAAAGGTATATTTGATATACATGTTATTGATGTCTACCTTAAAAATGCTCGTAGTAGCACCTGGGTATTTCATACTAGTTCGGTTGCTAATATTTGTAACTCGAAACAGGGGCTACAGATTAAACGAAGATTAGCTAAGGACGAGGTGACGATGCGCGTGGGAAATGGTTCCAAAGTCGATGTGATCGCCGTTGGCACGCTACCTCTACATCTACCATCGGGATTAGTATTAGACCTAAATAATTATTATTTGGTGTCAGCGTTAAGCATGAACATTATATCTGGATCTTGTTTGTTGCGAGACGGTTATTCATTTAAATCAGAGAATAATGATTGTTCTATTTATATGAGTAATATCTTTTATGGTCATGCACCCTTGAAGAGTGGTCTATTCTTGTTAGATCTCGATCATAGTGATACACATATTCATAATATTGAAGCCAAAAGATGCAAGGTTGATAATGATAGTGCAACTTATTTGTGGCACTGACATTTATGTCATATTGGTGTAAAGCGCATGAAGAAACTCCATACTGATGGACTTTTGGAATCACTTGATTATGAATCACTTGGTGCTTGCGAACCATGCCTCATGGGCAAGATGACTAAGGCCCCGTTCTCCGGAACAATGGAGCGAACAACTGATTTGTTGGAAATCATACATACAGATGTATGTGGATCGATGAGTGTTGAGGCTCGCGGTGGATATCGTTATTTTCTAACCTTCACTGATGATTTGAGCAGATATGGGTATATCTACCTGATGAAACACAAGTCTGAAACATTTGAAAAGTTCAAAGAATTTCAGAGTGAAGTAGAGAATCATCGTAACAAGAAAATAAAGTTTCTACGATCTGATCGTGGAGGCGAATATTTGAGTTAGGAGTTTGGTATTCATTTCAAACAATGTGGAATAGTTTCACAACTGACGACACTCGGAACACCACAGCGTAATGGTGTGTCTGAACGTCGTAACTGTACTTTATTAGATATGGTGCGATCTATGATGTCTCTTACCGATTTACCACTATCGTTTTTGGGTTATGCTTTAGAGACAGCTGCATTCACATTAAATAGGGCACCATCTAAATCCGTTGAGACGACGCCTTATGAAGTATGGTTTGGCAAGAAACCAAAGTTGTCGTTTCTTAAAGTTTGGGGCTGCGACGCTTATGTGAAAAAGCTTCAACCAGATAAGCTCGAACTCAAGTTGGAGAAATGTGTCTTCATAGGATACCCAAAGGAGACTGTTGGGTACACCCTCTATCACAGATCCGAAGGCAAGATATTCGTTGCTAAGCATGAATCCTTTCTAGAGAAGGAGTTTCTCTCGAAAGAAGTGAGTGGGAGGAAAGTAGAACTTGATGAGGTAACTGTACCTTCTCCCGAATTGGAAAGTAGCACATCGCAGAAACTAGTTCCAGTGATTCCTACACCAGTTAACGAGGAAGCTAATGATGATGATCATGAAACTTCGGATCAAGTTACTACTGAACCTCGTAGGTCAACCAGAGTACGTTCCGCACCAGAGTGGTACGACAACCTAGTTTTGGAAGTCATGTTACTAGACCATGATGAACCTATGAACTATGAAGAAGCAATGATGAGCCCAGATTCCGTAAAATGGCTTGAGGCCATGAAATCTGAGACGGGATCCATGTATGAGAACAAAGTGTGGACTTTGGTTGACTTGCCCGATGATCGGCAAGCCATTGAAAATAAATGGATCTTCAAGAGGAAGACCGACGCCGACGGTAATGTTACTGTCTACAAAGCTCGACTTGTTGCAAAAGATTTTCGATAAGTTCAAGGAGTTGATTACGATGAGACTTTCTCACCCGTAGCGATGCTTAAGTCTGTCCGAATCATGTTAGCAATTGCCGCTTTATGATTATGAAATCTGGCAAATGGATGTCAAAACTGCATTCCTAAATGGATATCTCAAAGAAGAGTTGTATATGATGCAACTAGAAGATTTTGTCGATGCTAAAGGAGCTAACAAAGTGTGCAAGCTTCAGCGATCCATATATGGACTGATGCAAGTATCTCGGAGCTGGAATATATGCTTTGATGAGGTGATCAAAGCATATGGTTTTATACCGAATTTTGGAGAAGCCTGTATTTACAAGAAAGTGAGTGGGAGCTCTGTAGCATTTCTGATATTATATGTAGATGACATATTGTTGATTGGAAATGATATAGAATTTCTGGATGGCATAAAAGGATACTTGAATAAGAATTTTTCAATGAAAGACCTCGGTGAAACTGCTTATATATTAGGCATCAAGATATATAGAGATAGATCAAGATGCTTAATTGGACTTTCACAAAGCATATACCCTGATAAAGTTTTGAAGAAGTTCAAAATGGATCAGTCGAAGAAAGGGTTCTTGCTTGTGTTATAAGGTGTGAAGTTGAGTAAGACTCAATGCCCGACCACTGCGGAAGATAGAGAGAAAATGAAAGTCATTCCCTATGCCTCAACCATAGGATCTATCATGTATGCAATGCTGTGTACCAGACCTAATATGTGCCTTGCTATAAGTTTATCAGGAAGGTACCAAAGTAATCCAGGAGTGGATCACTGGACAGCGGTCAAGAACATCCTGAAGTACCTGAAAAGGACAAAGGATATGTTTCTCGTTTATGGAGGTGACAAAGAGCTCGTCGTAAACGGTTATTCAAGCTTTGACACTAATCCGGATGACTCTAAGTCACAGACCGGATATGTATTTTTTATTGAACGGTGGAGCTGTCAGTTGGTGCAGTTCCAAGCACAGCGTCGTGGCAGGATCTACGTGTGAAGCGGAGTACATAGCTGCTTCGGAGGCAGCAAATGAAGGAGTCTGGATGAAGGAGTTCATGTCCGATCTAGGTGTAATACCTAGTGCATCGGGTCCAGTGAAAATCTTTTGTGACAACACTTGAGCAATAGCCTTGGCGAAGGAATCTAGGTTTCACAAAAGAACCAAGCACATCAAGAGACACTTCAATTCCATCCGCGATAAAGTCAAGGAGGGAGACATAGAAATTTGCAAGATACATACGGATCTGAATGTTGCAGACCCATTGACTAAGCCTCTTCCACGAGAAAAAATGATCAACACCAAGACTCCATGAGTGTTTGAATCATTACTATGTAATCTGGATTATCGACTCTAGTTCAAGTGGGACACTGAAGGAAATATGCCCTATAGGCAATAATAAAGTTGTTATTTGTATTTCCTTATATCATGATAAATGTTTATTATTCATGCTAGAATTGTATTAACCGAAAACTTAGTACATGTGTGAATACATAGACAAAACAGAGTGTCCCTAGTATGCCTCTACTAGACTAGCTCATTGATCAAAGATGGTTATGTTTCCTAGCCATAGACATGAGTTGTCATTTGTTCAACGGGATCACATCATTAGGAGAATGATGTGATGGACAAGACCCATCTGTTAGCTTAGCAACTTGATCGTTTAGTTTTACTCCTATTGCTTTCTTCATGACTTATACATGTTCCTATGACTATGAGATTATGCAAATCCCGAACACCATAGGAACACCTTGTGTGCTATCAAACGTCACGACATAACTGGGTGATTATAAAGATGCTCTACAGGTGTCTCCGAAAGTGTTTGTGGTGTTGGCATAGATCGAGAATAGGATTTGTCACTCCGAGTGTCCGAGAGGTATGTCTGAGCCCTCTCGGTAGTACACATCATAATAAGCCTTGCAAGCAAACGACTAATGAGTTAGTCACGAGATGATGTATTACGGAACGAGTAAAGAGACTTGCCGGTAACGAGATTGAACTAGGTATGATGATACCGACGATCGAATCTCGGGCAAGTAACATACCGATGACAAAGGGAATAACGTATGTTGTTGTGCGGTTTGACCGATAAAGATCTTCGTAGAATATGTAGGAACCAATATGAGCATCTAGGTTCCGCTATTGGTTATTTACCGGAGATGAGTCTCGGTCATGTCTACATAGTTCTCGAACCCGTAGGGTCCGCACGCTTAACGTTCGATGGCGACCGGTATTATGAGTTTATGAGTTTTGATGTACCGAAGGTAGTTCGCAGTCCCGGATGAGATCACGGACATGACAAGGAGTCTCGGAATGTTCGAGACATAAATATTAATATATTGGACGACTATATTCGGATACCAGAAGTGTTCCGGATGATTTCGGAGAAAACCGGAGTGCCGGAGGGGTTACCGAAACCCCCCAGGGGGAGTATTGGGCCATAGTGGGCCATGAGGGAAAGTGAGGGCCGCGCCCCCCAAGGGAATCCTAGTTGGACTAGGAGTGGGGGGGAGGCGCCCCTCTCCTTCCTTCTTCCCTTCTTCTTCCTTTCCTACTCCTAGCTGGAATAGGAAAGGGGAGTCCTACTCCTACTATGAGTAGGAAAACTCCCTCTATGGCGCTCCCCTAGGGCCGGCTGGCCCTCCCCCTTGCTCCTTTATATACAGGGGCATGGGGCACCCTAGGACACACAAGCAACATTGTTTTACGCGTGTGCGGTGCCCCCTCCACATAAACACACCTCGATCATATTGTTGCAGTGGTTAGGCGAAGCCGTGCGTTGGTAGCTTCATCATCTCCGTCATCACGCCGTCGTGTTGACGAAACTCTCCCGTGAAGCTCAACTGGATCAAGAGCTCATGGGACGTCATTGAGCTGAACGTGTGCTGAACGCGGAGGTGCCGTAAGTTCGGTGCTTGGATCGGTTGGATCTCGAAGACGTTCGACTACATCAACCGCGTCACTAGACGCTTTCGCTTTCGGTCTACGAGGGTACGTAGACACACTCTCCCCTCTCATTGCTATGCTTCTAGTAGATAGATCTTGCGTGATCGTAGGATTTTTTTTTGAAATACTACGTCCCCCAACAGGCACCACCTCCGAACCCACGGGCGTTGGATCCGACAAAAGGAGGAGTATTTGAGGCGTACATGGTCGGTCATGCGACGAAGCGAGCCACGTGGGGGGGGGGGGGTAGGACAATGGTGTCTAGCAACGTCGGCAAGCTAGGACTGGAGAGACGCATATTCCGAACTGCCGTGGCCTTAGCCGTCGAGACGTTGACGAGCCAGGTAAGCTGAAATGGACACATCTACATGGTCATCGAGGCCGGAGATGCCCGACAGAGACGCCGACAGCCAAGGATACCGGAGAGACGCGGGCCTAGTCTGCCGGGACCAGAGCATCACCAACAAATACCCACCATGAGGAGCCCCGTGTGTGGCACAACCATAGATGCATCGCCACATCCCCGCGAGAGAAGTCACCGTGGCTGGGGGGGAGGGGCCGCCAGATACGAGGAGGGCCGCCTGCACGGAATGCAGGCCGCAAACGCCCCCGCAACCGGCCACAGGTCTTCACACCACACCCATGGCCGACAGTGGCACCAACAGAGGCCGGGTCGCGCCACCGCGGGGGTGGGGATACGTCCAAAACGTATCTATAATTTCTGCTTGCTCCATGCCACTTTTGGGTGATATTGCTATGATATTTATACACTTCCATACACTTTTGATCATATTTGGACTAACCTACTAATCCAGTGCACCCCAGTGCCAGTTTCTGTTTTCGTCTGTTTTTGTATTTCAGGTTTTCACATTACGAGAACTGTCAGGAAAAATCCAGAAAAATTATATAAAAAATCAGCGTTCCAGAACCTACCTTGCGCCCGAAGTACAGCCGGGGGGGGGGGCACCAGGGCCCCAGGCGCCCTGGCGGCGCGCCCCCCCTGGGCCGCGCCGGGGGGGCGCCTGGGCCCCCTGAGCCCCGTCTGGTGCCCCCCTTTGGCATATATTTAGAGCGTCCTTCGAAACCCTCGGGACGAGAACTCTTTTTCGCGATCTCATCTCTGTTCCGCCGTCGCCGCCGCTTCCAAGATCGGGAGCACCAGGAGAACTCTTCCCGGCACCCTGCCGGAGGGGAGGATCACCATTGGGAGCTTCTCCACCACCATGGACGCCTCCCGGATGAGTTGTGAGTAGTCTCCCTTGGACCATGAGTCCATGACCAGTAGCTATGTGATGTTCTCCTCCCGTTCTTGTGCTTCACTAATTAGTCCTCGTGAGCTGCCCTACATGATCGAGGCACCTATGTAATCCTTATGCTGTTGCTATGATGAGTTTGCTGGGATCCGATGGATTATCAGATTATGTTCAGATTGT
The DNA here is from genome assembly GCA_902687465.1 of Secale cereale. Lineage (NCBI taxonomy): Eukaryota > Viridiplantae > Streptophyta > Magnoliopsida > Poales > Poaceae > Secale > Secale cereale. The sequence continues at coordinate 107,064,806 of LR738709.1, forward strand.
TCTTGAGTAATATATTTGATCTACCTCTTTTATATTTATGTTCATAAGTAATTCTTGCATGTTCTTCGTTGTTATTTATTGCTTTGGCCGAGTAATACGTAGTGACTCCAAGAGGGAACGTTATGCTCGATTGTGGGTTCATGCCCCTCGATGACTAGCTTGAGTGACAGAAACATGAGTCTAGGGGATGTGTTGTTGCCACAAGGGGGAAAACAACGGTGCTTGTGCCCGCGGGTGCAAGGATTGTTTACTTTACGCAAAGTTCTTTTAATGCAGTTGTCTGTTGCTTTGAGTTTACACTATGGGTGGGGCTCGCAACTTAATACCAGCGAGATGTTCTAGATAGATATCTCAAGGTGGATGATTAGTAGTAGATATTGATGGATTTCGGTCTACTTACTTTGGCGTACCGCCCATGCTTTGAACCTCAACCTTTCTTGCAATGTAGTCAGCATTGGTTTGCGTTCGTGGTCCTGTCAATTGCCCAGCTGTAATTCGTTTACCTCACATAGTTGTTTTATCGTCTTTTGGGAGAGAGACATCACTAATGAACATCATGAGATTCCGGTCCATATTACCATCATTGATCACATCCGCTATTTACTTTTCGCTATTACTTACTATTGCAAACATTATCTATCACTACTATCATTTGCGTTTAATCCTTTGTGAACTACAAGGCCGGAGGGATTGACAACCTCTCTGTACTCGTTGGGAGCAAAGTTATTTGTATCTGTGTGCAAGTCCACGTTGATTGCTAATATCTGGCGCCGTTAGCAGTTGACACCTACTTGTTGAACCTAGGAGTCTCTGGGGATTCGATCCTTGGCATCTTTGCTAAGGGAAAAACTTCCACAACACTGCATCTCACACCTTCCACTTGGGGTAACCAACGAGGGGTTAGAGGCCCATCAAGGAGTTTTTCTGGCGCCGTTGCCGGGGACTCCACTCTTCAGGATAGGGGAGTTGCATGCTATCTTTTACCTTTGCTTTTTAGTCTTGTTAGTTTACCTTTCATTTTTGCTTTAGTACCTTTTATCGAAAATCACAAATATAGTTATCTTGCTTGCTTGCTATTATGGGTTCTACCAAAAACACTAAATGGGAGGAGTACACCCCTTCTTCCATTACCCCAATTACCACTGTCGGGATCTACAAAAGTAATAAACCTTGTGATTATATTAGTCTTGACGGAGGGTTATGCCCATGGCATGGTCTTCCAGGAAAAGAGTATGAGCCCCAGTTTAAAATTGCTCCTAAGCTTCCCCAAACTTGGGAAGATGTTCAAACTCTTATAATAGAGAGCGATTCAAACAAAGAGGATGACACTACAATTCTGCCCACTAATGATAAAATTGATTTTGACAATTGTAGTATTTCAGAAGTTGTCACCTTTCTACAAGGAATGGCCAAAGATCCCCACACTAGCACGCTTAATCTTGCCTTCACAGAGCATGTCACTAATGCTCTTATCAAAGCTAGGGAGGAGAAACTTAGAGTAGAAGCCTCCATACCTAGAAAGCTAGAAGATGGTTGGGATCCTATGATTAAAATTAAGATAAACAACTTCTCTTGCTGTGCTTTATGTGATATTGTAGCTAGTACCTCCATTATGCCCAAAAGACTATATGATATGCTTAAATTAAAACCTTATGATTCTTGTTCTTTTGGTGTTCGTCTCGTTGATTCTTCCATAAAGAAACCTTTGGGGAGGATCGACGATGTTCTTATCGTTGTCAATGATAATTATGTTCCCGTTGATTTTACTATTATCTATATTGAATGTGATCCTTCATGTTCAATTATTTTGGGACGTCCCTTTTTACGCACCGTTGGTGCTATCATTGACATGAAAGAGGGTAATATAAAATTTCAGTTTCCTCTCAATAAAGGGATGGAACACTTCCCTCGAAAGAAGATCAAGTTACCCTTTGAGTCCGTTGTACGGGCTAGCTATTCTTTTACTCTTGATAAAACTTGATCTATATGCATTATGCCTAGCTTAAAGGCATAAAAGAAAGCGCTTTTGGGAGGCAGCCCACATGAATAAATTTTTATATTTTGCTTTTGTTGTGTCTTGATGTTGTTTACTACAGTAGCATCATCATTGTATCTTTGCTTTTCATATTTGTGTCAAGTATAGCCTCTGATTGCTAGAAAGTTCAAAAGTTGTGAGGTGCTGTCCAGGAAACAGATTATGTCCTTGGATAGAAAAATTCGTATAAAATCACCAGATCATCTTTTTGGTCTGAATTTTTTCGACAGCGTTCTCTATATAATTTTCTTTCGTGCGTCTGTTCTGAGTTTTTTGATTTGAGTTGCAGAAGTTCCCCGAACAAATCATTTACTACCTGCTGTTCTGTTTTTCACAGATTCTGTCCTGTTTTGCCTTTCCTTCATTTTGCGAACCAAGAGCTTGCTTTTTCTTTGCAAAAACCTTTTGGCAATCTTGAGAAACAGTAGACCTTCAAGAATATATTTATTTTCAGCAAGGAACAATTATTTTATTAAGGGTACTAACCTCGCTAATCAGATTATGATGAGTTATGTATGAAGGGAGTTTTCAAGTGTGCGAGGGAAGATGATAAAAAGATTCAGGAGTGTCAAGCGCTCAAGCTTGGGGATGCCCCCGTGCACCCCCAAGAAATATTCAAGGAGACTCAAGCGTCTAAGCTTGGGGATGCCCCCGTGTATCCCCTTCTCCATCAACATTATCAGTTCGTCTTTCGTTCCGCTATATTTTTATCACTTCATGTGTTATGTGCTATGCTTGGAGCGTCTTGCTTTTAGTTTTCTTTTTAGTTTTTCATAACGAGTCGGAACTCAGCTTTCTTAATGTGGGAGAGAAACACGCTCCACTTCTACCTAGAACATAACATAGAATTTTCATGTCTATCTATGCTGTGTGTGTTCTTTGTCTTTTAATAGCTACTATAATGCTCTGCTCTTAGTATTCATGCTTATCTTTCCAAAGAGCTTTTGTTTAGTTGGTTGCTTGAACTCTCTTTAACTACCATGCTCACCTTATTAAGAGAGTTTGCTTCCGTTGCATTGGTTAATATGTCTATGATAAAGATGCTACGTGCATAATGGCGCTTAGTAGTTCAGGTTTTCTTATGGTTAATCTCAAATAGCTGGGGGGTTCCCAATGTGTTATTGGAGTACCAACGTGATTTGTTTGCCTATGATGTGGTATGGTTTAGAAATATCTTCCTTCGAGAATTTATTTTGATTGACTTGGCGTATGCTCACGCATATTTAAGACTGTAAAGAAAGTCTATCAAGCCTTGATGATCTTTTATTTCTGATTAGCGATATAACTACCATGCCTGATTCAATGTTGCTTTGTCGCTCTGCATGATTATGACCGTCATTGCTCTCTTAGTTGGTCGCTCCCAGTCTTTTGCTAACCTTCACCTGTACTAAGCGGACTAACTTTGCAATACATAGCTCATGGGAAAGTAGCTTAAAAACTATTGTGGTAAAGAATATGTTGCCTATGTATCTTATTTCTTATAAGTTGCTTGCTGAGCGGTAACCATGTTTCTGGGGACGCCATCAACTATTACACTATTGTTGAATATCATGTGAGTTGCTATGCATGTTCGTCTTGTCTGAAGTAAGAGTGATTTGCCATGGGTTGAATGGTTGCGTATGCATATTGTTAGAGAAGAACATTGGGCCGCCAACCAAAGCCATGTATCATGGTGGAAGTTTTAGCTTGGACATTAATCCTCAATCTCTTATGAGAATATGCTTATGCATTAAAGAGGAGTCCATCATCTATTTTCTATGTTGTCCCGGTATGGATGTCCTCAAGTTGAGATCTATCAAAAATGAGAAATCAAATGCGATTTATCTCCTTGGACCTTTGTACAGGTGGCATAGAGGTACCCCTTTGTGACACTTGGTTGAAACATATGTAATGCAATGACAATCCATGGAAATCTGAGCTAATTAGGACAAGGTGCGAGCACTATTGGTATTCGATGCATGAGGCTTGCAACTTATAGGATGTCTTATGCATGACACATATGAAGTACTACTACCGTTGACAAAATTGCTTCTATGTTTTCAAAATAAAAAGCTCTAGCACATAACCATTCTTTTACTTTTATGTTGAGTCTCCACCTTCTTTCTTCAAGCACCAACTACTGAGAGCATGATTGTCATTCTGAGTGTAATGTGCATTGTCCCAAAGTAGCATTGTCTTTTGCATGATTGTGATATCGTTTATTTTGAAATCATTGTATCTAGTCATCACTTAAACCTTGAAGGTGCCCCTGCATTTATGTTTTGCTTCACTAAAGGGGGCAAGCTAGATATCACTTTATCATATTTGCACATCATATTCATTGCAAATCTATTTGATGCTTCAATGTCATGTTGTAAAACTTTCAGTCATTTGTTATTTTCTCATGAGGCAACTTAATTACTATAGAATCATTGTCTCAGTAAGCTTTTGTCATATGACTATGAAAAAGTCCTATATGGTTAATAGCATGTCACCATAAAATTATTCTTGTTATCATTTACCTACTCGAGGACGAGCAGGAATTAAGCTTGGGGATGTTGATACGTCCAAAACGTATCTATAATTTCTGCTTGCTCCATGCCACTTTTGGGTGATATTGCTATGATATTTATACACTTCCATACACTTTTGATCATATTTGGACTAACCTACTAATCCAGTGCACCCCAGTGCCAGTTTCTACTTTCGGCTGTTTTTGTATTTCAGGTTTTCACATTACGAGAACTGTCAGGAAAAATCCAGAAAAATTATATAAAAAATCAGCGTTCCAGAACCTACCTTGCGCCCGAAGTACAGCCGGGGGGGGGGGGGCCACCAGGGCCCCAGGCGCCCTGGCGGCGCGCCCCCCCTGGGCCGCGCCGGGGGGGCGCCTGGGCCCCCCGAGCCCCGTCTGGTGCCCCCCTTTGGCATATATTTAGAGCGTCCTTCGAAACCCTCGGGACGGGAACTCTTTTTCGCGATCTCATCTCTGTTCCGCCGCCGCCGCCGCTTCCAAGATCGGGAGCACCAGGAGAACTCTTCCCGGCACCCTGCCGGAGGGGAGGATCACCATCGGGAGCTTCTCCACCACCATGGACGCCTCCCGGATGAGTTGTGAGTAGTCTCCCTTGGACCATGAGTCCATGACCAGTAGCTATGTGATGTTCTCCTCCCGTTCTTGTGCTTCACTAATTAGTCCTCGTGAGCTGCCCTACATGATCGAGGCACCTATGTAATCCTTATGCTGTTGCTATGATGAGTTTGCTGGGATCCGATGGATTATCAGATTATGTTCAGATTGTTCTTGAGTAATATATTTGATCTACCTCTTTTATATTTATGTTCATAAGTAATTCTTGCATGTTCTCCGTTGTTATTTATTGCTTTGGCCGAGTAATACGTAGTGACTCCAAGAGGGAACATTATGCTCGATTGTGGGTTCATGCCCCTCGATGACTAGTTTGAGTGACAGAAATATGAGTCTAGGGGATGTGCTGTTGCCACAAGGGGGAAAACAACGGTGCTTGTGCCCGCGGGTGCAAGGATTGTTTACTTTACGCAAAGTTCTTTTAATGCAGTTGTCTGTTGCTTTGAGTTTACACTATGGGTGGGGCTCGCAACTTAATACCAGCGAGATGTTCTGGATAGATATCTCAAGGTGGATGATTAGTAGTAGATATTGATGGATTTCGGTCTACTTACTTTGGCGTACCGCCCATGCTTTGAACCTCAACCTTTCTTGCAATGTAGTCAGCATTGGTTTGCGTTCGTGGTCCTGTCAATTGCCCAGCTGTAATTCGTTTACCTCACATAGCTGTTTTATCGTCTTTTGGGAGAGAGACATCATTAGTGAACATCATGAGATTCCGGTCCATATTACCATCATTGATCACATCCGCTATTTACTTTTCGCTATTACTTACTATTGCAAACATTATCTATCACTACTATCATTTGCGTTTAATCCTTTATGAACTACAAGGCCGGAGGGATTGACAACCTCTCTGTACTCGTTGGGAGCAAGGTTATTTGTATCTGTGTGCAGGTCCACGTTGATTGCTAATATCTGGCGCCGTTAACAGTTGACACCTACTTGTTGAACCTAGGAGTCTCTGGGGATTCGATCCTTGGCATTTTTGCTAAGGGAAAAACTTCCACAACACTGCATCTCACACCTTCCACTTGGGGTAACCAACGAGGGGTTAGAGGCCCATCAAGTAGCTGGTGGAGGGCGCACCGGGTGGGGTCCCAGGGTCGCGAGCGGAGCGGGAGGCACGCGAGGGAGGGGGTGCGTGGCGGCTGAGGATGG
>LR738709.1:107071138-107091850 GCA_902687465.1 Secale cereale
CGTGGCGGAGGAGTGGGGGCAAGCTCGTGGGCGTGGCGCGGGACGAAGGAGTGGGGGCAAGAGGAGGCAGATCCGCCCCGCCGCCGCCTTCCTGGGGCTTGGCGCGGCTTTGCCGGCCGTCCCTCCGGTGGCGGCGATGCGGGAGAGGGCGGCGGAAAGGCCTGCTAGCGGTGGCGCTAGGGTTCCTCGTGTCCCCATAGGAAGGCGACGTGGGGTCAGAGCGGAATCACAATTTTGAAATAATTAATAGTGTATGCTTTCCTAGCGACTTGCATTAATAAATCTCTCATTTGGCTTGCAAAAAAGAATTTATTTAGATCTGAATCCAAATAAAAATTTGGATTTAGAGAGTCAAACAAATTTAGAGGCCCCACTTTGCAGCCCAGCACATTCGTTTGCCCGCCAGTCAAACTCGCGGCGTCTCCATGCGGCCTCTCCCGGCGTTCACGATCTCCCGCCTCGCCGCCGTCCGCGCGGACCCCTGCGGCGTCCCGCTCCCCGTCTTCAACTCCCTCGCCTCCAGCCTCGCCTCCTCCGACCCCTCCCACGCGCACCTCCCGCTCCACCTCTTCCGCCGCCTCCTCCTCCTCCTCCCCGCCCGCCGCCCGGACGCCTTCACGCTCTCCTCCCTCGCGTCCTCCTTCCTCCCCCTCCACCCCTCCCGCTCCCGCTCCCACGCCGCCGCCTCCCTCCACGCCTTCTCCCTCCGCCTCGGCGTCCTGCACGCCGACCCCGTCCTCACCAACTCCATCCTGCTCCTATACCTCCGCTCGCCCCACTGCACCCCCACCGACACGGCGCTCCGCCTATTCGACGAAATGCCTACCCGCACCGCCTCCACCTACAACACGCTCATCTCCTACACCCCCGCGGGCACCGACCTCCGGTCCTTGGCGCGGTGCATGGTCTCGGACGGGCTCAGCCCCGACAGGTTCACGGTCTCGGCGCTCCTGTCCGCGTGCGCGTCCGAGCACGACGGCAGGGAGCTGCATTGCTTCGCCGTTAAGCGTGGGATGTGCGGCGACGGCGATTTCCACGTCAGCAGCGGGTTTGTCTCCATGTACTGCAGGGTCTCCCGGCCGGCCCTTGCGCGCCGGGTTTTCGACAGGATGCAGCAGAGGAATGTTGTCTCGTGGACCGCCATGGTGGGAGGGTATGCGGAGAATGGCATGTTCGAGGATGCGGCAAAGGCTTTCCGGGCAATGTGGGCGGTTGATGGTATTCTGCCGAATAGGGTCGCGTTGATCAGTGTACTGTCGGCTGTTGAGGGCCTCATGGGCTTAGCAGAGGGTAAGCAAGTGCATGGTTTCGCCGTGAGGATGGGGATATATGGGGAGGTGTCCCTCAACAATGCTTTGGTTGATATGTATGCAAAGGCCGGAGCCTTGCGTTATGCAAGGCGTGTTTTCGATGATGGTACTTGGCACAAAGATGTGATCTCATGGGGTTCGATGGTACTGGGTTATGGCCTCCATGGTATGGGTACGGAGGCAGTTGCCTTGTTTGATCAGATGCATGCTTCTGGGGTTAAGCCAGACAGCATAGTTGGTTTGGGTGTGCTTTCCGCGTGCTGCAGGGCAGGACTGGTGTTGAAGGGACTTGAAATATACAACTCCCTGTTGAAGGATCACAAAGTCCATCCAACCGAGGAGATGTCTGCTTGCGTAGTTGATTTACTGGGGCGTTCCGGGTTGATTGACCATGCCTTGGACTTCATAAAGTCAATGAGTGTAGAGCCAGGCCCTAGTGTATGGGGAGCACTGCTGGATGCCTCTGTTATTCACAGTAACAGAGAAACTCAAGATTTGGCTTGCAGGTCTCTTCTTAAATTTGAAGAAGGGAGCCCTTCAAATCTTGTCTCCGTATCTAACCTACACGCTTCTTCTGGTAGGTGGAATGTTGTTGAACAAGTGAGGGCAAAGATTAAACAGGGAACGTTGAAGAAAGCACCTGGTCGCAGTTGGGTAAATGCAGCAACATAGTGACCATCACTATTCTTCTAGGAATGAATTATTCATGGCCCATTCAGCGGTTCAAAGCTCTACCAGTGCACATAAACTGGTTATGCTCTGGAATCGTTGGCACTGTACAGGACCACATCAACGCAAATTTTACCATTGGCAGTTAAAAGACCAGATCTGCTGTACTTACTCTATGCTCATACATGTATGTTCGAGCGGTGGTTATTAGAGCAAACGAAGTGCCTCTGCAACAACGGTGCGGTTGTCTGCAATGTTCACTCTTCCCATGTACTCTTACACCAGGTAAATATATCTTCTTATAGGTTCATTGTATGATCTAAAATTATTTGATTGCTTCAGAAATTGGTGCTTCCTTATTTTTTACCAGAATTTGGTGATTTTTTTATTCTGTCATCACATGAAGTGATTGAGTTCATTTTTCTAGGATAGTAACTGAGTTGCTAGATGAATGATGTGTTGACAGCAGAACCAAGGATGATCCAAAAGAACATTCTAAGCATAAGAAATTCCAAGAACCTAAACTTCCCAAGAGCACTAGACCAGGAGCCACTAACCAGAAAAGATCCAATTTTTTTGGAGAACATATAGCTTTAGAAAGGGAAGATTCAAGAATGCTCAAATGGTGTGTATAACCATCGGCTGAATAATATGCTTACATCTACAATTTTCCATTCATTCAAAGAAAACATTTACTGCCTGTGAAATTTCCTTCTGTGTGCATCTTTCCCAAAACAATGGGCAATTAGCTCTGTCTGACATCAATCAAAATACATCCATCATTATTGTATGAAGCATTATATAGTAGTGCTTTCGGTATAATGTAGTACACAATGTTATTATAATTCTACTTTACTTTTATCAAATTTTAACCGCAACATTCATATAGAGAACATGATGTTGTACTCGTTTTGATGAATTAGCTAGTCTCAAATCATCATCCTGGTTTCGATGGGAAGAGGTATTTTCTCCCTTTTTTGTTTTATAGTATCAGATGATTGGCTTGCAATTCCAACCTTGCCTGATTAATTTCCGAAGGAGGCTATAACTGGAAATATACTTAGGGCTGAGCATTGTCTCTCTGTCTTGTGTAGATTTCTGAGATTCTTAGATGAACGCCTTGAAACAGTGAATGTTGAGAATGAAATCCCTGTTTTCTTTGTTGCTTAAATCCATTCTCAGGCTGGATTTGAATTTACCAGAGATAACCGATATGGATGAATTCATCCACATCTAGACAATTTGTGACATTGCCACATCGATTGGAATTTATATGTGCTTTTTTCTATAATAGTAGAACCCTATTTGCAAATGGTATTGTAGCAGTCTAGTTTGATTACTAGGGTAGCGACAAATTTGGTTCAGGGAGTTGACAATATTACAATGCGCTGATGACACTGTTATCTTGTTTGAAGCTAATGTTGAGAGTGTTAGGAATCATGGATTCTTGCCTTGCATTTTTTAACATCTGTCTAGTATAAATAAATTTCCACAAGCGAAGTAGGCTGTTTTGGTGAAGCTCAAAATAATATTGAACATCACTTAGCTATTTTTGAAGTAGGCATTCTTATACATCGGAGAAGACTTGCAATAACGGCTGGAAACCTACTGAAGAGAAGGTTCAAGTAAAATTAGACACCTGGCCAGAAAATTTTATGACATTCAGGGGGATATTATTTCTTCTTAGATGATGCCCAAGAAACGTTCTCGGCCAGAATTTTTGCTGAATACTTGGACCTCTGGGACCTTTTATCAGAGGTTCTGCTGCAGCAGTCCGGAGTGGAAGTAAAATCAGCCTATGAAGCTTCTTCAGCTTCTTCAAAGGCTCTGTTCATTTCAGGCAATTGGGAGCACGTTTGGAAAAGTTGGGAGCCAGATAAATGCCGCTTCTTCTTTGGTTGGTGATGCACAAAAGATGTTGGACGTAGGGGTTTGCCACATCCAGGTCGTTGCCCCCATCGTGACCAGATTGATGAAACAATTGATCACATTCTCACTGGTTGTGTATTTGCATGACAAATTTGGTTCAGCCTCTTGAGGCGTTTTGTTCTTCAAGCTCTGTTGCCCCGACTTGAAGACATGTCGTTTGATGATTGGTAGAGCAGATCAGGTGACCAACTAACGGCATGACGCAACAAGGCCTCAACTTTCTCACCTCTCTTGTGGCTGGGGCTCGAGTGTTTTCCATCTTGACAGCCCTTGTATCAAGTGGTTAGGTATTTGGTTTTGGTCGTTTATAATGTGTAGCATTTAGGCTAACAACCAAGGGTGTGGGTGTGTTCTAAGGGATTTCTACCCCTTCCTTCTTTAATGTGTTCATGGAAAAAATGTTCATTCTTATATAATGTCGATGTTCGAGCTACCAAAAGGATCATGTAAAATGGTGGATCTTTTTCTTCGTAAAAGGCTACTTTGGCAAAGAAACGATGGGGCTAAATAACACCACCTTGGCTAGAAACTTGGAAATGAAGATGGTTTATGGCAAAATCCAATATGGGTGAAGCTAGTGTTAAGAAAAGGGACTTTATCTCAGATTCCTCTTATACCAAACCAGCCCCACTTTATGCATGGGCCCTTGAACAGATTTTGTAGCAGTGTACGTAATCGGTAATGGACAGAGAACTTTTGGGAAGACCTCTGGTTATTTGATAGGCCTTTATGCCTGGGATTTCCTAGATTGTATAACATTACATTTAGCATAAATATTTTTGGTTGCTAGAGTTTTTGGAGGGCTGGGGTGTACTTAGGAGGTGTTTGGTTGGAGATCGGTATGTTAGGTTGATCTCCTCCACGTGGGCCCAACGGCCCACCGGGCCCTTAGATCTGCGCCCTGATCGGGGGCGCCCAGCCCACTATGGCTGGCGGGCCCCTGTCACACTGCGCTATATAAAGAGGTGGGGGCCGGTGGCTCGAAAAACATGAGGTTCGACGCAAGCCGCACACCCACCGACAATCCCTTCCGATCTAGGGTTTTCGCAGTAGTGACGGGAAGCACCGCCACCACCTCGCCCACGCACTGCCATCACCGCCGCCACAACACCACCATGGCGGTCGGATCAAGCTCATCCGGACAGGCAGAAGGTAGGTGTACCGGATCTGATTTAGCCTAGCGATCCACGGGTCTATCAATGGTATCAGACAGGCTAGGATCTAGATGATTTTCGGTACAAAGGAAAAATAGAGAAAGAAAAGACCCCAAAGAACCCTAGAAGGGCAAAGAAATCTCAAAGAACTCCTCGTCGGAGAAGTTGCGCCGCCGTCAGGCCGCGTCGTTCCTCTCGATCCGGACGCGCATCGGCAAGCCGAGGCGTCGGACGAAGAACTACCGGACCCAGCTCAATGGCATGAAGGCAAAGAAAAGGAAAAAAAAGGTGGGGCTAACCACCGCGGCCAAATCCCTCGACGGCGGCGCGCTCACCACAGAGGGAGGACGCGCGACTAGCGAGGAGGATGGCCACGACGCAGAGTTGCCACGCCCCTCTTCCTCTTTCTCTCGCTGGAAAGGAAAAACGGGGATCCTCTCTATCTCTCTTGGAAACGGAGAGGGGAGGGGGAAGTGGCGCCTCTCTGTCGCCGACGGCTGGCGGCGCCGCCACTGCGGACGCGGGGGCAGGCAGAGACGCGGGAGCGAAGGGGCGCAGAGGACAGCTTAACCTCCTCCTCTCTCTCTCTCTCTCTCTCTCTCTCTCTCTCTCTCTCTCTTTGTCGAAGGAAGAAGAGGGAGGAGAGAAGGGGGAAGGGAGAGGACGCGCGTGCGGCGCAGTGGCTTTCTGCCGCCGCTGCCGGCGGCCGGGGCACAGCCCCGTGCTTCCGCCGTCGGGACATAGTGGTCGAGAGAGGCAGAGGAGAGCGGCGGGACGGGAGAAAATGGCTAGGGTTTTCGGCCAGAGAGGACGACCCGTGCATTTTGATCGGGCGAAAAGCAAGGACGACCGTCGGATTCAGATCGATGGTCCCCGGTGAAACCCTAGCCCTGCCCCGGGCCTTACGGGCCGAAAGAGGAGGCACGAGCTGGGCTGAGGTCGCCAGCAGCGGCCGCCGCCGCGCGCGCTGGGACAAAGCCAGCAGCCGCGGGCGCTGGGCCGAGGCCGGTTGTGCTGCAGTTTTTTCCTCTTTTTTATTTATTCTCTGTCATTTTTTATACAGTTTTATTCAAAAGTACAGAAAAAGAAAAAGTCAAAGAAATTTTTCTAAAAAGTTCATAAATTTTTATTCATGTTTTTCCGCTGCGTAAATAATTAAAAGTGCTCTTTTAGAAAATTAAAAATTTTAAGAGCATGTCAAAGTGATTATTAAAATAAATGTGATTATGTTATTTTATAACCAACGTTGTTAATAGCATGATAATATTTTATTATTGAGAATAAAGGTGCATTTATTTCTAATATTTTGCCCAACGGTAATATAGATTTAATTGCATAGACAATTATATGCTTCATTTGACCAACGTTAGATTAATGCATATGATTGTTATAATGACATCACTCCATTATGATTTGAGGAGGTACCTCTTGATGAGTTGCATAAAAGATGTTCCGACACTCAGAGGTGACAACTACACTGAGTGGAGGAAGAAAGTAGACATGTCATTTATCTGTGCTGAGGTGGACTGGGTTGTGGAAAATCCACAGCCGGTCAGACCTACAGAGCCAGTAAGAGAAGTCATTGATGATGATGATGCTTGGACAAAAAGAGGAGGGATTATGCCCCAGTGGAATTGTCATATTCCATAGACAACCAAAAGTGGGTCAATGCAAACAAAAAGTGCATGGCATTTATAAATAATACAATTGAGAACGCAGTCGTGGGCTCAATTGCAGAGTGCACTTTCGTAGGGGAGCTGCTTACAAAGATAAAGAGACAGTTCACTGGTTCTTCAAAGACATATGCCACCCAGCTGATAAAGCAATTGGTTATAGAGAACTACACTGGCGGTGGTCATGGAATAAGAGAGCACATCCTTAGGATGAGCAATATGGCAGCAAAGCTCAAGCCCATGGATGCGGATCTGGAGATCAAACCAACCCTCCTGGTCCACCTGGTCATGGCTTCACTGCCAAAGGAGTTTGAAACATTTGTGGTAAACTACAATATGTCACCTGGAACATGGGACATAGAAAAGACCATTGCCATGTGTGTCCAAGAGGAAGAACGGCTTAAAGCCTCACATGGTGGTTCTATCAACTATGTGAAGGATAAGAAAAAGAATTTCAATCAAAACAGTAAGGGTTCTCCCTCAAAGCCTCATGGAAAGGCTCCCTATCAGCGTCAGCATCAGCCAAAGCATTTCCGAGTGGACAAAGACACATGTCTCCACTGTCACAAGTTTGGGCACTACAAAAAGGACTGCCCTGATTTGCTGAAGGCCTTAATGGCAAAGCAAGGTAACGACATTGTTTCCTTAGTTAATGAATCCCTATATACATAGTTTTCGAAATCCACTTGGTGGATTGACTCAGGAGCAACTGTTCATGTTGCAAATTCTTTACAGGGATTCCATTCGACTCGGACTACGCAAAGAAGAGAAATAGGAATTGAAGTAGCAAATGGAATTCAAGCGGAAGTTGAAGCTGTCGGCGACATCTCCTTGGAGTTAGCTGATGGATTCAAGCTTCTACTTAGAGACGTTTTATATGTTCCTTCATGTAATAGAAACTTGATTAGTGTTTCTTGTTTGGACAAAGATCACCATGAATGTTATTTTGGACATGGCAAATGTGCCATATGGTTTAATAATGCTTATGTGGGTGATGCATTACTCCACGATGAGCTTTATTTATTATCACTTCGTGAAAATGTTCATTCTGTATGCAATGTGAATGAGCATGTTTCCGCGTCGAATAAAGAATAAAAGAAAAGAAAGAGAACTCACGACTCATCGAAATTATGGCACTGTCGTTTGGGCCATATTTCCAAGGGAAGAATAGAAATACTCGTTAAAAGTGAAATTCTTCCTCCGTTGGAGTTCTCGGACTTAGAGCAATGCATAGATTGCATTAAAGGAAAGTATATAAAACAAATAAAAAAGGGTTCAAACCGTAGCACATCAACACTAGAAATCATCCACACTGACATTTCTGGACCATTTCCGGTGAAAAGTGTGGATGGCTATGACTCGTTCATAACATTCACAGATGATTACTCTCGCTATGGTTATATTTATCCAATCAAAGAAAGATCTGAAGCGTTGGATAAATTTAAGATATTCAAAGCTGAAGATGAAAATCAGCATATGACAAAAGAATAAAGATAGTAAGGTCCGACCGTGGGGCGGTCGGCACACTCCATATGGCCAAGTGCCTGGAACTTTTGCAAAGTTCTTGCAGGAGACTGGCATAGTCGGCCAGTATTCAATGCCGGGCGAGCCTCAGCAAAATGGAGTAGCTGAAAGGCGTAATCGTACCCTTATGGATATGGTGCGCAACATGATGAGTTACTCCACCTTGCCATTGGGATTATGGATGGAGGCGCTTAAAACCGCCATTCACATTCTCAATAGAGTACCAAGCAAGTCGGTGCCCAAAACGCCGTACGAGCTATGGACAGGAAAAATGTCCTCCCTACAACACTTCAGGGTGTGTGGGTGCTCCGCAGAGGCCAAAATGTTTAATCCAAACATTGCAAAGTTAGATCTCAAAACAGTGAGTTGCCACTTTATTGGCTACCCAGACAGATCAAAAGGTTTTCGTTTCTACTGTCCAGACAAATATACAAAGTTTATAGAAACAAGACATGCAGTCTTCTTAGAGGACGGAATGATGAGGGGGAGCTTGGTAGCTCGGAAAATTGATCTCGAGGAGAAGAGGGTGCATGCACCTAATTCGATGATTCAGGAGCCATTTTTCTCACTACCAGTTGCAACTCCACCCATGATAACTATGGGAGTAGACCCGGAACCTGTCTGTCAGGAGCCGACCGAACCCGTTGTTGAGCATGAAAGGGAGGTGCAGCAGCAAATTTTACAAGAAGTGTCAGAAGTTGAGGCACAGATTGTGCCAGAAACTGAGGCCCTTAGAAGGTCTACAAGACCAAGAAAGTCAGCTATTACTACTGACTTTAAAGTTTATAACACAGAAATGGTTCATACGGAAAAAGATCCCACCTCATATGAAGAAGCCCTCATTCATTGAAGTGGATGAAGGCAATGGAAGAAGAGATGAAATCGATGAGTTCCAAAGATGTTTGGGACTTAGAGGAAATTCCTAAAGGAGCCAAAATAGTAGGCTGTAAATGGGTCTACAAAATTAAGTATGACTCTAAAGGGAATATAGAAAAGTATAAAGCACGATTCGTGGCAAAATGATTTACACAAAGAGAAGGGATATATTACAATGAGACATTTTCTCCAGTCTCATGTAAGGATTCCTTCAGAATCATAATGGCATTAGTTTCTCATTTTAAATTAGAGTTTGAAAGAACATGCGGTGCCCCCATGTTTGGTTTTGGTAATTGATGACAATCTCTATGGACTAATGGTTGCCTTGAGTTATATTTGAAGGGTGTGTCCATAGGCTTTTCTTGGAGTCCATTTGTTGGTTTTAAGGAGAGTTTGTGATGACCAAGGTGATATTAAGGATGTTGGGGAACGTAGTATTTTAAAAATTTCCTACGATCACGCAAGATCTATCTACCAGATGCATAGCAACGAGAGGGGAGAGTGTGTCTACATACCCTCGTAGACCGGGAGCGGAAGCGTCAAGTGACGCGGTTGATGTTGTCGAACTTCTTTGCGATCCAACCGATCAAGCACCGAACGTACGGCACCTCCGCGTTCAGCACACTTTCAGTTTGATGACGTCCCACGAGCTCTTGATCCAGTTGAGCTTCACGGGAGAGTTTCGTCAGCACGACGGCGTGGTGACGGATATGATGTGTTCACCGGCGTAGGGCTTCGCCTAAGCTCCGCGACGGTACGACCGAGGTGTGATTCTGTGGAGGGGGGCACCGCACACGGCTAAAACAATTCAACTTGTGTGTCTTTGGGTGCCCCCCTGCCCCCGTATATAAAGGAGCAAGGGAGGAGGGGCCGGCCAACTCTCCTGGTGCGGCTAGGGAAGGGATTCCTACTAGGAATAGGATTGCAATCCTATTCCTAGTAGGATTCACCGAAAGGAAGAAGGGGGAAAGGAATAGGAGAGGTGGCGCCCCCCCAATCCTAGTCCAACTAGGATTCCTAGGTGGGGGCGCCGGCCAGCCCTATGGGCTGCCTCTCTCTCACCCTTTAGGCCCACTATGGACCATCCCCTCTCGTAGGGGGTTCCGGTAACCCCCTCCGGCATTCCCGATAAATCCGAAACTTTTCCAGTATAATTCCGGTGTCCGAATATAGCCGTCCAATATATTAATATTTATGTCTCGGATATTCCGAGACTCCTCGTCATGTCCGTGATCTCATCCGGGACTCCGAACTACCTTCGGTACATCAATACTCAAAAACTCATAATACCGATCGTCATCAAACGTTAAGCGTGCGGACCCTACGGGTTCGAGAACTATGTAGACATGACCGAGACTCATCTCTGGTCAATAACCAATAGCGGAACCTAGATGTTCATATTGGCTCCTACATATTCTACGAAGATCTTTTATCGGTCAGAACCGCATAACAACATACGTTGTTCCTTTTGTCAAACGGTATGTTACTTGCCCGAGATTCGATCGTCGGTATCTTTATACCTAGTTCAATATCGTTTATCGGTAAGTCTCTTTACTCGTTCCGTAACACATCATCTCGTGACTAACTCATTAGTCCTTTGCTTGCAAGGCTTATTATGATGTGTGTTACCGAGAGGGCCCAGAGATACCTCTCCGACACTCGGAGTGACAAATCCTAATCTTGATCTATGCCAACACCACGAATACTTTCGGAGACACCTGTAGAGCATCTTTATGATCACCCAGTTACGTTGTGACGTTTGATAGCACACAAGGTGTTCCTACGGTATTCGGGAGTTGCATAATCTCATAGTCATAGGAACATGTATAAGTCATGAAGAAAGCAATAGCAGTTAAACTAAACGATCATAGTGCTATGCTAATGGATGGGTCTTGTCCATCACATCATTATCCTAATGATGTGATCCCGTTGATCAAATGACAACTCATGTCTATGGTTAGGAAACATAACCATCTTTGATCAATGAGCTAGTCTAGTAGAGGCATACTAGGGACATACTGTTTTGTCTATGTATCCACACATGTACTAAGTTTCCGGTTAATACAATTCTAGCATGAATAAAAGACATTTATCATGATATAAGGAAATACAAATAACATCTTTATTATTGCCTCTAGGGCATATTTCCTTCAGTCTCCCACTTGAACTAGAGTCAATAATCTAGATTACAAAGTGATGATTCTCACACCCATGGAGTCTTGGTGCTGATCATGTTTTGCCCGTGGAAGAGGCTTAGTCAATGGGTCTGTAACATTCAGATCCGTATGTATTTTGCAAATCTCTATGTCTCCCTCCTTGACTAGATCGCGGATGGAATTGAAGCGTCTTTTGATGTGCTTTGTTCTCTTGTGAAACCTGGATTCCTTCGCCAAGGCTATGGCTCCAGTGTTGTCACAAAAGATTTTCATTGGACCCGATGCACTAGGTACTACACCTAGATCGGATATGAACTCCTTCATCCAGACTCCTTCATTTGCTGCTTCCGAAGCAGCTATGTATTCCGCTTCACACGTAGATCCCGCCACGACGCTCTGTTTGGAACTGCACCAACTGACAGCTCCACCGTTCAATAAAAATACATATCCGGTTTGTGACTTAGAGTCATCCGGATCAGTGTCAAAGCTAGAATCGACGTAACCGTTTACGACGAGCTCTTTGTCACCTCCATATACGAGAAACATATCCTTTGTTCTTTTTAGATACTTTAGGATGTTTTTGACCGCTGTCCAGTGATCCATTCCTGGATTACTTTGGTACCTCCCTGCTAGACTTATAGCAAGGCACACATCAGGTCTGGTACACAGCATTGCATACATGATAGATCCTATGGCTGAGGCATAGGGAATGACTTTCATTTTCTCTCTATCTTCTGCAGTGGTCGGGCATTGAGTCTTACTCAACTTCATACCTTGTAAAACAGGCAAGAATCCTTTCTTTGACTGATCCATTTTGAACCTTTTCAAAATCTTATCAAGGTATGTGCTTTGTGAAAGTCCAATTAAGTGTCTTGATCTATCTCTATAGATCTTGATGCCTAATATGTAAGCAGCTTCTCCGAGGTCTTTCATTGAAAAACTTTTGTTCAAGTATCCTTTTATGCTATTCAGAAATTCTATATCATTTCCAATTAACAATATGTCATCTACATATAATATTAGAAATGCTACAGAGCTCCCACTCACTTTCTTGTAAATACAGGCTTCTCCAAAAGTCTGTATAAAACCATATGCTTTGATCACCTCATCAAAGCGTATATTCCAACTCCGAGATGCTTGCACCAGTCCATAGATGGATCGCTGGAGTTTGCATACTTTGTTAGCACCTTTTGGATCGACAAGACCTTCTGGTTGCATCATATACAACTCTTCTTTGAGATATCCATTTAGGAATGCAGTTTTGACATCCATTTGCCAGATTTCATAATCATAAAATGCGGCAATTGCTAACATGATTCGGACAGACTTAAGCATCGCTACAGGTGAGAAAGTCTCATCGTAGTCAACTCCTTGAACTTGTCGAAAACCTTTCGCAACAAGTCGAGCTTTGTAAACAGTAATATTACCGTCTGCATCGGTCTTCCTCTTGAAGATCCATTTATTTTCGATGGCTTGCCGATCATCGGGCAAGTCAACCAAAGTCCACACTTTGTTCTCATACATGGATCCCATCTCAGATTTCATGGCTTCAAGCCATTTTGCGGAATCTGGGCTCATCATCGCTTCCTCATAGTTCGTAGGTTCATCATGGTCTAGTAACATGATTTCCAGAACTGGGTTGCCGTACCACTCTGGTGCGGAATGTACTCTGGTTGATCTACGACGTTCAGTAGAAACTTGATCCGAAGTTTCATGATCATTATCATCAACTTCCTCACTAATTGGTGTAGGAATCACTGGAACAATTTCCTGTGATGTACTACTTTCCAATATGGGAGAAGGTACAATTACCTCATCAAGTTCTACTTTCCTCCCACTCACTTCTTTCGAGAGAAACTCTTTTTCTAGAAAGGATCCGTTCTTAGCAACGAATATTTTGCCTTCGGATCTGTGATAGAAGGTGTACCCAACAGTTTCTTTTGGGTATCCTATGAAGACACATTTTTCTGACTTGGGATCGAGCTTATCAGGTTGAAGTGTTTTCACATAAGCATCGCAGCCCCAAATTTTAAGAAACGACAACTTTGGTTTCTTGCCAAACCATAGTTCATAAGGCGTCGTATCAACGGATTTAGATGGTGCCCTATTTAACGTGAATGCAGCTGTCTCTAAAGCATAACCCCAAAACGATAGTGGTAAATCGGTAAGAGACATCATAGATCGCACCATATCCAATAAAGTACGGTTACGACGTTCGGACACACCATTACGTTGTGGTGTTCCAGGTGGCGTGAGTTGTGAAACTATTCCACATTGTTTCAAATGAAGACCAAACTCGTAACTCAAATATTCTCCTCCACGATCAGATCGTAGGAACTTTATTTTCTTGTTACGATGATTCTCTACTTCACTCTGAAATTCTTTGAACTTTTCAAATGTTTCAGACTTGTGTTTCATTAAGTAGATATACACATATCTGCTCAAATCATTAGTGAAGGTCAGAAAATAACGATACCCGCCGCGAGCATCAACACTCATTGGTCCACATACATCAGTATGTATGATTTCCAACAAATCTGTTGCTCGCTCCATAGTTCCGGAGAACGGAGTTTTAGTCATCTTGCCCATGAGGCATGGTTCACAAGCACCAAGTGATTCATAATCAAGTGATTCCAAAAGTCAATCTTTATGGAGTCTCTTCATGCGTTTTACACCAATATGACCTAAACGACAGTGCCACAAATAAGTTGCACTATCATTATTAACCTTGCATCTTTTGGTTTCAATATTATGAATATGTGTATCACTACAATCGAGATCCAGTAAGAATAGACCACTCTTTAAGGGTGCATGACCATAAAAGATATTATTCATCAAAATGGAACAACCATTATTCTCTGATTTAAATGAATAACCGTCTCGCAATAAACAAGATCCAGATATAATGTTCATGCTCAACGCTGGCACCAAATAACAATTATTTAGGTCTAAAACTAATCCCGAAGGTAGATGTAGAGGTAGCGTGCCGACGGCGATCACATCGACTTTGGAACCGTTTCCCACGCGCATCGTCACCTCGTCCTTAGCTAATCTTCGTTTAATCCGTAGTCCCTGTTTCGAGTTACAAATATTAGCAACCGAACCGGTATCAAATACCCAGGCACTACTACGAGCATTAGTAAGGTACACATCAATAACATGTATATCACATATACCTTTGTTCAACTTGCCATCCTTCTTATCCGCCAAATACTTGGGGCAGTTCCGCTTCCAGTGTCCAGTCCCCTTGCAGTAGAAGCACTCAGTTTCAGGCTTGGCTCCAGATTTGGGTTTCTTCGTTGAAGTAGCAACTGACTTGCTATTCTTTTTGAAGTTCCCTTTCTTTCCCTTGCCCTTTTTCTTGAAACTAGTGGTCTTGTTAACCATCAACACTTGATGCTCCTTTTTGATTTCTACCTCCGCAGCTTTGAGCATAGCGAAGAGCTCGGGAATTGTCTTTTGCATCCCTTGCATGTTATAGTTCATCACGAAGCCTTTATAGCTTGGTGGCAGTGATTGAAGAACTCTATCAATAACACTATCCTCGTCAACTTTGCAACCAAGTTGAGTCATATGATTGTAGTACCCAGATATTCTGAGCAAGTGTTCACTGATAGAACTATTCTCCTCCATTTTGCAGCTGTAGAACTTATTGGAAATCTCATATTTCTCAATTCGGGCATTTGCTTGAAATATTAACTTCAACTCCTGGAACATTTCATATGCTCCATGACGTTCAAAACGTCATTGAAGTCCCGGTTCTAAGCCGTAAAGCATGGCACACTGAACTATCGTGTAGTCATCAGACCGCGACTGCCAGACGTTCAAAGCGTCTGCATCAGCGGAAGGGGGCTTGTCACCTAGCGGTGCTTCAAGGACATAATTCTTCTGTGCAGCAATGAGGATAATCCTCAGGTTACGGACCCAGTCCGTGTAATTGCTACCATCATCTTTCAACTTAGCTTTCTCTAGGAATGCATTAAAATTCAAAGGAACGGTAGCACGGGCCATTGATCTACAACAACATAGATATGCAAAACTATCAGGACTAAGTTCATGATAAATTAAAGTTCAATTTAATCATATTAATTTAAAGAACTCCCACTTAGATAGACATCCCTCTGGTCATCTAAATGATCACGTGATCCAAATCAACTAAACCATGTCCGATCATCACGTGAGATGGAGTAGTTTTCAATGGTGAACATCTTATATTGATCATATCTACTATATGATTCACGCTCGACCTTTCGGTCTCCAGTGTTCCGAGGCCATATCTGTATATGCTAGGCTCGTCAAGTTTAACCCGAGTATTCTGCGTGTGCAAAACTGGCTTACACCCGTTGTATTTGAACGTAGAGCTTATCACACCCGATCATCACGTGGTGTCTCGGCACGACGAACTTTCGCAACGGTGCATACTCAGGGAGAACACTTATACCTTGAAATTTAGTAAGGGATCATCTTATAATGCTACCGTCGTTCTAAGCAAAATAAGAAGCATAATAAGATAAACATCACATGTAATCAAAATATGTGACATGATATGGCCATCATCATCTTGTGCTTTTGATCTCCATCTCCAAAGCACCGTCATGATCACCCTCGCAAAACATGATCATCTCATACAAAAACCGTATAACTCATCATGTCTTGACCATATCACATCACAACATGCCCTGCAAAAACAAGTTAGACGTCCTCTACTTTGTTTGTTGCAAGTTTTACGTGGCTGCTACGGGCTTAGCAAGAACCGTTCTTACCTACGCATACAAAACCACAACGATGTTTCGTCAAGTATGTGCTGTTTTAACCTTCACAAGGACCGGGCGTAGCCACACTTGATTCAGCTAAAGTGAGAGAGACAGACACCCGCCAGTCACCTTTAAGCAACGAGTGCTCGTAACGGTGAAACCAGTCTCGCGTAAGCGTACGCGTAATGTCGGTCCGGGACGCTTCATCTCACAATACCGCCGAAGCAAAGTATGACATGCTGGTAAGCAGTATGACTAGTATCGTCCACAATCTCATTGTGTTCTACTCGTGCATATCATCTACGCATAGACCTGGCTCATGATGCCACTGTTGGGGAACGTAGTATTTTAAAATTTTCCTACGATCACGCAAGATCTATCTACCAGATGCATAGCAACGAGAGGGGAGAGTGTGTCTACGTACCCTCGTAGACCGGGAGCGGAAGCGTCAAGTGACGCGGTTGATGTTGTCGAACTTCTTTGCGATCCAACCGATCAAGCACCGAACGTACGGCACCTCCGCGTTCAGCACACGTTCAGCTTGATGACGTCCCACGAGCTCTTGATCCAGTTGAGCTTCACGGGAGAGTTTCGTCAGCACGACGGCGTGGTGACGGATATGATGTGTTCACCGGCGTAGGGCTTCGCCTAAGCTCCGCGACGGTACGACCGAGGTGTGATTCTGTGGAGGGGGGCACCGCACACGGCTAAAACAATTCAACTTGTGTGTCTTTGGGTGCCCCCCTGCCCCCGTATATAAAGGAGCAAGGGAGGAGGGGCCGGCCAACTCTCCTGGTGCGGCTAGGGAAGGGATTCCTACTAGGAATAGGATTGCAATCCTATTCCTAGTAGGATTCACCGAAAGGAAGAAGGGGGAAAGGAATAGGAGAGGTGGCGCCCCCCAATCCTAGTCCAACTAGGATTCCTAGGTGGGGGCGCCGGCCAGCCCTATGGGCTGCCTCTCTCTCACCCTTTAGGCCCACTATGGACCATCCCCTCTCGTAGGGGGTTCCGGTAACCCCCTCCGGCATTCCCGATAAATCCGAAACTTTTCCAGTATACTTCCGGTGTCCGAATATAGCCGTCCAATATATTAATCTTTATGTCTCGGACATTCCGAGACTCCTCGTCATGTCCGTGATCTCATCCGGGACTCCGAACTACCTTCGGTACATCAATACTCAAAAACTCATAATACCGATCGTCATCAAACGTTAAGCGTGCGGACCCTACGGGTTCGAGAACTATGTAGACATGACCGAGACTCATCTCTGGTCAATAACCAATAGCGGAACCTGGATGTTCATATTGGCTCCTACATATTCTACGAAGATCTTTTATCGGTCAGAACCGCATAACAACATACGTTGTTCCTTTTGTCAAACGGTATGTTACTTGCCCGAGATTCGATCGTCGGTATCTTTATACCTAGTTCAATCTCGTTTATCGGTAAGTCTCTTTACTCGTTCCGTAACACATCATCTCGTGACTAACTCATTAGTCCTTTGCTTGCAAGGCTTATTATGATGTGTGTTACCGAGAGGGCCCAGAGATACCTCTCCGACACTCGGAGTGACAAATCCTAATCTTGATCTATGCCAACACCACGAATACTTTCGGAGACACCTGTAGAGCATCTTTATGATCACCCAGTTACGTTGTGACGTTTGATAGCACACAAGGTGTTCCTACGGTATTCGGGAGTTGAATAATCTCATAGTCATAGGAACATGTATAAGTCATGAAGAAAGCAATAGCAGTTAAACTAAACGATCATAGTGCTATGCTAACGGATGGGTCTTGTCCATCACATCATTCTCCTAATGATGTGATCCCGTTGATCAAATGACAACTCATGTCTATGGTTAGGAAACATAACCATCTTTGATCAATGAGCTAGTCTAGTAGAGGCATACTAGGGACATACTGTTTTGTCTATGTATCCACACATGTACTAAGTTTCCGGTTAATACAATTCTAGCATGAATAAAAGACATTTATCATGATATAAGAAAATACAAATAACATCTTTATTATTGCCTCTAGGGCATATTTCCTTCAAAGGAATTATCCAAAGATTGGTCTTGTGGGTGTTGAGCTTATTGTAAGCATGTCTTGAAGAAGAAGAGTGTGTGATCATTCATGTTTACCTTCAAGACATCATCCAAATAAGAAGAGTTGGAAAGATTCAAGGTTGATCAAGACTAAGTCAAAGAGTGAATCAAGTTGATCAACACACAAAGCATAGAAGATGTACTAAGAGGAATCAAGCGATCCCATGGTATGGTAAGCATTGTCAATTATGCTTTGTGTACTAACCCATGGTCTTCGTGAGAGTTTTTTGTGGGGTTAGGTTGAGGTGTGCAAGTTCAAGTGATACATCACGAGGAGATCAAGTGCTTGAAGATTGCCATCCACTGTGGTGACAATGGACTTGTGAAGATATGCCGAAGAGTGGCTCACCCATAGTGGAGTATGGGGGAGCAATCTACTAGTTTTCACCGAGCCAACGCAATCAAGAAAGGTGGTCCAACTTGAGGAAGTCAAGATCATCTACATCTAGCTCAAGTGGACTTTGTGCAAGGCAAAGGTTTGCCCTTGATAGGTTTTCTATTTTACTGGTCTCATGGTGGTAGTTGGGAGACCGGGTTATAGGATCGATTGATGTACTATCAAGGGGGGCTCGCACTGAGTAGCTTGATCGTATCGTTCATAGAGAGCTCAAACCTTTGCATGCTTGCATCGTCTTTCTTGGTTCTTGTTTGGTTCTTCTCCTTGTGAGATTTGAAGCTTATGGTCATTTTCATGACAAGCTCGGGTTCATCGAAAACAGAGTTCACATACATCTACTATGCTGTTTTCGACGTTGGAGGTTTTACCGGTTCTTCTCTGATGGAGGATTCATTCCTCCATATCTTAGGCATACATCCCTGCCTCTACTTACTATAATCAGTCGTTGTTTTGATGCTTCGCGTCTTCCCCTATCCAACAAGCTTGAGTTTGCTCAATTCGGAGCTCATTTGCAGAAGTTATGGCAATTTTGGTTTTATTGCATCCTTCTGTGTCTTTAGCTTCGATATGAAGGCGTCCAAGTGCTAAAGCCTTAGTGGTGTGCGGTAGTACCGCTCAAGGGAGCGGTAGTACCGCTGCCCCCAGCCCTGACGCAAACGCATGCGGTAGTAGGTGCGGATGTAATTTTTTACATCCGCCCTCATGCGGTAGTGTCGCGACTCCTGTCCGGTACTACCGTGCCGGACTTTCGTCAGCTCCAATCTCAGCGGAAGTAGGCACGGATGTAATTTATTACTTCCGCGCATTTCCAATACTAGTTGATGCCTGCCTTACGGTAGTACCGTGAGGGCGCGCGGTAGTACCGCTATGGCGATTCTACCGCTCGTTGCCCAGTGCAACAGGCCCTCATCTGGTCACTACCGTGCGAGTGGTAGTACCGCACCGCCTTGCGGTAATACCGCATGGCCTTGCGGTAGTACCGCAAGTTTGGTGCGGTAGTACCGCGCCGCGCGGGCTGTGAGAGGGGATAATGGTTGGATTCTTTCCTCACCTATAAAAGGAGGTCTTCTTCCTCAATGGATCTTATCCTTAGAGCTCGTGTTCTTCCCCCATTGTTGACCTTCTTCGAGCTTGCTTTCTCTTCATCCCTCCATGGATTCTTGCTAGTTTTTGGGGGAAAAGAGAGAGGAGATCTAGATTCACATTTCCACCAATCACTTTCTCCTCTAGGTGAGGGGAACCCCTTGGATCTAGATCTTGGACTTCTTGGTGTTCTCCTTCTTGTTCTTCCTCACTTTTCCCTCCCTAGCATTAGTTGCTTTGGTGGGATTTGAGAGAGAAGGACTTGGGCACTCCGTGTGCCCTTGCCATTGCATTTGGTGCATCGGTTTGAGTTCTCCATGGTGATATGTGGATGTTACAAGTTGAGAAGCTTATTACTCTTGGGTGCTTGGTACCCTTGAGCTTGTGCCTCTTGGGTGCTTGGGCGCCCTAGACGGTTGTGGTCACCTCGAAGCCATATTTCATTGTGGTGAAGCTTCGTGGTGTCATTGGGGAGATAGCCCCAACCTTGTGGTGCTCGGAGCTCAATCATTATGGTGTAAAGCTCCGGGCAAGCGTCGGGGTCTCCAATTAGGTCGTGGAGATCGCCCCGAGCAATTCGACGGGTTCCTGTGACCGCCCCCAAGGGTTGCCAAAGTGTACGGGTTCGGTGACCGCCCCCAAGGGTTGCCATTTGTACGGGTTCGGTGACCGCCCTCAAGGGTCCCTTAGTGGAATCACGACATCTTGCATTATGCGAGGGCTTGAGGAGATTACGGTGGCCCTAGTGGCTTCTTGGGGAGCATTGTGCCTCCACACCGCTCCAAACGGAGATTAGCATCCGCAAGGGTGTGAACTTCGGGATACATCGTCGTCTCCGCATGCCTCGGTTATCTCTTACCCGAGCCCTTTACTTATGCACTTTACTTTGTGATAGCCATATTGTTTCTTGTCATATATCTTGCTATCACCTAGCTGTTTATCTTGCTTAGCATAATTTGTTGGTGCACATAGGTGAGCCTAGTTGTTGTAGGTTTTGTGCTTGACAAATTAACCGCTAGGTTTATTCTGCATTTGTTCAAGCCTAAACCGTAATTATTTTATAGCGCCTATTT
>LR738709.1:107091922-107116382 GCA_902687465.1 Secale cereale
CCGCCCCACTCTAGGCGACATCCACGATCTTTCAGAGTTACATCAAATGGATGTCAAGACGACATTTCTCAACGGGGATTTAAAAGAAAATGTCTACATGAAACAACCCAAGGTTTTTATCATGGAAGGCAAGGAAGATATGGGATGCCGCCTGAAGAAATCCATTTATGGATTAAAGCAAGTCTCTAGACAGTGGTATCTAAAGTTTAATGAGACAATTAAAAGTTTTGGATTTAAAGAAAATATTGAGGATAATTGCATTTATGCAAGGTTTAAAAATGGGAAATATATTTTCCTAATCTTGTATGTGGATGATATCTTGCTTGCTAGCAGTGATGTTAGTCTACTACAAGAAACAAAGAAGTTCTTATCCTCAAATTTTGACATAACAGATTTTGGTGAAGCACCATATGTTTTGAGCATAGAAATTCACCGAGATAGGAACAATGGAGTCTTAGGACTATCGCAGAAAGCATATTTAGACAAAGTTCTTAAAAAGTATAATATGCATGCGAGTAAAGCCACACCTGCTCCTATAGTCAAGGGCGATAGTTTTGGGAAATTCCAATCTCCCAAGAATCAATACGAGATCGATCAAATGAAAGGAATACCATATGCTTCGGCCGCTGGAAGCTTACAGTATGCATAAGTGTGCACTCGCCCTGACTTAGTTTTTATCACCGGGGTACTCGGTAGATATCAATCCAATCCAGGCATAGAGCACTGGAAGAAGGTAAAGAAAGCATTGCGTTATGCGCAAGGCACAAAGGACTACATGCTAACATACAGGAGATATGACTCCCTAGAGATAAAAGGGTATTCAGACGCAGATTTTGCGGGGGACAAGGATGATAGAAAATCCACGTCAGGATACGTATTCACTCTCGCTGGGGGAGCTATTTCATGGAAAAGCTCCAAACAGACAATAGTGGCACCATCCACGATGTATGCAGAATTCATAGCATGCTTTGAGGTCACGGGGCAGGCGATATGGCTAAAGAAATTTATACCCGACTTGAAAGTGGTAGATTGTATTCACAAACCACTAAAGGTGTACTGTGACAATGAGCCCGCAATATTCTATACTCACAACAAGAAGTCGAGTAATGCTGCAAAAACAATAGAGATAAAGTATTATGTTGTGAAGGATAAAATTCAGGATCACACTATTAGTCTCGAGCATATAAGGACAAAAGATATGCTTGCGGATCCGCTAACGAAAGGCTTACCACCCAATGTGTTCAAGGAACACTTAGCCGGCATGGGTTTAAGGGAAAGCCTATGATTCCTGGATAGGCCCAAAAGGAACGGAATTTGTTTTTGAACAAAACGTATGTTGTAGCTTTATGATTCTATTACCCTAAAAAAAGTCGTATGATTCTATCGGCAATTAAGCTGTGACGATGAAACATGCTCTATGTACCAATATGTGATGAAACAAATAAACTAGAAAGTATAAGGTTAAAAGTAAAGTTGAGATCAAGGGGGAGAATGTTATGTTGATCTCCTCCGCGTGGGCCCAACGGCCCACCGGACCCTTAGATCTGCGCCTTGATCGGGGCCCCCAGCCCACTATGTCTGGCGGGCCCTTGTCACACTGTGCTATATAAAGAGGTGGGGGCCGGCGGGTCGCAACACAAGGTTCGTCGCAAGCCGCACACCCCACCGACAATCCCTTCCGATCTAGGATTTTCGCACTGCCATCACCGCGCCACAACACCACCATGGCGGCCGAATCAAGCTCATCCGGACAGGCAGAAGGTAGGTGTGCCGGATCTGATCTAGCCTAGCGATCCACGGGTCTATCATGGTAATGTAAATGTAAACTTAATGTGATTACACTATCAGAGTTTGTTTGGTTAGCTAGCTCGACCCATATTCCTCCGCATTTCACTCCCACCGGCCTGCATCGCCCAGGCGCTGTGCTCAGTCCTCCATCGCCTTGGCGGCTACGACGACAGTGTCTGCGGCGAGCTTCTCTGCGGAGTTCGAGCTCCTGTTGGGCCTGAACCAGAGTGGGGTCTCTGCCGATGCGAGCAAGAAGCAGCCGCCGGCGGCCACTATTTCCCCTGGTCCAGTTTTCCATTCCTTTTCCCGTTTCTTTTCCTCCACGCCCTTCCATCCAGTTCCCCACACGGGTGAGCGCAATTAGATTTGTGTAGGCCGGGATTTGATACTGCTGTTATCAGGTTACGTAGCAACCAAAACAAACGTACTTCAACGGTAGCTGCTAACAATGTAATCAGATTGAGTTTTTTTGTTTTGTTTTGCGGGGTATGTGCTAAGAGTTGAAGGACTTCTGTGGGGAGGTTACTTTATCTGATGATGAGAAAGATAGCTGTAACTGTAAGTGGCTTCAAACTAGTTCCGTCAGATTTCGCAAAAAAAAAAAAGGTCCTGGCAGGACCCTTAAAAAAACTAGTTCTGGCAGGTTTTATCATAGGTAAAGAGATAGACGGCCGCTACGCGTCTTCCGGCGGATGTTTTAGAAACATCCGCCACATGGAGCATCGTTGGATTAGCTCTCAGACGGCTGTACGATTTAAAGGTCTCGCACGCGTGACCCCTCCCTACTTCTTGCAACAGGCACTTTGTTTCAGAAACTGAATCCCCCTGTACGATGTCCTGCCATAGCTCCGGCCAGCGCGGCGGCAGTCGTCACCACCGCAAAAATTGTTGCGCGTGTGGGGATGCGTTTTCCTGCAACCGAAGCTATGTTTCTGAAACATGTGTCATGTTGCGATGTTTGACCACTCACTCTCTAACGTCGGGCGCTCCTACGGGGCTGCAACTAGGGTTATGTTTATGAAACAATACCCTTGTTGCAGAAAAAAATCCCTTCACAACTGAAACATTTCTTTTCTTTTCTGAAACAAAAGACATGTTGCAGAAATCTTTTGAAACAAGACCCCAGTTGCAGAAAAAAATGAAGTAGTAGTAATGTGC
Organism: Secale cereale; assembly: GCA_902687465.1. Taxonomy (NCBI): domain Eukaryota; kingdom Viridiplantae; phylum Streptophyta; class Magnoliopsida; order Poales; family Poaceae; genus Secale; species Secale cereale. The sequence goes on from LR738709.1 coordinate 107,094,869, forward strand.
TACCGTGTTAGTTTGTCCCGGGGACGAATCGGTGCAGTGTGCACGCCATAAAAAAAAAGAAAGACGAGGGACACAATGGCAGGCCCACAGGACATGTGTTTGGCTAATAAGGTGGTGGATCGCTGCAAGACATCAGCCGGTTGAAGGTAAGTGTTTTCCAAAGAGATAAGAGTAACAAAAATAGCCTGGAACTTTTCGCGACATTTTGAGAGCTAAATTCAAACTGCGGTCAATGCCCGTGACTTCGTTCATAATGTTACCGTTTTGGTTTGGCATCCAGAAACCAAAAGGTACAGAGACACGCAGCGCCGCAGAGCAAGAACGTTGTAGCAGGTGGCGCGAGTCCTTTGTTGTCACGCAAAAGAGAACAAATTCCAGGTAAACCGTATTTATAATTTATAAGCTCTCAACATAGTAGTAACAAGTAGACACAATATCATTCCGCAGGCATAACACACACTGGAACTGGAAATCGCCACCAGCACGTTGTCTTAGGACACAGAATTTTGGAACGGAGGGAGTAAATGATAGTACCTCCTTTCCGGTTTATAAGGCTCGCACGTATATCTAGGTTGAAAAATAAACCAACGTAATACAAGTTATCTGTCAAAAAAATTATATCATTAGAAACTTCAGATTTTCTACTTTCTAATGGTGTAATTTTTAGACTATACAACTCATTTTATGTTGATCAAATTATAGACCTAGGGATACGCGCAAGCCTTATAAACCGAAAAGGAGGTAGTAGTACATTTCGAAAAAAAATTGATGCCAACTTTCGTTCTTTTCCTTGGGTCTCAGAAGTTATCTCCAGGTAGATCGGAGTACACAATAAGAATTCAAGGCTTCACGCCATGGAGAGGGTTCGCAAATCATGGCGTCGGTAAGAACTGAGGATACATGCAAAACGACGTTCGTAAGATTCCAGGGTAAGCACAAAATGGAATTCCTGGGAAGAACAATAATGTTGTGGAATATTAAACTGCCATTTGTTTTGCCAACTGCTTAGTAGCATTACAAAACTTGTAAGTACTGTACATGGTAACTAACAGAAACGTATTATATTTCTATCCAGCACTTGTGAGCATATAAGGAAATTCGCAAACAGGGTAGCATATGCACGGTAAGTATCTAACCTGTTGCAATGGTTGGTGAATGATGTCATAGAACTGGTGCTCGTAGTATCTTGTCTCCATCCATATCTGATCAATTATAAAAGAAATCAACAACACTTGTGCACAACCAGAAACTAAATTGTGAAAAAAAAGAGGCACAGCTCAGTACCAGATCAGGAAAGCTTTGTATCCACGTACGACATGGTTTGTCAACAACCTGATACAGACCAATAAGCAACACAAAATGCTAGACTATTATAAAAGGAGCCAATATGAAAGAAACAACAACATCCCAGAGATAAAACGCCATACCTTTTCAAAAACTTGGTCCCATGAGCACGAGTCATCCTTCATAAGTGACATTGCCCGATAATCCTGACATTTATAGAATATTTGATTAAGGTTTACGAATTATTTGAAGCACACACAGTGTTGACAAATAAAATTCAGACCATAATTCCACGAATAACATAATATTTTGGAAGATCAAGACCAATAAAAACTTGCTTGTCGAATTTCTCCACTAGTTGTGAAAAGCATTTCTTGTCCTACAAAAAAAAAACATGCAACCAATGAACGTTACAGAAGCAGGTTAAGCATTTGTTGATTCCGCATGCACTACTGAGCAAATATAAAGTGTTTATTGACGAGACAAGTACCCAATCGATAGAATCATCCGCAATGCTGAAAAAACCTTCGGCCTCCAGCTCACACATCAAACTTCGAACTCCAATTCTCAGCTGAAAAAGTTAAAGAATTCACAATCAGATGGTTAACAACAAGCATGCAGGTGCATATTTGCAACTTCAAAGACCAATGCAAGTTTAACTGAGCAAGCTAAATAATATCAAATCTTGGAGTTTAAGTGACAATTGATAGATAAGTTTGGCGCTGCTTAGAGAAAAGTGGAGAAAATCAATAAATTGGAGCCGCAGCAAAATTTGCATGTTCTTTTTTCCACATTACCTATTGGAGATTTCCAAGAAAAAGTTTCATGTAAACTGAGTCCTACTCCCTCCTTTTTTATGTACAATGCCACTATCAGAATACGAGGATTTCTTTTCCCTCACCCTCCCAGAGGAAAAAACTCTCCGTTTCCACCTTTTATTAATAGCTCAGGCACTGCATGCATATGTTCCCTCGTTTCATTGGATAGCATGCGCATGCAGCAATGACGTACATACACGAGGAGATGCAGCGGGCAATGAATATGTCATTTATCAGTTCTCTCTGCTCAGCCTTGGTATCTGAGATTTGCTAAAATGGCCTTGTATAAGTAGAAGGAGGGTGCACAAGATATGAAGATATTAAGAATTCCATACACAGCTTGAACGTCAATAACATTGGTTCTACAGAATTTGCACATGCCCTAAGCCCAAAGCAAATATTTACCAAATCTTGCATAGCTGGTAAACAGCATATGTTCGTCAGAAGAATGTTTAGATAATCAGAACTACAAGATCAGCAAGCCCTTATAAATAGGCTTGCAGAAATTCCGTTGCGATCGAGAATGTGTTGTATAGTCAAGCAACGACGGCCTACCGGTTGATTTTGCTCATCGGAAGTAAAATGACTAGTGTACTTAATGCAACAATATCTCCGAGGCAAATCAAGCATAGCTCAAAAGTAAATATGCTTTCACTTTTGCGTCACATAACCAACTTAACCTAATTGCTGGTAAAACTTGGAATATTAGGATGTGTGCAACAGATAGAAATAGTGAAACAGAGCGAGCATTGGAGTATGTTTACAGTGATACAGTTAATCTGGTTTATAAAATGTGGGGAATTCGCCGCATCATCCCCAAATGGATGCAAAGATCTTATGTTGCACACTTCATTAGTTGGATATAGTACAAAAAAAGGTGCAATTTTCCTACTTGTCATGCTAACTGAATATAACTGGTGTGTTCTGAAAGCAAAATATGGGAGTGTACACGTCTTAAATTTAGGGTACATACATAAATTACTCCAATGTATAGTAGTACTAAATAGAATTTCTGTATAGTATATTCAGCAAAAATCAAGGACAAGCAGAAAAAAATAGAATGCACACCTGCTCATTGTGAACAACTTGTCTCAGATGTTGATAATACGAAAGTTGGTCTCGCCTCCCCAGAAGTTTAGCTCTTCGCTATAGAAAGGTAGAACATTGCGACGAATACATTTACATGAAAATATAGTTCATAAATAAGGGTAATACATTGACCAAATCAGCACCTCAAAAGACAACTTAATGAGAGTATGATCCAGAACTGAAAACCGACTGTGTATAATATCATCATCAAGAATAGCATTCAGTGCATCGCCCTGTGAACCTCAAAAGACAAGTGAATGAGCCAATATATTTGCAGATACATATTACTTACATTGGCATTTTTCCTACCATTGAATAACTAACCTTGCAGATAAAATGATCTAATGCACCTGTAGACACATGTGCATCAAATTCCTCATGCAATCTTGCCTGTTCTTTTGCCATATGATACTGGAAAGAGTAACAGTTTCATAACAAAACAAGATGTAGCCAAAGTGACGCATTTCACATATTAGTGTTTCTTCATAAAATTTAAATAATGATACATTTAGGAAAAATCTCCATTCTCTCATATATTTTTAGGCAAAATCTTTGCTGTATACTAATGCATTTATTTCAGCAGGCTCTCCCTTAATTCGCTCTTCAAGGAAATATTCTTTCAACCATTTCAAGGATTTATGTCCAGGAAGTAACTCCACTATAGATAAGATTTTCATAAAAAAATACACTAAATGCAGGACGAAGACTTTGCTCCTGTAATTACCAAGAAAGGTGCAGAATAATTTACTAGGCACATAAAACAGGCCGCTAAAAATAATGCAAGATTTTTTTTGTTTGGGCATTAGAATCTTCAGTGATTGTACATACCATTTTGTTCTTTTCATCAATATAATTCCTTGCACAAGGTCGCAAATGCGCCGGAATGTCGCCTAAATTTGGTTGGAATGGCTGAAAAGAGGAAAACTTACGTAACTGTTCAATAATTTTTAAAGTGTGAAGGCAAATTCGATAACATACCTGCAGATAAGTTATGTTATATAGATAAAACGAATGATGAACTATTTCTACGAGCACATCCTTGTGACCCTACATGATGATTTGCAATTTAATCTGAGGAACAGAAAACATAGAAAAAAAATGAAGTTTCTACGTGTTACTGTTACCCACCTCACGTATCAGAGGATGGAACTGAGGCTCCAACCAAGATAACATTGCACATAATTGCTGAGAAAGGAGAGTTATTAGAGTAATCCTGAATTATATGAATGTAAGTATGATATTACTCACCTCAAGTGCAGATGCCCTACAAAAGCTATCAAGAACATGATACCCCTCCGAATTTTCCACGAGTTCCATCACACTCTCGTCATAACCTGAATGCTGCAAGTTCTCCACATATCGTAGTTCTGATGAGTATTGTACCATTTTTTACCAGCTCTTAAGATAAGAAATAGAACAATTACCTGAATATAAGGTTTAAAATCAATGAGTTCACAAAAAAACTTGCACATTTCGTCATTCTGTGTCTGCCAATGCTTTGCAGATATTTTGCGCTTCAGAACCAACAAAATGAAATAATCATTAGGCAATATATTGATATATACAGAAAAAACTGTATTTTTATATTCAGAACGCGCAGGAGAACACCATATAATTTCATGAAGAAGGAAAGGTGCAGAGGAGAGGGCATAAGAACCCTCGCCCCAAACACACACCCTGAAATAAGCTACGTATTATAGGATCCACACACACACACACAAATACACAGGACCAGCTCGCCAAGGGGAAGGACCAAGTGTCCGGAGTGAGCAACCTTAGAGGCAGCCCACAGAGTCCCCAGGCGCCAGCAGCGTTCTCATTTACCACAGCCTATAAGACCAAAGAGGCAGAAGGTCCGGTCGAGCCGAACAAGAGTTGGCGAAGTTTTCTCATTGTACCAAGTGCATTTACAGCCCAAGAGAGGTATCTTGTTTTGTTTTTGTTTTTTGTGGGAAAGAGAGGTATCTTGTTGATGCTAGTGTCATCCAACAAAACGACGAAATCTCTCCATTTGAAGATTTGTATTATTCTTATGAGCTGCTCGATAAATAAGGTTGAAATCCTCAGCAACCAACCGATTTCCAAATTAAAATAGAAGAAGGATTCATTATGAATATTAGGTGTTGACCAAGATCTGACCGGACTTGACCAGTCTCATCAGCCCTCCAGCAAAAAATTGCTGCAAAGTGATGTGCACGTCTCATATTGATTTGTCAAAGAGCTCATCACCATCATCATCTTGTGCCTTTTGAGAGATTCTCTAATTTTCAGCAGCAAAACCCAGATTCTGGATTACTTGTTTCTGAGCATCGGTGATCACTGGCTCTTTTGTTCATCACGTTTTAAGTATATTTAAATTGAAAGTTTAAGTTACTTGAATTTAAACTTCAAGCCAAAACCCATTAGAGCTCTTACTTTTTGTTGTATAATACAGTACTTGTCAAAGTATACCCAAACCCGAGTTAAATTCGCCAACTGAAATCATTTCAATGACCTATAATGCCAACGTAAAAAGTAACAATGTTGGGTGCATGGTACAAGCAACACCGGTAGTAACATGAATACACTTACCGACAACATAGATGACATGGTCCAGATGTAATCATGAGAAGTGCTATCAATAGCATATCTGGATACAAATTCAGGCTTCAATTTCTCAAAGAGATCCTGATTATTATAACGACACTGTAATAAAGAGAAAATCATATAAACACTACTGTTTTTGTGAATCAAAATTGTATACAGCAGGAAATAATAAAACAGATCCATATGATTAAAAAACCTGAAAGTTTCCTACTGAAGTGGTGATATCAGTTTTACTCATGTTGTTGGCAATGCTCGAACCTGGGTCGGAGGGTTAGAGTGTCTCGGGAATGCGCTTGAGAGTTGAGACACTCCTTCGCTTCCATTGCTTGCTTTAGCGTCGCTCCTCACCTTGGTGTCCTTGTTTCGGAGGGATGGCTACTCACGTGGTGGAGTGGGTTAGATTATATATTTAGCCATGTACTCCCTCCGTCCGAAAATACTCGTCATCAAAATGAATAAAAGGGTCTCCTGATCCAATGGCTTGATGACGAGTATTGTATACACCCTTTTTTTGTCCATTTTGATGACAAGTATTTTGGGACGGAGGGAGTACCCCTTTGTATTTTCCTTGTTCTATAAGGTGTTCTCTGCTTATTGTACGACATCTGTACATGTATATATACTGACCTATGGTCACCTAAAAATATAAGTTGCATATTTCCTAACATGATATCAGAGCCGTAGATTTTTTCCGCACGCGCAACTTGTGCTGCTCCTGATCCAATCTCTCGCACGGCCGTCGCCGTTACTGCTTCTTTTCCTGCCGGCCCGTGCTGTGCTTCTCTCCTCCTGCTTGCATCACATCTCCAGCCGCAGGGGGTCCACATCCAAAGTCGCGCGAGGTGCTCTCTCGATCAGATCCACCAAGGTTGACCACGCACGAGGTGCTCTCCCGATATGATTCCGCAAGGTTGACCACGAGTGATGTGCTCTCCACATCTATCCAGGGCAGCCGCAACCAGGCGGGTGTTTCAGGTCGCCGCTGGCTCCATCGAGCTGCCGACTACAGGTCTTCATCACACTTCATCGGATTTTCCTGCCCATTGCCGGATTCCGCCCGTATGCCGCCGGTTTTTCGCTGCTCCTCGCCGGTCTAAGCCGCCCCTTGCCAGATCCCGCCGCAAGCTGTTGGTCTTCACTGTCCTACGTCGGACCCCCCTCCCTCCGGCTGTACTTGATCCGCGAGCTTCATCTGCTACCCATCGGGACCCTTTGGTACTCGCGTGTGAGCACTTACTGCTTCATTTGCCTACCTGTTGATCGACCCGTGGGGCTCATCTGCTTGCCTGTTGATCGGTAAAAAAAAAAAGCACAGTGTCTTCATCGTCGGCCTATGTTGCAGTTCCTCGTTGTTCAATGATCTTTGATGGTACTAACTACATCGAGTTCGTTGGCTTCATGCGCATTCATATGCATGGCATCCATCTCTGTGGCATTCTTTCTGGTGAGGTCCCCTGTCTGTCGCGTCCAGTTCCTCATGTGGCTCTTACTCCACCGATGCCACCAGTTCTTGCTGCAGATGCTAATCGGGCTACGAAGGATGGAGCTAAGCTTGCTGATGATGCTACCGTTAGTGCTTATGATGAACAGGTTTTGACCCGTGAGGAGGCTCTTCACACTTATCATCCGGCTCTGTCTGCTTGCGCTCAATGGCTTGATGCTGATGCTCGTGCTGCGGCTATTCTCACTTTTAGTGTTCTGCCTCACTTTTCCTCTGAGTTCATTGGTCTCCCTAGTGTATTTGAGATGTGGACCCGTCTTTGTCAGCGCTATCAGCCCTCTAGTGATGCCCTATACATGTCTATGGTCCGCCAGGAGCATGCACTTCAGCAGGGTGACTCCACTATTGATGAGTTCTATGCACAAAGTTTAGCTATCTGGCGTCAGCTTGATCCTCTTCGCACTGCTGGCTATCATACTTGCCGGTGTTACCAGGCTATGCGGGCCGACTTGGAGTTTCATCGTGTCTATGAGTTATTGTCTCGGCTCCGTTAGGAGTTGGAGACCCGACGCGCTCGGTTGTTTGCTCGTGGTCGTATTTCCCTCATGGAGGCGCTCTGTGAGATTCGTGCTGAGGAGACTCGCCTATGTGGTGGTGGTTTACTTGAGGTTTACTATGTACTCGCTGCTCGAGCTTCTGCTATGCCGCCTGCTGCACCAACTATTACTTGCTCCAATGCTCCGCCGCTCTTGCCCACTCCTACTGGCGGTCGGGCCGCTCTCGTCCTCATTACAGCTACTGCAACCAGGATGGTCATTCTGAATCTCAGTGCTTCCTTAAGAAGCAGCACAAGGCGCGAGCATCATCTTCAAGGACTCGTGCTTCTACTCCAACACCTTCAGCTAACCGCGTTGACTGAGCAGGATATTCTGAGACTTAAGCGTTTTCTTGCCGCTTCAGGTTCTTCTTCGTCGGGCATGCTTCCTGCACCGAGAAACCACCCTCTACACAGTCAGGTACATCCTCATGGGTTCTGGACTCCGAAGCTTCTTTTCATATGTCTTCTCATTCTTTCAATTTGTCATCTCTTAGGTCACTTGATTTTCTTGTTCATGTACTCACTGCTAATGGTACTCCTCTTTCTGTTGCTAGTCGAGTCAATCTTACCACTCCTTATTATGTTCCTGATGTGGCTCAAGTTCCTTGACTTACCATGAATATGTTTTCTGTTGGTCAGCTTACTGATTCTGGTTGTCATGTCATCCTTGACATTGACTCTTGTTTTGTTCAGAATTGTCGCACGCACACTTTGGTTGGGGCTGGCCCTCGCCGCCATGACTCTGAGGTTCTTTGGGAGTTAGACTGGTTTCATGTTCCTTCTGCTGCCACCACTACCACGAGTCCATCCGCTTCTGTCGCTTCAACTACCGGCTCCTTCCAGCAATGGCATCATCGACTTGGTCATCTTTGTGGTTCTCGTTTGTCGTCTTCAGTTCGTCGAGGTCTTCTGGAGTCTATCCTAAGGCAACTGAATCTGTTACCTTAGCCTACTAGTGAGTCGGTGTCTCATCGTCCTTTTGATTTAGTTCATTCCGATGTATGGGGTCTGGCTCCCTTCGCTTCCGAAGGGGGCCATCAATATTGTATTATTTTCATATAGATGGTTTCTCTCGTTACACTTGGCTTTATTTTATGGCTTCTCGTAGCGAGGTTCTATCCATATATAAGCGTTTTTCTACCATGGTTCACACTCAGTTCTCTTCACCTGTTTGTGTGTTTTGTGCTAACTCCGCTGGCGAGAATATTTCCAAGATGTTGTGTGGTGTTCTTGCTGAGCGGGGACTCTTCCTCAGTTCTCTTGTCCGGGTGCTCATGCTCGGAATAGTGTGGCTGAGAGAAAGCATCGACATCTTCTTAAGACGACTCGTGCGTTGATGATCGCCGCCTCACTTTTGGGCTGGGTTGTCCCCACCTCCACCTATCTCATCAACTTTCAGCCATCCGATGCTCTATAGGGTGGTGTTCCTTTTGAGCGTCTCTTTGATCGTTGTCCTGATTATTCGGCGCTTCGTTTGTTTGGTGGTGTTTGCTATGTTCTTCTTGCCCCTCACGAATGCACCAAATTGACCGCTCAGTCTGTTGAGTTTGTCTTCTTAGGCTATAGTGATGAGCATAAGGGCTATCGTTGTCGGGATCTTGTCGGTTGTGCGATGCGTATATCTCGGGATGTGACTTTTCATGAGTTCTGTCCTTTCTACCCACGTCCATCTTCCTTGACCCTTTTAGTGGAGGATATGTCTTTCCTCACTTTTCCTTATACACCTATCACTCCCGTTGAGCCCTTGTCTATCCGTCCTGCTACCCTTGCTTCTCCGACTATTGCAGATCTGATGTTGCCATCTCCCATGGTTTCCTTGCCTCGTTTGCCATTGGATTTTGCACCTTCATCCTTGAAAGTGCTAGTTCTCGACTGGGAAGGGGGGGGGTGAATATGCGATTTTTATGAAAGTCTTCAAGACAGGCAAAGTCTTCGAAGGCAGGCAGTTAAAACATTAACTAAACATGATACATCGGAAGATAAACTACCCCAGCCATGCAAGAGAGTCAAGTACAATACAGATAGTGCACGAAGACAAGTAGCAGCTAGGTAGAGCAGATCAGGATTGGAGGATAGTGTGAAGACAAATATGCAATCAGAGTGAACGTCTGCACACAGAACAGGCAAGCAAAGACTTCGCAAGCTAAACAAAAAGTAAAGGAGTGAAGTGATAGAACCAGTTGCTCGAAGTTGCTCGATGGAGTCAAGGATTTGGTAGACCAGTTCCAGTTGCTGTGACAACTGCACGTCTAGTTAGGGAGGCTGAGATTGAACTCAGAAGACCACGTCTTCACCGTATTCCCCTTGAGCTAAGACTCGCAAATCTCGCCCAATCACTCAGGTAAGTCTTCAAGGTAGACTTCCAAACCTTCACAGACTTCGTTCACCGGCAATCCACAATGGCTCTTGGCTGCTCAAAACACGACGCCTAACCGACTGGAAGATCACAGTCTTCAAGTGTAATAAGTCTTGGGATCACGCGGAACAAAGAGACTTCAGTGATGCCAAACACTCTTTGGGCTCTGGGTGTTTTGGGTTTTGTCCTCGCAAGGATTCTCTCTCAAAGGCTTTAGAGGTGGGTTGCTCTCAGACGACAAAAGCCGTGCAACAACTCGGAGCAGCCACCAATTTATGGTGGAGGTGGTGACTATTTATAGCCAGGGCAACCCGACATGAGATGTCCGAAATGACCCTGGGTCAATGGACAACTGACACGTGTCCAACGGTCGGATTTCAAACACACGCGGCAGCTTGACTTGGGCTATAGGCAAGGCTGGATCATCCAACTCAGGATGAGATTTTCTCTCATTTGTCTTCGCTCGAAGACATAGGATTTTGGGTTGAGCATCACGTCAGTTTTTTGACTTTGTTCACCTAGACCCACTTAACAGTTCGGTGGTTCCTATGACTCAGGAAAGAAGAAAATAAAACTACAAAAGAAACAATGTCTTCGCGCTCCATTGTCTTCAAGCGAATGTCTTCACGTGTCATTATCTTTGACACAAATGTCTTCGCAAACCACCAATGTCTTCATACATTTTTAGGGGTCATCTTCAATGGGTAAACCGAATCAATAGGGACTTCTACCTGTGTTCTCCTGTGAATCTCACAAACACATTAGTCCCTCGACCAAGTTTGTCGTCAATACTCCAAAACCAACTAGGGGTGGCACTAGATTTACTTACAATCCTCAGTGACTTCGTCTCCTTCCCCTGAGTCTACCTCGGTGATTCCTCCTCGTATTCTTCCATCTTTTCCTCGGTATTATACTCGTCGCCCGCGTAATGTGGATGCGTTTATTGAAGTGGCGTCTTCCTTCTCTCAGCCTACTTATGGCTTGTGTCCTCGTCCGCTTCCGCCTATTGATCGCCTTGGTTTTCCAAGTGCCGGTACTACTGTTCTTGACCCAACTTCTTATCGTGAAGATGTTGTTCATCCCGAATGGCAGTTTGCGACGGCAGAGGAGTTTGTTGCTCTTGAGCGCACCGACACATGGAATCTTGTTTCTCTTCCACCTCATGTCCGTCCCATCACTTGTAAGTGGGTCTACAAGGTTAAGACTCACTCTGATAGTTCTCTTGAGCATTACAAAGCTCGTCTTGTGGCTTGTGGCTTTCAACAGGAGCATGGTCGTGATTATGATGAGACTTTTTCTCTTGTGGCCCATATGACCACTGTTCGTACACTTTTTGTCGTGGCCCTTGTTCGCCACTAGTCTGTATCTTAGCTTGATGTTAAGAATGCCTTTCTTAATGGTGAGTTGTGTGAGGAAGTATACATGCAGCCACCACCTGGGTATTCTGTTCCTGACGGCATGGTTTGCGTCTTCGTCGCTCTCTCTATGGCCTTAAGCAAGCCCCTCGCGCCTGGTATGAGCGTTTTGTCTCTGTGGTGAACGCCGCTGGTTTTTCAGCGAGTGCTCGTGATCCAACCTTGTTTTTCCACCTTTTAGCTCGTGGTCGAACTCTTCTTATATATGACCCTGAGTATATTGCTTTTCTGAAGGCCCGTCTTAGTGAGCAGTATCTTATGTCTGATCTTGGCCCTCTTCCCTACTTTCTTGGGTTTGAGGTATCTTCTACCTCTAATGCCTTTTTTATTTCGCAGCAAAAGTATATCCATGATCTTCTTGCTCGTGTTGCTCTTACTGATGAGCGCACTGTTGAGACTCCTATGGAGCTCCATGTTCACCTCCGTGGTACTGATGGTGACCCTTTGTCTGACACGACGCGTTATAGCTATCTTGTTACGAGTCTTGTCTATCTAGCTATCACTTGTCCAGATATCTCCTATCCAGTCCATATTCTGAGTCAGTTTGCCTCTGCTCCCACTTTGGTTCACTATAGTCACCTTCTTCGTGTTCTTCGCTATCTTCGAGGCACGATCTCTCACCGTCTGTTCTTTCCTCAATTCAGTTTATTACAGCTTCATGCCTATTCAGATGCTACGTGGGCTAGTGATCCCTCGGATCAGCGTTCACCTGTATTTTTCTTGGTGGTTCTCTCATTGCCTCGAAGACGAAGAAACAGATTACAGTTTCCTGTTCGAGTGCAAAGGCTGAGTTGCGAGCTATGGCTCTTTTGACGGCAAAGGTGACTTGGTTACGTTGCTTACTTCAAGGTTTTGGTGTTTTTGTCAGTACACCTACTCTACTACTGGCTGACAGTACAAGTGCTATTAGCATTGCGGGCGATCCTATGAAGCATGAGCTCACCAAGCATATTGGTGTTGATGCTTTCTTTGTGCGTGCTGCTGTGCAGGATCAGATTATTGCTCTTCAGTATGTGCCTTCCGAGTTACCGTTGGCGTATTTCTTTACGAAGGTCTAGACTAGAGCAAACATGGCTTTTAACTCTCCAAACTCAGTGTTGTTGATCCACCATGAGTGTGAGGGGGTGTTAGAGTTATATATTTAGCCATTTACCCCTTTATATTTTACCTGTTCTATAAGGGGTTTTCTACTTATTGTATTGCACCTGTACATGTATATATATTGGCCTATGACCACCTCAAGTTGCATATTTCCTAACAGATCGTTCCCAAGGCAACTACTAGCCTATCGCCAGTTTCAGAAACACCACCACTGTCGTCTCCTACTACCATCGCCTGTGGCCAATCCCCCTGCTCATGACAATGAAGTGCGCAAGGGCCGTCGCCGCGTGAAGATGGCTATCGGTTCGGCAAAGGAAGTGCACCGCAACTCCCGTATAAGTAACTGTGTGAGAGGCTCCATATTACACGTCCATGATTGCCAAGGCAACTCTAGCATGCGGACAATTTCTAAAAGGCAATTCTAGTGTGTATCTCATTTCCGAAAAGCAACCGAATAAAAGAGGCAAGGCTCCGTGGGTGCCCTCTAGAGGAAATTTCCGCACTCCGCTTCTGTTCGGGCTTCCACGTCCGACTTCGATCGCGTGACTTCATCCTGGTTGTGCCGCCTCATGCCAGGTGTGCACACTCTGCCCCGCAGTGCCCGACCCTTAGCAGGCCGCACTCAGGTAGTCCCACACGCCCTCCTGTACCTCCCCCTCCCTTCTCCCACCCAACCTCCAAAGTGAGGGAGAGAGTGATCCAAATGCCCCCACCCCCGCAAACCCTCATATCTCTCAATTTAGGGATATCCCTCGATTTACAGGGAAATGCTGTGAATTGGGACTTTTTTTACGAACTAGCAAGAGCCCTGCTTTGCACTAATAAGGAGAGAAAAGAGTACAATGTCCATTACAGTTATAGAAGCATGGCTAACATACAACTGCTCGGCCTCACAAACTCGCTAGAATAGATTTCTGCACTACATCCTAGTGGCCTTCTAAAACAAGCTAATGTCTGCTTTAGCCTTCTCTGCCACCGCAAGCGCCGTAGAGCTAAGGTTCTCGCAGTCCTTTCTTCCAAGATGTGCCATGCGATGTACATGTTGCAGCCATCCCTCTCGTCCTGCAACTTTGGTTTGACGCCCTTCCTTGTAAACGAGTCCACCACCCTGTGACCGAAGTGGCCGACTGTGCTATCCTCACCACAATTGCTTGAGACACAATGAAGCACTGGCAAACCTCTATTGTAAAAGGACAGTGAAGTGGAAAAAGCTCTCTCCCTCCCCCTCCCTCGTCGCTCCCGCGGGTGACCAGGGGAGGACGAACCCTTGCGCGACCGGTCTCAACTCTTCCTCCCCCCTCTCCTCGCCGTCGCTTGGGTGCGTCGCCAGGTAAAGCCCGACCAGCATGGGCGGCGGTGGGGATCCTCCCTTCGCTCGTCGCCGGTTGGCGCAGGATGCGGGCGTCGGGCGATGGCGGCGCGCTGGTGGGGTGGTGGTGGTGGCGGCTGTCATTGGTGGCTGGGTCGTGGACGTTTGTCTCCGGCGCGATGGGTTCGTGCTGTGGTCGCTCGTGGCGACGATTCTGATGCGGCGGTGGAATGAGGGGTGACGTTGGCGGGGCTTCCTCGCTTCTCCATGCGGGGTGATGGTGCGCCGCGGCTGGGTGGCCAGCGGGCGCCTCGCCTTGACCTGGGGTCTCGACCCCTTCAAGTATGCTGCTAGCGAGATATGTGGCCAAGCGGTGCTCTCCGGCCCTGTTCCATGGCGAGGTGGCGGCCGCCGTGCTCGATGGATGGTCGTGGCCAAGGGGCCATGGCCGCCGTCCAAATGGTGGTCCTTCCAGGTTCGGCCTCTTGGTTGTGGGACGGGAGGCGCAGACAGGGGTTGTGGTGTGTCCTCTCCATTGGAATTATCCATGTCGGCCGGTGGTGTGCAAGGAGTGCGCTTGGTTATGGGTTCTTCTAGATGCCAAGACGGTGGCTTGTGGTGGTGGTCTGTCGGTTCGGCTTTTAGCAGGCGTATTGCAGGCGACGGTGGTCGCTTTTCTGGTTGTGTGGGCGGCAGAGGATGCGGTTTTGGGTGACCCTGGTGTTGGGAGTGCCTTGGTAGTGACTATTACCAGATCGAGCTCTGGAGGTTTTGCTTGGTGGCGGTATGTCTTCCCTTGGGTTGGACAGGTACTCGAGAGTCCTCGGTGTGGTGAGGTTGAGGGGCTCCGGGCGAAAGCCTTGTGCTTTGGCACCAGGGACAGCGATGCCCGTGGGTGACGCAGCCCTCTTGGGGGTGTCGTTGAGGTCCCTCTCACCAAGCCAGGCTTCGGGTGAAAACCCTTGGCTGCTTCCTCGGTCTCGACAACGGTGACACGTTGTGTGGTCTCCCTCTTGAGGGAGTCGTCGTGGAGCCCAGGTTCTTGTGGGGCACATCGCTATCTTCGGCGGGCATTTTCAGATTCTTCCTCGGCACTCCCTCGGCTCTGGCGTGGACGGATTCACTTGCATCCTATTCTTTACACGGGTCCTCGTTGGTTCCTCCCGCATTCCTCGTTTTCCGTAGACAGGCTCGGGCTCCACAATTCGGAGTGGGAGGGTAGGGGGTCCCCTTCGGCAGGAACTTGGTGCGAGCGGCGAAACGAGATCGACGGTTTCCCTTGGCGGCGACTCTTCTTCCTTGTTAGTAGTCTAGGTCGCTTTGTGGTAGGGTGTGGTCTCCCTGGTTTTCATGTATTTTTCTTTGATCTGCTTTGTAAGAGGATCTCCTCATCATCATGTATCAGTTCGGCTATGTTGCTTATATATAAAGCGGGATAGAAGACTTTTTCAGTAAAAGGACAGTTAAGTGTAATGTGGGCGGCCGTCTCCAAGATTTGATCGCAGAGTGGGCCCTTATCAGTATGGGGCCATCCTCTGTTCCTTAGTCTGTCGGACGTCCAGTTGTGGTTCTGCAGCAGCAGCCACACATAGAATTTCACCTTTAGTTCAGCCATTGCACGTGAAGCCTGTTCGAGCCTTGGTTGGGGGATCCTTGTGAGAAACTGAAATAGATATGCAGAATTTACAGAGTAGTTTCCATCACCGGATAGGTTCCACTTGATGGAATCTCTGTTTGATGTTAACTGGATGGTTTGAATCCGCTCCCAGAGGTGGATGAAATCTCTGTTTGATGTTTACTGGATGGTTTGAATCTGCTCCCAGAGGTGGATGAACTGCTCAATTTCCTCCATGGTTGCAATGCGTTGCAGTCTCTTCATCCATCTCCCATCAGCCAAGGCATCCTTGACAGTTAAGTTTTTCCTGCGCGCTAGCCGAAAAGCAAGTGGTGCTAATTCTTTCGGAACCTCGCCCAACATCTATTTATCAGTCCAGAAACGAGCCATCGAGCCATCTCCAAGAGTGATAGTAGTGCAGGCTGCAAACATCTGTTTATCAACCATGTCGCAAGGCACAGGAATCCCCTTCCATGGTTTGTCTTCTTGCCACTCGTTTCACAACCATCTCAGCCTTAGGGATCTTCCAAAACACCCAATGTCCTTTGTATCCATCCCACCATATTGTTTGGGGGCACAGAAGGCTCTCCAGTTAACCAAGCATTTTCCCCCATTGCTCTCATTGGCGTTCCACAATTTGTTTTGCCGAGTCTTGTTTAATCTCTTCCTAGCCCAAGCACTGGCAGCAAAGATCATAAGTTAGTAAGTTGCCATTGCGGTAAGCACGGAATTGACTAGCAGTAGTCTTCCCAGGCCTTGTTATCATCCTCCCCTTCCAAGGCTTCAGTCTTCCAGACGCCTTGCCAATCAGGGGTTGGATTTCTACTCGTCGCAATTTTCTGATGCTCAACGGAAGCCCCAAATATCGGCAGGGTAATTGAGCAGTGTTTCCTCCAAAAACCCCGAGAACATCATCCAGAATTATACCATCACATCTAATGGGGTATGCCGTGCACTTGGCAAGGTTCGCCTTCAGCCCCGAAACCTCGCCAAAAAAATGCAGTATCTCCTTAATAGCATGAACATCACTTCTTATTGGTTTGACAAAGACAGCAGCATCGTCAGTCAGCGTAAAAACTGACCCTTATTCTTGCAGCTCTCAGGCCGAGCAGAGTGAGAATTCCCCGCTGCGTTGTGGACACAAGCAGGCGCTGAAGGGGCTCCATTGCCAAGATAAATAGCATAGGGGACAAAGGGACCCCCTGCCTCAAACCACGCATATGCCTAAACGGCCTTCCGGGTATGCTATTTAGAAGCACTCTAGAAGTGGTTTATGCCAAGATTATAGAAATCAAGTCACACCATCTCTGCCCAAATCCAAAAGCTTTCATAACCTTCAGCAAGAATGGCCATCCTATGGAGTCAAAAGCTTTTGCAATGTCGGGCTTCAAAAATACAAGTGGGTGCTTCTTGGTCACTTTACATGTGTACCCTTGCCTCCTTCACATGACCTAGACCCACAAGGGTAATTTAATACAAGAATACTTCTATGGCATCTAGCATATTCCTTTAGGGTCTTAGTAACCCAATTATGTAATTACCATCTTACACATGCCTTCTAATGCATGAGAGAGGGCTTGCTTTTGACCTTGTTGGTCAAGTGGTTATATAAAAACCAAATGCGAGAATCCAGAAGTTTCAACTGTTTCGTAACTAATGTTTGGATCAATTGGGGGTAGGACGCAGATCCCCTTGTACTACAGTAGCCCCTCAGCGACCCGGGCGATTAAGGATCACCCGTCCAGGTTGGCACATCAATCCTGAAGAGGTTGACCTGCTGACCCGGATAAATGCAACTGTCGAGTTAAGGTGACTTATCTTATGTTGGTTTGGAGTTTTCAGAAAGTGTGGCTTTGGAGTTTTGGGAAAGCATGACAGGGAATGGCGGCCTGATTAGGACGATCAAAGGCAAATTAATATAATCAAATCAGAAGCTCATCCACGGGACACGACAGACGCACAAGGGTTGAACCTACTGCTGCCATGGGATATCTATCAATATATCGAGACAAAAGCTTGTGTTTTCTCGAAGAAGAGACAAACATTGGCTCACGTAATCATCAATTCTCCCCTTCCACCCAACAAGTACCATCACCATATGACCAAAACACGTTTGTATATTTGTTGAAAGAATTGAACATTAGGAGCAAAGTACTGATTCAATGAAGAATTTACCTAAGCAGTCATCCATTTTATCCACTGCATGCAACATGTCAATATAAGCTGGAATATAATCCCTAAATTCTTCTTCAATCTGATGTGCAGAAGAAATAAGGCATGCTGTTAAAAAAGGAAAACATATCATACCACTTAAAGTGTATATACCAAATTAATATAAAGTGCGGGACAAGGGGACGTCAATGGGGGTAGGCAACATACCTCCCATGTCCACACAAATTCTTCTAGTTCATGAAATGGTGTGTTTCTACAACGAACAGCCACCATTTGATTTGTCAACCAACTTTGAAAGACTTCTTCAGTGCTTTCATTGTATTTTCCTTCACACTCTAAATCCTGAAATTTAAATTTCTTCAGTGCTCCATTGTATTTTCCTTTCCCAATAAATCCTAAAATCTCAATGTTTCTTTAATGCTTCTACACTTTACTTTCCTATACTCTCAATAAATCAAGTAAAAATGTTATGCCAACAGAAGAAATGTTCATATTTGATAGATCTTTGCTTCAGAAAAGAAGGTATATAAACACACACACAAATTGAGTTGTACTTATGAATCACCTGATTTTGAACACAGTGATATGCCTCTTGGCAAAGACCAGTAAGTAGAGTGTTGTCCAAATTTGGCTCGAGAGTTAAACATCGAATGACACAAGGAATTATATTATCTTGGACAAAAGATATGAGTTCCTCACAACGACTAGCCTTAGCAACTTGTATTAGCCTATGACAGAATGGCACTGATGTAATCTTTGCTTTATCGTCCTTCCATGCTCCAAGTATGTAGTAGATTAAACTTGAGACTGGAAGTCTTAGGCTATCATGACATAGGACATACCTACAGGTGAAATGGCATATTTAAAATAACCTAGTGCACAATTTTTTTAACATTAACAGAAAAAAGTTAGTTTAATAGTATTACCCAACAAGGGACCTTGAACATATAAAATCCAACTGTGGAGACGTAGTTAGGCAATGCCCACCATTTAATTCTGGGGATGCTACTACAGCAAGCAAATCCGATGCTGTACGGGTCAGCTGGATAAGAAGATCCATTTCTAATTTATCAGCCTTCTCTTTTGACATAGAAACGTAATAAATGGTATCAGGAACCTGAACTAAACCCTCATGCAAAAATTCACACCATGATGAATAAAGCGTACAGTGAAAATAGTTAAACACCGGGTATAAAAGCTCAACTACCCATTTTGTCCAAAGTTTTTCAGGACAACTTTTCACCAGTGGAATAACTGTACGCTTGATGAGTAAATTCAGATGATGAAATCCCATCGAATTCAGATCTTTCATTAGGGGGGCACATACAGTTGAACTATCTAAGACCCCATCAAACATTCCCTCTAGTTGTGCACACATACCAATCACATTGTACCTGCAACAAGTGATTTGTTAAAACATTTATTCATATAAATAAATAAATAAGCAAAAGTGAGTAGACATAATAGAAACAAAAATAACGCATTACTATGCTAACTCTATTGAAAGTTTCCCCTTACAGAATTGGAATCAAATAGAACTAGAAAAACTCTATATCTGTGGACCAGCACCCACTCACAGCCATTTCTCATTATGTTCAAAACAACTGTTGCAACTTGCTACCTTCATTTTTAATTATAGTCATAAATGATGACATGTTTAAACAATAGAACTCCTAGCAAACTTAATCTACATTGTGTAGTTCCATTTTACCTTCAGGTGACTTCACTAGCACATTACCGGAAAAGTTTGTATATGACAAACCAGGAAATTGTTTTTGGAGAAAATTAGCTGGCAAAAGAAGCTTGCATACCAAATGGAAATCACATCTAGAGTAAAAAAAATGAATGCCCAAACAGAGAGATGGGTGAACTGGGATGACCAACATTTCATAGTAAGTGTGGTACATTTTGTAAAACGGAGAAGTATTTTTGTAACATGTCTAAGTAGAATGGGAGAGAATAAGATTACATCTCGACCAATCATTTTGCATCCAATGGTCCACATCAAAGGTTTCGATGTTTCCATGCAGGACGTGATTTCCACTAGATATTCACTCAGTAAAGAAGAAATATGCAAACTTAACACACAAAAATCCAGAATACAATCATAATGATATATTCTAGAATATTAGATGATTCATGAAGTGAATATTGGAATTTTTTTCCTGCCTATGATATCTAGTAATTAATCCAAAGAAAACATGGCAGTCACAAACATACCCACTTTGGCGAGTTGTTTCTAACCAATCTCTTATTGCATTCTCTTCTTGTTCTTCCTTGTCTATGTTTAGCACTTCTACAGTTTCCCCTGTCTCTTCTGAGAACACCATATATTTAGCATCTTCGAGTACATCTGGTATATTAGAAGCGACTGCTTTCGTCCAGAGAGATTGCATAGATTGAAGCATCTGAAATATAAAACAACCAGAATTAAAACAACCACAGTTGACCCAAAGTGGTAAGTTTAGATGGTCTTTTACCGCTAAGAGAGGGGGCAACATCAGTTTCAAAAGGGTAGTCGAAGTTGCGTAACTTCTACTCCCTTCTTGATCTGCTTCACTAGAACTTCCCATTATACACACTTCAAGCTCTTTCTCAAAGAATACAACAACATTAAGAAAAGTTGTTCTGAATTGACAATCGCAGAATGAATCTATCAAGTTGGTCTTCCACTCTGACCGAGTCCAGATTTTTGACAAATGATCAAGTATACAGTAAAGTACTTCTGGGTATTTCTGCATCCTGTATGAAATTATAAAAGTTTGCAACCTTAAAGCAAAAGTAGTGAAACAAATGACATCATTTTTTAGTACCTTGGAGAAGACACTGCACAACTGAAAACTTGAGAGAGAATAATATGATATTCAAGGAGGTGAGAGCCATTTGCTTCGGTAGTATCCTGGATAAGAAAGACATGTTTTCAAGATCGGAAAACAGATATGCCTGTATTACAGAGAAAACAAATATCCTGATCTGAGGAGCACCATAGGCGAGCACGATAAGGGAGCAAATTGCACCATAGGCTCTTAAAGGATAAGGATGCACATATGTTCCCGTTTGTAAATCTATGGACTTTGGAACTCGATATTTAGATCCCTAAACTTGTATTGTACATCCCCAGATATGTATACCCCTAGTACATGCAGTTAAATGTGGTAAGTGCAAATGAACAAACATTCCAAGGCACTGAACTGAAGTGCTTTAAATTTGCATGATGACACATTTAGGCTAAATGAAAACGAAATGTTGTCAGCAAAGGTTGTATGCATGTCAGCATGCACCATACCCTACCAGAAAAAGGTGCCACATAATGAATGTCAAAACATATCAACATAACCATCATCAACTCAGTGAACTAGATGGGGAATTCCTAGTATAATGGGTGCCTGAGCAAATTGACCCTCTTGACCTCTTGGTTACTAATTTAATTTGCAGATCATTACCAAAGAAGAATCACATTACAGGCCGGCCAATTATAGACCATCACATTTACTAACACTTTTTCATTTGGCTCAGTAGGATACATACCATTGTGTCTACGAATTTAGTGAAAGAAATTTGACTAATATTAAATGCAAAAGGAAACTGCCCATCATGAACTAACATGAAAATGTCTACATGTTTAGCATAAAATAATTAGATGAGCATAAACATCCTAAACCACATTCAAATTGTAAATAAGAAAGCAAGCACCGTATGTTGAATTAACAACACAAAATATCTCAGCGGG
>LR738709.1:107116495-107169767 GCA_902687465.1 Secale cereale
CAGGCTGGTGAACCTCAGGGTTGGAGTCATCAGTGCAAAACTTGAGAGCTTTCACCAAGCCCTCGGCATACAATCCACAGTCAATCTGCAGAGATCCGAATTATTTCATATAAATTATACACCACCAAATATACCCAAATTTATCACCAGGCGTAGGGTGCGTAAAAACAGAACAAATTTTGGAGATGCCATGTTCCTGGTAAGACATGACTGTGACTTCTCAAAATATGCCGACAAGGGGACATGGTTGTTACATCAAATAATATGAGGTATAATCAAGAAAATTGTGCCTAATAATCATGACGCTGTCGACTTCAAGCGTAGTCTGCAGTGTAAAAAACACATGATGCAGTGGGGTTGCAGTCACTAGGACTGGGAGATGACCAAAATCAAAAGAAGAAGCAACATTCAATTTACTGTTCTACAACCTTTCGCCAGAAAGACCACCTTCTAATCAATCAATTAGAGCTTCCAATAAATCAACTTCCAACTCGATAAACTATAACTTCCAATTCATGTAAAAACAATTGAACAACAATATTCTGATTCACCAGATCAAGGTTTCAAACTAGACGAATTCCTATTTCAGCTGTTCGACCACATATTTCCATCTTTTACGGGAGAACAGTATAAGCATCCAACTGCTGAGGTAAACAAGAAACTATGAGTCAAAGGATTTCATCCCTGATATGTCAACTTTAAAAGATACACAGAAAACTATGAATCGAAAGATCCCTAAGGCCTCGTTTGGATGTCTGGTCTTGGATGCAATGTCATTGTATTTTACATGCCCGTAAAATAATTAGGCTGAGTGTCAAGTAAATTGTTTGGAAGCCCAGTTTCCCCCACCACTCAAATCCAATGGTCTTGCAAATTACACCCAAAAAAGGGAATTTTGGATTGGGAGGTCTGGATTTGGATACAATGGTCTCAGGTCATGGAGATCTCGTCAAGGCCCCCTATACCCTATACCTGTAGGGTAGAGAGGGGGATAGAAGAGTGGGATGTGGGCTTCTATCCCCCCTTATCGGGCAGGTCGGCGAGGGAGCGATTCTGAATGCCAAGGCCATCGCCAACTGTGTGATTAGCTCTTTTGTTTCATGGGGTTGTACTGTACGATTCATCAAGAATAAAGCCTTGCTGATGAACATAGGTGCTACTTCGATTCTGCTATTTTGGGTGGTTTTTAGATGCAGGCAGTTCAACCTCTATTTTCGGACACAACCAACTCAATCAGTTTTATTACTGAAGTTTGAAACTTGGACAAACGATCTTATGTGTGAATTTTTATTCAATTTCGTGTTGAATTGTTTGTCCACCGCTGCTCTATTTCCAATGCAAACCATTTGCATGTTCGTTTTATCTTCGGCTATGTAACTCCCTATCCAAACAAATCTATGTAATCCTTAAAATTTTACAGTAGTATTTATTTTCTGGGACAAGTAAATTAGCAGCGTATAGTTTACTATATGCTCCCAAACGGGGCCTAAATAAATGCCTAACACATCAATTTTCGACCCAACAACAGTCCTGAAACCCTAGAGGCCGGTCCGTACCTCCATGTCCAGATGCGGCGAGTCATGGAGGTGGCTGCGGAGGAGCGTGGCACCGTCGCTCATCGGAGAAGGGTGGACGAGAGGGAAGGCGTCGTCTGCAGCACCGCTCTTGGAGCTGTCTATACTACGGCGCCGGCGCTGGCGCACGGTGCGAGGGGCTCGGGACGTCGACGGGACGCTGATCAGAGAGCGGAAGAGAAGAGGCAGACAGAGACGAAAGCCTTTTTCTTAGATTAGATTTTTTCTAAATTCTTTTAGAGGGTCAAGGTCATATGTTAAGCAGTAGCCGTATCATATATGGAAAACGCTTATTCGCAGCCGGATGCACGCAGTCGTCCGAGGCGACCGTCTCACGCGCCATCGGATCGCGCGGCATCGGACGGTGCGGACGCGTTCTTTTCCAGGTGTGTGGACGCGCGTGTGCCCCAGGTGATTTTCCTTTTGCTTCCACCCCCGTTAGCTCGGTGCCACTGTCTGCTTCTATCGTTTTCTATCCCCATCCCCCATCTAGCTCTGACGACGGCGGAGGCGAGTCCGAGATCCAGGATCGTGGTGGTGGCGGGGGGACTGGATGCTGCCGGGACGACCGGCGACGGACATCATCGGGCGGCGCCGAGCATCGTCGGCCACGGCGCCGAGCTGCACGACCCCCTGTTTTTGCGTCAGCGGACGACAGGTATGGTGGCCTGCAATTCGTAGCATTTTTTCTCCTCCGCCTGATTGATCTCCCTTCAGAGCTTAATCCCCGGTAGTTCTCAACGCTGGACGAGTAGATCCAGGCCGTATGCATAGTAGAGATTAATTTGGTTTGAGTTGAGCCGTTACTCCCTCCAGGTCGCCAAATTCGTCCCCATTTTACCTAGGGTTTGTTGTGTACATCAGATTAATTTGGTTGCATGTTGTAGCTAGGGTTTACAGTTGAGATTTTAGAGGTAGGGGACAAGATTGTAGTGATAGGTGATGTGATTTTTAGAGTTGGACATGGAGCTTCGTCTGGCAGCCAGTTCAAGAGTCTGTAGAACATGTAACAAATATTAACACAACATGAGTGTCAAATGACCTTGCCTTCTGTTGCATGAAAAACATCTCTACAACTTACTTGCTGGAAACCATCTTTTTTTTAACAATAAACTTCCAAAATGTGATGAATATTGCTGCAAACCACCTATTTAACTATAAACTTCCAAAATACCAGCATACTTTACGGTGTAATATGATTTTTCTTGAACATTATATGTGTGTCATGTAAGAGTGTGGCATAAGCTTACAGACTTGGTGCTAGCATTTATGTCTGTATAATAATCATCTGCAAAAACATGGAATATGCCAATATACATACTTGAGAATTGAAATAATAATATGGATAATAATCTGTAGATGGGTCTAGCTAAAAGAGGAGTGTGTACCTAGCTTTGTAGATGGGTCTAGCTGAAAGTGGAGGTTTTATAGTTGAGATTTTAGATGTAGGGGTCAGGGTTGTAGTGGTAGGTGTTGAGTTTTTCAGAGTTTGATGACTAGATTTCTCAGTGGTCTAATTTGTGATGATGCTATATGGTCAGTAAAGATTAGGTTTATGCTACACTTTTTTTGTTTGTTTACATGCATTTTGTTGTTTAAATTAGGTTGTTTTAGATGAAAGTCAGTGCAGCCAGTGTCTTATTGTTTGTTTTATTTCTACATGTATACACGATTTTTTCCCATCTTATAGTGTTTTTGCTTCATGTAATTTTTTTCAGACATTTTCTTTCGTTGGTTGTGTCGTGCGGCTAATTGTTTAGTTTTTGTAGATTTATCCAATGTGAAGTAATGAGAGAAAGGAACAATGTTTTTTTTTGCTTCATTGTTATGCTTTTGGTAGATGTTGAGTATGCTGGAATCCTAATGTTTTTTGCTCGTGTAGTAAATGTTTTTAATGGTGTTTTTACCCAATACATTCTTATTCATTTTGATTTTTTTGCAGCTACATGTCAGACGAAGAAATAATGGAGTCTGATACTGCATTCAGCCAACGTTTTGCTGCAAAACGCTTGCGGGAAGTTGCGAAGACAAAACTTAATCCCACCAAGAGGCGCTACATTAATGAAACTGGCTTTGGTGATCTGATGAGCATTTCACATTTCAAAGCACCACATGATCTGATGGAGTGGTTAACTATGAACATTGACACTGAAAAGCGTGAGCTCAGGTATTGCACCCACCTCATTTATTTTTATTTCTTTTTTTCTCCAGCATCATGCATGTCTGCAACATATACTTTCTTTTCTTTCTTAGGTTATGTTTTGTTAGTAACCAA
The DNA here is from genome assembly GCA_902687465.1 of Secale cereale. Classification (NCBI taxonomy): domain Eukaryota; kingdom Viridiplantae; phylum Streptophyta; class Magnoliopsida; order Poales; family Poaceae; genus Secale; species Secale cereale. The sequence continues at coordinate 107,120,345 of LR738709.1, forward strand.
TGCATATATTTTTATTTTGTGGGTTTTCAGGCTGAGCCGGACTAAGGTGATTGTGTTTACTAGAGACATGGTGAAGAAGGTTTTCAATATCCCATCAGGCAACAGACCAATTGAGCTTTTCAAGAGACACGAGCAGTGTGAGCTACGCAACATTTATCATAAGAATGGCAGGGCCCCAATTGCGCATGCAGTGAATGTGCTTCACCGAGCAAGGAATGATGATGGCGATACTACGAAGAGATCATGGGTGCTCTTGGCGCTTGCAACCGTTTTAACTCCAAGCACCGGAAACATGGTGCCCCTAGAGTACTTGAAAAGCCTTGAACAAATGGACAGGGTTGCTGAATTCGCTTGGGATGAGCATGTTTTAAGTGTTGCAATGAGAGAGATCAAGAAGTGTCAGGACAAGATAAAATCACAAGCTACTTCTTCATTCTGGGTTGGGGGCTGTTTCCCTATGCTTGTGGTATACTTTATTTTCTTGTTAGATTGTTTCTATCTGTCGCAACATGTCTTTGTTTGTCATAATCACATTTTCTCTTTTTTTGTTTGAGAAATTATTTTTTGTCTTTCTTATTCAGGTTATTTACATGGACCATTTGATATTTCCCCAAGCTGCCATCAATGAGCACCAGCTGAATTATTCTCTTCCAAGGGCTTGCTTCGTACATCAGACGGATTTTGATCTTGTGTTGGAATTTGACAAGAACAAGCTATCTTTGGGCAAAGCTTCATTCGGGAAGTGTCGTGTAAGTTTTGTGTGGTTTTACCTTCCTCATCCATTGCATATATTGTTTCTTCCCATTTTTGTGTTTTCCTTATTTTATTTCTGTTGTTTGTGTACTAATGGTTTTAATTCCTTTTGTTTTATTTTTACTTTGTGTCATGTAGTTTCGCCCTCTGTCGGAGACACCGTACGCAGCATTGCGTGCCGAAGGCCCAGTAGGCAACACGAGTGAAGTTGATCAAGATCAGCAGGTTTCGGACAGCCCGGATTGTGTTGATACTGAAGATTGTGGGGCTAAAAATGTCAACATTAATGACAACCAAGCTGATGTGGCTGAGGAAGAGAATCCTACAGAAGGTGGTAGCAATCCAACGGAAAATGGCAAAAGCACAGACGAAGATGTGTGCGGTTCACTTGATGATTGGCTTCAGAATCCAGCACCATTCGGTGCAGAGCTTGAGGTGAGGTTATTCCTTATTCTTTTTGTGTTTTTATTTCTGTTCTTTATTTTTGTTAAATACCTTTTTATTTTGCTTTCTTCTAGTTCCATTATATGTTAAGTTGCTTCAATACTGATGACCATCATTTTTTCCACACATTTTTCAGCTACCATCACATCTGGTTGCAATCTATGACAAGCACACAAAGCTATATTCTTCAGAGTTAAAAGGGGCTCTAAGCTCTTTTGGGCAAGTGTTGCAAGCAATACAGTGCAAGCGAATGGGGCAGCTCCTCAAAGATGTGGAAGCTGCTTCGCCAAGTTATCAGGGAGCAACAAATGTTAGTTTTGATGTGCCACCCACTCACAGCAATGATGTAGACAAGTCAGATCATCATGGATGTGTCAAGGAAAGCTATAGCAAGAGAGCCGCAGACGAGCCAACAACAGACAAGGTGGTTGAGCCGGATGAAGGAGCTCGAAGCAACCATGCAAATGGCATTGATCATGAGTCTAATGGCGGCAATGTGGTTGAGATGGGCACACGAACTAGTTCCGTTGTCAGTGAGCCCCCTGTACAGTGTTTTGAGAATGCAAGTGAGAAAGTGTCTAGTGGTGAAGACATTGAGCATGGTGACCAATTCATTGAGCGCAATCACTCTGTGCACACTAGCGTGTCTGGGCATTGGAGTGATGCGCCATCAATGTGCCTGTTCCAAGAGGGCACCGAGGAGTACACTTGGTGGGTTAGTGTCCAAAGTCAAGATCCGAACTCCAATGCTCCAACTCATGGAAACACTTGTGACACCCCGAGACCGGTGCGCCAGGTGTATGTCAGTTATTCGTCTTCGTTGCCATGTCATCTGCTTGCGTGTTGCATCTTGCCATGTCATCATGTGTGCTTGCATCAGCATGTTTTCAAAACTTGCATCCGCCCGAGTCCCCTCGTCCTTTCCGTTGTCCGTTCTGAGCCCAGACACACTCACACGCCCCCGTGGTGCCTCCGAATATTTATTTTATGAGTGGCCGAAAAACGTTCTCGGAATGGAATGAAACTTGGCGTGTGGTCTTATTATAGCATAGGCAGACCGCGTGTCAAGTTTCGTCGCGTTCGGAGCTCGTTTGGTAGCCCAACGGTTAACCGTGTTTCCCGCCGGAGGCCTTTTGTCTTTTGGCCCAGCACCCCTTTCTCACAGCCCACCTAGCCCATTCTAACCCCTCCATGCTCTTGGCCGTTCGATCACGATCGCGTGGCCGCGAACGGCTCCTCATTTGGACACTCCTAGCTCCCTCTACCTATATATATGTGCATCCCCTCCATTTTCGCGCAGATCCAACCCTAACCCTCTTCCCACCACGCGCCGGACATGTCCATCTCTGCCGCCGGACATGTCCGCTGCCCCGCAACCACTCCGAAGCCGCCACGTCGCCCCGGCCTCCTCCACCGTGCGGCCCGCCGCAGCCCGCAGTAGGCCCGCCGGCCCATCCGCCGCCGGAGCGCTCGCCGCGCCCGCCCGAGCCAGCGCGCCCGCTCCGCGATCCGCCGCCTCCCGCAGCCTTCGCCCCCGCTCCTCCCGTTGATCTACAGCAGCCCCCGCCCCACCGTGCCTCGCCTCGGCTCCGTCCAGCTCGCCGGAGCCGGACCGCCGCCGGTTGCCAAGCCGCCGCCGCGCCATGGCTGGGGAACGAGCTCAGCTCGATCCGATCGAGCGTGGCGCGCCGCCAGCCGCTGCCTGGGCCGGTCATCCTCCTCGCCCCCTCCTCGGGCCGACCCAGCCTCTGGGGCTCCCTGCCTCCCTGGCCCGTCCCCAGCGGCCTGCCTCAGCCTCCCCTCCGTCCAGGCCCAAAGCCCATGGTAATCCCTCTGCTCCCCGCCCAGTGCGCCTCTTAGTTATCTTGCGCTTAGTTGTTTTTTCCTAAGTCTTGTAAAATCTGCTAAGTCCCCTGAAAACTGTTGTCTGATGCATTCTTGTGGAGCTAATAACTTTTTGTGTGGTGATCCAAATTGAGTGAATGACATGTCAAAATGATCATGGTGATATGCTCTACACTTTGTTCCATTGTGCCATGCTCATTTGAGTTCATCTAGATGCTCTAATATCTGTTGCAAGAGTGCTACTTGTTATAAACTGCTGCTACTTGTTATTTTGTTGCCATGTTTGAGATATGATAACTTGGTGCATGTTTATCCAAATGGTGCAAATGATATGTCAAAATGTTCATCATGAGATGCTCTACATGTTGGTTGCTATAGCATGCATGTTAGAGTTCATATTGTCATGTTTATCTATGTTGCAAAAGTGCGTTTGGCTGTTATGTTCTGAAACTTGTTACGAGATGCCTAGTTGAGGAGCTCGTTGCTATTGTTGTGTTTGTCCCCTTGTCACATGCCCATATGTTTTAGATTCCCCATGATGCGTTCTTTGCTGTGGTGCAAACCATTTGCCATGATATGCTTTGAGGTGACTTAAACATGCTTGCAAACTTGCCATGTTGTTATTGCTGTTTTAACACTTAGTGAAATTTCACTAAGTCTGGAATCTGTAATATCCTGATGCTATGTTTGCTTGCTGTCCTAGGAAAATCCATGTTAGTTTTGGGGTGGTCATTGATCATTCCTTGTTGTATATGTTGTTGTCTATCCATTCATGCCTTCACTTGCTCATTTGGGTTGCTGTAGCTTATTTATTTCTTGTTCCAAAGTTGCTATGTGGCTGATAATTACAGTTTTGCATTGTTTCTTGTTTCATGTGTATCTTTTAGCCCGTTGCTCCGTTTTGGGTGTGCCTTATATGAAACTTGTGTGATTTTGCATGTAGAATCATAATATCATCTTTTTAACATGTTTGGAGTATGTTTGCTTGATGTTTGGGTGCATCTTGCAATGTTGCCATGTTTAACTTGTTTTGCTCATATCTTCTAGGCCGTAGTTCCGAATTAAACAAACTTTATATGAAACTTGACTAGAATTCCGTGTAGATCATGATGGTGCATGTTAAATTTCTGTTTAACAACTTTAACTTAATGTTTGTGCAGATCTGGACTAATTTCAAACTATGCATATGAGGACTTACCCGGATTTGTCTTAAGTAGCTTCCGGCCTCATTTAAACTTGTTGTTCTTATGTTGCTTCTCTGTGCTTCCTACCTTGTCATGTTTTGCATGCTATATGGATATGTCTTGCATCCGACTTGCTTGAGCTTATTGTCTTGTTCTTGTGTTGTTCTGGTGTGCTTCCTATGTTGTGATGCAATGCATCCTAAGTGCATCTGCAGTGCATCATACCTTGCCATGTTGTGCTTCCTACCTTGCCATGTTGTGCTTCCTGTATAGACTTGTCATGCATCCTACCTTGCCATGTATTGCATCATATATGTTCTTGTGTTGTTTTCTGTGCTTCCTACCTTGCCATGTATTGCTTCCTGTATAGACTTGTCATGCATCATACCTTGCCATGTATTGCATCATATAGACTTGTGTTGTTTTTCTGTGCTTCCTACCTTGTCATGCATTGCTTCCTGTATAGACTTGTCATGCATCATACTTTGCCATGTATTGCATCATATAGACTTGTGTTGTTTTTCTGTGCTTCCTACCTTGTCATTTATTGCTTCATGTATAGATTTGTCATGCATCATACCTTGCCATGTATTGCATCATATATAGACTTATGTTGTTTTGCTGTGCTTCCTACGTTGCCATGTTTTGCTTCCTGTATAGACTTGCTGTGCATCCTATATTGCACTGTTTTGCATCGTACTTGATTGAGCATATTGTCATGTCTCGTGTGGTGTGTTTACCGTATTGCTTGCTTCTTCTCGTTAGTGCTTGTTCCGTTGCGATCGTGAGGATTCGTTCGTCTTCTCGTGGTTCGTCTTCAAGGCTTCTTCTCCGTCTTCTTCATGGAACCGTTCTTCTTCCTTGCGGGATCTCAGGCAAGATGACCATACCCTTGGATACCTTTACTATCATTGCCTTTGCTTAGTTGTCTCGATGCTATCGTTACATGTCGCGCTACCCATCTTATTGTCAGCCTCTCCTTGTTGCCATGAAACCTCTAACCTTTGAAACCTTCCTAGCAAAACCATTGTTTGGCTATGTTACCCGCTTGCTCAGCCCCTCTTATAGCATTGTTAGTTGCATGTGAAGATGAAGTTCGTTCCAGGAGGGAACTTGTTGTTGGAATATCACAATATCTATTATTATTATTAACACACCTATATACTGGGCATGGGTGGAAGGCTTGGCCTTTTGCTCGGTATTTTGTTCCACTCATGCCACCTTAGGCGCCGATAAACCGGCATTATGTTCCTTGATTTTGCGTTCCTTACACGGTTGGGTATATGGGGACCCCTTGACACTTTGTCTTTGAATAAAACTCCTCCAGCAAGGCCCAACATTGGTTTAATTTTGCTCATAATAACAACTTAATTAATTAATTAAATTGCATAGGGAGTTAGCGCTACCCGAGGATTCTTCTACATAGCAGGGGGGCTAGTGCTGATGGTGTTGGTCCCAAACGGGCAGACTACGGGACCGCCTCGGGGAAACTCGAGGTATCTGGCTCCTGTAGGATGTCCCATCCGATTGTGGCCTGAGACGAGATACGCGCGGCTACTATCAGGGTGTCGGCACACCGTGAGGTCTTGCTGGACTTGTTTTACCATTGTCGAAATGTCTTGTGCACCGGGATGCTGAGCCTGATCGGATTTCCCTAAGATAAGGGGTGATGATATTATATTTATCACTTCAGCTGATCGTGAGAGCTTGTGATGGGCTAAGTTGGGACACCCCTGCAGGGTTATGATATTTCGAAAGCCGTGCCCGCGGTTATGTGGCAGATTGGAATTTGTTAATATCCGGTTGTAGAAAACTTGACAGAGGATCCGAAGTAAAACACACAACTGTGTGAGTAACCGTGACTGTCTCTTTTCACTTTGAGAAGAGAACACGGTGGGGTTATGTTTGACTCGTATGTAGTTCAAGATCTTTAGCGATCACTACTAGTTTGCGACCGTTTGCGTAGATGCTCATCTTATTCTTGTACTCGTAAGTTAGCCACCATATATTGCTTAGCCGCTGCCGCAACCTCACCACTTTACCTCTTCCTACCTAATAAGCTTTGATAGTCTTGTTACCCATGGTTATGGGATTGCTGAGTCCTCGTGGCTCACAGATACTACAACAACAGTTGCAGGTGCAGGTTTCCGATGACTTGACGTGAGAGCGTTGTTCTTTTGTTGGAGTTCTTCTTCTTCAGTCTTGGGTTAGGTTCCGGGTCGGCAGCATGGGATAGCAGATGGATGTCTTTGTGCTTTTCATGTTTGTATCCGTAGTCGGATACTTTGTATTGATATTGTTGTATTCATGTGACTTTTATGTATTGTTGTATCCCCTATGTATGTATGTAATGGTACGATGTAATGATATCCATCTAGCTAAGCGCTTGAAATGCGGTTGTGCCCCAATCACGTAAGTGTCACGTGATCGGGATAGAATCGCATCTTGGGCCTGACAAGTTGGTATCAGAGCCTCGACCGACCATAGGAGCCCCCTTGATTGATCGTAGTTTGGCCGTTGTTGAGTCTAGCAGAAAACTTTTTCGGAGTCTAGTTATATCGGAGAGTAGGAATTCTTTTCACTCCTCAGTCCCTTCGTCGCTCTGGTGAGGAATCTTGACGTAGGTGTATTGAATTGCTCCTCTTCCCCTTCAATTTTTTTAGGATCACGTGGTTAGTGTTCGTTCGTCGCGTTGTTAGTTCTTTCATCTGGTGCATCTCTCGTCAAGTGGATTCAACCCTCTTCTTCTTGCAAGTCCAACCCCCAGTTCTTTTCAACCGACGGTGTTTCCCCGTCCGTTGTGTTCTTTCTTTTTCCCACCCTCCCACCCTTTTGTTTCTCGGAGCCGGAGTCCTTAATCGAGTATCCTTCCTACTCGTGTGAATCCTTTGCATTCTTTCCTTAGTTATTTCAACTGGTGAATTTTCCTCTAGTTCGTCATCATTCTTCTCTTTTCTTCTCCGGTGAATTCTCCTCTCGTTTGATATTCTTCACCTCTTCTTCTTTTCTCGTGAATCCAATTCAATTTGTTCTCGGTGTTGTTCTTATTCTTTCTTCGTCTCAAGTGTGTCCCATGTCTTACTCGCCTCTCACCATTTAATTGTTCTGGAGTTCTGAAGATATCTCAAGAGATTTGTCTGTGTTCTAATTAATTTGAGGTTGTCACCTCATTCGAGTTTTCAATTGTTCCGGTGCATCATCTCCTTTGCATTCTATTTCAAAGGAGTTCTCCCTTCGGTGGGCTCATAACCCACAGGTCTTTCCCAGGATCTTACCTAACTCTTCTAATTTCCCGGAGTGTTCCGTAATTCTTTTCAAATGTGACGTAAGTATGGATTCCATCAGTCATAAGCTTTCTTCAAGATCGTTTTTAATTCTTTTCATCGTTGGTTCAACCTTTCTTCTTTCATTCTTCCGGAGTATGTCATGAATTATTTTTCATTGTGTTCCTCCGAAGGCCATCATTTCAGAAGATTTCTTCGTTCTCAGTTTTCAACTTCATCCTCCAAATATTCTTCAGTGATGCCTCTTCGTTCGTCTCACATTCTTTCCGGTGCTTCGTCAAATATTCTTTAATCAGTTCATGATCTCTTCGTTCTCGTCATTCTAATTGTCCTCAAGTGCTTTATTCTTTTCCGGTGATTCATTCTGTGGTATTCACTCAATTTCAATTTCTTCCCGGTGGTTTGTTCATTTTCGTCACTCGGCTTTAATTCCTTACGGTGGTTCGCTCAAGAGTTCTTTTCCGGCGTTATCATATCAATCAATTCATTTTTATTTCATTCGTACCGGTGGTTCAAGAAGACTTTCTTGAGTTCGCGATATATCCTCTCTTTAATCATTTCAACACGAATAAGCGATATGCAAATCCATTGCTTCGCATCAATTTAATTGGTGTAGGATAAGCATACCATAATCCTTATTCTTTTCATCAAGTTGATTTAATCCCTTCCTTCGGAGTTTATTCTCCATGAATAAATTCTAGTTCCAAGTCCTTTCATCTTCTCTTCCCGGAGTTCAAGTTTTTCTCGGCTATCCCGTTGGAACCCCTTCTAATCATCGCAAGGCTTTATTCTTATTCTTTTTCATACTTCACCATCCTTTCATTTTACCGGAGTTCTTCATGGTGGTTCTCCCTCATTTAATTCATTCTACAAGCGTTCAGATAATTCTTCCGGAGCAGCTCAAGCATTCTTATTCTTGCCTCTCGAGCGTAAATAATTCTCTTATTCTTTTGAAGTGGAGTTTTGCATTTCTTCCTTCATCTTAATTATTCCATCTTTTGGTTGCAGCATAATTCACCTCAAGTCTTGAGATGTTTAAATAAGTCCAAAACAAGCTCATTCTTTTGTTGTTGATTTTATCAACAACTCCATTCAAGTCCTTCTTTGAGGATGCTCTTTTAAATTCATTCGTGATGGAAGTTGTCTTCTTCTTCTTCATTCTTTTCATTCCACTCTCTTTAAATTCTTTCGGAGGCATTTTCTTGTTCGTCTCGTCATGGATCGTTCCATATTCTAAAGTTCTTGTTTCATTCCATTCATGTTCAATCGGTGTGCTATTTCATCCAGTTTCAGCCGGAGTGCTGCCCGAATTCCTTCGTGGAGATTCCTTTTTTTCTATTTCTTTTAACCAGAGTGGTTTTGAATTCATTCTTATTCCTTCAACCCGTGCTTCATATCCTTATCCTCTTGATTCTCTTCTTATGCCTTGTTGCTTATTTTGCCGGAGCTTCGCAACTTCGTTCTTCTTCGTTGTATCCTTTCTTTCAAGTTTATTCAACCTCTCAAAGTTCTTTTCTTTCACTCTTTTGTCCTCGAAGAACCTTGTTCTTCCTTTTCCTTCCGTCTCGTTCCTAAGATCTCGGGACGAGATCTCTTGTTAGTAGGGGAGTGTTGTGACACCCCGAGACCGAAGTCAGGTGTCATATTCTAAAGTCAGGAACCATATTCTAAAGTCAGGTGTCAGTCAGTTATTCGTCTTCGTTGCCATGTCATCTGCTTGCGTGTTGCATCTTGCCATGTCATCATGTGTGCTTGCATCAGCATGTTTTAAAAACTTGCATCCGCCCTCGTCCCCTCGTCCTTTCCATTGTCCGTTCTGAGCCCAGACACACTCACACGCGCCCGTGGTGCCTCCGAATATTTATTTTATGAGTGGCCGAAAAACGTTCTCGGAATGGAATGAAACTTGGCATGTGGTCTTATTATAGCATAGGCAGACCGCCTGTCAAGTTTCGTCGCGTTCGGAGCTCGTTTGATAGCCCAACAGTTAACCATGTTTCCCGCCGGAGGCCTTTTGTCTTTTGGCCCAGCACCCCTTTCTCACAGCCCACGTAGCCCATTCTAACCCTCCATGCTCTTGGCCGTTCGATCACGATCGCGTGGCCGTGAACGGCTCCTCATTTGGACACTCCTAGCTCCCTCTACCTATATATATGTGCATCCCCTCCATTTTTGCGCAGATCCAACCCTAACCCTCTTCCCACCGCGCGCCGGACATGTCCATCTCCGTCGCCGGACATGTCCGCCGCCTGATACGTCCAAAATGTATCTATAATTTCTGCTTGCTCCATGCCTCTTTTGGGTGATATTGCTATGATATTTATACACTTCCATACACTTTTGATCATATTTGGACTAACCTATTAACTCAGTGCACCCCAGTGCCAGTTTCTATTTTCTGCTGTTTTTGTATTTCAGGTTTTTCCCATTACGAGAACTGCCAGAAAAATCCCGGAAAAATTATATAAAAAATCAGCGTTCCAGAAGCTTCCCGGCACCCGAAGTACAGCCGGAGGGGGGCCACCAGGGCTCCAGGCGCCCTGGTGGCGCGGCCCCCCTCCTGGCCGCGCCGGGGGGGGGGGGCGCCTGGGCCCCCCAGGCCTCCGCTGATGCCCCCCTTTGGCATATATTTATATCGTGTCCCAAAACCCTCGAGATGGGAACCCTTTTTCGCGATCTCATCTCTGTTCCGCCGCCGCTGCGCTTCCAAGATCGGGAGCACCAGGAGAACTCTTCCCGGCACCCTGCCGGAGGGGAGGATCACCACCGAGAGCTTCTCCACCACCATGGACGCCTCCCGGATGAGTTGTGAGTAGTCTCCCTTGGACCATGGGTCCATGACCAGTAGCTATGTGATGTTCTCCTCCCGTTCTTGTGCTTCACTAATTAGTCCTCGTGAGCTGCCCTACATGATCGAGGCACATATGTAATCCTTATGCTGTTGCTATGATGAGTTTGCTGGGATCCGATGGATTGTGAGATTATGTTCAGATTGTGTTTGAGTAATATATTTGATCTACCTCTTTTATATTTATGTTCGTAAGTAATTCTTGCATGTTCTCCGTTGTTATTTATTGCTTTGGCCAAGTAGTAGGTAGTGACTCCAAGAGGGAACGTTATGCTTGATTGTGGGTTCATGCCCCTCGATGACTAGCTTGAGTGACAGAAACATGAGTGTAGGGGATGTGCTGTTGCCACAAGGGGGAAAACAACGGTGCTTGTGCCCGCGGGTGCAAGGATTGTTTACTTTACGCAAAGTTTTTTTAATGCAGTTGTCTGTTGTTTTGAGTTTACACTATGGGTGGGACTCGCAACTTAATACCAGCGAGATGTTCTGGATAGATATCTCAAGGTGGATGATTAGTAGTAGATGCAGATGGATTTCGGTCTACTTGCCTTGGCGTACCGCCCATGCTTTGAACCTCTACCTTTCTTGCAACATAGTTAGCATTGGTTTGCGCACATAATTCTGTCAATTGCCCAGCTGTAATTCGTTTACCTCACATAGCTGTTTTATCGTCTTTTGGGAGAGAGACATCACTAGTGAACATCATGGGACCCCGGTCCATATTACCATCACTGATCACATCCGCTATTTACTTTCTGCTTTTTACTTACTAATTGCAGCATTACCTATCACTATTATCACTTGCGTTTGATCCTTTGTAAACGACAAGGCCGGAGGGATTGACAACCTCTCTGTACTCATTGGGAGCAAAGTTATTTGTATCTGTGTGCAGGTCCACGTTGATTGCTAATATCTGGCACCGTTAGCAGTTGGCACCTTCTTGTTGAAACTGGGAGTCTCAGGGAAATCGATCCTTGGTATCTTTGCCAAGGGAAAACTTCCGCTACACTGCATCTCAAACCTTCCACTTGGGGTAACCAACGAGGGGCGAGAAGCCATCAAGCAAAGTTTTCTGGCGCCGTTGCCGAGAACTCCACTCTTCAGGATAGGGGAGTTGCACGCTATCTTTTACCTTTGCTTTTTAGTCTTGTTAGTTTACCTTTCAGTTTTGCTTTAGTATCTTTTATCAAAAATCACAAAAATAGTTATCTTGCTTGCTTGCTGCTATGGGTTCCACCGAGAACACCAAGTTGTGTGACTTCACTAGTCACAACAACGATGACTTTATCTGCACACCTATCACTACACCTGCCACTTAAGCACCTTCTTATGAAATTAAACCTGCTTTACTAAACCTAGTTATGAAAGATCAATTCTCCGGTGCTGGAGATGATGCTGCTTTACACTTGAACAACTTTGTTGAACTTTGTGATATGCAAAAGTACCGAGAAATAGATGGTAATATTGTTAAGATTAAGTTTTTTCCTTTCTCCTTGAGAGGAGGAGCTAAAATTTGGTTTCAATCTTTGCCTAGAAATAACATAGATTCATGGGACAAGTGCAAAGATGCTTTTATAGGAAAATACTATCCACCTGCTAAAATTATCCAACTAAGGAGTAACATAATGAATTTTAAACAATTGGATAATGAACACGTTGCCCAAGCTTGGGAACGTATGAAATCTCTTATCAAGAACTGCCCTACTCATGGTTTGACTACTTGGATGGTTATCCAAACTTTTTATGCAGGCTTGAACTTTACCTCACGGAACTTGTTAGATTCGGTCGCTGGAGGAACCTTTATGTCAACTACAATTGGTGCTTCCACAAAGCTTCTCGATGAGATGATGACCAACTATTCCGAATGGCACACCGAACGCGCTCCAACAGGTAGGAAGGTAAACTCTGTCGAGGAGATTTCCTCCCTAAATGAAAAAGTTGACTTGATCATGTCTCTACTTTCGAAGCAATCTTCTATTGATCCTCGTGATGTTCCTTTAAATTCTTTGATTGCTCAAGAACAAGGAGATGTGAACTTTATCTCTAGAATTTTTTTTAATAACAATGCTTATAGGAGTAATTTTGGTAGGAATCCTAGACCGCTCCCCTCTAATTCTTATGGGAACAACAATGCTTATCCTAGCACCAAGAACTCCACTACTGAACTAGAGATTATGCTTAAAGATTTCATCACTACCCAAAAAGCCTTTAATAAGAGTGTAGAAGAAAAACTAAACAAACTAGATGATCTCTCTTTGAAGGTAGACAATTTAGCCAATGAAGTAGAATTGCTTAAAATTAGAACTTCTCCTCTTGAGGAGAGGAAGGTCACTCCTATGAATGCTATTCAAGTGCAAATTAATGAAAACATTAGGATGTTGGCTAAACTTAAAGAGAGATGGGCTAGAGAAAGGGAGGAAGAGGATAGAATTAAGAACCTTCCTACCCACCACACTGTTGCTACTATCCAAGTTGTTGAGGATATCCAAACTCTTAGCACCCAGTGCACTCCTGGTCCCATTGGACCTATTAATGGTGATGCTATGACTATAGAAACTACCAAACAAGTGAACCTAAAGGACACCACTACCACTTCACTTGATAGTAGTGACCTTGATTTTGATAATTGCACTCTTACCGAAGTTATTGATTTCCTTCACAAGATGTCTAGAGATCCCCGCACTAGCACGATTAACCTTGCCTTCACAGAGCATATCACTAATGCTCTTATCAAAGCTAGGGAGGAGAAACTTAGAGTAGAAGCCTCCATACCTAGAAAACTAGAAGATGGTCGGGATCCTATGATTAAAATTAAATTGAATAACTTCTCTTGCTATGCTTTATGTGATGTTGGTGCTAGTACCTCTGTTATGCCAAAAAGAATATATGATATGCTTAAATTGAAACCCTTTGATTCTTGTTCTTTTGGTGTTCGTCTCGTTGATTCTTCCATAAAGAAACCTTTGGGGAGGATCGACGATGTTCTTATCATTGTCAATGACAATTATGTTCCCGTTGATTTTACTATTATGGACATTGAATTTGAACCTTCGTGTGCAATTATTTTGGGACGTCCTTTTCTACGCACCGTTGGTGCTATCATTGACATGAAAGAGGGGAATATAAAATTCCAATTTCCTCTCAAGAAAGGGATGGAACACATCCCTCGAAAGAAGATTAAGTTACCTTTTGAGTCCGTTATACGGGCTAGCTATTCTTTTACTCTTGATAAAACTTGATCTCTATGCATTATGCCTAACTTAAAGGCATAAAAGAAAGCGCTTTTGGGAGGCAGCCCACATGAATAAATTTTATTTTGCTTTTGTTGTGTCTTGATGTTGTTACTACAGTAGCATCATCATTGTATCTTTACTTTTCAATTTTGTGCCAAGTGTAGCCTCAGATTGCAAGAAAGTTCAAAAGTTGTGACGTGCTGTCCAGGAAACAGATTCTGTCCTTGGATAGAAAAAATCGTATAAAATCACCAGATCATCTTTTTGGTCTGAATTTTTTCGACATCGTGCTCTATACAATTGTCTTTCGTGCGTCTGTTCTGAGTTTTTTGATTAGAGTTGCAGAAGTGCCCCGAAAAAATCATTTACTATCTGCTGTTCTGTTTTTCACAGATTCTGTCCTGTTTTGCCTTTCCTTCATTTTGCAAACTTAGAGCTTGCTTTTTCTTTGCAAAAACCTTTTGGCAATCTTGAGAAACAGTAGACCTTCAAGAATATCCTTATTTCCAGCAAGGAACAATTATTTTATTAAGGGTACTAACCTCGCTAATCAGATTATGATGAGTTATGTATGAAGGGAGTTTTCAAGTGTGCGAGGGAAGATGATAAAAAGATCCAGGAGTGTCAAACGCTCAAGCTTGGGCATGCCCCCATGCACCCCCAAGAAATATTCAAGGAGACTCAAGCGTCTAAGCTTGGGGATGCCCCCGTGCATCCCCTTCTCCATCAACATTATCAGTTCGTCTTTCATTCCACTATATTTTTATCACTTCATGTGTTATGTGCTATGCTTGGAGCGTCTTGCTTTTAGTTTTCCTTTTTAGTTTTTTTAGCTTTTCATAACGAGTCAGAACTCAGCTTTCTTTATGTGGGAGAGAAACACGCTCCACTTCTACCTAGAACATAACATAAAATTTTCATGTCTATCTTTGCTGTGTGTGTTCTTTGTCTTTTAATAGCTACTATCATGTTCAGCTCTTAGTTTTCATGCTTATCTTTTTAAAGAGCTTTTGTTTAGTTGGTTGCTTGAACTCTCTTTAGTTATCATGCTTATCTTATTAAGAGAGTTTGCTTCTGTTGCATTGGTTGATATGTCTATGATAAAGATGCTACGTGCATAATGGTGCTTAGTAGTTCATGTTTTCTTATGGTTAGTCTCAAATAGCTGGGGGTTCCCAATGTGTTATTGGAGTACCAACATGATTTGTTTGCCTATGATGTGGTATGGTTTAGTAATATCTTCCTTCAAGAATTTATTTTGATTGACTTGGCGTATGCTCATGCATATTTAAGACTGTAAAGAAAGTCTGTCAAGCCTTGATGATCTTTTGTTTCTGAGTAGCGATATAACTTCCATGCCTGATTCAATGTTGCTTTGTCGCTCTGCATGATTATGACCGTCATTGCTCTTTTAGTTGGTCGCTCCCAGTCTTTTGCTAACCTCCACCTGTACTAAGCGGACTGACTGCTTGTGCATCCAAATTCTTTTAAACCAGTTATGCCATATGAGTCCACCATACCTTCCTACATGGTATTTACCTGCCATTCCTAACGGAGACTTGCATGTACCATCTCGAAATTATTCAAAAAAATGCATTTCTGTTTTGTGCCTCTGTTTTAAGTTCATGAGGAAGTAGTAGTTAATTCATGATCTTTTTAAGTTGGACAAGCTTCACCCCGGGATTGCATGTCTAATGTGCAAACCCATAATACGAGAAGGAACTGGCATTGAGTGCGCCCGGCTCAAAAATAATATAACAAACAAACCCTCCTTCATGCTTTGTTCATGAGAAATCAGAAAACTTTGGCAGTGATAAACAAAGGAGATTAAGAGGATGTGATCGTCCTCATTCGGGAGCCGTTCCTCGAAACTTGTCCATCTCAAGAAGTGATTGAGTTGTCTGCTAGCATTCGTTGACGAAACATGCATATCCAAAAATAATAATTATTACTTCTGTTTTTAAAACCAAGAGCTCTGGTACATGTTTTGTCTTTGTTTCCGACTACGGGTTTTCAACCTTGCCAACAAAAGCCACGGTTCGAGAGTCTCCACCTTCTTTTAAAGCACCAACTACTGAGAGCATGATTGTCATTCTGAGTGTAATGTGCATTGTCCCAAAGTAGCATTGTCTTTTGCATGATTGTAATATCGTTTATTCTGAAATCATTGTATCTAGTCATCACTTAAACCTTGGAGGTGCCCCTGCATTTATGTTTTGCTTCACTAAAGGGGGCAAGCGAGATATCACTTTATCATATTCGCACGCCATGCTCATTACAAATCTATTTGATGTTTCACTATCATGTTGTAAAACTTTCAGTTCTTTGTGATTTTCTCATGAGGCAACTTAATTACTACAGATTCATTGTCTCAGTAAGCTTTTGTCATGTGACTATGAAAAAGTCCTATATGGTTAATAGCATGTCACCACAGAAATTATTCTTGTTATCATTTACCTACTCGAGGACGAGCAGGAATTAAGCTTGGGGATGTTGATACGTCCAAAACGTATCTATAATTTCTTCTTGCTCCATGCCTCTTTTGGGTGATATTGCTATGATATTTATACACTTCCATACACTTTTGATCATATTTGGACTAACCTATTAACTCAGTGAACCCCAGTGCCAGTTTCTGTTTTCTGCTGTTTTTGTATTTCAGGTTTTCCCATTACGAGAACTGCTAGAAAAATCCCGGAAAAATTATATAAAAAATCAGCGTCCCAGAAGCTTCCCGGCACCCGAAGTACAGCCGGAGGGGGGCCACCAGGGCTCCAGGCGCCCTGGTGGCACGACCCCCCTCCTGGCCGCGCCGGGGGGCGCCTGGTCCCCCCAGGCCTCCGCTGATGCCCCCCTTTGGCATATATTTATATTGTGTCCCGAAACCCTCGAGACGGGAACCCTTTTTCGCGATCTCATCTCTGTTCCGCCGCCGCCGCGCTTCCAAGATCGGGAGCACCAGGAGAACTCTTCCCGGCACCCTGCCGGAGGGGAGGATCACCACCGGGAGCTTCTCCACCACCATGGACGCCTCCCAGATGAGTTGTGAGTAGTCTCCCTTGGACCATGGGTCCATGACTAGTAGCTATGTGATGTTCTCCTCCCGTTCTTGTGCTTCACTAATTAGTCCTCGTGAGCTGCCCTACATGATCGAGGCACATATGTAATCCTTATGCTGTTGCTATGATGAGTTTGATGGGATCCGATGGATTGTGAGATTATGTTCAGATTGTGTTTGAGTAATATATTTGATCTACCTATTTTATATTTATGTTCGTAAGTAATTCTTGCATGTTCTCCGTTGTTATTTATTGCTTTGGCCAAGTAGTAGGTAGTGACTCCAAGAGGGAACATTATGCTTGATTGTGGGTTCATGCCCCTCGATGACTAGCTTGAGTGACAGAAACATGAGTCTAGGGGATGTGCTGTTGCCACAAGGGGGAAAACAACGGTGCTTGTGCCCGCGGGTGCAAGGATAGTTTACTTTACGCAAAGTTCTTTTAATGCAGTTGTCTGTTGTTTTGAGTTTACACTATGGGTGGGACTCGCAACTTAATACCAGCGAGATGTTCTGGATAGATATCTCAAGGTGGATGATTAGTAGTAGATGCAGATGGATTTCGGTCTACTTGCCTTGGAGTACCGTCCATGCTTTGAACCTCTACCTTTCTTGCAACATAGTTAGCATTGGTTTGCGCACATAATTCTGTCAATTGCCCAGCTGTAATTCGTTTACCTCACATAGCTGTTTTATCGTCTTTTGGGAGAGAGACATCACTAGTGAACATCATGGGACCCCGGTCCATATTACCATCATTGATCACATCCGCTATTTACTTTCCGCTTTTTACTTACTATTTGCAGCATTACCTATCACTATTATCACTTGCGTTTGATCCTTTGTAAACGACAAGGCCGGAGGGATTGACAACCTCTCTGTACTCGTTGGGAGCAAAGTTATTTGTATCTGTGTGCAGGTCCACGTTGATTGCTAATATCTGGCGCCGTTAGCAGTTGACACCTTCTTGTTGAAACTGGGAGTCTCAGGGAAATTGATCCTTGGTATCTTTGCCAAGGGAAAACTTCCGCTACACTGCATCTCAAACCTTCCACTTGGGGTAACCAACGAGGGGCGAGAAGCCATCACCGCCCCGTAGCCACTCCGAAGCCGCCACGTCGCCCCCGGCTTCCTCCACCGCGCGGCCCGCCGCAGGCCCGCCGGCCCATCCGCCGCTGGAGCGCTCGCCGTGCTGATACGTCCAAAACATATCTATAATTTCTGCTTGCTCCATGCCACTTTTGGGTGATATTGCTATGATATTCATACACTTCCATACACTTTTGATCATATTTGGACTAACTTACTAATCCAGTGCACCCCAGTGCCAGTTTCTGTTTTCGGCTGTTTTTGTATTTCAAGTTTTCACGTTTCGAGAACTGCCCAGAAAAATCCAGAAAAATTATATAAAAAATCAGCGAACCGAAAACAACACTGCGTCCGAAGGGCAACCTGGGGGGGGGGCACAGGGGCTCCAGGCGCCCTGTGGGCGCGCCCCCCCTGGGCCGCGCCGGGGGGGGGGGGGCGCCTCGGCCCCCCGAGACTCCCCCGGTGCCCTACTTTGGCATATATTTAAAGGGTCCTCCGTAACCCTCAAAAAAGGACTTCTTTTCGCGATCCCATCTCTGTTCCACCGCCGCCGCCGCTTCCAAGATCGGGAGCACCAGGAGAACTCTTCCCGGCACCCTGCCGGAGGGGAGGATCACCACCGGGAGCTTCTCCACCACCATGGATGCCTCCCGGATGACTCGTGAGTAGTCTCCCTTGGACCATGAGTTCATTACCAGTAGATATGTGATGTTCTCCTCCCGTTCTTGTGCTTCACTAATTAGTCCTCGTGAGCTGCCCTACATGATCGAGGCACCTATGTAATACTTATGCTGTTGCTATGTTGAGTTTGCTGGGATCCGATGGATTATGAGATTATGTTCAGATTGATCTTGAGTAATATATTTGATTCACCTCTTTTATATTTTAGTTCATAACTAATTCTTGCATGTTCTCCGTTGTTATTTATTGCTTTGGCCGAGTAGTAGGTAGTGACTCCAAGAGAGAACGTTATGCTTGATTGTGGGTTCATGCCCCTCGATGACTAGCTTGAGTGACAGAAACATGAGTCTAGGGGATGTGCTGTTGCCACAAGGGGGAAAACAACGGTGCTTGTGCCCGCGGGTGCAAGGATTGTTTACTTTACGCAAAGTTCTTTTAATGCAGTTGTCTGTTGCATTGAGTTTACACTATGGGTGGGACTCGCAACTTAATACCAGCGAGATGTTCTGGATAGATATCTCAAGGTGGATGATTAGTAGTAGATATTGATGGATTTCGGTCTACTTACTTTGGCGTACCGCCCATGCTTTGAACCTCAACCTTTCTTGCAATGTAGTCAGCATTGGTTTGCGTTCGTGGTCCTGTCAATTGCCCAGCTGTAATTTGTTTACCTCACATAGCTGTTTTATCGTCTTTTGGGAGAGACACATCACTAGTGAACATCATGAGACTCCGGTCCATATTACCATCATTGATCACATCCACTATTTACTTTTCGCTATTTACTTACTATCGCAAAAACTATCTATCACTACTATCATTGCTTTTAACCCTTTGTGAACAACAAGGCCGGAGAGATTGACAACCTCTCTGTACTTGTTGGGAGCAAAGTTATTTGTATCTGTGTGCAGGTCCACGTTGATTGCTACTAATCTGGCGCCGTAGCAATTGACACCTACTTGTTGAACCTAGGAGTCTCTGGGGAATCGATCCTTGGCATCTTTGCTAGGGGAAAACACTTCTACTTACTGCATCTTACACCTTCCACTTGGGGTAACCAACGAGGGGTTCGAGGCCCATCAAGGAGTATTTTCTGGCGCCGTTGCCGGGGACTCCACTCTTCAGGATAGGGGAGTTGCATGCTATCTTTTACCTTTGCTTTTTAGTCTTGTTAGTTTACCTTTTAGTTTTTGCTTTATTACCTTTTATCGTAAATCACAAAAATAGTTATCTTGCTTGCTTGCTACTATGGGTTCCACCGAGAACACCAAGTTGTGTGACTTCACTAGTCACAACAACGATGACTTTATCAGCACACCTATCACTACACCTGCCACTTCAGCACCTTCATATGAAATTAAACTTGCTTTACTTAACTTAGTCATGAGAGAACAATTCTCCGGTGCTGGAGATGATGCTGCTTTACACTTGAAAAACTTTGTAGAACTTTGTGATATGCAAAAGTACCAAGAAATAGATGGTAATATTGTTAAGCTTAAGCCTTTTCCTTTCTCCTTGAGAGGAGGAGCTAAAATTTGGTTTAAGTCTTTGCCTAGAAATAGCATAGATTCATGGGATAAGTGCAAAGATGCTTTTATCGGAAAATACTATCCACCTGCTAAAATTATCCAACTTAGAAGTAACATCATGAATTTTAAACAATTGGATAATGAACATGTTGCCCAAGCTTGGGAACATATGAAGTCTCTTATCAAGAACTGCCCTACTCACGGTTTGACTACTTGGATGGTTATCCAAACTTTTTATGCAGGCTTGAACTTTACCTCGCGGAACTTGTTAGATTCGGCCGCGGGAGGAACTTTTATGTCAACTACACTTGGTGCTGCCACAAAACTTCTCGATGAGATGATGACCAACTATTCCCAATGGCACACCGAACGCGCTCCAACAGGTAGGAAGGTAAACTCTGTCGAGGAGATTTCCTCCCTCAATGAAATAGTTGATTTGATCATGTCTCTACTTTCGAAGCAATCTACTGTTGATCCTCGTGATGTTCCTTTAAATTCTTTGATTGCTCAAGAACAAGTAGATGTTAACTTTATCTCTAGAAATAATTTCAACAACAATGCTTATAGGAGTAACTTTGGTAACAATTCTAGACCGTTCCCCTCTAACTCTTATGGGAACAACAATGCTTATCCTAGTACCAAGAACTCCAATACTGAACTAGAGACCATGCTTAGAGATTTCATCACTACCCAAAAAGCCTTTAATAAGAATGTAGAAGAGAAACTACATAAACTAGATGATCTTTCTTTTAAGGTAGACCACTTAGCCAATGAGGTAAAATTGCTAAAAATTGAAACTTCTCCTCTTAAGGAGAGGGAAGTCATCCCTATTAATGCTACTCAAGTGCAAATTAATGAAAATATTAGGATGATGGCTAAGCTTAAAGAGAGATGGGCTAGAGAAAGGGAGGAAGAGGAAAGAATTAAAAGCCTTCCTACCCACCACACTGTTGCTACTATCCAAGTTATTGAGAATGTTCACACTCTTAGCACCCAATGTACTCCTGGTCCCAATGGACCTATTAATGGTGATGCTATAGAAACTACCAACCAAGTGAACCTTAAGGCACCACTACCACTTTACTTGATGCTCGTGACCTTGATTTTGATAATTGCACTCTTACCGAAGTTATTGATTTCCTTCACAAAATGTCTAGAGATCCCCGCACTAGCATGCTTAACCTTGCCTTCACAGAGCATATCACTAATGCTCTCATCAAAGCTAGGGAGGAGAAACTTAGAGTAGAAGCCTCCATACCTAGAAAGCTAGAAGATGGTTGGGATCCTATGATAAAAATTAATTTGAATGACTTCTCTTGTTATGCATTATGTGATGTTGGTGCTAGTACCTCTGTTATGCCCAAAAGGATATATGATATGCTTAAATTGAAACCTTATGATTCTTGTTCTTTTGGTGTTCGTCTCGTTGATTCTTCCATAAAGAAACCTTTGGGGAGGATCGACGATGTTCTTATTGTTGTCAATGATAATTATGTGCCCGTTGATTTCACTATTATGGATATTGAATGTGATCCTTCATGTCCAATTATTTTGGGACGTCCCTTTTTGCGCACCGTTGGTGCTGTCATTGACATGAAAGAGGGTAATATAAAATTTCAGTTTCCTCTCAAGAAAGGGATGGAACACTTCCCTCGTAAGAAGGTCAAGTTACCTTTTGAGTCCGTTGTACGGGCTAGCTATTCTTTTACTCTTGATAAAACTTGATCTATGCATTATGCCTAGCTTAAAGGCATAAAAGAAAGCGCTTTTGGGAGGCAGCCCACATGAATAAATTTTTTGATTTTGTTGTGTCTTGATGTTGTTTACTGCTGTAGCATCATCATTGTATCTTTGCTTTTCATATTTGTGCCAAGTATAGCCTCTGATTGCTAGAAAGTTCAAAAGTTGTGAGGTGCTGTCCAGGAAACAGATTCTGTCCTTGGATAGAAAAATTCGTATAAAATCACCAGATCATCTTTTTGGTCTGAATTTTTTCGACAGCATTCTCTATATAATTTTCTTTCGTGCATCAGTTCTGAGTTTTTTGATTTGAGTTGCAGAAGTATCCCGAACAGGTCAATTACTGCCTGCCGTTCTGTTTTTCACAGATTCTGTCCTGTTTTGCCTTACCTTCACTTTGCAAAGTAAGAACTTGTTTTTTCTTTGCAAAAACCTTTTGGCAATCTTGAGAAACAGTAGAACTTCAAGAATATCCTTATTTCCAGCAAGGTATAATTATTTTATTAAGGGTACTAACCTCGCTAATCAGATTATGATGAGTTATGTATGAAGGGAGTTTTCAAGTGTGCGAGGGAAGATGATAAAAAGATTCAGGAGTGTCAAGCGCTCAAGCTTGGGGATGCCCCCGTGCACCCCCAAGAAATATTCAAGGAGACTCAAGCGTCTAAGCTTGGGGATGCCCCCGTGCATCCCCTTCTCCATCAACATTATCAGTTCGTCTTTCGTTCCGCTATATTTTTATCACTTCATGTGTTATGTGCTATGCTTGGAGCGTCTTGCTTTTAGTTTTCTTTTTAGTTTTTCATAACGATTCGGAACCCAACATTCCTTTATGTGGGAGAGAAACACGCTCCACCTCTACCTAGAACATGACATAGAATTTTCATGTCTATCTATGCTGTGTGTGTTCTTTGTCTTTTAATAGCTACTATCATACTCTGCTCTTAGTATTCATGCTTATCTTTTCAAGAGCTTTTATTTAGTTGGTTGCTTGAACTCTCTTTAATTACCATGCTCACCTTATTAAGAGAGTTTGCTTCCGTTGCATGGGTTAATGTGTCTATGATAAAGATGCTACTTTCATGATGGTGCTTAGTAGTTCAGGTTTTCTTTTGGTTAATCTCAAATAGCTGGGGGGTTCCCAATGTGTTATTGGAGTACCAACTTGGTTTGTTTGCCTATGATGTGGTATGGTTTAGTAATATCTTCCTTTGAGAATTTATTTTGATTGACTTGGCGTATGCTCACGCATATTCAAGACTGTAAAGAAAGTCTGTCAAGCCTTGATGATCTTTTGTTTCTAAGTAGCGATATAACTACCATGCCTGATTCAATATTGCTTTGTCGCTCTGCATGATTATGACCGTCATTGCTCTCTTAGTTGGTCGCTCCCAGTCTTTTTGCTAACCTCCACCTGCACTAAGCAAATTAACCATGCAATACATAGCTCATGGGAAAGTAGCCTAAAAACTATTGTGGTAAAGAATATGTTGCTTATGTATCTTATTTCTTATGAGTTGCTTGCTGAGCGGTAACCATGTTTCTGGGGACGCCATCAACTGTCACACTTTTGTTGAATATCATGTGAGTTCTATGCATGTTCGTCTTGTCTGAAGTAAGGGTGATTTACCGTGGGTTGAATAACTATGCATATTTTTAGAGAAGAACATTGGGCCGCCAACCAAAGCCATGCATCATGGTGGAAGTTTTATCTTGGACCTTAATCCTCAATCTCTCACGAAAAATATGCTTATGCATTAAAGAGGAGTCCATCATCTATTTTCTATGTTGTCCCGGTATGGATGTCCTCAAGTTGAGATCTATCAAAAACGAGAAATCAAATGCGATCTATCTCCTTGGACCTTTGTACAGATGGCATAAAGGTACCCCTTTGTGACATTTGGTTAAAACATATGCAATGCAATGATAACCCATGGGAATCCGAGCTAATTAGGACAAGGAGCGAGCACTATTGGTATTCGATGCATGAGGCTTGCAACTTATAGGATGTTTTATGCATGACACATATGAAGTACTACTATCGTTGACACAATTGCTTCCATGTTTTCAAAACAAAAAGCTCTAGCACTTAACTTTTATTTTACCTTTATTTTGAAGCACCAACTACTGAGAGCATGATTGTCATTCTGAGTGTAATGTGCATTGTCCCAAAGTAGCATTGTCTTTTGCATGATTGTGATATCGTTTATTCTGAAATGATTGTATCTAGTCATCACTTAAACCTTGAAGGTGCCCTTGCATTTATGTTTTGCATCACTAAAAGGGGCAAGCTAGATATCACTTTATCATATTTGCACATCATGTTCATTGCAAATCTTTTTGATGTTTCAGTTTCATGTTGTAAAACTTTCAGTCATTTGTGATTTTCTCTTGAGACAACTTAATTACTTTAGAATTATTTTCTCAATAAGCTTTTGTCATATGACTATGAGAAAGTCCTATATGGTTAATAGCATGTCACCACAGAAATTATTCTTGTTATCATTTACCTACTCGAGGACGAGCAGGAATTAAGCTTGGGGATGTTGATACGTCCAAAACGTATCTACAATTTCTGCTTGCTCCATGCCACTTTTGGGTGATATTGCTATGATATTCATACACTTCCATACACTTTTGATCATATTTGGACTAACTTACTAATCCAGTGCACCCCAGTGCCAGTTTCTGTTTTCGGCTGTTTTTGTATTTCAGGTTTTCACGTTTCGAGAACTGCCCAGAAAAATCCAGAAAAATTATATAAAAAATCAGTGAACCGGAAACAACACTGCGTCCGAAGGGCAACCTGGGGGGGGGCACAGGGGCTCCAGGCGCCCTGTGGGCGCGCCCCCCTGGGCCGCGCCGGGGGGGCACCTCGGCCCCCCGAGACTCCCCCGTTGCCCTACTTTGGCATATATTTAAAGGGTCCTCCGTAACCCTCAGAAAAGGACTTCTTTTCGCGATCCCATCTCTGTTCCGCCGCCGCCACCGCTTCCAAGATCGGGAGCACCAGGAGAACTCTTCCCGGCACCCTACCGGAGGGGAGGATCACCACCGGGAGCTTCTCCACCACCATGGACGCCTCCCGGATGACTCGTGAGTAGTCTCCCTTGGACCATGAGTCCATGACCAGTAGCTATGTGATGTTCTCCTCCCGTTCTTGTGCTTCACTAATTAGTCCTCGTGAGCTGCCCTACATGATCGAGGCACCTATGTAATCCTTATGCTGTTGCTATGTTGAGTTTGCTGGGATCCGATGGATTATGAGATTATGTTCAGATTGATCTTGAGTAATATATTTGATTCACCTCTTTTATATTTTAGTTCGTAACTAATTCTTGCATGTTCTCCGTTGTTATTTATTGCTTTGGCCGAGTAGTAGGTAGTGACTCCAAGAGAGAACGTTATGCTTGATTGTGGGTTCATGCCCCTCGATGACTAGCTTGAGTGACAGAAACATGAGTCTAGGGGATGTGCTGTTGCCACAAGGGGGAAAACAACGGTGCTTGTGCCCGCGGGTGCAAGGATTGTTTACTTTACGCAAAGTTCTTTTAATGCAGTTGTCTGTTGCATTGAGTTTACACTATGGGTGGGACTCGCAACTTAATACCAGCGAGATGTTCTGGATAGATATCTCAAGGTGGATGATTAGTAGTAGATATTGATGGATTTCGGTCTACTTACTTTGGCGTACCGCCCATGCTTTGAACCTCAACCTTTCTTGCAATGTAGTCAGCATTGGTTTGCGTTCGTGGTCCTGTCAATTGCCCAGCTGTAATTTGTTTACCTCACATAGCTGTTTTATCGTCTTTTGGGAGAGAGACATCACTAGTGAACATCATGAGACTCCGGTCCATATTACCATCATTGATCACATCCACTATTTACTTTTCGCTATTTACTTACTATCGCAAAAACTATCTATCACTACTATCATTGCTTTTAACCCTTTGTGAACAACAAGGCCGGAGAGATTGACAACCTCTCTGTACTTGTTGGGAGCAAAGTTATTTGTATCTGTGTGCAGGTCCACGTTGATTGCTACTAATCTGGCGCCGTAGCAATTGACACCTACTTGTTGAACCTAGGAGTCTCTGGGGAATCGATCCTTGGCATCTTTGCTAGGGGAAAACACTTCTACTTACTGCATCTTACACCTTCCACTTGGGGTAACCAACGAGGGGTTCGAGGCCCATCACGCGCCCGCGCCCGAGCCAGCGCGCCCGCTCCGCGATCCGCCGCCTCCCGCAGCCTTCGCCCCCGCTCCTCCCGTTGATCTACAGCAGCCCCCACCCCACCGTGCCTCGCCTCGGCTCCGTCCAGCTCGCCGGAGCCGGACCGCCGCCGGTTGCCAAGCCGCCGTCGCGCCATGGCTGGGGAACGAGCTCAGCTCGATCCGATCGAGCGTGGCGCGCCTCCAGCCGCTGCCTGGGCCGGTCGTCCTCCTCGCCCCTCCTCGGGCCGGCCTAGCCTCTGGGGCTGCCTGCCTCCCTGGCCCGTCCCCAGCGGCCTGCCTCAGCCTCCCCTCCGTCCGGGCCCAAAGCCCATGGTAATCCCTCTGCTCCCCGCCCAGTGCGCCTCTTAGTAATCTTGCGCTTAGTTGTTTTTTCCTAAGTCTTGTAAAATCTGCTAAGTCCCCTGAAAACTGTTGTCTGATGCATTCTTGTGGAGCTAATAACTTTTTGTGTGGTGATCCAAATTGAGTGAATGACATGTCAAGATGATCGTGGTGATATGCTCTACACTTTGTTCCATTGTGCCATGCTCATTTGAGTTCATCTAGATGCTCTAATATCTGTTGCAAGAGTGCTACTTGTTATAAACTGCTGCTACTTGTTATTTTGTTGCCATGTTTGAGATATGATAACTTGGTGCATGTTTATCCAAATGCTCCAAATGATATGTCAAAATGTTCATCATGAGATGCTCTACATGTTGGTTGCTATAACATGCATGTTAGAGTTCATATTGTCATGTTTATCTATGTTGCAAAAGTGCATTTGGCTGTTATGTTCTGAAACTTGTTACGAGATGCCTAGTTGAGGAGCTCGTTGCTATTGTTGTGTTTGTCCCCTTGTTACATGCCCATATGTTTTAGATTCCCCATGATGCATTCTTTGCTGTGGTGCAAACCATTTGCCATGATATGCTTTGAGGTGACTTAAACATGCTTGCAAACTTGCCATGTTGTTATTGCTGTTTTAACACTTAGTGAAATTTCAGTAAGTCTGGAATCTGTAATATCCTGATGCTATGTTTGCTTGCTGTCCTAGGCAAATCCATGTTAGTTTTGGGGTGGTCATTGATCATTCCTTGTTGTATATGTTGTTGTCTATCCATTCATGCCTTCACTTGCTCATTTGGGTTGCTGTAGCTTATTTATTTCTTGTTCCAAAGTTGCTATGTGGCTGATAATTACAGTTTTGCATTGTTTCTTGTTTCATGTGTATCTTTTAGCCCGTTGCTCCGTTTTGGGTGTGCCTTATATGAAACTTGTGTGATTTTGCATGTAGAATCATAATATCATCTTTTTAACATGTTTGGAGTATGTTTGCTTGATGTTTGGGTGCATCTTGCACCATTGCCATGTTTAACTTGTTTTGCTCATATCTTCTAGGCCGTAGTTCCGAATTAAACAAACTTTATATGAAACTTGACTAGAATTCCGTGTAGATCATGATGGTGCATGTTAAATTGCTGTTTAACAACTTTAACTTAATGTTTGTGCAGATCTGGACTAATTTCAAACTATGCATATGAGGACTTACCGGATTTGTCTTAAGTAGCTTCCGGCCTCATTTAAACTTGTTGTTCTTATGTTGCTTCTCTGTGCTTCCTACCTTGTCATGTTTTGCATGCTATATGGATATGTCTTGCATCCTACTTGCTTGAGCTATTGTCTTGTTCTTGTGTTGTTCTGGTGTGCTTCCTATGTTGTCATGCAATGCATCTTAAGTGCATCTGCAGTGCATCATACCTTGCCATGTTGTGCTTCCTACCTTGCCATGTTGTGCTTCCTGTATAGACTTGTCATGCATCCTACCTTGCCATGTATTGCATCATATATGTTCTTGTGTTGTTTTCTGTGCTTCCTACCTTGCCATGTATTGCTTCCTGTATAGACTTGTCATGCATCATACCTTGCCATGTATTGCATCATATAGACTTGTGTTGTTTTTCTGTGTTTCCTACCTTGTCATGCATTGCTTCCTGTATAGACTTGTCATGCATCATACTTTGCCATGTATTGCATCATATAGACTTGTGTTGTTTTTCTGTGCTTCCTACCTTGTCATGTATTGCTTCATGTATAGATTTTTCATGCATCATACCTTGCCATGTATTGCATCATATATAGACTTGTGTTATTTTGCTGTGCTTCCTACCTTGCCAAGTTTGGCTTCCTATATAGACTTGTTGTGCATCCTATATAGAACTGTTTTGCATCCTACTTGATTGAGCATATTGTCATGTCTCGTGTGGTGTGTTTACCGTATTGCTTGCTTCTTCTCGTTAGTGCTTGTTTCGTTGCGATCGTGAGGATTTGTTCGTCTTCTCGTGGTTCGTCTTCAAGGCTTCTTCTCCGTCTTCTTCATGGAACCGTTCTTCTTCCTTGCGGGATCTCAGGCAAGATGACCATACCCTTGGATACCTTTACTATCATTGCCTTTGCTTAGTTGTCTCGATGCTATCGTTACATGTCGCGCTACCCATCTTATTGTAAGCCTCTCCTTGTTGCCATGAAACCTCTAACCTTTGAAACCTTCCTAGCAAAACCATTGTTTGGCTATGTTACCCGCTTGCTCAGCCCCTCTTATAGCATTGTTAGTTGCAGGTGAAGATGAAGTTCGTTCCAGGAGGGAACTTGTCGTTGGAATATCACAATATCTATTATTATTATTAACACACCTATATACTGGGCATGGGTGGAAGGCTTGGCCTTTTGCTCGGTGTTTTGTTCCACTCATGCCACCTTAGGCGCCGATAAACCGGCATTATGTTCCTTGATTTGGCGTTCCTTACACGGTTGGGTATATGGGGACCCCTTGACACTTCGTCTTTGAATAAAACTCCTCCAGCAAGGCCCAACATTGGTTTTATTTTTCTCATAATAACAACTTAATTAATTAATTAAATTGCATAGGGAGTTAGCGCTACCCGAGGATTCTTCTACATAGCAGGGGGGCCAGTGCTGATGGTGTTTGTCCCAATCGGGCAGACTACGGGACCGCCTCGGGGAAACTCGAGGTATCTGGCTCCTGTAGGATGTCCCATCCGGTTGTGGCCTGAGACGAGATACGCGCGGCTACTATCAGGGTGTCGGCATGCCGGGAGGTCTTGCTGGACTTGTTTTACCATTGTCGAAATGTCTTGTGCACCAGGATGCCGAGCCTGATCGGATTTCCCTAAGATAAGGGGTGATGATATTATATTTATCACTTCAGCTGATCGTGAGAGCTTGTGATGGGCTAAGTTGGGACACCCCTGCAGGGTTATGATCTTTCGAAAGCCGTGCCCGCGGTTATGTGGCAGATTGGAATTTGTTAATGTCCGGTTGTAGAAAACTTGATAGATGATCCGAAGTAAAACACACAACTGTGTGAGTAACCGTGACTGTCTCTTTTCACTTTGAGAAGAGAACACGGTGGGGTTATGTTTGACTCGTATGTAGTTCAGGATCTTTAGCGATCACTACTAGTTTGCGACCGTTTGCGTAGATGCTCATCTTATTCTTGTACTCGTAGGTTAGCCACCATATATTGCTTAGCCGCTGCCGCAACCTCACCACTTTACCTCTTCCTACCTAATAAGCTTTGATAGTATTGTTACCCATGGTTATGGGATTGCTGAGTCCTCGTGGCTCACAGATACTACAACAACAGTTGCAGGTGCAGGTTTCCGATGACTTGACGTGAGAGCGTTGTTCTTTTGTTGGAGTTCTTCTTCTTCAGTCTTGGGTTAGGTTCCGGGTCGGCAGCCTGGGATAGCAGATGGATGTCTTTGTGCTTTTCATGTTTGTATCCGTAGTCGAATACTTTGTATTGATATTGTTGTATTCATGTGACTTGTATGTATTGTTGTATCCCCTATGTATGTATGTAATGGTACGATGTAATGATATCCATCTTGCTAAGCTCCTGAAATGCGGTTGTGCCCCAATCACGTAAGTGTCACCTGATTGGGATAGAATCCCATCTTGGGCCTGACAACACTGCTACAACACCAAAGTCTTGTGGTGTTTTTGATGTCACTCCTCAGGTTGCAGTATCAAGAGAAGTGGAAGCTCCTGTGTACGATGCCACACCAATCTCCATGGCTCCATTATCAAGTGGGGCTACAGGTATGCTCTGCCATGTATATCTTTGAACAAATCTCTCATCGCAACATTTTTCTGTAAAATAATTTTTCTACTTGCTTTTTTTCAGATGGACCATTAAAGCCACAAGAAGAGCCATTTGTTCTAGTTAGCAGCAGGGAACCAAGCCCCAACCTTGACGAGGAGAAGTTGAAGAGCAAGGATGAGAACAAATTCAAGAGCAAGAAGGGAGTAGGGAGTCCACTGTCAGCCGGAGCAAAGTACAAGAAAATAAAGACAGATTCGAAGTCGGAAGCAATGTACCAGCACTATGTCATGAAGAGGTACAAGATGAAGAAGATGAAGAGAGGGGAAATTGAGTAAGTGGCATCTTTTTCTGAATTCTGCTTCCAACATTTTTGTTATCTTGTATTATTACATTTTCATCTTTGTCAAACGGTCCTCACTACTATGGGTTTCATCCTTCTTCTTTGCAGGCCTCCTTTCATTAGGATTGGTGATTTCCATATTACGTACACGAACTTTCAGAAGTTGTTGAAGCCACGCGCTCAAATTTGTAGTGAAGTCATGTCATTATTCATTGAAAGCTTCAACATTGAACAGTTGTCGTCTTCAAATAAGCAGAAGAAATTTGCTTTCTCTGTTTTAATGAGTGTTAGTTCCCATATACTTTTTATCCCTTTTCTATAGTTTTTTGTGTATACCCTATTGCACCAGATCTCCATTCATCATTTTCTTAATTTTGTGTTTGTTGCGTCCACATGTGCTGCAGCTTCAACTCTCTGTCCACCCAGAAGTTTTTGATCCAAGTGTTTGTGCAAAAGAGTTGAGGAGGGCATGCCAAAATTTTTAGATTTCTGTTTTTGACCTAGTAAGACTGCTCCCAACACTTTTTATATCAATTTATGTGTTTCCTTCAGTTTTTGCCGCTTTCAAGTTTACTCACTTCTATCTTGTCTTTACTGCTTTTCTAGCTTTACTTCACCATCGTCCGTGATGGTCACTGGATTGTTTGTGTCATCAACCTCTTGCACAAGGAGTTTAACTTGTTTGACTCATTGGATAATGGAAAATTGGATATTGCTGCAAGGAATCTGGAAAGTGACATCTCATCCTTTTATATTTAGTTTTCTTTGTTTCATTAATGAAAAAAACAAGATCCACAATGAGCATTATCTGTAGTTTTCAATGTTTCATTTAATGTAAAAAGAGAGCAATAACCTGAAGTTTTAGTGGTGATAGCATTTTTCTTCCATTTTTACTTGTGTGTTTTACAAAGCACCTGTACCTTTTTTGCTAATGTTTTGCTACTTGTTCTACTTTACCAATTTCAAGAGGATTGCTTCAGAAGAGCCAGCTTTCACAGTGGACCTATCTTCTTTCAAATTCGACTGGCCGTTGCTTGACTACCCACAACAGGCAACTCGGTAAGCTTTGATGAACATCACCCTCCATAATAGTAGTTCTTTCATGTCCTTTTTTGTACCCATCTTAACCATCTTGTACACATTTTCTGTATGGCATCACAAAACAGCTTTGATTGTGGTCTTTTTGCAACTCTGTACTTGGAAAATTTCGATGGCATTAGGATGAAAGATTTTAAGAAGGTAAAAATTCATAATCATGCTTTTGGGGGGTACTTTTTGCATGTGTTGCATGTCTGATATACTTTTGCACTCTTTTTTACAATTTTTTCTTATGCAACAAAATATGCTCGATGTGCGGAAGATGATTGCTTCGAAGCTGTTTTCCCATCCGCTGAACAAGATCTGCCCTGCTGATGTGCACAAGGGAATCATAGTGTCTTTAAGTAGGTGAATCGTAGGGCATTCAAGAAGGCGACCGCAGCAGCGTTTTGAAGATGCAACTTGATAATCCTGGAAATGTAGCTTTCCAGTAGTGTATTATGTTATCTTTTATGTCAAATGAAACTTCATGTAAAGAAAATCTTTTTGTTTCATGTGTGTTTTCTAGCATCTTCTGGCATCATAATTTGTATGACAATCATACGTTTGAGGAATTACTGGGAAGAAAACTGTTGATGAAACATTGTCTTTTTTCGGAAGGATCAGCTTGTGATAGTTGCTGGAAGAAGTATTTTTCGGCTTGTATGTCCTACTACTAGAAGCAATCAACCTATTATTTTTAGTCCAATGCTTCTGAGCAATCAGTACATTTTGAGAAACACACTTTTTTAATAACTGAAAATTGTGTAATGAACATTTTTTCTCATCAGTAAGTGGTAGTTTTCAGTTGCCTGGCAACATTCTTTCACGCTCCCGTTAGACAAGCTTCGGCTGATCCATCTTTCGAGCTTTCTATTTTGTGTACTGCTGGTGATACTTGTAATCTATATAAGCTGTATCTATTCCTCTTTAGTCAGCAAGCATGGTGAACCTTTGTTCATGAAAACATGGCCAAATGCTGCTGGAAATCCAATCTAGAATTATGTTGCTGTAAATTAAAGATTGCATTCGATGAATTTCGTGCTGAAATCGGGGAGTTGAGCCTTGCTCCTGTTTATTGTTTTGTTGGGCCTTCTCACATTGTAATCGGAATGTATGTATGTTAGCTTCTCATATGTTGATGGAATGTTTTCCTAACAGCATTACTGAGTTGGAATAAAACTTCCAGCCATGGCAATGTCAGTGTTACGAACGCGCACAAGTGGCATTTCACAGGACTGCAGCAAGTATATGCAGCCACTAGAATTTGGTCGGGGATTTCACTAATCAGACTTGTAAAAATGAAATTGTAGCATATGATTTAAGACAACATGCTAGAAGATCAACCTTTGTTCTGGTTCTTGAAGGCAATGTTGTACCTCCATGACCACGATGATTTTTTAGCGCAAACATAATATCAATGTTTCATTTCTTTCACTCCCACTTTTTGCGGCAGCAATATAAACTTTTTTTAGCACAATGATCCATGTAAAGTTAAAATTTTTGTATTGCTCTCACTCCAAAATATAAACATAATAACTGAAAATTCTATATAAACATAGTATCAAACATAATATCAATGTTTCATTTCTCTTCACGGTCCACTCCAGAATGATCCATGTAAAGTTCAAACAAAATTCAGTAGGTGCACAGAGTACAAATATGTCTTCTTCAAAAATAAGCTTTTCAAGTTACTGCTACTGTTTTCGTGTACTTTGAATTCAACTACAGAAGTAAAATCTAACTATTGAGCATGTTGCTCCACTTTCGCCATCGTAGCTTTAAACTGAATGCAAGACTGCATTGTATGGCCTTCCTCGGAGCAAAACTGACATTTTGTTGTAAGGTTAGCAGCCATCATAGCCTTGTACTCGAGGAATGATTTGTAGGTTTTGATAGTGTGTTATTCTTCACTTCAAAATGAACAAGTAACTTTCCTCCTAGGTTTTGGCTTGCTTGACGACTCCACATTGTCTTCTTTCTTGCTTTCTTTCTTGGCCATTTTCTTGCTTTCTTTCTTAGCTTCTTTCTGAAGCTTCTTTTTATGCTCATCTTCTCGCTGCTCCAACAATGTCTTTTTTCTTTTTGCTCGCTCTATTGGCCGACCTTGCTTCGGCACACGAACAGGATTTTGCAGCGGTGCTGATGATTGTTGGTTTGCTCCAGTTGCAGCATTAGATGCACCTGCTTGAGGGGGTTTCTGCTGCTGCACCACCTCTTCCCTGGACATTTGATCTTTCTTCATCGAAGCAACTATGGGCCATAGCTGCTTTAGTACATCTATCAGGAAGTTGTAAGCTGGATCAACGGAGCATGCTTCTGCTGCCAATGCATTCATATCTCTGCACAGTGAGTTGTACTTGAGAGTGTTTGTTTCTGGTAGTCCAAACTCAAGGAACCTCCCAGAGGTGTCCATGCTTGTTGTAGCTGCTTCGGACCACCTTTCCAGCATGTATCTACTTGGAATTTCTTGCACATTAATTTGTATCATCACCCTTATGATGTGTGAGCAAAGCACACCATTCATCTCGAAGTAATGGCAGCTACATGAGTACATCCCCTCCTCTATCACAGCATGCACATGGTACAACTTTGGATTATCATACAAGTTTGAGTAAAGCTCAAACATTATACCTTCCTGCTCAAGATTCGGCACTTGGTTGATTATATAAGCTGTCGATGTTGCCATTTGCTCTTGAAACTTGCCAAAGATGTTGTGTGTGCTTGACCCTCTATCTTGTATTTTCCCCATAGTGGTGCTGTTGTCGTTTCTCCGGTGAAAGCAGCATTATCTTCATGGTCTAGCATTGTTTCTTGTAGTAGTTCATACTGGCTTACAAACGTAAAAACCGAGTTTTGTGGATGCACTAACGTCTTGAAATAAGAATTCAGCCATTCTGACTGCCCGGTTGTGCTTGTGAAAGGGAAGAAATCATTTTTGAAGTATGCAGGAGCCCATGTCTGGCGGCATTCCCACATGTTTTGTAAGTGCCTATTGTCTGTGCACTCGAAGCAATGCAGCATGTGCTGCCATGTTTCTTCAAATTCATCCACTGTCTCGGATTCATTAATGCATTCATAGAAACCTTTCTCAAAAATTGAATCCCTTGTAAGCATCCTCCCAAGTTTCTCACGCGCCTTCCGCTGTACATGCCACTTGCTACACCTATGGACTGTGTGAGGGAACACATCAGAAATAGCAGTTTCCATTGCTGTGCACTGGTCGGTCATAAGATTTGTTGGGTACTCATTGTTCATCGCAAGCAACCATTGCCGAAATACCCACTTGAATGTTCCAGTTTGCTCATTTGGAAGCAATGCACAACCTAGTACAATAGTCTGAAGATGGTTATTGATGCCAACGATCGGAGCAAAAGGCATGTTGTATTTGTTCGTGCAAAAGGTTGTATCAAAAAAGACACAGTCCTTGTACTTCGGGTATAGTGCTCTTGTCCTTCCATCCACCCAAAACAATGCTTCTACAGCATTTGTCTCCTTATTCACTTGTGTTGCATAGAAGAATTGTAGGCTTTCAGCTTGCCGCCTCTCAAAGTATTCGACTGTCATGGCCATGTCCTGAAATGCCATGGTTTGCCGCATCTCGGACCGTGCATTTGAAACATCTCTTTTGACATATCCAAGGCGTCTCTGATCACCTCCGTGACAATCTCCAAGGATTCCCATGCAATTTGAGGTTGACAAGTTGCGTTCATGCAACGTCCTTATCATTTGGAGGTCTTCTCGTGGGATCTTTCGATGAGACCGGTAAAACCTAACCTTCTCTTCATGTTTCACCAGAGTATGTGTATGGTCTTCTGTAAAGCACGTGACGGTCCATCGGTTATCTCAGAGTCCAACGATCATGTGAGCCTTGCAATCATGACGTTGCAACCTATTCCTTTTTCTTGTGTCAGCCATGTTCATCCAAAGTCCATGGCGTTTGCTAGTGTTGCTTGACTCTGTTGCAATACTATATGTAGTGTTATCAGATTCACTTTTGCTTCCATCAGGTCGTGCATGAACACATGTGAAAGTCCTGCTAATTAGCTTTGTGGGTCCTCTCGCCTGACTGTTTTTTGAAGCAGATGTTCTGATTCCGAACCCGTGCCTGAAAGCATATGTGTTGTAGAATTTCCTTGCATCGTCAACTGAATCAAAGGTCATGCCCACATATGGAACAAGTGGTTGCGATGATATTGCATCATCATCTGCATCATCCATATCCTGTTGCACATCAGCAGCATTAATCATCCCTTCCATACTGACCCCATTAGCAGCAGACATTTGCGCCATAATGTAGCTCTCATCATCACCAACTCCAGCACCAGCAACCTATTTTTTTTTGTTCCAGGAAAAAGTTATCACATTGCCAGTAAGAAAAGGTAGAATGTGCAAGAAACTAGTGCTTCTAGCATAAAACATGTATTACATCAGATTTTTTTTGCATCTTTTAATAAAATTCATTTGTCAGTGAAAGCAGCATCGGTTTTGTTTCGTCATGGTATAAAATTGTGAGTGAAAGCAGCATCAGATTTGTTTTCACCCTATGATACTAAATAAAAATTTTCAACATCTTCTAATACAATTAACACAGTGCTACAAGCAAAGTAATAAAGTTGATTTTTGTTTTTGTAATCACAGTGCTACAAGCAAAGTAATCAAGTTGATATCACATTGACTCTATTATTCCTACTAGATGCAACATTTTATATCTAACTTTTTCTAGTAGAGGAACTTGTCATATTGATTCAATGTGACATACAACATATTTAGCACTGTGATCAACTCCAGCAACACAGTCAAACACAGTCAAAATGTGCTCATATTGGGTCTTAATTCAGTTTTTGATTTGTACTTTGTTAGGAGCATCCACCACACATACAACATAACTGCGCGCCCCTGCACATTTTTTGCAAATCTTAAACTGAAATTTCAAGGAGCAAATTATACATGGTTTTTTTAGTAGACCTCCTCCTGCACATTTTTAAACTGAAAGTGTAAGGAGCAATTAAACAGAGTCTCAGTTGACCCCCCTGCAAATTTTTACTTGAGCAGTTCTTAAACTGAATTTCGAAGGGACTTTTGTTGTACACAGCTTTTTTTTGTTGACATAAGGGTGAGTATATATGCTGCAATTCCATAGTGCAGGGGTCAGAGAGACACACAATTATGAACAGAGCAGAATCGAAACACTTCATGCTTCATGCTTTTCAATTGCTCTTTACAACTTACCCAAGCATGGGAGGAGCTTGCCCTGGAGGCTTCAACGGAGAAGGCAACAGGATTGCGGAGCTCCCTTGCAGCTCCAGACCGGCGAATCGGCTCGGCGGCGAGAATCGGGGCCGATCTGGCCTCCCTGCTGCTCGATGAAGCACCGGAGCTTCGATCCATTACTGTTGACAACAAAGCTCGCACTATGTGGTGAGCAGCCATGGCGACGGATGGCGGACGACAGGGATGCTGCGTGGCGGCGTTGTTGTGTCAGCGGCGGCGGTGTACGCGAGTCACCGTGGATCCCTCCTCGCCCTGGTCGAGCGGGTGCAGAAGAGTTGGGGATTTTGCTGCCAACCTCAACGGTTGCAGCAACGCGGGGAGAAGGCAACTGTGGTGTTGTTGCTTAGACACGTGGCTTCGATCCAACGGTTGGCTATAGTAAAATCTGATGATTGTTTATTGGGATGCTAATTGCTGGATTAACAGGCGGATGACGCCTAGCAGCCGCCATGTAAAAAAATTACATTTCCATCTTCCGAAGATGTAAAATACAATACCTGGAGATGCAAATTTACATCTTCACCTACTCGAGATGTAAAATTGGCGGCCGCGTGCCAACCGCCCAATTGGCTTCACTTTGCTTCCCCTCATCCTCTCTCTGGCTACAGCACAACCGCCGCCGCCCTGATTCGCTGCAGCACTGCCACTACCGCCCGCCCGCGCCTGACCCGACACCACTTCACCCCCATCTCCCCCTCGCTCCTCCTCCTTTATCCGCCTCGAATAGCCACTCCTCCGCCGTTGCTTAGTCGCCCCGATTCGCCACCCCCGCCGTTCCTCCTCCTCTCTCAGCCTTGAATCGCCGCTCCACCGCTGCTCCGCCGCCCCAACGCTCCTGGGCCGCCTCCCTGACGTTGTCATCCCCACTATTGTCGTACGTCCAGATTCTGCCGCCGCTCAGCCATCACCACCTTGTCATTGCGATGTCGTCGAAGAAGCTCCCAAAGAGCACGACGTGGTTCTTCCGCGGGCGGACGAAGTCATATGGCCACTTCGGTGTTGAGTTCTTTGACGCCGGTCGACGCTTCTGGCTGGGCACCTACTCCACCACCGATAAAGGCCGCGCTGCCTACGACGTGGTAGTGTGGCGTGCCGGGAGGCCGAAAACGGATATCAACTTCTCGGAGATTGAGACTCGGGCCGCTGTGGAGTTCCACATGTCGGAGGGTATTCAGATGGAGGAGATACCGAAGAAGAAGACAAAGAAGAAGCCAGCCATTGTCATTGGTCCCGGCGATACCGACGAGGCGGCGATGGCGAGGTACGCGGGAGCATCCGGAGTATATTCTAGTCAAGAAGAAGTACTTCTAGAAGCGCGACGCCGAGAAGAAGGAGGAGGAGCTTTATGCCAGACCATTTCCGAGGGTGCAATTTTATTCTCTACTAAGATGTATAGCCAATAGCCCTCAAGGTGCATGTCGGCCTAAAATGCGGGATGCACCTGAAGGTTAGCATATAACCACTGATCCCAGTAGCCCCTGAGACTCGGGTCAATTCTTGAAATCGTCCCGAGGATCAAGTCCTTGCTCGACAGCGTACTTACAAATGGAAACATGGTGTGCAATAGCTTTCGAGACTCAGGTTGGATGCGGCTGACCAACATGAGGATCGTAATCTCCTCCGAAACTATTTTGCACTTTGATTTTTTTGCATTGAATAGTCAATGCAGTAGCCCCCAAGCTACTCGGGTGGCAACACCAGATCAAGGGATCGATGTACCTCTTTAATGGCTTTTAATGGAGAAGTGCGAAGCCTAGTAGCCCCGGACCTTAATTGGGGCACATGTGGCTGAATTGAGAATCAACATTTATGTGACACATTTTTTTCGTTTAACACGAACTTCTCGGCAAAAAAGTAAAGACCACTTAAAGGAGCTGGAGCTAGCGAAAGCCAAGCTTGCCAAGGTCGGCCCCAAGGGGCCTAATACAAAAGGAAATCAAGTCCAATGGAAATTATTAGAGCGTTATGTCAGCTACTCGATTGTCTCAGCAAGATTGTGCCCTTGACTCTTTAATAGATGGGATGGAGTAAATTGACTTTAATCACAATGATTCTATGTATCCAACTATTTAACATCATTAACGCTCGAATTCGCCTTGTACAAACTTTGTTGACCGCCCGTCAGTTTCAACCTCCTCGGACAGTAGCCTGGGAGTGTTTTCCTACTTTATAAAACCTTTACGAGGCAAAGATTAATGGAAAACAAGGCAATCCGACCATACCGTTTTATAAATAAAGGTACGGGGAGAGATATGTTATATTACTATTTAATATAAGAAACATTTTTTGGAAAATAGTTCCTTTATAAGTTCCTTTTCACAGGCTATCATGGTGATCATGGTCATGAAACCTCACCTCCGATCAATGTGGGAGGAAAGCATTACAAATTTAGTTTTGAAAAGTTCCTGAACAATGTGGTCTTTAATGAACCAAAGTTTTCACTTCCGTCGATGTCGACCAATTATATTCTTAAGACAATTAGCTTTCGGCTTCACCCCGTCTGAGGTACAAACCTGGATGAGCCAATAGTAAAAATCACATAAGTGCTCCCTGTACCCCCTAGCTGAACAATCAGGAATTTAGGGGTTGAGCACAGGAGCCACGCAATCCAGCTTGGCCAAAAATCTTAAGTCAAATTGATGCATATTTATGGCTTAATAACGATGATTACATAAGGCAACACTCGTATATTGAATACAAACGCTGACGATATATTGGGCTCTCCCGGAGTCTCGATGTAACCGTGCCGAGGTGCCTCAAGGAGATCTCGGTGCGGTCTATTGGACTCTTTTGTAGTTCCAAAGTGTTCTATACCAAAAACTCGAGGTTAGAATTGCACGGTTTCTTTAAGGATGGCCGAACTGCTTTTCTATTAGTGACTTCGAACAAACCGAGCACCTTTATGAAAGCAGACTTTGTGACTTATCGAAAAGTCATTTGTTTTACACACACAACATTTATGGTTAATATTACTGATCGGCCGATCAAATTTGCACATGTTGTGATAGTCACCTTTGAAGCTGTATTTTGCACCTTTATTGTAATGCCCCAGATGTAACACTTTCCAATTATGGCAATATATGAAACTTTGGCTTCATCAATTCCATTCTGGGCTCTTCTTCATTTCGGGTTTCTTCGTTTTGTCATGTGCGTGTGTGCATTTCATCCATGTCATGTTGTCATGTGCATTGCATTGCATTTGTGTTGACACTTGCACCCGGTTCCACTCGCCTCTTCCCGTTGTCCGTTTTGAGTTCCGACGCTCACACACGTGCCCGTGGCATCCCCGAGTCCTTCTTTCGTGTGTGGCCGTGTAACGTTTCTGGAATGACGTGCGACTTGTCGTGCGATGTTTTTTGGTACGTGTAGGCCGCCTGTCAAGTTTCGTCGCGTTTGGAGTTCGTTTGGTACTCCAACGGTTAACCTAGTGGTCTAAAATAACCTTTTCTTTAAGGCCCAAGACCCCCTCCACAACAGCCCACAAACCCAGCACAGCCCTTCCCATCATCTCGGTCGTCGAATCGTGATCGCGTGGCCAAAAACCGCTCCCCATTTGGAGTCTCCTAACTCCCTATGCCTATAAAAACGTCCACACCCCTCCATTTTTGGGCGAAACCCTAGTTCCCTTTTTTTTCCATTTTCCCCACGCCCGCAGCTCCTCCGGCCGCCAGACACGTCCGGACGGGCTGGACTCGTCCGCCGCCGCCCCCTTGCCCAATCGTGGGCTGCCACGTGTTGCACCGCCGCCGATTCCACCTCCCGCCGCCGCGGCCCGCGGGGCCCAAGGCCGGCCCGCGCACCTCAGCGGCTCTGCCGCATCGCCGTCGCCGTGCGCGTCGGCCGGCACCGCCGCCTCCCGCGCCGGTCCCCCTCGCCGCCGGCGAGCCGCCCCAGCATCGCTCCCGCCGGCCACCACCAGCGTCGTCGCCGGCGCGCCCCCGCCGCGCGTCACCTCGCCGCGGTTCGTTCGCCGCTGGCCTTCTAGCCTCCCGCCGGCGTCACCCCGGGCGCAGTCGCCGGCCGGAGCCTCCCTCCGCCGTCGCGGACCGCTCTCCAGATCCAATCGCCGCCGTCGGCCGCAAACCCTAACGGGTCGGCGGACCCGACCCGCTCCAACCCGCTCCGCTGTGCCGCGCCCGATCCGCGAATTCGGACGTGTCCACGTCACCCCGGACGTGTCCGCCCGACCCCCCTTGTTTGAGGTTGTTTTTTGCTAAGTCCCAGATTTTTGCATATTTTGTTGCATCTTTGCATGGCTGTAACTTTTAGTGTGCTTGTCCAAATTGTGCATATGATATATCAAAATGATCGTGGTGATGTGCTCTACGTTTTGTTCCATTGTGGCATGCTTGTTTGAGATCATCTAGATGTCCTAATCTTCGTGACAAGAGTGCTACTTGTTATAAACTGTTGCAACTTGTTATTTTCATGCCATGTTTGAGATGTGATAACTTGGTGCATGTTTATCCAAATGCAGCAAATGAGATGTCAAAATGTTCATTGTGAAATGCTCTACATGATGGTTGCTGTAGCATTCATGTTAGGTTTCATATTGCAATGTTAATCTCTGTTGCAAAAGTGCATGTGGCTGTTAAGTTATGAAACATGTTATGAGATGCTGATTTGAAGTGCTCGTTGCTATTGATGTGTTTGACTCCATGTCACATGTCAATATGTTTTAGAATATCTCCATCATGTGGTATTTGCTGTGGTGCAAACCATTTTACATGATATGCCTTGAGGTGACTTAAACATGCTTGTAAACATGCCATGCCAACATAACTGTTTTATACTTAGTGAAATTTCTGCTAAGTCTGGAATCTGTCATAACCTGATGCTATGTTTGCTTGATGCCCTAGTCAAATCCATGCATGTTTTGGAGTGTCCAATGATCATTCCTTGTTGTCCATGTTATTTTCTATCCATCCATGCCCTCACTTGCACTTTTGGCTTGTTGTAGCTTATTTATTTCTTGCTCTCAAGTTGCTATAAATTATAACTGTCAGGTTTTTAACAGCATGATCAATTTGGTGTAGCTTGTTGCTATTGATTTATGCCTCCTATGGAGTTGCTCTAATGGAGTTGTTTGCTATAGGATATGTCTACTTCATGTCCATGCTTATTGTCATCATGTTTGGGTGCTGTAGATTATATATTTCTTGCTCCAAAGTTGCTATGTGGCTGTTAATTTCAGCTTTGCATGAATCTTGTTTCGTGTGTATGTGTTGAACCGTTGCTCCGTTTTGAGCGTGCGCTATATTAAACTTGTGTGATTTTGCATGTAGAATCATAATATCATGTTGTTTACATGTTTGGAGTGTGTTTGCTTGATGTTTGGGTGCATTTTGCACTGTTGCCTTGCTTGTCTTGTTTTGCTCATATCTTCTAGACCATAGCTTCGAATTAATCAAACTTTATATGAAACTTGACTAGAATTTCATGTAGATCATCATGGTGCATGTTAACTTGCTGTTTAACAACTTTAACTTAAGGTTTGTTCAGATCTGGACCAATTTCAACATATGCATATGAGGACTTACCGGATTTGCTATATGTGGATTCCGGCCTCGTTTAAACTTGTTGTCTTGTGTTGTTCTTGTGTGCTTCATCCTTTGACATGTATTGCATCATATATGCATCTTACTTGCATCATGTTGATTGTGCATTGCACCTTGTTTGATATCGTGCCATGTTGTGTTCTTGTGTTGAGTAGAGCCGGAAGTCGAGACCGAGAACGAGGTTACTACCGAGGTTGAGTACGAGGAGCCGTCTTACGATCCCATCGACGACTCGACAGGCAAGATGACCTGACCCAGATATCATTACTATCTTTGCCTAATGCTAGATGACTCGCTCTTTAGCTTATTGCCTCGATGCCCATGTTTGTTTGTCGGCCTCCTATTGTAACCATGAATCTGTCTAACCACCCAACCCAGCAAACCTTTGTTTGGCTACGTAAGCTTCACTTAGCCCCTCTTATAGCATTGCTAGTTGCAGGAGAAGATTTGAAGATTCTTGCTTCATGTTGATGTATTGTTGGGATATCACACTATATAAACTCTTAAACTAAATCATCTATATATTGGTAATGGGTGGAAGGCTAAGCCTCTTGCTTGGTGTTTTGTTCCACTCATGCCACCCTAGGAACCGTATGAACCGGTGTTATGTTCCTTGATTTTGCGTCCCTAACACGGTTGGGGTTTATGGGCCCCCCTTGATAACCCGCTTAGCGCTAAAGCTTTTCCAGCAAGTCCCAACATTGGTACTACATTTGCCTAACAACTAAAACTTGCATAGGGAGTTATAAACCCTCTTCTTAATCCATAACCCGGGCCAGTGCTCCACATGAGTGTTGGTCCAAACTGGGGGTCCTGCAGGGCCACCTTGGGGAAACCCGAGGGCTGGTAAAAACCTGTAGCATCGCCCATCCGGTCGTGGCCTGAGACGAGATACGCACGGCTAATATCAGGGTGTCGGCACGTCGGGAGGATTTGCTGGATTAGTTTTACCTTAGTCGGAATATCTTAAGCACATGATTCCGAGAATACTCGGGTCTTCTCACCTTGGAGTTGCGACTTCGCAGATCGTGAGCTTGTGATGGGCTAAGTTGGGACATCCCTGCAGGGTTTTGAACTTTCGAAAGCCATGCCCGCGGTTATGTGGCAGATGGGAATTTGTTAATATCCGGTTGTAGAAAACTTGACACCATGTTCAGAATACACTACCAGCGTGAGTAACCGTGACGGTCATTTTTCGAAGGGGTTCGGGAAGTGAACACGGTGGGGTTAGGTTTGACGTGCTTAGATAGGATCACTTCGTGATCACTTTGATGCTCGTGGCACTTCTCTTCTCGCTCTAAACATGTCAGGCCCAAGATGTGATTCTATTCCATTTTCATATGAAGTTTATTAAATTTGGAGCTACGGTTAATTAGTTATGAAATGAAGCATTTTAGCATGGCATTTATGCAATTAATGCAAACAACAATTTTAAATGTTTTAACAAGGATGACAATTGGAAATTGTGAAACTAGATAAAATTCTAAGCACTTTACATATATAGTTTGTTTAATTTGGGTGGAAGCATAATTAGTTATTAACAATACAAAACAGTGGCATTTCATGTAATTCTGCTTGCACTGGAAAAAGATAAAACCACATAGCAGAGAAAAAAAACTATGCTTGGGCCGGAAGCACCACAGTGCAACGGCCCAGGACTGGAATCAGCCCAAAAACGAAAGAGTGTGTAACACAGTGGGGCCACTTCATTAGTGTCGGTCACAGGAAAAACAACAAAATGGGTTTCGGGTATATAGCTCCTCATGGGATTCGAACCCAATACCTGATGGATGTGTACATGGGCGACAGACCACTGCGCTGCTCATGCAATTGAGATACAAACAGCAAGCAGAGCTATAAGGACTAGGAATATGACGGGCGAGCTTTAGCCAAGGATGACCGGTGGTGCTCGGTCTGGACGCCGGCGAGCAAACGCGATGGCGGTGGGGCTGCTGAGCTGTGGCGGGCATGCGGGAACTGCTGCTGGGAGCTGCTGCGTGCGC
Source organism: Secale cereale (assembly GCA_902687465.1). NCBI lineage: Eukaryota > Viridiplantae > Streptophyta > Magnoliopsida > Poales > Poaceae > Secale > Secale cereale. The sequence continues at coordinate 107,164,630 of LR738709.1, forward strand.
GGGAGGCGGAGCAACGGCGAGACTGCGCACGCGGAATTTGCCTGAGGACGAGCTCGTGCTCAGATGCGGCGGCCGCAGAGGCATGCAAGGCGACGATGAGGCTCGAAACAGCCATGGCGAATGCACGACGACAGCGGCTCGGACTCGACGGGATGGGTGACTACATGCATGCAAAGAAGTGGTAATAGAGGGGATTCGAGGCGGCTCACCGAGGGGGGTGCGGAAGGTGAGTTTGGACGGGCTACAGGAGGCCGATCCGAGGAGTGGCGAGGAGCTGATGACGATGGTGCTCGGACCATGAAGCAGATGCAGAGGAAGCAGGGGATGCGACGGGGCGCTGGACCTGGCGATCCGGCTTGGGGAGTTCGTGCGAGGGGTCTCTCCAGAGGAAGAAGAAGGCTGGCAGCAAGTGGACGACGCCGGGCTCGAGCTTGGCTTGGCTCCATCGGCCATGGTGACGGCGACGGCAAGGAGGCGTGTGGGGGCTGCTCCCGCCCAATTAACTACGTGGATCGGTCGAGGAGGGTGATGAGGTACAGGACGACATGTCGGAGAGGGTCCTGGCCCAGGCCGGACGCGAGGATGACGATGGACGCCGGCGGTTCTTCTTTGATCTCTCTCTCTCTGCTTCCTCACTTGGGATCGAAGGATGAGATGAACGAAGAAGAGAGATGTGGCGGCGGCTTCAGGGGAAGAGGGAAACCCTAGGGAGAGGCTCGGACGCCGAGGGGGTTTTATAGGTGGGCTCGGAGGGGCGCGGTCGGCGTGGCGTTCCGCGCTGGCCATGTGCGCTCTCCACCGAGAATTACCGTGAGGAGGGAAAAGAAACGGAGGTGGAAGAAGTGAAGCGGTATGAGCCTTTGGGTGGATGACTGTGGGACCGCGGCGGTGAAACGGGCTGGTGCAGGCGCAACCTACAGTGCTGGGTTGGCCTGCTGAATTGGGCTACTCTGGGCCTCTCTATCCCACCATATTCTTTCCCTTTTTCATCTTCCAGAACAGAAATCACTAGGAGGAAAAGAATAGAAGGTCAGGAAGGGAATTCGACGGATACGAATATATGTGTGGAGTCTAAAAATGTGGAAGTTTTGAATAAATTGCTCTCGACAATTTTAGAGATAAAAATAATAATTCAAGTTTGAATTAAATTCAAACTTGAGCCATTTTTTAACCCAACCAAGTCATATCCAAATGAGCTGGAATTTTACAGAGAGGTTGAGGACATGGTCTAATTTTTATGGGAAAAAAATGAACATTTTTCTGGACCAGAAAAATGCCCTTTGAGATAAATGGCCAAAATTGAAAGAAAAGAAGGAGATTGGTTTGCACTTGGAGAAGGATTAACTTGAAGGATGAAGATGCCAACAACAATGGAGAAGAAGAGAAAGAGATCACACCATAACATACACAATTAAAATGCACATGCAACAACAAGCAAGATGATCATGTTGCAATGCAATAAAATGACAAGAGGCACAACAAAATCATGAAGCATACAACAAAGCCAGATGATCATGGCACAACAAGGATGGCAAAATGCAACCAATGAAGAACATGATGCAAGAAGCAAAATTTGGCAATGGAAATCATCATGAACATGGCAACAAACATATAGGAATGAAATATGCAAAATAATTATGATAATGCAACAAACAAAATAAACACACAACGTCGACAAAATAACTGGAAGGTAACTAGAGCATCGGTCTTGGGGCATCACAACACTCCTCCAATAACAGAAGATCTCATCCCGAGATCTTAGGAACGAGACGGAAGGGGAAAAGGAAGAACAAAGTTCTTCGAGAAGAAAAGAGTGAAGCAAAGAACCTTGAGAGGTTGAACAAAATGAAAGAAGGATACAACGGAGATGAACGAAGTTGAGAAGCTCCGTTACAAAAGAGGAACAAGGAACACAAGAGAACCAAGGGGTTGAAGGCACGAAACAAGAGCTGAAGGAACAAGAATGAATTATAAACCACTCTGGTTAATAAGAGAAATAATTGGATTTCTGCGAAGGAATTCGGGCAGCACTCCGGCTGAAACTGAAAGAAATAGCACACCGGTTGAACATGAATGGAATAGGACAAGAACCTTTGAAGATGGAATAAAAACATGACGAAATGAACAAGACAATTTAGCTAGCACTCCGGTTGAACATGGATTGAAAGAAGAATAACTTGAGAGATGGAATAATATTTGACGAGAGGAACAACACAAAGCCTCCGGAAGAATTACACTAACGTATTTAAAAGAACGGAGAAGAAGATGACAGCTTACACCACAAAAGAATTGAAAGAGCATCTACAAGAGAAAGGCTTGAACGGAGTTGTTGAGAAAATCAACAACAAAAGAATAAGCTTGATGTGGGCTTATTAAAACATCTCAAGACTTGAGGTGAATTATGCCGCAACCAAAAGATGGATTAGCTGAGAATAAGAAATGCAAAACTCCACTTCAAAGGAATAAGGAGAATTATTTGCATTCTGAGACACAAAAGAATAATGCTTGAGCTTCTCCAAAGAATTTGATGAATATTTGAGGAATGAGTTGAATCGTGAAGAACCACCGTGGAGAACTCCGGTATTAAAAGAATTATGAAGGATGAAAAGAACAAGATTAAAGCATTGCGATGATTAGTCGGGGTTCCGACGAGATAGCCGAGAAAACTTGAACTCCGGAAAATAAAAGATGAAAGGACTTGGTACTAGAATTTATTCATCAAGAATAAACTCCGAAGAAAGGGATTAAATCGAATTCACAAAGAAGAATAAGAATTATGATATGCTTATCCTCCACCAATTAAATTGATGAGAAGCAATGGATTCACATACTACTTATTCTCGTTGAAATGATTAAAGAGGGAAATCTCGCAAACTTGCGAAAATCTTCATGAAACACCGGTAGGATTGGAATAAAAGAATGGATTGATATGCTAACACCGGAAAAGAAATCTTGAGCGAACCACCGTAAGAATTGAAGCCGAGTGAAGAAAAGGAACGAACCACCGTAAGAGAATTGAAACCACGTGAAGAAAAGAGCGAACCACCGTAAGAATTGAAATGGAGTGAATACAAGAGAATGAATCACCGGGAAGAATAAAGCACCCGAGGGAATTTGAATGACGAGAACGAAGAGATTGTGAACTGATTAAAGAATACTACAACGAAGCACCGGACAAATGTGAGACGAACGAAGAGGCATCGATGAAGAATATTTGGAGGACGAAGTTGAAAACTGAGAATGAAGGAATCTTCTGAAATGATGGCCTTCGGAGGAACACGATGAAAAAGATCCTGAAATACTCCGGAAGAATGACAAGAAGAAAGGTTGAACCAATGATGAAAAGAATTTAAATGCGATCTTGAAGAAGGCATATGACTGATGGAATCCATACTTACGTCACATTTGAAAAGAATTTCATAACACTCTGGGAAATAAAGAGTCAGGTAAGATCCTGGGAAAAGACCTGTGGGTTATGAGCCCACCGAAGAGAAAACACCGTTGAAATGGATTATTCGGGCGAGAAACGATTCACCTGAACGATTGAAAAACTCAAATGAGGTGACAACCTCGAATTAATTGGAACACGGATAAATCTCTTGAGATGCCTTCGGAACTCCGGAATAACTAAATGGCGAGAGATGAACGAGCAATTGGAAAACACTTGAGTCGATGAAAGAATAAGAACATCACCGAGATATTGGAATTCAGTCCACCGGAAAAGAAAAGAAGACGAAGAACAAAGGACTAGACAAGAATACACCAGCTGAAATAATTGAGGAAGAATGCAAAGGATTCACACGAGTAGAATGGATACTCGATTAAGGACTCCGACTCCGAGAAGAAAAAGGGTGGGTGGGTGGGAAAAAGAGAGTCCACTTCGGACGGGGAAAACAACATCGGTTGGAAAGAACCGAGGTTGCACTTGCAAGAAGAAGAGGGTCGAATCCACTTGACGAGAGATGCACCAGATGAAAGAACTGACAACACAACGAACGAAATCTAACCACGCGATCCTAAAAAAATTTGAAGGGGAAGAGGGGTAATTCAAAACACCTACGTCAAGATTCCTCACCAGAGCGACGAAGGGGCTGAGGAGTAAAAAGAATTCCTACTCTCCGATATAGCTAGACTCCGAAAAAGTTTTCTGCTAGACTCAACAACGGCCAAACTACGATCAATCAAGGGGGCTCCTATGGTCGGTCAAGCCTCTGATACCAACTTGTCAGGCCCAAGATGCGATTCTATCCCATTTTCATATAAAGTTTATTAAATTTGGAGCTACGGTTAATTAGTTAGAAATGAAGCATTTTAGCATGGCATTTATGCAATTAATGCAAACAACAATATTAAATGTTTTAACATGGATGACAGTTGGAAATTGTGAAACTAGATAAAATTCTAAGAACTTTACATATATAGTTTGTTTAATTTGGGTGCAAGCATAATTAGTTATTAACAATACAAACCAGTGGCATTTCATGTAATTCTGCTTGCACTGGAAAAGCATAAAACCACAGAGGAGAGAAAAAAACTATGCTTGGACCGGAAGCACCACAGTGCAGCGGCCCAGGACTGGAATCAGCCCAAAAACGAAAGAGTGTGTAACGCAATGGGGCCACTTCATCAGTGTCAGTCACAGGAAAAAACAACAAAATGGGTTTTGGGTATATAGCTCCTCATGGGATTCGAACCCAATACCTGATGGATGTGTACATGGGCGACAGACCACTGCGCTGCTCATGCGATTGTGATACAAACAGCAAGCAGAGCTATAAGGACTAGGAATATGACGGGCGAGCTTTAGCCAAGGATGACCGGTGGTGCTCGGTATGGACGCCGGCGAGCCAACGCGATGGCGGCGGGGCTGCTGAGCTGTGGCGGGCATGCGCGAACTGCTGCTGGGGGCTGTTGCGCGCGCGCGGGACGCGGAGCAACGGCGAGACTGCGCGCGGGGAATTTGCCCGAGGACGAGCTCGTGCTCAGATGCGGCGGCCGCAGAGGCATGCAAGGCGACGATGAGGCTCGAAACGGCCATGGCAAATGCATGACGATAGCGGCTCGGACTCGACGGGATGGGTGACTACATGCATGCAAAGAAGTGGTAACAGAGGGGATTCGAGGCGGCTCATCGAGGG
>LR738709.1:107169890-107242579 GCA_902687465.1 Secale cereale
TGCGGAAGGTGAGCTTGGATGGGCTAGAGGAGGCCGATCCGAGGCATGGCGAGGAGCTGATGACGATGGTGCTCGGACCATGAAGCAGATGCAGAGGAAGCAGGGGATGCGACGGGGCGCTGGACTTGGCAATCCGGCTCGGGGAGTTCGTGCGAGGGGTCTCTCCAGAGGAAGAAGAAGGCCGGCGACAAGTGGACGACGCCGGGCTCGAGCTCGGCTTGGCTCCATCGGCCATGGCGACGGCGACGGCAAGGAGGCGTGTGGGGGCTGCTCCCGCCCAATTAACTCCGTGGATCGGTCGAGGAGGGTGATGAGGTGCAGGACGACATGCCGGAGAGGGTCCTGGCCCAGGCCGGACGTGAGGATGACGACGGACGCCGGCGGTTCTTCTTTGATCTCTCTCTCTGCTTCCTCACTTGGGATCGAAGGAGGAGACGAACGAGGAAGAGAGATGTGGCGGCGGCTTCAGGGGAAGAGGGAAACCCTAGGGAGAGGCTCGGACGCCGAGGGGGCTTTATAGGCGGGCTCGGAGGGGCGCGGTCGGCGTGGCGTGCCGCGCTGGCCATGTGCGCTCTCCACCGAGAATTACTGTGAGGAGGGAAAAGAAATGGAGGTGGAAGAAGTGAAGCGGTAAGAGCCTTTGGGTGGATGACTGTGGGACCGCGGCGGTGAAACGGGCTGGTGCAGGCGCAACCTACAGTGCTGCGTTGGCTTGCTGAATTGGGCTGCTCTGGGCCTCTCTATCCCACCATATTCTTCCCCTTTTTCATCTTCCAGAACAGAAATCACTAGGAGGAAAAGAATAGAAGGTCAGGAAGGGAATTCGACGGATACGAATATATGTGTGGAGTCCTGAAAATGTGGAAGTTTTGAATAAATTGCTCTCGATAATTTTAGAGATAAAAATAATAATTCAAGTATGAGTTAAATTCAAACATGAGCCATTTTTGAACCCAACCAAGTCATATCCAAATGAGCTGAATTTTACAAAGAGGTTGAGGACATGGTCTAATATTTATGGGAAAAGAATGAACATTTTTTTGGACCAGAAAAATGCCCTTTGAGATAAATGGCCAAAATTGATAGAAAAGAAGGAGATTGGTTTGCACTTGGAGAAGGATTAACTTGAAGGATGAAGATGCCAACAGCAATGGAGAAGAAGAGAAAGAGATCACACCATAACATACACAATTAAAATGCACATGCAACAGCAAGCAAGATGATCATGTTGCAATGCAATAAAATGACAAGAGGCACAACAAAATCATGAAGCATACAACAAAGCCAGATGATCATGGCACAACAAGGATGGCAAAATGTAACCAATGAAGAACATGATGCAAGAAGCAAAATATGGCAATGGCAATCATCATGAACATGGCAACAAACATATAGGAATGAAATATGCAAAATAATTATGATAATGCAACAAACAAAATAAACACACAACGTCGACAAAATAACTGGAAGGTAACTAGAGCATCGGTCTCGGGGCATCACAAAACACGTAAGCTAGTGCTAGTGCAGTTGCAACCTTTTTTTCTTCAGCCTTGTTCCACACCCAAGCCTTAGATAGTTTTGTTACCCGAGAACGGGATTGCTGAGTCCTCCGTGGCTCACAGATTCTACACAACACCAGATGCAGGTACAATGCTGGACTACACAGGTGACGACACCGATCTGTACTGGGAGTTCGATGAAGAACGTAGTCGATACTATGTGCACTATCCCGATGATCAGTAGTGGCTTCTACTAGGGGCGATTCGGACCTTGTGGCTTTATTTATTTCCTATCTTTCATTTGGATCTTCGTCTGTAGTCGGACTGTGATGTTATTTGGATGATGATTTGCTTATGTAATGTATTGTGTGACGTGGCGCGTGTAAGCCAACTATCCTTTTGCAATTTCATCCCTATTTTTACATGAGTTGTGCAAAGATACCAAACTTGAGATCATTCTAGTATGAGCTTATACCTTTAAGTCATGCCTCGACACGTAGGAGGTATAATCTCATACTGGGCATTACAAGTTGGTATTCAGAGCCTTCTCCGACCTAGAAGCCCCCACTGATTGATCGAATCGTTGACGGTTGAGTCTAGGCACACACTTGAAAATGTTTTGAGTCCTATATATATCGGAGAGTAGGATTTCTTTTTGCTCCTCATCCCTTTTCACTCTGGTGAGGACTCCTGACGATTACTTGTCTCTTCTACTCTCAAAATTCACCAAATTTTTTTTTTGGATCACGCAAGTATTGTTTGGATTGTTCCGATGTCTTTGTGACGAGAACATTGTTCTCGATGCCTCCTATCATTTAGGGGTTGTGGCAGTGTCCCGGGGAGTTGAGCTCCGAGGTGTTGTCGTCACAAATATATCGCAGCAGTTCTGGAATACTTAAGAAGGCTGACATCGAAAACTCTCCTATGCGGTTAGTGGCAAGATAACCCCGACATCACTCAGTACTGGGGAGGTAGTTCGGGAGTATTGCCATAGCTTGTATAGTAGATGCGTTTCGAAGGTCCGAGGTAAACGGTTTCCGGAAATAACTGGTTATGTGTTGAAGGATGGATACAGCTAGATGTAGGATTAGAGTTGAGTGCGTGATGCTTCCCCTGTATCCCCAACACCTGATTGCATAACTGGAAACTGTCAGAAATTAATAGGTGGGTTTATCTAGTAGTTCGTAGGCATTCTTCCAACGAATGCATGATATGGAGTTCGGGGTTCTACATTGAGTGAAGTAGTTTTATGGGCGTTGTTCCGATCGGGAGTTGCATCTTAAAGGGTCCTTGGCTATGCTGATCCGGGGATTGCAAAACCCTTTTGTAACACGTTCCATAAGCTTTCAGCACGAATATGTCGAATGAAGCTTCTATCTTGTATTTGGTCTATCTGCTCCTTGTTGTTTTCATTTACCTTTTGCTCTCCCAAGTGGCTTCTCAAGAAGATTGTTGTTACCATTAAACTGTGGATTACATCCGTTCATCTTGTTTGAATGTTCTTGTGAAGACTTATGTTGCAATTTCTAGCCGTTGATTCAGCTTATATATTTTCTCAATCAATGGCTAATAGTTGTCATCTCATTCAGGATGGCACCTAAAAGGGTTCCCAACGCTAACCCAGAGGGTGAAGAAGTTCCTGATCATCCTCCTTCCCCTCCTCCTCCGTCTGAGGCCTGGAGAGCAATTATGCAAGCGACGAACCAGAACACCCAGATGCTTATGCAAATGATGCAGAACATTCAAGCAAATCAAGCAAATCAAGGTGGTCATGGGAACCAAGGCCAAGGCAATTTGTTCAACCAACCTCACTTTGCTACACTCAACCAGTTCCTGGCAAACCAACCGAAGGCATTCAGTTACTGTGTGGACCCTCTAGATGCTGAAGACTGGATAACAGATATCAAGAAGCATTTCGAGTGCAGTAACGTGAGACCTGAGGACTATGTGAAGTTTGCCGCCTTCCAACTCAAGGACCAAGCCGCTGATTGGTGGCAGCAGTACAAAGATTCCAGAGAGGGACGTGAAATCTCGTGGACTGACTTCTGCAAGGATTTTCGCTCTCACCACATTCCAACAAGTGTCATCGAAGGTATGCGTGAGCAATTCCGCAACCTGAAGCAAGGCTCCATGTCTGTTTATCAATACAATGTCGAGTTCCAGAACCTTGCCCGCTATGCCAAGAAAGACATCCCAGATGCCAAGAGCAAGATTTATCAGTTCCGTGGTGGTCTGAAGGATGAACTCCAGCTAGCTCTGTAATGCCCAGGATGGGACTATACCTCCTACGTGTCGAGGCATGACTTAAAGGTATAAGCCCATCCTAGAATGATCTCAAGTTTGGTATCTTTGCACAACTCATGTACAAGAGGGATTAAATTGCAAAAGGAGATAGTTGGCTTACACTCGCCACTTCACACAATACATTACATAAGCAAAACATCATTCAAAACATCACAACCCGACTACGGGTGAAGATCCAAAAGAAAGATACCAAAACAACATAAAGCCACAGGTCAGGATCGAATCTTAGTAGAACCACTACTGATCGTCGAAACAACACAAGCACACGGACAAACTCTTCATCGAGCTCCTGGTGAAGAACTTGAACCAGCTTCTGCTTCAAACTCGGCTGAACCTGCATCTGGTGTTGTGAAGTAACTGTGAGCCACAGAGGACTCAGCAATCCCATAACCATGGGTATCAAGACTAGCAAAGCTTTGAGGGTAGGAAGAGGTAAAGTGGTGAGGTTGCAGCAGCGGCTAAGCATATTATGGTGGCTAACTTACGAGTACCAGAATAAGATGAGAAGCTACGCAAACGGTCGCAAAGGAGGTGATCGCTAAAGATCCTAACTACATACGGTCAAACATAACCCCACCGTGTTCTCTTCTCAAAGTGAAAAGAGACAGTCACGGTTACTCACACAGTTGTGTGTTTTACTTCGGATCATCTGTCAAGTTTTCTACAACCGGACATTAACAAATTCCAATCTGCCACATAACCGCGGGCACGGCTTTCGAAAGATCATAACCCTGCAGGGGTGTTCCAACTTAGCCCATCACAAGCTCTCACGATTAGCTGAAGTGATAAATATAATATCATCACCCCTTATCTTAGGGAAAACCGATCAGGCTCGGCATCCCGGTAGCACAAGACATTTCGACAATGGTAAAACAAGTCCAGCAAGACCTCCCGGCGTGCCGACACCCTGATAGTAGCCGCGCGTATCTCGTCTCAGGCCATGTCCGAATGAGCAGTACGTACAGATATCGAAGATCCCAGCGAACTGGGTGGTATCCGCAAGTGGCTCTAGTTTGGGACCAACACCATCAGCACTGGCCCCCCCTGCTATGTAGAAAAGAATCTCCAAGGAGCGTCCCCCTTATGCAAATTAATTAATTAATTAAGTTATTATTATGAGGCAAATAAAACCAATGTTGGGCCTTGCTGGAGGAGTTTTATTCAAAGTCGAACTGTCAAGGGGTCCCCATCCACCCATCGTGTAAGGAACGCAAAAAACAAGGAACATAATGCCGGTTTATCGGCGCCTAAGGTGGCATGAGTGGAACAGAACACCGAGCAAAAGGCCAAGCCTTCCACCCATGCCCAGTATATAGGTGTGTTAATAATAATTATAGATATTGTGATATATCCAACAACAAGTTCCCTCCTGGAACAAACTTCATCTTCACCTGCAACTAACAACGCTATAAGAGGGACTGAGCAAGCGGGGCTGAGCAAGCGGGTAACATAGCCAACCAGTGGTTTTGCTAGGAAGGTGTCAAGGTTAGAGGTTTCATGGCAACAAGGAGAGGGCTGACATAAAAATGGGTAGCGCGACATGTAACGATAGCATCGAGACAACTAAGCATGGCAATGGTAGTAAAGGTATCCAAGGGTATGATCATCTTGCCTGGGATTCCACAAGGGAGAAGAACGGATCCATGAAGTAGACGGAGCAACACAGTCGAGAGAAACCTCACAACTCCGGAACGAAACCGAAGCTAACAAGAGAAGCAACCGGAAACAAACAAACAACTCGGTAAACACACGATTCATAAACATGGCATACGGTGCACATCCAGGTATGATGCATGACCGGTTTAAATATGCAAGGCATGGCAAAGTGCACAAACAATACTACAAGTTAAGTGGAGCTCAATATGCAACGAGTTGCATATTGACGAAACACCACATTTAATTATTTAGTTGACTCTCGTTATTTACAAGACAAGATTAAATGTTTGTTAACATGGCAAGAGGTGAAGCAAAATAAAACTATACTATTTAGACATTTTAAATGAGGCCGGAAAATAACAACAACATATCCGGAAAATCCCCATGAGCATGTTTAATAATTATTAAAACAACAACAATTCACACATATATAACGTTGTTAACATGATGCGGATGATATGAACAAGTTTATGCAATAATTAAAAGGTTGACTTAAAAGAGATATAGATGATAAGGAGAATTAGTCATCGTGGTGGAAAGAAAGGGTGCCACGACAATGATCCGAAATGATGCAAAGGCAACAACTCGGTTCCGGTAACTCGTTGAGAGTCCGGTGCAAAAGGAAAGATGGCGTGAGCGAGTCAAACGAGATGAAAGGTGGGGCGATCCCGTTACCGGGTTCCCACGAGTCGGGGACGAGGCAACCGAGGAACATGACAACGGACGAAACGGACACGATGCACACAAGGGAGACATTTCATACAACACAAGCAGGCATCACACGGGTCACGTCTCGGGGTTATACCTTTGAAGCGTGCGTTTCGGGGCGGTTCGAGACGTAGAGGAAGAAGGCGTTCACGTTCCCAAAGAGGAAGTAGTGGTTCACATAGCGGTAGTGGAAGTAGACGTTCTCGTAGATGTACATGTCGACGGTAGACGTTCGGGCGACGGTAGTGGTACTTGGTGCGTCTCCGAGACGGTAGTTGTTCACGTATGTAGTGGTACTTGTTCCGTAGCCGTTCACGAGCTCGTTTTTCCGTAGATGTTCGGTTCCTCGAGGTACTTGTCGCGGTCGTGGTACTTGCCGTAGGGGTTCAAGCCGTCATGTAGAGGTACTTGGTGCAATGCCGGGTTTACTCGTACACGGGCCATCTGACAAGTTAACAGTGCAAGGCAACACACAAAAACAAACAAAAACAGCAGCACGGGACAGCGGCGAGGCCACGGCAGCAGCACGGCGATGCTGTCGGGAAGTGGCGGAGCTGGCTGCGCGGACAAAGACGACGGCTCCTGGCCCTGCTGGAGACGAGGCGCTGGGCCAGAGAGCCGCGAGGAGGAGGCCCTGGCGAAGCCGGGCGGCGGCCTTGGAGGCGAGGACGGATGGGGCCGCCGGCTCTGTGCGCTGGAGGGACGAGGTCGCGGCCGGAGCTGCGAGGCGGCTCCCATGGCGAGGCGAGGCGAGGCGAGGGCCTGGCGCAGGGAGCTGCTGGAGGGGCGCCAGGCAGGGCGTGGAGAACCAGGCGAGGCGAGGCCCTGGAGGGCGCGCTCGGGACGCTACGGATGGCGCGGTCATCCCCGGCGCTGCGGTAGGGGACGGAACGCGGCGGCCATGGCGCTCGAAGGCAGCCTGGAGGAAAGGGGAGGCGAGGTGGGGAGCTCCCTGGCCGAGCCTGGCCGGTCGAGCGGGGAGGGCGCTGGGGCTCGACTCGCGGGGAGAGGAGAAGAGGGAGATGGAGCGATGGGACTCGGGGAGAGGGAGGCTGGTCGAGGGGATCGGGGCGAGCGGGGTTTGAGAGGGAGATCGGGCTCGAGGCGAGGTGGGATCAAGGGAGGAGTGAGCGGACGAGGGAGAGGGAATCGGGAGAGGGAAAGAGTGCGGAGGTGGCACGCTAGGAACGGAGGGAGGAGCTGCGGTCAGGCACTGCGGGCTAGGGTTTGGGGAATGGGCCTGGAGGAAAGGGCTGACTTGGGCCTGGAAGGGATGGGAGCTGATGAGCCCTCCTCTGCTGCTGGTTCTTTTCCCATTTAAAGAAAAAGAACGACAAAAATAGAAATGCCCAGAGAGTTTGGAGATGATTTTGACCGAGATAAAAATATCCCTACAACCCTGGAATTGTGGGCTATTTTAATAAAATGCTTTGGTAATTTTTAGAGACTACAAATTTATGCGAGTTCGGAAATAACTCAAACTTGCATAAATCTTTAGGCCAACCAAGCACTTCCAAAAGACATGAAAAAAAAGGAGGAGGAGGTCTTGGCAAGGGATTGAGAAGAAAAAGGCATGGGGAAAATAAATGCAAGTGTGTTGGGTTATTCCGAAGCAATGGAAAATTATTATATAGCTCCCTAAAATATTGAGAGGCTTTATATGTTTTAAAGAGAAGACATTCTTCCCTCGATTTAAATGGACCGAAGGCCCACACGGATTATTTAGGTTGAGATGCAAAAATAAAATATGACATGATGGCATGATGACATGATGCAATGCAAAAAAATAAGTAACACAAGCACAAAGAACACACGGGCAACCCGGAACATCTGGAATCTTCGGGAATCTTCTGGAATCTTCTGGGACGTCGGTCTCGGGCGTCACAACTCTCCCACACTAACAGAGGATCTCGACCCGAGATCCTAGAGATATCATCGGGTAAAAACGGAAAAGGAAGAGGTAAAACAAAGTTGCTTCTTTGACAGACGAGTGAAACCAAAGAACCTTGAGAGGTTGAACAAGTTGAATAAGAGTAGAACAGAGATGAACGAAGTTAAGAGCACTCCGGTAAAAGGATGAACAAGGGACATTACGAGAACCTTGTAGGTTGAAGGACATGAAACAAGAGCTCACGGACCAAAAGAATAAGAAACCGCAACGGTATAGCCAAGGAATAAGAATGACAGAATTTGGACAGCACTCCGTCTGAAAAATGGAAGGAATTAACAAGAACTAGAGAAGATGGAGTGATACTTGATGAAAACAAGAACACACAGCCTCCGGAACAAATAAAAGAATGGCACAAGGGTTAAGAAAGATTCAGACAGCACTCCGGTTAAAAGATAGGCAAAACTTGATAAGATGAGGGAACTTGAATGAAGAATACAACACTCCGGTTAAATGATAGCAAGGGAAAATAACATGATCTCGATAAAAACGAGATGATGGTTAAGAGATTAACATCACAATGCCCCCGGGATGGGAGAATAGAATATAAATCAATGAAAGAAATGAATGGAGAAGAAAAAGACAACTTCTCCAACAAATGAATTTGAAAAAGCAACCTTACGAAGAAGGGTTGAACGGAGTTGTTGGAAAAAATCAACAACGAAAACGAATAAGCTTGATGTGGCTTATGGAAAACATCTCAAAATTAAGAGGTGACAACCAGCCACTAACAGAATATTTGATTGCATTGAGATCAACAAGGAGATGAAAACTTATCTCACCGGGAGGATAAATGAAGAAAACTGGGTCATTTATAAGCACCATAATAACAACATTCCTTAGGGAAAGCTTTTAGGTGAAATACAACCCAAGATAACTCCAAGAGATAAAATGAGGGGTTGAAGGATCTCCTAAAGATAAAGAAATGATGGTTTTAATTATCTCATTCTTGATAACTCGTGAATCATGAAACATGAAGGAATTGCCAAAAACGACATAACACCATCAGAAAAGATAAGGTAGAAAGGATTGCAATTGGAATGCATGATGAAGAATGCTTAAGCTCCAACAAGAATCTTGAAGAAAACTTCAAGGATGAATTAAATGATGATGAACCACCATGAAGAACTCCGGTAATGAAAGCATGAGAAGTTAAAGATGAAAAGAATAAGATTCAAGGCCTGCGGTGAATTAGATTGAGGTTGAAATGATAAAATTCAAATAACTTGAAGCTCCGGAAAACAAGATGAACAACTTAGAAGCGAGAATATGATATGATGAACAAGCTCTAGACAAAAGAATTAAATCACCTGAAGGAACAAGAATAAGAGTTATGTTATGCATCTCCTTCACCAATTTAAATTGATGACAACCAAAGGATTTGGCATACTACTTATTCTCGTTGCAAAGAATTAAGAGAGATCTCGCACAACTTGGGTAAATCTTCAACGAACCACCGGTAGGATTATGAAAAGAACGAGTGAATTAAAACGATAACACCGGAAGGGTAATCTTGAAAGAACCACCGTAAGGAATGAAATTGAACGATGCAAGAGGACAGGCCACCGTAAGAAAATGAATCGAGTGAAAACAAGAGAATGAATCTCCGGGAAGAATAAAACATTCGAGGGAATTAAAATGACGAGAGCAACGAGATCGTGAACTGATTAAAGAATGCTTGAACAAGCACCGGAAGAATGTGAGACGAACGAAGAGACATCAATGAAGAATATTTGGAGGACGAAGTTGAAAACTGAGAACGAAGAAATAGTCTGAAATGATGGCCTTCGGAGGATCACAATGGAAAGGATTCATGAAATGCTTCGGATGGCATAAAAGAGTTCCTCACAAACGGAACAATAATGAGGATGGCATGAAGCTAGAACCACAATTCTTGAGAGAACGGGCCAAGATTTAAGAGAAACACTTCTCCGGTCTCCAAATGTTGAGAATGGAGACGAGAAATGCCATAAGAATTGTTGAGCACTCCGGAATGAAGAATTAAAAGGTTGAACCAATGATGAACAAGAATTTGAAAGCGATCTTGGAGAAGGCATGTGACTGATGGGGATCATTCTTACGTCACACTTGAAAAGAATTTGAGTATAAC
The DNA here is from genome assembly GCA_902687465.1 of Secale cereale. NCBI lineage: Eukaryota > Viridiplantae > Streptophyta > Magnoliopsida > Poales > Poaceae > Secale > Secale cereale. The sequence goes on from LR738709.1 coordinate 107,180,116, forward strand.
TCCGGAAATATAGAAGAGTCAGGTAAGATCCTGGAAAAAGACCTGTGGGTTAGGGCCCACTCAAAGAAATCACCGTTCGAAAAGATTGCTTAAGAGATATTGCACCGGTTGAATTAAATGGCTTGTATAAGATAACAATCCTTGAAATAGCTTGAACGGATTAAGAATGGAATTATGAATCTTCTGAGATATCTTGAGCTCTCCGGATATGAATAGCAAGAGGAGAATAACTAATTGGTGCACCGGAATAAGAAAGCATTGTGAAATGAGGAAAATGATGAGATCAACACCGAAATCTTGAATTACATCCACCGACAGAATTAGAGAACAAAAGAATGATGAACTAGAAGCTCTTGAGCATTTCCAAGATAATCATCGGATAAGAACATTGAGGAAAAGAATGAAGAAATATCGCATGAGTAAAATGGATACTTCATTAAGAATTCCAGCTCCATAAAGAGAAGGGAGGGAGGGTGGGGAAACAAAGACAACTTGGGATGAACAAAAATGGACATCGGTTGAAAAAGAATTAACATGACCATCTTGATGATCAAGAAGGATTAGCACTCTCATAGAAATATGAGAACACCGATTAGGAAAGGTATGGAATCAACATTTGACATCGAAGCAACTCGAATACCAGAATCAAAACAAGAACAAAGATAGATATGCAACATGATCTTCACAATATCATTCGAACAGAGAATTGAACGAATGAATTCCGCAGGTACATCAACTTGTCGAGAAGCCACTTGGAGAACAAAAAGTAAATAAAAAGGAACAAGGATCAGATAGAACAAATACAAGATAGAAGCTTCGTTCGACATCTTCGTGCTGCAAGCTCATGGAACGTGTTACAAAAGGGTTTTGTCATCCCCGGATCAGCATAGCCAAGGACCCTTTAAGATGCAACTCCCGATCAGAACAAGTCCATAAAACCACTTCACTCAATGCAGAACCCCAAACTTCATATCAAGCATCCGTTGGAAGAATGCCTAGAACTACTAGATGAACCCACCTATAGATTTCCGAAAGTTTCCAGTTATGCAATCAGGTGTTGGGATACACGGGAAGCACCGCGCAATCAACTCTAAACCTACATCCAGGTGTATCCATCCTTCAACACATAACCAGTCTTTCTCGGAAACTGTGTACCTCGGACCTTCGAAAAGCATCCACTATACAAGCTATGGCAATACTCTCGAACTACCTCCCCAGTACTGGGTGATGTCGGGGTTATCTTGCCACTGGCCGTATAGGAGAGATTTTTGATGTCGGCCGTCTTAAGTATTTAGTACTGCCGCGATATGCTTGTGACAACAATACCCCGAAGCTCAACTCCCCGGTAACAGGAGGCATCGAGAACAATATCCTTGTCACAAGAACATCAAAACAATCCCAGAATACTCGCGGGATCCTAAAAAAAATTTGGTGCAATTTTGAAAGTAGAAGAGACAAGAGTAGTCGTCAGGAGTCCTCACCAGAGAGAAAAGGGGATGAGGAGCAAAGAAATCCTACTCTCCGATATAAATATAGGACTCAAAAAGTTTTCAGTGTGTGCCTAGACTCGACCGTCAACGATTCGATCAACCAGTGGGGGCTTCTAGGTCGGAGAAGGCTCTGATACCAACTTGTAATGCCCAGGATGGGACTATACCTCCTACGTGTCGAGGCACGACTTAAAGGTATAAGCCCATCCTAGAATGATCTCAAGTTTGGTATCTTTGCACAACTCATGTAAAAGAGGGATTACATTGCAAAAGGAGATAGTTGGCTTACACTCGCCACTTCACACAATACATTGCATAAGCAAAACATCATTCAAAACATCACAACCCGACTACGGGTGAAGATCCAAAAGAAAGATACCAAAACAACATAAAGCCACAGGTCAGGATCGAATCTTAGTAGAACCACTACTGATCGTCGAAACAACACAAGCACACGGACAAACTCTTCATCGAGCTCCTGGTGAAGAACTTGAACCAGCTTCTGCTTCAAACTCGGCTGAACCTGCATCTGGTGTTGTGAAGTAACTGTGAGCCACAGAGGACTCAGCAATCCCATAACCATGGGTATCAAGACTAGCAAAGCTTTGAGGGTAGGAAGAGGTAAAGTGGTGAGGTTGCAGCAGCGGCTAAGCATATTATGTTGGCTAACTTACGAGTACCAGAATAAGATGAGAAGCTACGTAAACGGTCGCAAAGGAGGTGATCGCTAAAGATCCTAACTACATACGGTCAAACATAACCCCACCGTGTTCTCTTCTCAAAGTGAAAAGAGACAGTCACGGTTACTCACACAGTTGTGTGTTTTACTTCGGATCATCTGTCAAGTTTTCTACAACCGGACATTAACAAATTCCAATCTGCCACATAACCGCGGGCACGACTTTCGAAAGATCATAACCCTGCAGGGGTGTTCCAACTTAGCCCATCACAAGCTCTCACGATTAGCTGAAGTGATAAATATAATATCATCACCCCTTATCTTAGGGAAAACCGATCAGGCTCGGCATCCCGGTAGCACAAGACATTTCGACAATGGTAAAACAAGTCTAGCAAGACCTCCCGGCGTGTCGACACCCTGATAGTAGCCGCGCGTATCTCGTCTCAGGCCACGTCCGGATGAGCAGTACGTACAGATACCGAAGATCCCAGCGAACTGGGTGGTATCCGCAAGTGGCTCTAGTTTGGGACCAACACCATCAGCACTGGCCCCCCCTGCTATGTAGAAAAGAATCTCCAAGGAGCGCCCCCCTTATGCAAATTAATTAACTAATTAAGTTATTATTATGAGGCAAATGAAACCAATGTTGGGCCTTGCTGGAGGAGTTTTATTCAAAGTCGAACTGTCAAGGGGTCCCCATCCACCCATCGTGTAAGGAACGCAAAAAACAAGGAACATAATGCCGGTTTATCGGCGCCTAAGGTGGCATGAGTGGAACAAAACACCGAGCAAAAGGCCAAGCCTTCTACCCATGCCCAGTATATAGGTGTGTTAATAATAATTATAGATATTGTGATATATCCAACAACAAGTTCCCTCCTGGAACAAACTTCATCTTCACCTGCAACTAACAACACTATAAGAGGGACTGAGCAAGCGGGGCTGAGCAAGCGGGTAACATAGCCAAACAGTGGTTTTGCTAGGAAGGTGTCAAGGTTAGAGGTTTCATGGCAACAAGGAGAGGGCTGACATAAAAATGGGTAGCGCGACATGTAACGATAGCATCGAGACAACTAAGCATGGCAATGGTAGTAAAGGTATCCAAGGGTATGATCATCTTGCCTGGGATTCCACAAGGGAGAAGAACGGATCCATGAAGTAGACGGAGCAACACAGTCGAGAGAAACCTCACAACTCCGGAACGAAACCGAAGCTAACAAGAGAAGCAACCGGAAAGAAACAAACAACTCGGTAAACACACGATTCATAAACATGGCATACGGTGCACATCCAGGTATGATGCATGACCGGTTTAAATATGCAAGGCATGGCAAAGTGCACAAACAATACTACAAGTTAAGTGGAGCTCAATATGCAACGAGTTGCATATTGACGAAACACCACATTTAATTATTTAGTTGACTCTCGTTATTTACAAGACAAGATTAAATGTTTGTTAACATGGCAAGAGGTGAAGCAAAATAAAACTACACTATTTAGACATTTTAAATGAGGCCGGAAAATAACAACAACATATCCGGAAAATCCCCATGAGCATGTTTAATAATTATTAAAACAACAACAATTCACACATATATAACGTTGTTAACATGATGCGGATGATATGAACAAGTTTATGCAATAATTAAAAGGTTGACTTAAAAGAGATATAGATGATAAGGAGAATTAGTCATCGTGGTGGAAAGAAAGGGTGCCACGACAACGATCCGAAATGATGCAAAGGCAACAACTCGGTTCCGGTAACTCGTTGAGAGTCCGGTGCAAAAGGAAAGATGGCGTGAGCGAGTCAAACGAGATGAAAGGTGGGGCGATCCCGTTACCGGGTTCCCACGAGTCGGTGACGAGGCAACCGAGGAACATGACAACGGATGAAACGGACACGATGCACACAAGGGAGACATTTCATACAACACAAGCAGGCATCACACGGGTCACGTCTCGGGGTTATACCTTTGAAGCGTGCGTTTCGGGGCGGTTCGAGACGTAGAGGAAGAAGGCGTTCACGTTCCCGAAGAGGAAGTAGTGGTTCACATAGCGGTAGTGGAAGTAGACGTTCTCGTAGATGTACATGTCGACGGTAGACGTTCGGGCGACGGTAGTGGTACTTGGTGCGTCTCCGAGACGGTAGTTGTTCACGTATGTAGTGGTACTTGTTCCGTAGCCGTTCACGAGCTCGTTTTTCCGTAGATGTTCGGTTCGTCGAGATACTTGTCGCGGTCGTGGTACTTGCCGTAGGGGTTCAAGCCGTCATGTAGAGGTACTTGGTGCAATGCCGGGTTTACTCGTACACGGGCCATCTGACAAGTTAACAGTGCAAGGCAACACATAAAAACAAACAAAAACAGCAGCACGGGACAGCGGCGTGGCCACGGAAGCAGCACGGCGATGCTGTCGGGAAGTGGCGGAGCTGGCTGCGCGGACGAAGACGACGGCTCCTGGCCCTGCTGGAGACGAGGCGCTGGGCCAGAGAGCCGCGAGGAGGAGGCCCTGGCGAAGCCGGGCGGCGGCCTTGGAGGCGAGGACGGATGGGGCCGCCGGCTCTTAGCGCTGGAGGGACGAGGTCACGGCCGGAGCTGCGAGGCGGCTCCCATGGCGAGGCGAGGCGAGGCGAGGGCCTGGCGCAGGGAGCTGCTGGAGGGGCGCCAGGCAGGGCGTGGAGAACCAGGCAAGGCGAGGCCCTGGAGGGCGCGCTCGGGACGGTGCGGTCATCCCCGGCGCTGCGGTAGGGGACGGAACGCGGCGGCCATGGCGCTCGAAGGCAGCCTGGAGGAAAGGGGAGGCGAGGTGGGGAGCTCCCTGGCCGAGCCTGGCCGGTCGAGCGGGGAGGACGCTGGGGCTCGACTCGCGGGGAGAGGAGAAGAGGGAGATGGAGCGATGGGACTCGGGGAGAGGGAGGCTGGTCGAGGGGATCGGGGCGAGCGGGGTTTGAGAGGGAGATCGGGCTCGAGGCGAGGTGGGATCGAGGGAGGAGTGAGCGGACGAGGGAGAGGGAATCGGGAGAGGGAAAGAGTGCGGCGGCGGCACGCTAGGAACGGAGGGAGGAGCTGCGGTCAGGCACTGCGGGCTAGGGTTTGGGGAATGGGCCTGGAGGAAAGGGCTGACTTGGGCCTGGAAGGGATGGGAGCTGATGAGCCCTCCTCTGCTGCTGGTTCTTTTCCCATTTAAAGAAAAAGAACGACAAAAATAGAAATGCCCAGAGAGTTTGGAGATGATTTTGACTGAGATAAAAATATCCCTACACCCTGGAATTGTGGGCTATTTTAATAAAATGCTTTGGCAATTTTTAGAGACTACAAATTTATGCGAGTTCGGAAATAACTCAAACTTGCATAAATCTTTAGGCCAACCAAGCACTTCCAAAAGACATGAAAAAAAGGAGGAGGAGGTCTTGGCAAGGGATTGAGAAGAAAAAGTCATGGGAAAAATAAATGCAAGTGTGTTGGGTTATTCCGAAGCAATGGAAAATTATTATATAGCTCCCTAAAATATTGAGAGGCTTTATATGTTTTAAAGAGAAGACATTCTTCCCTCGATTTAAATGGACCGAAGGCCCACACGGATTATTTAGTTGAGATGCAAAAATAAAATATGACATGATGCAATGCAAAAAAATAAGTAACACAAGCACAAAGAACACACGGGCAACCCGGAACATCTGGAATCTTCGGGAATCTTCTGGAATCTTCTGGGACGTCGGTCTCGGGCGTCACAAGCTCTCACCTTGTTTGAGCCGGATGAATTTAATCAATTCTATAACATGGCACTTAAGCAAGAGGCAGCCCAGCTCAAGATGGAAGCTTCCAAAAAGAGGATCAGAGATGTTGTTCACTCCTCCTCTTCTTCCCAAGTGGTTGCAAAGCAATAGAAGTTTTGGCTTCCACCTCCTCCAGTGATCCGACCTCCCAACAACAACAACAAGCATTCTGGTGGCCGTGGTTTCTCCCACCCACCCAACCCAAGCAGTGAGTCAAAGAATCACTTTCAAGCTTCGAAGTCAAGTGCTCCTTATCATTGTCCTCTCTCAGAAGTGGTTTGCAACAAGTGCACTCAGAAGGGTCATTATGCTAACAAGTGCCCCAACCCAAGGCGCCTTCCGCCTCCTCCACCTGTCAGCACTGCTATGGTCAAGCACAACCCCAAGGCAGCAAGAGTGAATCTGATGAATGTAGCTCAAGCAGAGAATTCTTCAGATGTGATACTTGGTAACCTTCCAGTTAACTCTATTCCTGCAAAAGTGTTGTTTGATTCGGGTGCATCATGTTCCTTCATGTCATATCCATTTGCAACCAAGCATAATGTTGTCACCAAAAATTTGCCAAGGGAGTTATCAGTTATTTCTCCGGGGAGACGAATGCATTCTAGTGTGTATGCTCCGGATGTATCTATTCGCATGGGTGATTACCGCTTTCTGGCTTCTCCGGTTGTTCTCGGCAACTCCGACATTGATCTTATTCTTGGGATGGATTGGCTTTCCAAGCATGATGCTCACATTGATTGTGCAAATAAGGAAGTCAAGATTACTCATCCCGACGAAGACGTGATTATCTTCGCCTCTCGAGATAACACAATCAGGCTATTCTCTTTCAATGACAAGGGCGAGATTAATGCCATCTCTCAAATTCCGGTGGTCAATGAATATGAAGATGTTTTCCCTGAAGAGCTTCCAGGCATGCCTCCGCATCGTCAAGTTGAATTCATCATTGAACTCGAGCCCGGTACCGAGCCAGCATGTCGGCGTCCATACAAGCTTTCCCCTAAAGAGTTGAAGGAGTTGAAGAGACAACTCGATGAGTAAGAGCGTATGGGTCTAATCAGGCCTAGCACTTCTCCTTGGGGCTGTGGTGTTCTATTTGTCAAGAAGAAGGATGGCATGGAGCGCCTTTGCGTTGACTACCGGCCATTGAACAAGAAGACAATAAAGAACAAGTATCCGCTCCCCAACATCAATGAATTGTTCGAGCAACTCAAAGGAGCAAAAGTGTTCTCAAAGCTCGATCCCCGGATGGGTTATCACCAGATCTGTATCCGTGAAGAATATATTCACAAGACTGCATTCAGAACAAGCTACGGCTCCTATGAATACACAGTCATGTCTTTTGGCCTCGCTAATGCTCCACCCACCTTCTCGAGAATGATGCACTACATATTCAACCCCTACACCAACGAATTTGTGCTCGTCTATCTGGATGACATCTTGGTATTCTCCAAGAATGAAGAGGATCATGCCAAACACCTCCGTTTGGTTCTCGACAGACTCCGTGAACACAAGTTCTATGCCAAGTTCTCTAAATGCGAATTCTGGCTCGATAAGGTCTTGTATCTGGGCCATATCATCTCTGCTAAGGGTATTGCTGTCAACCCCGAGAAAGTTGAAGCGATTGTCAACTGGGAACCTCCGCAGAACGTCAAGCAACTCCGAAGCTTCCTTGGTCTTGCTAGCTATTGCAGAATGTTCGTTGAGAACTTCTCCAAGATTGCCAAGCCTCTCTCCAACTTGCTGCAGAAGAATGTCAAGTACAACTGGTCTCCGGATTGTGATGTGGCATTCAAAACTCTCAAAGAAAAGCTCATCTCTGCCCCGGTTCTTACTCCTCCAGATGAGTCCAAGCCCTACGAAGTATTCTGTGATGCTTCTCTTCAAGGACTTGGTGGTGTGCTAATGCAAGACAAGAAAATTGTGGCATACACTTCTCGTCAATTGAAGCCAAATGAGAAGAACTACCCCACACATGATCTCGAGCTAGCAGCAGTGGTACACGCCTTGATCACGTGGAGACACCTTCTGTTGGGCAAAAAAGTGGACATCTTCACCGATCACAAGAGCTTGAAGTACATCTTCACACAGCTGAACCTGAACCTTCGCTAGACTCGTTGGGTTGACATGATCCAAGAGTATGATCCAAGCATAGAATACACACCTGGCAAGGCCAATGTCATTGCAGATGCCTTGAGCAGAAAGGCATATTGCAACAGTCTCCTTATCAAGCCGTTTCAGCCTGAGCTTTATGAAGCATTCAGGAAGCTCAACCTCCAAGTTGTTCCGCAAGGCTTTCTTGCAAATCTTCAAGTTGCTCCTACCTTGGAAGATCAGATCCGTCAGGCCCAACTCAGTGATGCTATGGTGCAGAAAGTGAAACATGGTATTGCTAAAGGTACTCCCAAATACAAGTGCTATCGTGTTGATGAGAAAGACACCTTGTTCTTTGAGGACAGACTTGCGGTTCCTAAGGGTGATCTCAGGAAGCTCATAATGAACGAAGCACATGACTCCCTCCTCTCGATTCATCCCGAAAGTTCCAAGATGTACCAAGATCTCAAGCAATCTTACTGGTGGACTCGCATGAAAATGGAGATTGCCCAATTCGTGAATGAATGTGATGTCTGTGGAAGAGTGAAGGCAGAGCATCAACGTCCAGCCGGTCTCCTCCAACCTCTTCCTATTCCCGAGTGGAAATTCGACCACATTGAAATGGATTTCGTCACTGGGTTTCCCAAGTCCAAGAAGGGGAATGATGCTATCTTTGTGGTGATTGACAAGCTAACCAAAGTAGCTCACTTCCTTCCAGTCAAAGAATCCATCAATGCAGCTCAGCTGGCAGAGTTGTACACTTCCAGAATTGTGTTGTTACATGGCATTCCTCAAGTTATCTCCTCAGACCGTGGAAGTTTGTTCACATCCAAGTTCTGGGACTCCTTTCAGTCAGTCATGGGCACTAAGATCTGTTTCAGCACTGCGTTTCACCCTCAGACCAGTGGTCAAGTCGAAAGAGTGAACCAGATCCTCGAAGACATGCTCAGAGCTTGTGTCATCTCTTTTGGCATGAAGTGGGAGATTGCCTTCCGTTTGCCGAGTTCTCTTACAACAACAGTTTCCAAGCAAGTGCCGGCAAAGCTCCTTTTGAAATCCTCTATGGCAGAAAGTGTCGTACTCCTCTCAACTGGTCCGAGACTGGTGAACGTCTACTTCTTGGCAATGACTTGATCTCAGAAGCCGAAGAAATGTGCAAAGTCATACGTGAGAATCTCAAGGCCGCTCAGTCGCGTCAAAAGAGCTACTATGATGGAAAGTATCGTGATTTGGCTTTCGACATTGGAGATCATGTCTATCTCTGTGTTTCTCCTATGAAAGGCACCCAAATATTCGGTATCAAAGGGAAGCTTGCTCCTAGATACGTGGGCCCTTTCAAGATTCTTGGCAAAAGAGGCGATCTAGCCTATCAACTTGAGCTCCCATCCAACTTTGCAAATGTTCATGATGTGTTTCACGTGTCTCAACTCCACAAGTGCTTCAAGACACCTGAACGCACCATTCCGTTCGAGGAGATTGATCTTCAACAAGACTTGTCTTACCGTGAGCACCCTGTTGCTATTCTTGAAGAAACTGAGCGCAAGACCCGCAACAAGTCCATTAAGTTCTTCAAAGTTAAGTGGTCACACCATACCGACTGAGAAGCTACGTGGGAACGAGAAGATCACCTTCGTTCTGAGTATCCTTCCTTCTTCCAGTCCTAGATCTCGGGACGAGATCTTTTCGTAGTAGAGGAGAGTTTGTAATGCCCCAGATGTAACACTTTCCAATTATGGCAATATATGAAACTTTGGCTTCATCAATTCCATTCTGGGCTCTTCTTCAGTTCGGGTTTCTTCGTTTTGTCGTGTGCGTGTGTGCATTTCATCCATGTCATGTTGTCATGTGCATTGCATTGCATTTGTGTTGACACTTCCACCCGGTTCCACTCGCCTCTTCCCATTGTCCGTTTTGAGTTCCGACGCTCACACGCGTGCCCGTGGCATCCCCGAGTCCTTCTTTCGTGTGTGGCCGTGTAACGTTTCCGGAATGACGTGAGACTTGTCGTGCGATGTTGTTTTGGTACGTGTAGCCCGCCTGTCAAGTTTCGTCGCGTTTCGAGTTCGTTTGGTACTCCAACGGTTAACCTAGTGGGCTAAAAGAACCTCTTCTTTAAGGACCAAGACCCCCTCCACAACAGCCCACAAACCCAGCACAACCCTTCCCATCATCTCGGTCATCGAATCGTGATCGTGTGGCCGAAAACCACTCCCCATTTGGAGTCTCCAAGCTCCCTATGCCTATAAAAACGTCCACACCCCTCCATTTTCGGGTGAAACCCGAGTTCCCCCTTTTTTCCGTTTTCCCCGCGCCCGCAGCTCCTCCGGCCGCCGGACACGTTCGGACGGGCCGGACGCGTCCGCCGCCGCCCCCTCGCCCAAATCGTGGGCTGCCACGTGTCGCACCACCGCCGATTCCACCCCCCGCAGCCGCGGCCCGCGGGGCCCAAGGCCGGCCCGCGCGAGCCCGCGCGCCTCCGTGGCTCTGCCGCAACGCCATCGCGGTGCGCGTCCGCCGGCACCGCCGCCTCCCGCGCTGGTTCCCCTTGCCGCCGGCGAGCTGCCCCAGCTCCGCTCCCGCCGGCCACCACCAGCGCCGTCGCCGGCACGCCCCCGCCGCCGTGCCGTGCGCCACCTCGCCGCGGTTCGTTCGCCGCCGGCCTTCGAGCCTCCCGCCGGCGTCACCCCGGGCGCCGCCGCCGCCGTCCTCGGTCGGCGCCGCCGCCGCCGTCGCCGGCCAGAGCCTCCCTCCGCCGCCGCGGACCGCGCTCCAGATCCAATCGCCGCCGCCGGCCGCAAACCCTAACGGGTCGGCGAACCCGACCCGCTCTGACCCACTCCGCTCCGCCGCGACCGATCCGCAGATTTGGACGTGTCCACGTCACCCCGGACGTGTCCGCCCGACCCCCCCTGTTTGAGGTTGTTTTTTTTGCTAAGTCCCTGATTTTTGCATATTTTGTTGCATCTTTGCATGGCTGTAACTTTTAGTGTGCTTGTCCAAATTGTGCATATGATATATCAAAATGATCGTGGTGATGTGCTCAACGTTTTGTTCCATTGTAGCATGCTTGTTTGAGATCATATAGATGTCCTAATCTTCGTGACAAGAGTGCTACTTGTTATAAAATGCTGCAACTTGTTATTTTCATGCCATGTTTGAGATGTGATAACTTGGTGCATGTTTATCCAAATGAAGCAAATGAGATGTCAAAATGTTCATTGCGAAATGCTCTACATGATGGTTGATGTAGCATTCATGTTAGGTTTCATATTGCCATGTTAATCTCTGTTGCAAAAGTGCATGTGGCTGTTAAGTTATGAAACATGTTATGAGATGTTGATTTGAAGTGCTCGTTGCTATTGATGTGTTTGTCTCCATGTCACATATCAATATGTTTTAGAATATCTCCATCATGTGGTATTTGCTGTGGTGCAAACCATTTTCCATGATATGCCTTGAGGTGACTTAAACATGCTTGTAAACATGCCATGCCAACATAACTGTTTTATACTTAGTGAAATTTCTGCTAAGTCTGGAATCTGTCATAACCTGATGCTATGTTTGCTTGATGCCCTAGTCAAATCCATGCATGTTTTGGAGTGGCCAATGATCATTCGTTCTTTTCCATGTTATTGCCTATCCATCCATGCCCTCACTTGCACTTTTGGCTTACTGTAGCTTATTTATTTCTTGCTCTCAAGTTGCTATAAATTATAACTGTCAGGCTTTTAACAGCATGATCAATTTGGTGTAGCTTGTTGCTATTGATCCATGCCTCATATGGAGTTGCTACAATGGAGTTGTTTGCTGTAGGATATGTCTACTTCATGTCCATACTTATTATCATCATGTTTGGGTGCTGTAGAGTATATATTTCTTGCTCCAAAGTTGCTATGTGGCTGTTAATGTCAGCTTTGCATTGAATCTTGTTTTCATGTGTATGTGTTGAACCGTTGCTCCGTTTTGAGCGTGCCCTATATGTAACTTGTGTGATTTTGCATGTAGAATCATAATATCATGTTGTTTACATGTTTGGAGTGTGTTTGCTTGATGTTTGGGTGCCTTTTGCACCATTGCCTTGCTTGTCTTGTTTTGCTCATATCTTCTAGACCGTAGCTCCGAATTAAACAAACTTTATATTAAACTTGACTAGAATTTCGTGTAGATCATCATGGTGCATGTTAAATTTCTGTTTAACAAATTTAACTTAAGGTTTGTTCAGATATGGACCAATTTCAACATATGCATATGAGGACTTACCGGATTTGCTATATGTGGATTCCGGCCTCGTTTAAGCTTGTTGTCCTGTGTTGTTCTTGTGTGCTTCATCCTTTGACATGTATTGCATCATATATGCATCATACTTGCATCATGTTGATTGTGCATTGCACCTTGTTTGATATCGTGCCATGTTGCGTTCTTGTGTTGAGTAGAGCCGGAAGTCGAGACCGAGAACGAGGTTACTACCGAGGTTGAGTACGAGGAGCCGTCTTACAATCCCATCGATGACTCGACAGGAAAGATGACCTGACCCAGATATCGTTATTATCTTTGCCTAATGCTAGATGACTTGCTCTTTAGCTTATTGCCTCGATGCCCATGTTTGTTTGTCAGCCTCCTATTGTAACCATGAATCTGTCTAACCACCCAACCCAGCAAACCTTTGTTTGGCTACGTAAGCTTTGCTCAGCCCCTCTTATAGCATTGCTGGTTGCAGGAGAAGATTTGAAGATTCTTGCTTCATGTTGAAGTATTGTTGGGATATCACACTACATAAACTCTTAAACTAAATCATCTATATATTGGTAATGGGTGGAAGGCTAAGCCTCTTGCTTGGTTTTTTGTTCCACTCATGCCACCCTAGGAACTGTATAAACCGGTGTTATGTTCCTTGATTATGCGTCCATAACACGGTTGGGGTTTATGGGCCCCCCTTGATAACCCGCTTAGCGCTAAAGCTTTTCCAACAAGTCCCAACATTGGTACTACATTTGCCTAACAACTAAAACTTGCATAGGGAGTTATAAACCCTCTTCTTAATCAACAACTCGGGCCAGTGCTCCACATGAATGTTGGTCCAAACTGGGGGTCCTGCAGGGCCACCTTGGGGAAACCCGAGGGCTGGTAAAAACCTGTAGCATCGCCCATCCGGTCGTGGCCTGAGACGAGATACGCGCGGCTACTATCAGGGTGTCGGCACGTCGGGAGGATTTGCTGGATTAGTTTTACCTTAGTCGGAATATCTTGAGCACGGGATTCCGAGAATACTCGGGTCTTCCCACCTTGGAGTTGCGACTCCGCAGATCGTGAGCTTGTGATGGGCTAAGTTGGGACACCCCTGCAGGGTTTTGAACTTTCGAAAGCCGTGCCCCTGGTTATGTGGCAGATGGGAATTTGTTAATATCCGGTTGTAGAAAACTTGACACCATGTTCAGAATACACTACCAGCGTGAGTAACCGTGACGGTCATTTTCCGAAGGGGTTCGGGAAGTGAACACGATGGGGTTATGTTTGACGCGCTTAGATAGGATCACTTCGTGATCACTTTGACGCTCGTGGCACTTCTCTTCTCACTCTAAACACGTAAGCTAGTGCTAGTGCAGCTGCAACCTTTTTTTCTTCTGCCTTGTTCCACACCCAAGGCTTAGATAGTTTTGTTACCCGAGAACGGGATTGCTGAGTCCTCCGTGGCTCACAGATTCTACACAACACCAGATGCAGGTACTATGGTGGACTACACAGGTGACGACACCGAGCTGTACTGGGAGTTCGATGAAGAACGTAGTCGATACTATGTGCACTATCCCGATGATCAGTAGTGGCTTCTACTAGGGGCGATTCGGACATTGTGGCTTTATTTATTTGGTATCTTTCATTTGGATCTTTGTCCGTAGTCGGACTGTGATGTTATTTGGATGATGATTTGCTTATGTAATGTATTGTGTGACGTGGCGAGTGTAAGCCAACTATCCTTTTGCAATTTCATCCCTATTTTTACATGAGTTGTGCAAAGATACCAAACTTGAGATCATTCTAGTATGAGCTTATACCTTTAAGTCGTGCCTCGACACGTAGGAGGTATAATCTCATACTGGGCATTACAAGTTGGTATTCAGAGCCTTCTCCGACCTAGAAGCCCCCACTGATTGATCGAATCGTTGATGGTTGAGTCTAGGCACACACTTGAAAATGTTTTGAGTCCTATATATATCGGAGAGTAGGATTTATTTTTGCTCCTCATCCCTTTTCACTCTGGTGAGGACTCCTGACGATTACTTGTCTCTTCTACTCTCAAAATTCACCAAAAAAAATTTTAGGATCACGCGAGTATTGTTTGGATTGTTCCGATGTCTTTGTGACAAGAACATTGTTCTCGATGCCTCCTATCATTTAGGGGTTGTGGCAGTGTCCCGGGGAGTTGAGCTCCGAGGTGTTGCTGTCACAAATATATCGCAGCAGTTCTGGAATACTTAAGACGGCCGACATCGAAAACTCTCCTATGCGGTTAGTGGGAAGATAACCCCCACATCACCCAGTACTGGGGAGGTAGTTTGGGAGTATTGCCATAGCTTGTATAGTAGATGTGTTTCGAAGGTCCGAGGTAAACAGTTTCCGGAAATAACTGGTTATGTGTTGAAGGATGGATACAGCTGGATGTAGGATTAGAGTTGAGTGCGCGATGCTTCCCCTATATCCCCAACACCTGATTGCATAACTGGAAACTTTCGGAAATTAATAGGTGGGTTTATCTAGTAGTTCGTAGGCATTCTTCCAACGAATGCATGTTATGGAGTTCGGGGTTCTACATTAAGTGAAGTAGTTTTATGGGCGTTGTTCCGATCGGGAGTTGCATCTTAAAGGGTCCTTGGCTATGCTGATCCGGGGATTGCAAAACCCTTTTGTAACACGTTCCATAAGCTTTCAGCACGAATATGTCGAACGAAGCTTCTATCTTGTATTTATTCTATCTGCTCCTTGTTGTTTTCATTTACCTTTTGTTCTCCCAAGTGGCTTCTCAAGAAGATTGTTGTTACCATTAAACTGTGGATCACATTCGTTCATCTTGTTCGATTGTTCTTGTGAAGACTTATGTTGCAATTTCTAGCCGTTGATTCAGCTTATATATTTTCTCAATCAATGGCTAATAGTTGTCATCTCATTCAGGATGGCACCTAAAAGGGTTCCCAACGCTAACCCAGAGGGTGAAGAAGTTCCTGATCATCCTCCTTCCCCTCCTCCTCCGTCTGAGGCCTGGAGAGCAATTATGCAAGCGACGAACCAGAACACCCAGATGCTTATGCAAATGATGCAGAACATTCAAGCAAATCAAGGTGGTCATGGGAACCAAAGCCAAGGCAATTTGTTCAACCAACCTCACTTTGCTACACTCAACCAGTTCCTGGCAAACCAACCGAAGGTATTCAGTTACTGTGTGGACCCTCTAGATGCTGAAGACTGGATAACAGATATCAAGAAGCATTTCGAGTGCAGTAACGTGAGACCTGAGGACTATGTGAAGTTTGCCATCTTCCAACTCAAGGACCAAGCCGCTGATTGGTGGCAGCAGTACAAAGATTCCAGAGAGGGACGTGAAATCTCGTGGACTGACTTCTTCAAGGATTTTCGCTCTCACCACATTCCAACAAGTGTCATCGAAGGTATGCGTGAGCAATTCCGCAACCTGAAGCAAGGCTCCATGTCTGTTTATCAATACAATGTTAAGTTCCAAAACCTTGCCCGCTATGCCAAGAAAGACATCCCAGATGCCTAGAGCAAGTGTAAGCCAACTATCCTTTTGCAATTTCATCCCTATTTTTACATGAGTCGTGCAAAGATACCAAACTTGAGATCATTCTAGTATGAGCTTATACCTTTAAGTCGTGCTTCGACACGTAGGAGGTATAATCTCATAGTGGGCATTACATTTATGCTATATATTTATTTTAACTATGTCCCGCAGAAAACAAATACGAAAATTGATGCACTCATTGAACGTTTCCTGGAGTTTGAACGGTCAGGTCAAACCGAAATTTTGAGGGGTAGTCGATATAGGAATTCCGCAGCCGATGAACGGTTGGATCTTCCAAAAGATTTCGGAGATGGCTGCTATGCCCTGCGCCCCAAACTCGTCCAGATTCTCGTCCATATTCGACAAGGGTCCGGTGTATCGGAGATTGCCGGAGATTTCCCCATTGAAATACGATGAAATTTTACAGGGTTGTTCTAGACTCAATTCCGCACAATTCCACCAAAGTAATAGTCAAAGAAACATTTGAGGAGGCGGGGATGGCGAACATGAATCCACTGTCTATAAAAGCTGCATGATTGCACGAGGGCGATGTTGACGTTGAGGCCCCGAGCTCCATGGACGATTCTTCCATGACCTTAGATGATATTTGAGTTGATGATGAAGGCGCCCGTCCGATCTTGATGATCCGACGCGGAGTGCAGTCCTCGGTCCATCCAAGGTGACCAGTTGAGCCGGCGACGAAGATGCCGATGTCGACGACAAAGTTTGGTTCCGACATGTAGATTGCATTGGAGCTTATCAGAATTCCCATAACACTGCGACGACTGTCGGCGAGAACCTATATGGGCCACCAATGTCGGTGCTAGATCTAGCATATCTTGAGGTAGGGGTAGAAAGCTAAGCGTCTTGGCACAATGGTAACACAGACGTGAGTTTTTACCCGGGTTCGGGCTCTCTGGAAGAGATAATACCCTATGTCCTACTTTTCATTGTATTAATACGGGGGATAGTACAGAGTACATGTATCTACCACGAGATTGTTGTAATGAATACGAGATTCGATGATCTATGGACTAGCCTAGCCTCGGCTTATATAATGTACCAGAGGCCTAGGATAACATGAGCCCTAGTCGACTACGTCGGTGGAGAGGAGTCCTTGTCTTCATCACCACGTCTTGTGGAATCTTTCTCGTATATGTCATGGGCAGCCCGAAGCGGCCAATGAGTGAACCATCATGGGGTTCCTCAGTCCGGCCCTCTGGGCGGGAGGCGATGTGGTGGGTGCCCCTAGTCCAGGACTCCATCAGGCAGCCCCTCTACGGCGATCCCCGTCGAGTCCTCGGAGGAGGATGACGAGAAGTTCTTGGGGCCCTTGGATGAGGATGACGAGGAGTACTGGATGCCCTTGGACGACAAGTAGTTTGGATTAGTGATGCGACCGTTGATAGAAAATCGACGGCATGAATAAATTCCCCAATCTTTCACGGTACGGTGTCACCTGAGACGACGTGGCGCTCGCGATCTTGTAGATGCAATCACTACAAAAACAACACGCACACCCGATAAAGGAAGTACGTGGACGATCTTCAAAAGATCAGCAGCAAATTAGAAGTTGATGCCTCCAATCTCCTTGCCGGAACACACAAAGTATTCAACTCATCAACTAGTATTAACTGGTCAAGGGAAGATGCCCCGACTTGACTTTGTTCATGAGGATAAAAAAACAATCTCCAACCCAAAAAAGACTCCCTAAAGCTACGATGCCAGAGAATAAATAGTGCGCCCCCGGCCTAAGCCAATCGTATCTAACTAGTACTTCTGTAAATATCCTAACCGACTATTATTCTAATCTAATTAACAACCAGCTAATTAGCACGGCAAGTTATGCATGCAGGCCTTTTCTTTCCTAATAAAGATGTGAACCTGTCAGGTCCTTTCTTTATTGAAATCAACACGTATGTTGCTTTCCACACATGGGGTCTTGTAATCCCAGCTTTCCTTGTGTTCTGCATGTTTCTTGACCACGTAGCCAAACCGATCAAAACCCATCTTAGACTGGTTCAAGGGTTGCACTCCTCCTGTTATCCAACCTCCATGTCCTTCTCTCGCTGCAGGATGATTATGTAACACAAACATTTTATACCTTCTCATATGAATATTATTTTCTTGCCGCCACTTCGGTGTTGTACAGTTTGACGGCCTTGTCGTCATAAATTGTTGACGCAGTGCAGGCACAATATACCTCTGTTTTCTTCCTCTGGTGTCCTTATTAATAAGATCAGTAGCGAGCACACATGGGGTCACATCAATTAGTTATAGTAGTCATTTAGTTTATGTTTTTAATTAGAACTGTTGAATTGTATATGTGGATTGCGTAGGCCTTTCCATTAGTTTAGACTATGATACGTCTCCAACGTATCTATAATTTTTTATTGTTCCATGCTGTTATATTATCATTCTTGGATGTTTTACAATCATTTTATATCATTTTTTGGTACTAACCTATTGACATAGTGCCAAGTGCCAGTTGCTATTTTCTGCATGTTTTTTACATCGCAGGAAATCAATACCAAACGGAGTCCAAACACAGTGAAACTTTTTGTGGATTTTTTTGGACCAAAAGACATCCAGTGGGCCGGAGAAGCACCTAGGGGGGGGGTGCTCCGTGAAGGAAATATGCCCTAGAGGCAATAATAAAAGTTACTATTTTATATTTCCTTATATCATGATAAATGTTTATTATTCATGTTAGAATTGTATTAATCGGAAACTTGATACATATGTGGATACATAGACAAAACATCATGTCCCTAGTAAGCTTCTACTAGACTAGCTAGTTAATCAAAGATGGTTAAAACCATATGTCGTGGTATTGTCACGACAGATGTCCTAGGGTAAGGACTTAGTTGTGAGGCTGCGCATCTATGTGGTAGCTTGAGAGGGGTTGAGCGGAATCGAGAGACGCAACGCAAGACAGGGATTTAGACAGCTTCGGGCCCCGGGAAACATCATCCGGTAATAGCCCTACATGTTGTTTGAGGCTAGGTCTCATTATGATCCTCATGGTGTCGCCGGTAAACCGGCTCTTGTGTCTAGCCCTAGAGATTGTTTGTTGTTCCCTTCTCCCTCTTTGGGGAGCCCTGCCCCTCCTTATATATGTTGAAGGGGCGGGTTACATGACTAGTCCTAGTAGGATTAGTATTACTCTATTATAAGGAGTCCTAGTCTTGCTTCCTTTGTAGGAGAATATTCCTTGTGCTTTCTTCATAAACCGGCCCACCATAATATGAATCGGCCTTCTGGGCCTTGGGCCTTGTCATCCGTCCGCCCTGCGCCGGGTTACCAGTGAATCATACTAACCAGGCAAGTTGCTTGTGAACCGTTTGATCAGGGCGGGTCTCCTAGTGAATCACCAAGTGTAAACCGTCAAGTAAACCGCCAAGTCCGGCCGGGTCATATCTCCGGCCGGGTTACGCCGCAGGGTATATCCCCGACATTAGCCCCCAGTTTAATTTGGATTTATCCATGTTAAACTTGATCCTTCCTGCATACATAAACACGAGAACAAATTTGATAGGTTATACTCCGGGTTAAAATATTTTCCTGAACCGGCACCTGATCATCCTTAAATCCTTGTCATTTCCTCCTTGATATGTATCCATGATCTCATAGCAAATCTCCTTAGCAGATATGTTCAAACATTACCAATGCAAAAAAATCCAGGCACTTCTTCTGAAAACTCCGGGTCAATAGCCCAGCTTTATAATCAATTTGCTTGCAGAAGATATTTTGTAAATAAAGAATCCATTTGAATCGGACTTTAATGCTCTGACTTGACAAAAATATTGGTCTTTGAAATATTCAATTGATATCCAGCCAGCTTGAGGATGCTGGTTTATGATTACCTCCATTGTCGGGTTATAAAAACTGATAATTCCGGGCCATGACTGTTTATAAACGTCGGGTTATGATTGTTGCCAACGCCGGGTTACACCAATAATCTTCCTGATTTGCCCCAAAAACTAAGTATTTGAAGATGTTCCTCCTTTATATGCATATTACCTGTAGCCCCCAAGTCATAAGAGGAGAACATAGTGATAGCTTAAGACTTGTTTCAATATAAATGTTGCAACCTTGAAGAAATCCAGATTGTTCATCCCAGTCACTAGTAAAAACTGAATACTCCATATTATGTAGCCCCTAAGTGCTGGGTTGTCATGCTTGCAGCAGCCTGGGACTTGTAATTGCCTTATGCTGACAAAAACTTCAACCGGTGTAGCCCCCAAGGGCCGGGTCATTATGCCATAATGAGCAGGGACTTTGTAGATACGATCATGTAGACTTGAACAACAATGTGTAGCCCCCAAGGGCCGGCTTAGTAAGAATACTAAGCTGGGACTTTATATATACTTCAATGCAAATAACATTTTATAATGTAGCCTCCATCGTAGGGCTTCAACCCACGTCCACAAGGTAAAGAGCTTTGTGCTTTACCAAGTGAGCAGTGGACTCTTCAATATAATGGATTAATACTTGTGTACCTTGGTTTGTTGACACGAGCAATTGGTAGCCCCCAAGGGCCGGCTCACTACAATGTGATGAGTCGGGTCTTCAATAAGGTGAGCAAAAAATTACTTTGCATTAGCCCCCAAGTGTCATGGTGCATGCTTGCAGCGACATGAGACTTGCATATTTGATGTAATCTTAACTTGAATAATGTAGCCCCCAAGTGACGGGTTGTAAGCTTGCAGCGACTCGGGACTATTCCTTTGTAAAATAAATCATACCATTGACAATTGATACGTCCAAAACATATCTATAATTTCTGCTTGCTCCATGCCACTTTTGGGTGATATTGCTATGATATTCATGCACTTCCATACACTTTTGATCATATTTGTACTAACTTACTAATCCAGTGCACCCCAGTGCCAGTTTCTGTTTTCGGCTGTTTTTGTATTTCAGGTTTTCACGTTTCGAGAACTGCCCAGAAAAATCCAGAAAAAATATATAAAAAATCAGCGATCCGGGAACGACACTGCCTCCGAAGGGCAGCCTGGGGGGCCACAGGGGCTCCAAGCGCCCTGTGGGTGCGCCCCCCCTGGGCCGCGCCGGGGGGGCGCCTCGGCCCCCCGAGAGTCCCCCGGTGCCCTACTTTGGCATATATTTAAAGGGTTCCCCGTAACCCTTAAAATAGGACTTTTTTCGCGATCCCATCTCTGTTCCGCCGCCGCCGCCGCTTCCAAGATCGGGAGCACCAGGAGAACTCTTCCCGGCACCCTGCCGGAGGGGAGGATCACCACCGGGAGCTTCTCCACCACCATGGACGCCTCCCGGATGACTCGTGAGTAGTCTCCCTTGGACCATGAGTCCATGACCAGTAGCTATGTGATGTTCTCCTCCCGTTCTTGTGCTTCACTAATTAGTCCTCGTGAGCTGCCCTACATGATCGAGGCACCTATGTAATCCTTATGCTGTTGCTATGTTGAGTTTGCTGGGATCCGATGGATTATGAGATTATGTTCAGATTGATCTTGAGTAATATATTTGATTCACCTCTTTTATATTTTAGTTCATAAGTAATTCTTGCATGTTCTCCGTTGTTATTTATTGCTTTGGCCGAGTAGTAGGTAGTGACTCCAAGAGGGAACGTTATGCTCGATTGTGGGTTCATGCCCCTCGATGACTAGCTTGAGTGACAGAAACATGAGTCTAGGGGATGTGCTGTTGCCACAAGGGGGAAAACAACGGTGCTTGTGCCCGCGGGTGCAAGGATTGTTTACTTTACGCAAAGTTCTTTCAATGCAGTTGTCTGTTGCATTGAGTTTACACTATGGGTGGGACTCGCAACTTAATACCAGCGAGATGTTCTAGATAGATATCTCAAGGTGGATGATTAGTAGTAGATATTGATGGATTTCGGTCTACTTACTTTGGCGTACCGCCCATGCTTTGAACCTCAACCTTTCTTGCAATGTAGTTAGCATTGGTTTGCGTTCGTGGTCCTGTCAATTGCCCAGCTGTAATTTGTTTACCTCACATAGCTGTTTTATCGTCTTTTGGAAGAGAGACATCACTAGTGAACATCATGAGACTTTGGTCCATATTACCATCATTGATCATATCCACTATTTACTTTTCGCTATTTTATTTACTATTGCAAAAAACTATCTATCACTACTATCATATTGCTTTTAACCCTTTGTGAACTACAAGGCCGGAGAGATTGACAACCTCTCTGTACTCGTTGGGAGCAAAGTTATTTGTAACTGTGTGCAGGTCCACGTTGATTGCTAATTGCGTCGTTAGCAGTTGACACCTACCTGTTGAACCTAGGAGTCTCTGGGGATTCGATCCTTGGCATCTTTGCTAAGGGAAAACACTTCTACTTACTGCATCTTACACCTTCCACTTGGGGTAACCAACGAGGGGTTCGAGGCCCATCAAGGAGTATTTTCTGGCGCCGTTGTCGGGGACTCCACTCTTCAGGATAGGGGAGTTACATGCTATCTTTTACCTTTGCTTTTTAGTCTTGTTAGTTTACCTATCATTTTTTTTGCTTTAGTACCTTTTTATCGAAAATCACAAAAATAGTTATCTTGTTCTTTAGTTGTCATTATGTCGGGTCCTTTTGTCTTTGACGAGGCAGAAGTTCTCACCTTTAAACAAAGAGGTGGGGAAAGTTTGAAAGATGCTTGGTATAGAATTAATGATTCACAAAAAAGAGCCACCAAGAAGCAACCTACTACTATCTTACTTAGAAATTTTTATGTTGGAATTACTTGTTGGAATAGGTTTATTCTAGATACTGCTATCAATGGGAATTTCCTAGAGGCCCCAGTTTGGGAGTCTCTTAGTATTATTGAAAATCTTGTTGGGAGTCCCCCTGTTGTTAGCATTCGAGAGGACATCACCCTAGCTCACATTATGAAAAAACTTGAAAAAATAGAGCTAGAAATGCCAAGCACTAATAAGATGAATGAGTTGGATCGAAAGATTCAAGGGAACTTGAATAGACTTGATAGCTCCATGCATAAAATTTTAAAAAATTTGGAGACCGTCAAATTCCATGATTCTGACTTTTCTAGGATGGAAAAGATTGAGGAAATATTTGATACCTTAGGAACTACTTTCTCCTCGATCAAAACTGAAAAGGTAGAAACTCCGGCAAAGAGGGAGCCTAAGTTCGTTCACGTTCCAAAGGCTCCCCGTTCTAAAAGCAATCCACCTATTGCCAAAGGGGTTGAAACTGTAAAGACTTTGGAAGAAACACCTATCATTGATGAATTTATAAATGAATCTTCCCTTGACTTTTATCCTTTTGGTCTTCTACCTAGAAGTATCTCTATGAGGCCTTTATTTGAGAGTCCTCTTAAGACTAGTTGTATTATTGAAGAGCTTTTTGATGATCTTGATGATGGTTCAATTGATACAACTTGATCTATGCATTATGCCTAGCTTAAAGGCATAAAAGAAAGCTCTTTTGGGAGGCAGCCCACATGAATAAATTTTTTGCTTTTGTTGTGTCTTGATGTTGTTTACTGTTGTAGCATCATCATTGTATCTTTGCTTTTCATATTTGTGCCAAGTATAGCCTCTGATTGCTAGAAAGTTCAAAAGTTGTGAGGTGCTGTCCAGGAAACAGATTCTGTCCTTGGATAGAAAAATTCGTATAAAATCACCAGATCATCTTTTTGGTCTGAATTTTTTCTACAGCGTTCTCTATATAATTTTCTTTCGTGCTTCAGTTCTGAGTTTTTTGATTTGAGTTGCAGAAGTATCCCGAACAGGTCCATTACCGCCTGCTGTTCTGTTTTTCGCAGATTCTGTCCTGTTTTGCCTTACCTTCACTTTGCAAATTAAGAACTTCCTTTTTCTTTGCAAAAACCTTTTGGCAATCTTGAGAAACAGTAGAACTTCAAGAATATCCTTATTTACAGCAAGGTATAATTATTTTATTAAGGGTACTAACCTCGCTAATCAGATTATGATGAGTTGTGTATGAAGGGAGTTTTCAAGTGTGCGAGGGAAGATGATAAAAAGATTCAGGAGTGTCAAGCGCTCAAGCTTGGGGATGCCCCCGTGCACCCCCAAGAAATATTCAAGGAGACTCAAGCGTCTAAGCTTGGGGATGCCCCCCCGTGCATCCCCTTCTCCATCAACATTATCAGTTCGTCTTTCGTTCCGCTATATTTTTATCACTTCATGTGTTATGTGCTATGCTTGGAGCGTCTTGCTTTTAGTTTTATTTTTAGTTTTTCATAACGAGTTGGAACTCAGCATTCCTTTATGTGGGAGAGAAACACGCTCCACCTCTACCTAGAACATTACATAGAATTTTCATGTCTATCTATGCTGTGTGTGTTCTTTGTCTTTAAATAGCTACTATCGTGCTTCGCTCTTAGTATTAATGCTTATCTTTTCAAGAGCTTTTATTTAGTTGGTTGCTTGAACTCTATTTAATTACCATGCTCACCTTATTAAGAGAGTTTGCTTCCGTTGAATGGGTTAATGTGTCTATGATAAAGATGCTACTTTCATGATGGTGCTTAGTAGTTCAGGTTTTCTTATGGTTAATCTCAGATAGCCGGGGGGTTCCCAATGTGTTATTGGAGTACCAACTTGGTTTGTTTGCCTATGATGTGGTATGGTTTAGTAATATCTTCCTTCGAGAATTTATTTTGATTGACTTGGCGTATGCTCACGCATATTCAAGACTGTAAAGAAAGTCTGTCAAGCCTTGATGATCTTTTATTTCTGAGTAGCGATATAACTACCATGCCTGATTCAATATTGCTTTGTCGCTCTGCATGATTATGACCGTCATGGCTCTCTTAGTTGGTCGCTCCCAGTCTTTTGCTAACCTACACCTGCACTAAGCAAATTAACCATGCAATACATAGCTCATGGGAAAGTAGCCTAAAAACTATTGTGGTAAAGAATATGTTGCCTATGTATCTTATTTCCTATGAGTTGCTTGCTGAGCGGTAACCATGTTTCTGGGGACGCCATCAACTGTCATACTTTTGTTGAATATCATGTGAGTTGCTATGCATGTTCGTCTTGTCTGAAGTAAGGTTGATTTACCGTGGGTTGAATTAATATGCATATTGTTAGAGAAGAACATTGGGCCGCCAACCAAAGCCATGCATCGTGGTGGAAGTTTTAGCTTGGACCTTAATCCTCAATCTCTCATGAGAATATGCTTATGCATTAAAGAGGAGTCCATCATCTATTTTCTATGTTGTCCCGGTATTGATGTCCTCAAGTTGAGATCTATCAAAAACGAGAAATCAAATGCGATCTATCTCCTTGGACCTTTGTACAGGTGGCATAGAGGTACCCCTTTGTGACACTTGGTTAAAACATATGCAATGCAATGATAACCCATGGGGATCCGAGCTAATTAGGACAAGGAGCGAGCACTATTAGTATTCGATGCATGAGGCTTGCAACTTATAGGATGTTTTATACATGACACATATGAAGTACTACTACCGTTGACACAATTGCTTCCATGTTTCAAAATAAAAAGCTCTAGCACTTCAAGCACCAATTACTGAGAGCATGATTGTCATTCTGAGTGTAATGTGCATTGTCCCAAAGTAGCATTGTCTTTTGCATGATTGTGATATCGTTTATTCTGAAATGATTGTATCTAGTCATCACTTGAACCTTGAAGGTGCCCCTGCACTTATGTTTTGCATCACTAAAGGGGGCAAGCTAGATATCACTTTGTCATATTTGCACATCATGTTCATAGAAAATCTTTTTGATGTTTCAGTTTCATGTGGTAAAACTTTCAGTCATTTGTGATTTTCTCTTGAGGCAACTTAATTACTACAGATTCATTGTCTCAGTAAGCTTTTGTCATATGACTATGAAAAAGTCTTATATGGTTAATAGCATGTCACCACAGAAATTATTCTTGTTATCATTTACCTACTCGAGGACGAGCAGGAATTAAGCTTGGGGATGTTGATACGTCCAAAACGTATCTATAATTTCTGCTTGCTCCATGCCACTTTTGGGTGATATTGCTATGATATTCATGCACTTCCATACACTTTTGATCATATTTGGACTAACTTACTAATCCAGTGCACCCCAGTGCCAGTTTCTGTTTTCGGCTGTTTTTGTATTCCAGGTTTTCACGTTTCGAGAACTGCCCAGAAAAATCCAGAAAAAATATATAAAAAATCAGCGATCCAGGAACGACACTGCCTCCGAAGGGCAGCCTGGGGGGGCACAGGGGCTCCAGGCGCCCTGTGGGCGCGCCCCCCCCCCTGGGCCGCGCCGGGGGGGGGGGGGGGGCGCCTCGGCCCCCCGAGAGTCCCCCGGTGCCCTACTTTGGCATATATTTAAAGGGTTCCCCGTAACCCTTAAAATAGGACTTTTTTTCGTGATCCCATCTCTGTTCCGCCGCCACCGCAGCTTCCAAGATCGGGAGCACCAGGAGAACTCTTCCCGGCACCCTGCCGGAGGGGAGGATCACCACCGGGAGCTTCTCCACCACCATGGACGCCTCCCGGATGACTCGTGAGTAGTCTCCCTTGGACCATGAGTCCATGACCAGTAGCTATGTGATGTTCTCCTCCCGTTCTTGTGCTTCACTAATTAGTCCTCGTGAGCTGCCCTACATGATCGAGGCACCTATGTAATCCTTATGCTGTTGCTATGTTGAGTTTGCTGGGATCCGATGGATTATGAGATTATGTTCATATTGATCTTGAGTAATATATTTGATTCACCTCTTTTATATTTTAGTTCATAAGTAATTCTTGCATGTTCTCCGTTGTTATTTATTGCTTTGGCCGAGTAGTAGGTAGTGACTCCAAGAGGGAACGTTATGCTCGATTGTGGGTTCATGCCCCTCGATGACTAGCTTGAGTGACAGAAACATGAGTCTAGGGGATGTGCTGTTGCCACAAGGGGGAAAACAACGATGCTTGTGCCCGCGGGTGCAAGGATTGTTTACTTTACGCAAAGTTCTTTTAATGCAGTTGTCTGTTGCATTGAGTTTACACTATGGGTGGGACTCGCAACTTAATACCAGCGAGATGTTCTGGATAGATATCTCAAGGTGGATGATTAGTAGTAGATATTGATGGATTTTGGTCTACTTACTTTGGCGTACCGCCCATGCTTTGAACCTCAACCTTTCTTGCAATGTAGTCAGCATTGGTTTGCGTTCGTGGTCCTGTCAATTGCCCAGCTGTAATTTGTTTACCTCACATAGTTGTTTTATCGTCTTTTGGGAGAGAGACATCACTAGTGAACATCATGAGACTCCGGTCCATATTACCATCATTGATCATATCCACTATTTACTTTTCGCTATTTTATTTACTATTGCAAAAAACTATCTATCACTACTATCATATTGCTTTTAACCCTTTGTGAACTACAAGGCCGGAGAGATTGACAACCTCTCTGTACTCGTTGGGAGCAAAGTTATTTGTATCTGTGTGCAGGTCCACGTTGATTGCTAATTGCGCCGTTAGCAGTTGACACCTACCTGTTGAACCTAGGAGTCTTTGGGGATTCGATCATTGGCATCTTTGCTAAGGGAAAACACTTCTACTTACTGCATCTTACACCTTCCACTTGGGGTAACCAACGAGGGGTTCGAGGCCCATCAACAATATGATAGCCATTGCGCTAAAGGGACTTTGAAAACCTCAATCATAATATTGGTTATTGATAACCATAAGAAAAATCCAGCCATGTTGGCTATTTGAAGATTTGAATAATATAACCCCGGTTTGAAAACCGGTTCCAGTGATATATGATCACACTGTTGGTTTTACCAAGTCAGTGTAGTAAATGTGATAACCCAAAATTTGAACACTGCTGATCATCATTGATTGCCAGTTTATAAACAAAACCAGGCCGGGTTAGTGAACACCGGTCATTAACTTATCTCATACTGGCGACTTATAGTCAAAAGCCAGGCCGGTTTAATAACCGCCGGTAATTATAACTTATCATGTACTGACAACCTGTTTTCTGCATAAGACAATGTTCAAAGTGTCCTGGCGGTTTATCGCCGGACGGGTCATAATGCCCAAGCACATGATCTAAGTTGATAATTTGAACTGTGCATAAAGTATAAGTATGTATCATACCTGTGATTAAGTGTATCACAATAAACCTTAATCCGGTAGGAATATTTTAAAGCGCAGGTGCTGATGAAGCCCTTGGCTCTCTTGTCGGTTTAGTATGATGGCCGATCCGGGTTACGATGAACGCCGGTTTAATTCTCGCTCGTGTTCATGACCCGGACTTTTAACTCTGTAGACATATGGCCAACCTTGTAGTTGTCCAGTCTCGCATCAATGGACTTGGTTAAAAAACCAATGACCTTGAAGACAAAGATTTGTGAAAACATAAAAAATGAAAATAAGGTTTTTGGGCAAATAAGACCATGTAGTTGATGCTTTTTACGAGCTGCCAGGCTCCAAATTCGAGGCTTTTTATGAGCTGCCAGGCTACTGTCATTAACCATTTTAGCAAAGCCTGTCAAGATGCTCCGCAATCCTTAACCAAATCATCGATGACAAGCTACCCAATGTTTCAAAATCTCGTAAAGATTTTGTCTTTAGGTAATCAACTCGATGATCGTCAATTCAATGTGGCCAAGTTCAGGGTCCCGAAGGATTGACTTGTGGCAGGTTCGACGGGTCATACCAGGTTTACCTGGACGGCGTGATTTACCTGAGGCAGGTAGGTTAATCCGGGGTTTTAGGTGCATGCACCGAGCTTCCAAGCCATGTTCACTACAAGGGTATTCAACTCGATGCGAGCCCCCAGGTAGTGTGTGAGTCGTTTGCTCATCGGGGCATATGGTTGAGCTGGGTTAGGCACCAAAACTCTCTTTTACCCCTCATCATCATGTGGAAATTGCCGAAGCAACCAGATCAGTGCTCTTATGATGGGCTTCATACCGCCGCCGGCTCAAGAGACCATGGAAAACTTCCTTGCCCGCGGAAGCCCCCATGTGATTCTTTTTTGTACATAAAGGACGGCTGATTCCTTGATTTTATCAAGGGCGCCGGTTTAAGAGGCCATAGGAACTCCCTTGCATACGGAAGCCCCCATGTGACATATTTCTGAGTTGTGCTCGCTAGGTACCTATGTTTGAGTTGTGCTATGCAAGAAACTCTCTTTGGTCCCCTCTTATCATTCAATAAACTTGGTGATATGGTGGCCACTTCTGTAGAAGACAATTTGTCCTGCCCATGAAAATATATAGACCAAAGTAATTGTTCTTTGACAAAGATAATATTTGTTAATTAAATAAACTTAGATAGACATCACCTGACTTTGTCTGGATGATAGATGATTCTTATATATATCATATATCGTCCATGAATAATCCGGAGCGACTTCAATGGCACTTTAATCATTTTCTCGAGGAGACCTCAAAGATAACTCGGTGGGTTAAAGCCCGCAAGATGAGCGTGGCAGGAGCAAGACCATGGGCAGCTCGCAGCGGCGGTTTGGATGCAACACCGCAAAGAAGACGATGGACCGGCGGTTTAAAACGGCACCGTGACGGTTTAGGGCCCTGCATTAGATAACTTTGCAAGTCGGAGTAATTGCTCTTTTAAAGAAAGCGATATATAATATAAAAATATACTGTATGGATTTCACCTGACATCTTTAGGCCAAAGATTATCCACCACGGAGTTGATTATCACAACGGTGAAACTGACGTCAATCACGGCCGAGTCGACCGTAGGAGCAGACAAACGAGTCGGCCGCAATATTATAAGCCGGTGCGGAACGGGCAAATTGTCCTCCACGTTGTAAACCGGTGTGGACGCGTGAACTGGTCGTCCGTTCATCAGGTAATGCGACACGGAGGAAAACGCCATTGTAGAACGTTGCCAGTGCGTGCTTTATACCCGCAGTATAACAATAATTTTACTTATACATAAAAATACCAATAGGGCAGTGTAATGGTGCTCAGAGGAAATAAAATGTCCTGATAAAATATATAGGAGGGATAACACCCGATTTGCTCGAACAACAGATGGGTCGGTTGGCGCCGACGGGCTAGTTTCCCTCCTCGTTGTAAGCCGGCGCGGTCGCGAAATACGGCCACAGTGTTGTAAACCGGTGCGGACGAGAGAGACGGCCATGGCGTTGTAAACCGGCGTGGTCGCAAGAGACGGCCACATCACTGTAAGCCGGTGCGGGAGTCCGTTGAGTAACGACGACCACTTGTGCAGAATGATGTTGGCGTGCCTCCATCTCCGCGGTATAATACCACTTTGTAATGAACAATTTTCCTGCGTATAAAATACAGCAGGGCGAGGTGTTTTTGCTCGGATGAATTAATATGTATTAAAAATAAATAGGATAGATATCACCTGATTCACCCGAACAACATATGAGTCGGCTGCGGCATTGTAAACCGGCACGTGCGGGCGAATTAATCGCGGGCGCGGACAGTCGAATCGGCCACGTATTGATGTAAGCGTAGCAACAGGGGCACCGACTTGCACGCGTATCCGCTGGGCGGTTTATGAGAACGGGTGCGGCACCGGCATATTAATGTAAACCGGGCCGCGGACACGGTGGCGTGCGCACATCGATTGGCGAGGGAGTCGGCCGTGGTGTTGGAGACCAGCGCGCGCGGGCACGGACTGACGAGTCGGCCGCAACAGTGGTAGCCGGTGCAGGCACGAGAATTGGCCACGACATTTAATCTGGTGCGAGCCTCATATTTATGATGTCGCTTTTGTAGTAGACTTTGTCCTGCATAAAATATATTGAAAGATAGAGTAATTGTTTCCAGAAGAATTAATATGCGCTAAAAAATACTGAGAGTAGATAGCACCTGTGAACTTTCGGGTGGCTGTACGTAAAAAAAAAAACTAGCCTTGTAGCCTCCACGTGAGTAGTACCAGCAGCAACTTCGGTTGGCTTTATTGGGAAGTACTAGTAGTCAATTAAAATAGCCTGACCAGAAGCAGCAGCAACACACGGCTCGGTCAGATCGAACGTGTGTCGTGCAGTGGTGCTCTGACTTTGCTTCTGGAAACAATCAAAGTAGCCTGCTGATGCGATCTGACTGCTTCATCAATACACAAGTAGTGTTCTTTCCAAGACAATCCTTGTTTTGGCTCAGGTTTGGTACGTGAGTACTAGTTGAGATAGTACCGATTGGAATACTTGTCTGATTCGGACCTCATATCGAAATTTTTAGCAGGTTGCCTCGGGATGTGAGGCAGCCACGCCACCGAGCAACTCTCAGGCATGGCCTGGTTATGCGTCCATGGGAATCGAAAACTAGCAGTAAAAAAGGTGGTGACGGCGACTTTGTCGATGCATGGCCACGGGGGCATGCTCTGGCTGTGGCAGCTCAAAAGTGACGCCGGTCAGCGGAGGTAGTACGACGAGGCCGAGTTAATGATGCATCCGCTTCCAGGTCGTGGTAAACTAGACCCGAAACAGAGGTAGCCAGCCGATTCAGTTTTAACGCATCTTCTTCTGAAGTCTGTCCATCACTTTGATTCAAAAAACAATCGCTGTCGGTCTTGGCGACTTGGAAGCCATCATACCAATCGTAAGACGGCGGCTCGACAAAACTGTAACCCTAAACTTTTCTGATCTCATATGCTCTTTCTACTGCTCGTCATTGACATAGATTGTTTCATCTGGAAAATTACGAACTCTTCGATTCCTTGAAAAAGTCCCTTCAAGAACTCAACACCACCGTGCGCATGCCCCACGGTGGGCGCCAACTGTCGTGGTATTGTCACGGCAGATGTCCTAGGGTAAGGACTTAGTCGTGAGGCCGCACATCTATGTGGTAGCTTGAGAGGGGTTGAGCGGAATCGAGAGACGCAATGCAAGACAGGGATTTAGACAGCTTCGGGCCCCGGGAAACATCATCCGGTAATAGCCCTACATGCTGTTTGAGGCTAGGTCTCATTACGATCCTCATGGTGTCGCCGGTAAACCGGCTCTTGTGTCTAGCCCTAGAGATTGTTTGTTGTTCCCCTCTCCCTCTTTGGGGAGTCCCGCCCCTCCTTATATATGTTGAAGGGGCGGGTTACATGACTAGTCCTAGTAGGATTAGTATTACTCTATTATAAGGAGTCCTAGTCTTGCTTCCTTTGTAGGAGAATATTCCTTGTGCTTTCTTCATAAACCGGCCCATCATAATATGAACCGGCCTTCTGGGCCTTGGTCCTTGTTATCCGTCCGCCCTGCGCCGGGTTACCAGTGAATCATACTAACCAGCCAGGTTGCTTGTGAACCGTTTGATCAGGGCGGGTCGCCTAGTGAATCACCAAGTGTATACCGTCAAGTAAACCGCCAAGTCCAGCCGGGTTACGCCGCGGGGTATATCCCCGACACCATAGACATGTGTTGTCATTCGATTAACGGGATTGATGACCCACAAGTGTAGGGGATTTATCGTAGTCCTTTCGATAAGTAAGAGTGTCTAACCCAACGAGGAGCAGAAGGAAATGATAGGCAGTTTTCAGTAAGGTATTCTCTGCAAGCACTGAAATTATCGGTAACAGATAGTTTTATGATAAGGTAATTTGTAACGAGTAACAAGTGGTAAAAGTAAATAAGGTGCAGCAATATGGCCCAATCCTTTTTGTAGCAAAGGACAAGCCTGGACAAACTCTTATATAAAGGAAAGCGCTCCCGAGGACACATGGGAATTATCGTCAAACTAGTTTTCATCACGCTCATATGATTCGCGTTTGTTACTTTGATAACTTGGTATGTGGGTGGACCAGTGCTTGGGTGCTGCCATTACTTGGACAAGCATCCCACTTATGATTAATCTCTATTGCAAGCATCCGCAATTAAAAAATAAGTATTAAGGTAAACCTAACCATAGCATGGAACATATGGATCCAAATCAGCCCCTTACGAAGCAACGCATAAACTAGGGATTAAGCTTCTGTCACTCTAGCAACCTATCATCTACTTATTAATTCCCAATGCCTTCCTCTAGGCCCAAACAATGGTGAAGTGTCATGTAGTCGATGTTCACATAACACCAGTAGAGGAAAGACAACATACATCTCATCAAAATATCGAACGAATACCAAATTCACATGACTACTTATAGCAAGACTTCTCCCATGTCCTCAGGAACAAATGTAACTACTCACAAATCATATTTATGTTCATAATCAAAGGGATATTAATATGCATAATGGATCTGAACATATGATCTTCCACCGGATAAACCAACTAGCATCAACTACAAGGAGTAATGTGACACCCCGAGACCGATGCGCCAAGTGTCAGCCAGTTATTCATCGCTGTTGCCATGTCATCTTCTCGCGTGTTGCATCTTGCCATGTCGTCATGTGCATTGTCATCAGCATGTTTTTCAAAACTTGCATCCGTCCGAGCCCCCTCGTCCTCTCCGTTTTCCGTTCTGAGCCTAGACACACTCGCACACACCCGTGACAACTCCAAATATTTATTTTATAAGTGGCCGGAAAATGTTCCCGGAATGGGATGAAACTTGGCGTGTGGTCTTATTATAGTGTAGACAGGCCGCGTGCCAAATTTCATCGCATTCGGAGTCCGTTAGATAGCCCAACCGTTAAACTATAGCGGCACTATCGCCGGATAAAACGTCGGATGCTTTCAGTCTCCGAAAACCCCTGTCGGGCTGCTCTTCTTCCTTCTCATCTCAGCCCATGGCCTTCTTTACAGCTGATACGTCTCCAACGTATCTATAAGTTTTGATTGTTCCATGCTATTATATATATGATGTTTTGGATGTTTAATGGGCTTTATTATACACTTTTATATTATTTTTGGGACTAACCTATTAACCCAAAGTCCCAGTGCTGATTGTTGTTTTTTTTGCCTATTTCAGGGTTTTGTAGAAAAGGAATATCAAACGGAGTCCAAACAGGATGAAACCTTCGCGAGAGTTATTTTTGGAACAATATCAACACAGAAGACTTGGAGTAGACGCGAGGGAACGAAGGAGGCGGCCACGAGGGTACAGGGCGCGCCCCCTCCCACAGGGCACGTCCCCATCCTTGTGGGCCCCCTCTGGCTCCCCCGATGCCCTCCTTCCTCCTATATATACCCATGTACCCTGAAAACGTCGAGGCAACAGAGAAACCCCTAATTCCACCGCTGCAACCTTCTGTTCCCGTGAGATCCCATCTTGGGCATGTTCAAGAGCTCCGCCGGACGGGGCATCGATCACGGAGGGCTTCTACATCAACACCATAGCCCCTCCGATGAGTTGTGAGTAGTTTACCACAGACCTTCGGGTCCATAGTTATTAGCTAGATGGCTTCTTCTCTCTCTTTGTATCTCAATACAAAGTTCTCCTCGATCTTCGAGGAGATCTATTCGATGTAATCTTTTTGCGATGTGTTTGTCGAGATCCGATGAATTGTGGGTTTATGATCAAGATTATCTATGAGCAATATTGGATTCTTTTCTGAAATCTTTTATGTATGATTATAATATTCTTGCAAGTCTCTTCGACTTATTGGTTTGGTTTGGCCTACTAGATCTATAGTTCTTGCAATGGGAGAAGTGCTTGGCTTTGGGTTCAATCTTGCGGTGTCTTTTCCCAATGACAGTAGGGGCAGCAAGGCACGTATAGTATTGTTGCCATCGAGGATAAAAATATGGGGTTTATATCATATTGCTTGAGTTTGTCCATCTACATCATGTCATCTTGCTTAAGGCGTTACTCTGTTCTTATGAACTTAGTACTCTAGATGCATGCTGGATAGCGATCGATGTGTGGAGTAATTGTAGTAGATGCAGAATCGTTTCAGTTTACTTGTCACAGACGTGATGCCTATATATAATGATCATGCCTAGATATTCTCATAATTATTCGCTTTTCTATCAATTGCTCGACAGTAATTTGTTCACCCACCGTAGAATTCTGCTATCATGAGAGAAGCCACTAGTGAAACCTATGGCCCCCAGGTCTATTCTCAACATATTAATCTACAATCTACTTTACTTTGATGTTTTTACTTTCTATTCTTATATCCAAAAATACCAAAAATATCAAAATATCCTATCTATCAGATCTCACTTTCGTAAGTGACCGTAAAGGGATTGTGTAATGCCCAGGATGGGACTATACCTCCTACGTGTCGAGGCACGACTTAAAGGTATAAGCCCATCCTAGAATGATCTCAAGTTTGGTATCTTTGCACGACTCATGTAAAAGAGGGATTAAAATGCAAAAGGAGATAGTTGGCTTACACTCGCCACTTCACACAATACATTACATAACAATCATCATTCAAAACATCACAACCCGACTACGGGTGAAGATCCAAAAGAAAGATACCAAAACAACATAAAGCCACAGGTCAGGATCGAATCCTAGTAGAAACCACTACTGAACATCGAAACGTCTCAAGCAAACAGCCACGATCTTCAACAAGCTCCTGGGGAAGCACTGAACCAGCTCCTGCATCGAGCTCGGCTGAACCTGCATCTGGTGTGGTGAAGTAACTGTGAGCCACAGAGGACTCAGCAATCCCGTTCCCGGGTAACAAGACTATTTAAGCCTTGGGAGAGGATAAGGCTGAAGAAAGAATATGAGGTGAAGGAAAGCAAACGAGAGTCTGCAGCAGCAACTAGCACTAACTTACGTAAAAGAGAGCGAGAAGAGAAGTGCAACGGGCGAAAGATGATCACGAAGTGATCCTAACTAAAGCCGGTCAAACATAACCCCACCGTGTTCAACTCCCGAATCCCTATTCGGAAATTGACAGTCACGGAACACACGCTGGTAGTGTATTGAAACATTGTGTCAAGTTATCTACAACCGGAATTAACAAGCTCCCATCTGCCACATAACCGCGGGCACGGCTTTCGAAAGTTCAAACCCTGCAGGGGTGTTCCAACTTGACCCATTACAAGCCCACGATCCGCGGAGTCGCAACTCCATAGTTGGGAAGACCCGAGTATTCTCGGAATCCCGTGCTCGAGTTAAACCGAACTAAGGTAAGGCTAATCCAGCAAATCCTCCCGGCGTGTCGTCACCCTGATAGTAGCCGCGCGTATCTAGGTCTCAGGACACGACCGGATGAGACATCCTACGGGTTTTTACCAGCCCTCGAGTTTCCTTGAGGTGGCCCCGCAGTCCGCTCGTTTCGGACCAACACTCATGTGGAGCACTGGCCCGGGGGGTGGAATTAAAACAAAAGAGGGTTTGCAAGGCCCTTATGCATGTTTTATTAGTTTGTTATTAGGCAAATAGTACCAATGTTGGGACTTGTTGGAAAAGACTTAGCACTTAGCGGTTTATCAAGGGGGTCCCATACACCCCAACCGTGTTAGGAACGCATAATCAAGGAACATAACACCGGTTTATACGGTTCCTAACGGCAAGAGTGGAACAAAACACCAAGCAAAAGGCTTAGCCTTCCACCCTGCCAGTATATAGATGATTTCATTTTTAAGCATTTATATAGTGTGATATAACCCAACCAAACTTCAACATGAAGCAAGCATCTTCAATCTTCACCTGCAACTAGCAATGCTATAAGAAGGGCTGAGCGAAGCGTACTTAGCCAAGCAACGGTTTGCGTAGGTAGGGTGGTTAAACATGGCAATTGGTTACAAGTAGGAGGCTGACAAGAAGACATGGGCATCGAGGCAAAACTATAGATCGAGACTTCTAGCAAGAGGCAAAAATAGTAATGGTATCCGGGTTCGGTCATCTTGCCTGGGATTCCACAAGGGAGAAGAACGGATCCAAGAAGAAGACGGAGCAACAGTCGAGCGGATCCTCACAACTCCGGAACGGAACCGAAGCTAACAAGAGAAACAACCGGAAAGAAAGAAACAACACGGTAAACACACATAGCAACAACATGGCATACGATGCACAAACAAGAATGATGCATGTCCGGTTTAAATATGCAAGGCATGGCAAAGAGCACAAACAAATACTACAAGTTAAGTGGAGCTCAATATGCAACGAGTTGCATATTGACGAAACACCACATTATAATTATTTAGTTGACTCTCATTATTAACAAGACAAGATTAAATGTTTTTAGCATGGCAAGAGGTGAAGCATAAAGAAACTATACTATTAAGGCAATTTAAATGGGGCCGGAAAATAACAACAACAAGTCCGGAAAAGTCCCCATGAGCATGTTTAATAATTATAAGCAAACAACAATTAACATATATAATGTTGTTAATATGATGCGGATGACATGAACAAGTTTATGCAAGTTTTATTAACAGGTTGACTTAAGAGGATAAGAAGCATTTGTCACCGTGGTGGAACGAAAGGGTGCCACGGCATGATCCGAAAATGATGCAACGGCACCATATCGGTTCCGGTTTCTCGGTGAGGGACCGGTGCAAAACAAAAGGTGGAGTGAACGAGTTGAACAAGATGATGGGGTGATCCCGTTGCCGGGTTCCCACGAGTCGGTGGCGAGGCAACCGAGGAACATGACAAAGGTGGAACGGGCACGAAGCACACACGAGAAGCATTTCATACAACACAACAAGCATGCATCACACGGGTCACGTCTCGGGGTTATACCTTCGGAACCACCGTTTCGGGACGGTTCGAGACGTAGAGGAAGGAGTCGTTCCGTAGAGGGAAGTAGTCGTTCTCGCAACTCGTAGAGGAAGTAGTTGTACTCGGGCGACGGTAGATGTACTCGTTCCGTTCGTTCGTAGAGGTACTTGAGGTTTCGGCGACGGTTGTGGTACATGGTGCTTCCGGGCGACGGTAGTGGTACACGCGACGGTAGTCGTTCGGGTCGTAGAGGTACTTGGTCGTCGTGGTACACGTGTCGTACACGGATGTAGGGGTACTTGTTCCGTAGATGAACTTGTTTCGAAGAGGTACTTGGGCGTCGTGTAGGGTTCACATCTCCAAAAGAGTAATACTTGCAGCTCCAAGATTAGCTGAGATTAACATTACAGCAACAAAACAAAAAGAACAAAAACAGGGCGGCAGCGACAAGGAAGGAGGCAGCAGGTCACGGGTCAGACGAAGAAGAGGCCGAGCTCTTGGCGACGGGGTTGCAGCAGCTCCTCGGTGGGCTTGGGGCGGCCGGGCTGGACGAGGAAGAGGCCGCGGGAAGACCGGCGGACGTCGCAGACGCAGAGGAAAGGGACCGCGGGCGCCGGGCTTCAAGGCCGGAGGGAGCTTGGCGTAGAGGTGCAGGACAGCAGCTGCACGCCGATCGATGGGATCCGGCCCGAGGACGGGGGGAACGAGGGCCGGGCCCTCGCCTTGCTGGAGGAGGAGAAGGCGCCAGTGGACGGGCGCTCGGGCTGCTGGAGTCGGACCTCCTGGCCGGCCGGAGGGGTACCGAGGGCGCGATGCCTGGCCAGAGGAGGCCGGGCGCGGCGGGGCGAGGCGCATCGGGCGCACAGGACGGCAGGAGGCAGGGGCGCACGGAGTGCCAGAGGGAGACGAGGTCGGTGCGGGCCTGTCCTTGGGCGCGGAGGGAAGGGCCGTCGGGGTCGGGCGCCATGGCGCTGACGAGGAGGCGAGGGATTTCGATCGAGGGCTCGAGGGGAGCGGGGCGAACGAGAGGTGAGGGAGAGGGAAAAGTGCGGCGGCGGAACGAGACCTGGGCTCTGGGTCGAGCGAGCGATGGGGAGAGGCTGGCTACGGGAGAGGAGTGCGAGGGGTGGCGGCGCACGAGGGAAACGGGTGCGGGAAGGAGTTGCGCCTAGGGTTAGAGGGGTAAGCGGGCTGGAGAGGTGGGCCGGAGGGTGGGGATGGGCCGCTGGGAGGCCTGGGCCGGCTAGGCTGGTGGAAAAACGGTTGGCCTAAAGGGCCAGGAGGGAGAAGGAGAGGCCTG
This sequence comes from Secale cereale, assembly GCA_902687465.1. NCBI lineage: Eukaryota > Viridiplantae > Streptophyta > Magnoliopsida > Poales > Poaceae > Secale > Secale cereale. The sequence continues at coordinate 107,218,736 of LR738709.1, forward strand.
GATGGGCCGGCGGCCTGGCTGCTGCCTTTTATATAACTTAGCAGAAAAAAACAAATAGGGAGAGCCAAAAATAAAGAAAAGAGGCAAAGAAAGAAAGAATAAAATGATGAACATTTTTGTAAGGCTTTACGGAATAATTCCAACCTCACAAAAATAGTTCCAACAAAAAGGGAAGTGCAAACTAAAATAAATAGTTTGCCTCAAGGAGTTTAGATTTTTGGAGGGGCCTCGAAACAACGGAAAGAAATATAGCAAGGTTTTGAAGGTGAAACTAGAAGTGAAAAGACAATGGGGAAAATGCAAGTGTGTTATGGTAATTCCGAGGAATGGAATGATTATTAATATAGCTCCAAAAATATTAGGAGGCTTTTATATGTTATAAAGAGAAGTCACCTTCCCTCGATTTAAATGGACCGAAGGTCCACACGGTTTATTTAGGTTGAGATGCAAGAATTAAAATGACATGAAGGCATGATGACATGATGCAATGCAAAAAATAAATAACACAAGCACAAAAGGACACACGGGCAACCCGGAACATCTGGAACTTCTGGAATCTTCTGGAATCTTCTGGGACGTCGGTCTCGGGCGTCACAACTCTCCCACACTAACAGAGGATCTCGACCCGAGATCCTAGAGATATCACCGGGTAAAACGGAAGAGGAAGGGGTAAAACAAAGTTGCTTCTTCGACAAACGAGTGAAACCAAGAACCTTGAGAGGTTGAACAACTTGAAAGAAGAATACAACAAAGATGAACGAATATGAAACACTCCGTTAGAAAAAAAAACGAACAAGGAACACTATGAGAACCTTGTAGGTTGAAGACATGAAACAGAGCTTACGGACCAAAAGAATAAGAAACTGCAACGGTATAGCCAAGGAATAAGAATGACAGAATTTCGGCAGCACTCCGTCTGAAAATGGAAGGAATTAACAAGAACTTGAGAAGATGGAATGATACTTGATGAAAACAGCAACATATTGCCTCCGAAACAATTAAAAGAATGGCACAAGGGGAAAGAAAGATTCAGACAGCACTCCGGTTAAAAGAGAGTTAAAACTTGGTAAGATGAGGGAACTTGAATGAAGAAATACAACACTCCGGTTAAAAGGTAAACAAGGAAAAGAACATGATCTAGATATGACAAGATGATGGTGTGGAGAGAGCAATATTACAATGCCTCCGGAATGAAAGAATAGCATAAAACTGAATGAAAGACTTGAACGGAGAAGAAAATGACAACTTCTCTCAAGATTGAATTTGAAAGAGCATCTTACAAAGAAGGGTTGAACTGAGTTGATGGAAAATCAACAACGAAAAGAATAAGCTCGTTGTGGGCTTATGGAAAACATCTCAAATTATGAGGTGACAACCAGCCACTAACTAAAACAATTGATTTGATTGAGATCAACAAGGAGACGATAAGCTTATCTCACCGGAATGATAAATGAAGAACTTGGGTCATTCGTAAGCACCATAATATCAACAATCCTTAGGGAAAACTTTTAGTGAAATACAACCCAAGATGACTCCAATGAATAAATTGAAGGGTTGAAAAGATCTCTTGAACAAAGAAAATGATGGTTTTAAATATCTCATTCCTGACAACTTGTGAATCATGAAACATGAAGGAAAATTATCAAGAATGACATAACACCATCTGAAAAGATAAGGTAGACAGGATTGCACTTGGAAGCATGATGAAGAATGCTTGAACTCCAACAAGAATCTTGATGAATCCTTCGAGGATGAATTAAAACATGATGAACCACCATGAAGAACTCCGGTAACAAAAGGATGAGAAGTGAAGATAGAAAAGAATAAGATTCAAGGCTTGCGGTGAATTAGATGAAGTTGAAATGATAATTGAAATAACTTGGAGCTCCGGAAAACAAGATGAAGAATTTAGAACCGAGAATAAGATATGATGAACAAGCTCCGGAAAACAGAGATTAAAACACCTTGAAGGAATAAGAATAAGAATTATGTCATGCATCTCCTTCACCAATTTAAATTGATGACAACCGAAGGATTTTGGCATACTACTTATTCTCGTTGGAAAGGATTAAGAGAGATCTCGCACAAGCTCAGATAAATCTTCAACAAAGCACCGATAGGATTATGAAAAGAACAAATGAATTAAAAAGATAACAACGGAAGAGTAAGCTAGAATGAACCACCGTAAGAATATGGAGACGAACGAAGAGACATCAAAGAAGAATAGTTGAAGAACGAAGTTGAAAACTGAGGACGAAGAAATATTCTGAAATGATGGCCTTCGGAGGATCACAAAGGAAAAGAATTCATGAAATGCTTCAGATGGTATGAAAATAATTCCACACAATCGAAACAATAATGAGGATGGCATGAAGCTAGAACCACGAATCTTCAAGAGAACGGCCAAGATTTAAGAGAAACACTTCTCCGGTCTTCAAATTTTTAGAATGAAGACGAGAAATGCCATAAGAATTGTTGAGCACTCCGGAATGAAGAATTAAAAAGGTTGAACCAATGATGAAAAAGAATTTGAAAGCGATCTTGGAGAAGGCATGTGACTGATGGGAATCATTCTTACGTCACACTAAGAAAAGAATTTGAGTATAACTCCGGAAAAATTACAAGAGTCAGGTAAGATCCTGGAAAAGACCTGTGGGTTAGGGCCCACTCAAAGAAACACCGTTGGAAAAGATTGCTTAAGAGATATTGCACCGGTTGAATTAAAAGGCTTGAATAAGAAGACAATGCTCAAAATAACTTGAACGGATTAAGAATGAAATTATGAATCTTCAGCACTCCGGATATGAAAAGCAAGAGGAGAATGATTAATTGGGGCACCGGAATAAGAAAGCATTGTGAAAAGAGGAAAAGGATAAGATCAACACCGAAATCTTGAATTACATCCACCGGCAGAATATGAGAACAAAAGAATGATGAACTTGAAACTCTTGAACATCTTCACGATAAAACACCGGATAAGAACATTGAAAGAAATGAATGAAGAAATATCACAAGAATAAAATGGATACTTCATTAAGAATTCCTGGGTCCAAGAAAAGAAGGGTGGGAGGGTGGGAAAAACAAAGACAACTTGGGATGAATGAAACAGACAAATCGTCAGATTTCTCAACGGTGTCCGTATGGAATAACTTGAAGAGAAGACACACCGGTTGAAAAGGATTAACAAGAAGATCTTGATGGACAAGAAGGACTAGCACTCCCATAGAAATATGAGAATACCGATTAAGAAAGGTATGGAATCAACATTTATCATCGAAGCAACTCGAATACCAGAATCGAAACGAAAACAAAGGATAGATGTGTAACAGCCTAATCTTCATAACATCATTCGAACAAAGGATTGAACGAATGAATTCTGCAGGTACATCAACTTGACAAGAAGCCACTTGGAGAACAAAAAGGTAAATAAAAAGGAACAAGGATCAGATAGAACAAATACAAGATAGAAGCTTCGTTCCGCATCTTCGTGCTGAAAGCTCATGGAACGTGTTACAAAAGGGTTTTGCAATCCCCGGATCAGCATAGCCAAGGATCCTTTAAGATGCAACTCCCGATCAGAACAAGTCCATAAAACCACTTCACTCAATGTAAAACCCCAAACTTCATATCGAGCATCCGTTGGAAGAATGCCTAGAACTACTTGATGAACCCACCTATAGATTTCCGAAAGTTTCCAGTTATGCAATCAGGTGTTGGGGATACACGGGAAGCACCGCGCAATCAACTCTAAACCTACATCCAGGTGTATCCATCCTTCAACACATAACCAGTCTTTCTCGGAAAACTGTTTACCTCGGACCTTCGAAAAGCATCCACTATAACAAGCTATGGCAATACTCTCGAACTACCTCCCCAGTACTGGGTGATGTCGGGGTTATTTTGCCACTGGCCGTATAGGAGAGATTTTCGATGTCGGCCGTCTTAAGTATTTAGTACTGCCGCGATATGCTTGTGTCAATGATACCCCGAAGCTCAACTCCTCGGTAACAGGAGGCATCGAGAACAATATCCTTGTCACAAGAACATCGAAACAATCCCAGAATACTCGCGGGATCCTAAAAAAAATTTGGTGCAATTTTTGAAAGTAGAAGAGAAAAGAGTAATCGTCAGGAGTCCTCACCAGAGAGAAAGGGGATGAGAAGCAAAGAAATCCTACTCTCCGATATATATATAGGACTCAAAATATTTTCAGTGTGTGTCTAGACTCAACCGTCAACGATTCGATCAAACAGTGGGGGCTTCTAGGTCGGAGAAGGCTCTGAATACCAACTTGTAATGCCCAGGATGGGACTATACCTCCTACGTGTCGAGGCACGACTTAAAGGTATAAGCCCATCCTAGAATGATCTCAAGTTTGGTATCTTTGCACGACTCATGTAAAAGAGGGATTAAAATGCAAAAGGAGATAGTTGGCTTACACTCGCCACTTCACACAATACATTACATAACAATCATCATTCAAAACATCACAACCCGACTACGGGTGAAGATCCAAAAGAAAGATACCAAAACAACATAAAGCCACAGGTCAGGATCGAATCCTAGTAGAAACCACTACTGAACATCGAAACGTCTCAAGCAAACAGCCACGATCTTCAACAAGCTCCTGGGGAAGCACTGAACCAGCTCCTGCATCGAGCTCGGCTGAACCTGCATCTGGTGTGGTGAAGTAACTGTGAGCCACAGAGGACTCAGCAATCCCGTTCCCGGGTAACAAGACTATTTAAGCCTTGGGAGAGGATAAGGCTGAAGAAAGAATATGAGGTGAAGGAAAGCAAACGAGAGTCTGCAGCAGCAACTAGCACTAACTTACGTAAAAGAGAGCGAGAAGAGAAGTGCAACGGGCGAAAGATGATCACGAAGTGATCCTAACTAAAGCCGGTCAAACATAACCCCACCGTGTTCAACTCCCGAATCCCTATTCGGAAATTGACAGTCACGGAACACACGCTGGTAGTGTATTGAAACATTGTGTCAAGTTATCTACAACCGGAATTAACAAGCTCCCATCTGCCACATAACCGCGGGCACGGCTTTCGAAAGTTCAAACCCTGCAGGGGTGTTCCAACTTGACCCATTACAAGCCCACGATCCGCGGAGTCGCAACTCCATAGTTGGGAAGACCCGAGTATTCTCGGAATCCCGTGCTCAAGTTAAACCGAACTAAGGTAAGGCTAATCCAGCAAATCCTCCCGGCGTGTCGACACCCTGATAGTAGCCGCGCGTATCTAGGTCTCAGGACACGACCGGATGAGACATCCTACGGGAGCCAAATACCTCAGGTTGCCCCAAGGCGGCCCCGCAGTCCGCTCGTTTGGGACCAACGCCATCAGCACTGGCCCCCCCCTGCTATGTAGAAATAAAGGATCCTCGAGGGAGCGACCCTCTATGCAAATTTAATTAATTAATTAAGTTGTTATTATGAGGCAAATAGTACCAAAAGTTGGGACTTGCTGGAAAAGACTTAGCACTTAGCGGTTTATCAAGGGGGTCCCATACACCCCAACCGTGTTAGGAACGCAAAATCAAGGAACATAACACCGGTTTATACGGTTCCTAACGGCATGAGTGGAACAAAACACCAAGCAAAAGGCTTAGCCTTCCACCCTGCCAGTATATAGATGATTTCATTTTAAGCATTTATATAGTGTGATATAACCCAACCAAACTTCAACATGAAGCAAGCATCTTCGGTCTTCACCTGCAACTAACAATGCTATAAGAGGGGCTGAGCGAAGCGTACTTAGCCAAGCAACGGTTTGCGTAGGTAGGGTGGTTAAACATGGCAATTGGTTACAAGTAGGAGGCTGACAGGAAAACATGGGCATCGAGGCAAAACTATAGATCGTGACTTCTAGCAAGAGGCAAAAATAGTAATGGTATCCGGGTTCGGTCATCTTGCCTGGGATTCCACAAGGGAGAAGAACGGATCCAAGAAGAAGACGGAGCAACAGTCGAGCGGATCCTCACAACTCCGGAACGAAACCGAAGCTAACAAGAGAAGCAACCGGAAAGAAGCAAACAACACGGTAAACACACAAGCATAAACATGGCACGATGCACAAACAAGTATGATGCATGTCCGGTTTAATTATGCATGGCATGGCAAAATGCACAAACAAATACTACAAGTTAAGTGGAGATCAATATGCAACGAGTTGCATATTGACGAAACACCACATATTAATTATTTAGTTGACTCTCATTATTAACAAGACAAGTTTAAATGTTTTTAGCATGGCAAGAGGTGAAACATAATAAAACTACACTATTTAGACATTTTAAATGAGGCCGGAAGAACAACAACATATCCGGAAAATCCCCATAAGCATGTTTAATAATTATAAGCAACAACAATTAACATATGAGGTTGTTAACATGATGCGGATGACATGATCAAGTTTATGCAAGTTTTATTAAAAGGGTTAACAATTAACAAGATATGAAGCATTGTCACCGTGGTGGAATGAAAGGGTGCCACGGCAACGATCCGAAAATGATGCAACGCATCATATCGGTTCCGGCAACTCGTTGAGAGTCCGGTGCAAAAGATAGAATCGACATGAGCGAGTCAAACGAGATGATGGGGTGTTCCCGTTGCCGGGTTCCCACGGGTCGGTGACGAGGCAACCGAGGAACATGACAAGAGGCACAACGGCCACGAAGCACACACGGGAGACGTTCCAAACAACACAAGCAAGCACAAGCGTTCATCCACGGGGTCGCGTCTCGGGGTTATACCTTTGAAGCGTGCGTTTCGGGGCGGTTCGAGACGTAGAGGAAGGAGTCGTTCACGTCGGAGAGGAAGAAGTCGTTCCGTAGAGGGAAGTAGTTGTTCACAACCCGTAGAGGTACACGGGGCGACGGTAGAGGTACTTGTCCATGAAGTCGTTCTCGTCCGTAGTTGTTCACGGTTCTCCGGCGACGGTAGACGTTCGGGCGTCGAGTGTAGTTGTACATGTCGTAGAGGGAAGTAGTGGTTCTCGTTCATCGTGTCGTGGTACTTGGCGAGTTCCTCGTTTCCGGGCGACGGTAGTGGTTCACGTGTTGTCGGGGTACTTGTCGCGTCGGCGTTCGTAGGGGTACTTGTGGTCTCCGAACTTGTTGACGGTAGTGGTTCTCGCCGTAGGGGTACCTTCCGGGTCATGTAGAGGTACTCGGTCGCGTAGTCGTACAAGGGTCCAAAAGAAGATAGACTTGTTGTTTTCCTGGTTATCTGAGATTAACAACACAGCAACAAAACAACAAAACCCAAAACTACAGCAAAAACGGGACAGCGGCGAGGCCAGAGGCTGAGAGCTGCTGGAGGGGCGCCAGGCAGGGGCGTGGTCACCGGAGCGGAGCTGCAGAGGAACGGAACTGAGGAGCTGCGGCGCCCGCACGGGTCTTGGTCGGTCCGCGGCGAGGAGGACCGAAGGTGCAGGGCGGCGTCCTGGCGACGGAGAACGAGGGCCGAGGCCGGGCGTGCTCGGGACGCGGTCGACGCTGGAGGGCGAGACGGCCGATGGAGGCCACGGGCCTCTGGCGTCGCTGCGCACTGGCCGCGGGCGCTCGGGGCCGCTGCTGGCCGCGCGAGGGAGCCGGGGCGCTGGACGCCCGGCGCCGGAGGCAAGGATGGAGGGGCGACGGGTTGCTCGGGGAAGAACCAGGCGCGGCGGGCGCGGCTCTGGCCGGCCGGGCTCCTGGCCGGCGAGAGGAGGGGCGAGGCGCATCGGGCGCACAGGACGGCAGGAGGCAGGGGCGCACGGAGTGCCAGAGGGAGACGAGGTCGGTGCGGGCCTGTCCTTGGGCGCGGAGGGAAGGGCCGTCGGGGTCGGGCGCCATGGCGCTGACGAGGAGATGGCGAGGCGGCCATGGGCTTCTGGAGGCGAGGGATTTCGATCGAGGGCTCGAGGGGAGCGGGGCGAACGAGAGGTGAGGGAGAGGGAAAAGTGCGGCGGCGGAACGAGACCTGGGCTCTGGGTCGAGCGAGCGATGGGGAGAGGCTGGCTACGGGAGAGGAGTGCGAGGGGTGGCGGCGCACGAGGGAAACGGGTGCGGGAAGGAGTTGCGCCTAGGGTTAGAGGGGTAAGCGGGCTGGAGAGGTGGGCCGGAGGGTGGGGATGGGCCGCTGGGAGACCTGGGCCGGCTAGGCTGGTGGAAAAACGGTTGGCCTAAAGGGCCAGGAGGGAGAAGGAGAGGCCTGGATGGGCCGGCGGCCTGGCTGCTGCCTTTTATATAACTTAGCAGAAAAAAACAAATAGGGAGAGCCAAAAATAAAGAAAAGAGGCAAAGAAAGAAAGAATAAAATGATGAACATTTTTGTAAGGCTTTACGGAATAATTCCAACCTCACAAAAATAGTTCCAACAAAAAGGGAAGTGCAAACTAAAATAAATAGTTTGCCTCAAGGAGTTTAGATTTTTGGAGGGGCCTCGAAACAACGGAAAGAAATATAGCAAGGTTTTGAAGGTGAAACTAGAAGTGAAAAGACAATGGGGAAAATGCAAGTGTGTTATGGTAATTCCGAGGAATGGAATGATTATTAATATAGCTCCAAAAATATTAGGAGGCTTTTATATGTTATAAAGAGAAGTCACCTTCCCTCGATTTAAATGGACCGAAGGTCCACACGGTTTATTTAGGTTGAGATGCAAGAATTAAAATGACATGAAGGCATGATGACATGATGCAATGCAAAAAATAAATAACACAAGCACAAAAGGACACACGGGCAACCCGGAACATCTGGAACTTCTGGAATCTTCTGGAATCTTCTGGGACGTCGGTCTCGGGCGTCACAGATTGACAACCCCTTATCGCGTTGACTGTGAAGTTTTTATTTGTTTGTGCAGGTGTGAAGGACTCGCGCGTGGTTTCCTACTGGATTGATACCTTGGTTCTCAAAAACTGAGGGAAATACTTACGCTACTGTGATGCATCACCCTTTCCTCTTCGAGGGAATACAACGCAAGCTCGAGAAGTAGCAAGAAAAATTTCCGGCGCCGCTGCCGGGGAAGCTTACGCAAAAGTCATATACCAAATACTTATCACAAACCCTTATCCTTTGCATTACATTTATTTTCCTTTCGTTTTCCTCTCCCCCACTTCACCCTTGCCATTTTATTTGCCCTTCTTTTTGCCGTGTGTTTACCATTCGCTTGCTTCTTGTTTGCTTGTGTGTTGGATTGCTTGCTTGTCACTATGGCTCAGAACAATACCAAATTGTGTGACTTATCCAATACCAACAATAATGATTTTATTAGCACTCCGATTGCTCCTATTACCGATGCTGAATCTTGTGAGATCAATGCTGCTCTGTTGAATCTTGTCATGAAAGATCAATTTTCCGGCCTTCCTAGTGAAGATGCCGCTACCCATCTAAATAACTTTGTTTATTTGTGTGATATGCAAAAGAAGAGGGATACGGATAATGATATTTTTAAATTGAAGTTATTTCCGTTTTAACTTAGAGATCGTGCTAAAACTTGGTTTTCCACTTTGCCTAGAAATAGTATTGATTCGTGGAATAAGTGCAAAGATGCTTTTATCTCTAAGTATTTTCCTCCTGCTAAGATTATCTCCCTTAGAAACGATATTATGAATTTTAAGCAACTAGATCATGAGGATGTTTCACAAGCTTGGGAGAGAATGAAATTAATGATACGTAATTGTCCTACACATGGTGAACTTATGGATGATTATACAAAAATATTATGCTGGCTTAAATTTTGCTTCTAGAAATCTTTTAGATTCGGCCGCAAGAGGCACTTTCATGGAAACTACCTTAGGAGAAGCTACCAAACTCCTAGATAATATTATGGTTAACTACTCTCAATGGCACACCGAAAGATCTACTAGTAAAAAAGTGCATGCTATTGAAGAGATGAGTGTTTTGAGTGGAAAGATGGATGAACTTATGAAATTATTTGCTACTAAGAGTGCTTCTTCGGATCCTAATGATATGCCTTTATCCACGTTCATTGAAAACAATAATGAATCTTTGGATGTGAATTTTGTTGGTAGGAATAATTTTGGTAACAATGCTTATAGAGGAAACTTTAATCGTAGGCCTTTCCCTAGTAATTCCTCTAATAATTATGGTAATTCCTACAATAACACTTATGGAAATTTTGGTAAGATGCCCTCTGAATTTGAAACTAATGTTAAGGAGTTTATGATTTCGCAAAATAATTTCAATGCTTTACTTGAAGAAAAAATGCTTAGGATTGATTAATTGGCTAGAAGCATGGATAGAATTACTCTTGATGTTGATTCTTTGAAACTTAGATCTATTCCACCTAAGCATGATATCTATGAGTCTCTCAAAGCCATGAGAATTTCCATTGATGAATGCAAAGAAAGAACCGCTAAGATGCGTGCTAAAAAAGAGTGCTTTATTAAAGCGTGTTCTTCTAGTTATCATGAAAATAAAGATGAAGATCTGAAAGTTATTGATGTGTCTCCTATTATATCCTTGTTTTCTAGTATGAATCTTGATAAAGATGGGACTGGAGATGAGTCTACTTTAATTAAAAGGCGTCCCAATGATTCGGAGTTTTTAGATTTTGATGCTAAAAATGTTAAAAGTGGGATTGAAGAGATTAAAACTTTGCATAGTGATGAACCCACTATTTTGGAGTTCAAGGGATTCAATTATGATAATTGCTCTTTGATTGATTGTATTTCCTTGTTGCAATCCGTACTAAATTCTCCGCATGCTTATAGTCAAAATAAGGCTTTTACCAAACACATAGTTGATTCTTTGATGCAATCTTATGAAGAAAAACTTGAATTAGAAGTTTATATCCCTAGAAAGCTTTATCATGAGTGGGAACCTACTATTAAAATTAAAATTAAAGATCATGAATGCTTTGCTTTGTGTGATTTGGGTGCAAGTGTTTCCACTATCCCAAAAACTTTGTGTGATTTGTTAGGTTTCCATGAGCTTGATGATTGTTCTTTAAATTTGCATCTTGCGGATTCTACCGTTAAGAAATCTATGGGAAGGATTAATGATGTTCTTATTGTTGCCAATAGGAATTATGTGCCCGTAGATTTCATTGTTCTTGATATAGATTGCAATCCTTCATGTCCTATTATTCTTGGTAGACCTTTCCTTAGAACGATTGGTGCAATTATTGATATGAAGGAAGGAAATATTAGATTCCAGTTTCTGTTAAAGAAAGGCATGGAACCCTTTCCTAGAAAGAAAACCAAATTACTTTATGAATCTATTATGAGAGCCACTTATGGATTGCCTTCCAAAGATGTCAATACCTAGATCTATCCTTGTATCATGCCTAGCTAGGGGCGTTAAACGATAGCGCTTGTTGGGAGGCAACCCAATTTTATTTTATTTGTTTTTGCTTCTATTTAGGAATAAATATTGCATCTAGCTTCTGTTTAGATGTGGTTTTTGTGTTTTAATTAGTGTTTGTGCCAAGTAGAACCTTTTGGAAGACTTGTATGAAGTTTATATGATCTTGCTGTAAAAAACAGAAACATTAGCGCTCACGAGAATAGTCACCAGATTTTACTGGAGAGTGCTATTTAGTTGATTCTTTTTGCAGATGATTAATAGAAAATTCCTCACGTTTACCAATTTATTTAAATTTTTCTAGAGTTACAGAGGTATTTGAAAGTTACAGATTACTACAGACTGTTCTGTTTTTTGACAAATTCTGTTTTTCGTGTGTTGTTTGCTTATTTTGATGCATCTATGAGTAATATTGAGGAGTATGAATCATAGATAAGTTGGAATACAGTACGTTCAACACCAATATAAACAAAGAATGAGTTCATTACAGTACCTTTGAGTGGTGGTTTGTTTTCTTATACTAACGAAGCTCACGAGATTTTTGGCTAAGTTTTGTGTTGTGAAGTCTTCAAGTTTTGAGTATTGCTTTGATGGACTATGGAATAAAGAGTGTAAAGAGCCTAAGCTTGGGGATGCCCAAGGCACCCCAAGGTAAAATTCAAGGGCAACCAAACGCCTAAGCTTGGGGATGCCCTGGGAAGGCATCCCCTCTTTCGTCTTCATCTATCGGTAACTATACTCGAGACTATATTTTTATTCACCACATGATATGTGTTTTGCTTGGAGCGTCATGTATGATTTGAGTCTTTGCTTTTTAGTTTGCCACAATCATACTTGCTGGACACACCTTTTTGAGAGAGAGAATTATGATCTAGAATTTGTTAGAATACTCTATGTGCTTCACTTATATCCTTTGAGCTAGATAGTTTTGCTCTAGTGCTTAACTTATACCTTTTAGAGCACGGTGGTGATTTTATTTTCTAGAAATTGTTGATCTCTCATGCTTCACTTATATCCTTTTCAGGGTCTTTTAGAACAGCATGGTAATGTGCTTTGGTTATAAAACTATTCCTAATATGATAGGCATCCAAGATGAATATAGTAAAAACTTTCATATAAAGTGCATTGAATATGATGAGAAGTTTGATACTTGATGATTGTTTTGAGATATGGGGATGGTGATATTAGAGTCATGCTAGTGGAGTAATTATGAATTTGAGAAATACTTGTGTTAAAGTTTGTGATTCCCATAGCATGCACGTATGCTGAACCGCTATGTGACGAAGTTAGAGCATGAGGTATTTATTGAGTGCCAACCTTTGTGTAGAGGTCGGGGGCGTGCGACGGTTAACTCCTACCAACCCCCCCCCCCCTAGGAGCATGCGTTGATTGCTTTGTTTTGATGACTTGTAAATTTTGCAATAAGTATATGAGTTCTTTATGACTAATGTTGAGTCCATGGATTATACGCACTCTCACCCTTCCACCATTGCTAGCCTCTCTTGTAACGCCCGACTCTCGCCGGTACCATACACCCACCATATACCTTCCTCAAAACAGCCACCATACCTACCTATCATGGCATTTCCATAGCCATTCTAAGATATATTGCCATGCAACTTTCCACCGTACCGTTCATATGACACGCTTCATATTGTCATATTGCCATGCATGATCATGTAGTTGACATCGTATTTGTGGCAAAGCCACCATTCACATTTCATTGATACATGTCACTCATGATTCATTGCACATCCCGGTACACCACCGGAGGCATTCATATAGAGTAATATTTTGTTCTAGCTTCGAGTTGTAATTTTCGAGTTGTAAGTCCATAAAAGTGTGATGATCTTCATTATTTTAGCATTGTCCCATGTGAGGAAAGGTCAAATAAAAAAATAAAAAGATTTGCCCCAAAAAAAAAGAGAGGGGCTAAAAAATAGAGAGAGCCCCTCCAAAAAAATTGAGAGAAAAGAGAGAAGGGACAATGCTACTATCCTTTTCCACACTTGTGCTTCAAAGTAGCACCTTGATCTTCATGATAGAGAGTTTCTTGTTTTGTCACTTTCGTATACTAGTGGGAATTTTCATTATAGAACTTGGCTTGTATATTCCAACGATGGGATTCCTCAAATGCCCTAGGTCTTCATGAGCAAGCAAGTTGGATGCACACCCACTTAGTTTCTTTTGATGAGCTTTCATACACTTATAGCTCTAGTGCATCCGTTGCATGGCAATCCCTACACACTCACATTGATATCTATTGATGGGCATCTCCATAGCCCATTGATACGCCTAGTCGATGTGAGACTATCTTCATCCTTTTTGTCTTCTCCACAACCACGATTCTATTCCACCTATAGTGCTATATCCATGGCTCACGCTCATGTATTGCGTGAAAGTTGAAAGGTTTGAAAAATTGAGTATGAAAACAATTGCTTGGCTGAAACCGGGGTTGTGCATGATATGCATATTTTGTGTGATGAAGAGGGAGCATAGCCAGACTATATGATTTTGTAGGGATAACTTTCTTTGGCCATGTAATTCTGAGAAGACATGATTGCTTTGTTAGTATGCTTGAAGTATTATTATTTCTTATGTTAATATAGAATTTTGTCTTGAATCTTTCGGATCTGAAAATTCATGCCACAATAAAAAGAATTACATTGAAAATTATGTTGGTTAGCATTCCACATCAAAAATTTCTGTTTTATCATTTACCTCCTCGAGGACGAGCATGAATTAAACTTGGGGATGCTTGATATGTCTCCAACGTATCTATAATTTTTTATTGTTCCATGCTATTATAAATGATGTTTTGGATGTTTAATGGGCTTTATTATACACTTTTATATTATTTTTGGGACTAACCTATTAACCCAAAGGCCCAGTGCAGATTGCTGTTTTTTGCCTATTTCAGGGTAGGAATATCAAACAGAGTCCAAACGGAATGAAACCTTCGCGAGAGTTATTTTTGGAACAATATCAACACAGAAGACTTGGAGTACACGCGGGGGAATGAAGGAGGCGGCCACGAGGGTCCAAGGCGCGCCCCCACCCTCGTGGGCCCCCTCTAGCTCCCCCGATGCCCTCCTTCCTCCTATATATACCCATGAACCCTGAAAATATCGAGGAAACAGAGAAAACCCTAATTCCAGTGCCGCAACCTTCTGTTCCCATGAGATCCCATCTTGGGGCCTGTTCCGGAGCTCCGCCGAAGGGGGGATCTTCCACGGGACCACGGAGTGCTTCTACATCAACACCATTGCCTCACCATGAGTTGTGAGTAGTTTACCACAGACCTTCGGGTCCATAGTTATTAGCTAGATGGCTCCTTCTCTCTTTTTGGATCTCAATACCAAGTTCTCCTCGGTCTTTGAGGAAATCTATTCGATGTAATCTTTTTGCGGTGTGTTTTTCGAGATCCGATGAATTGTGGGTTTGTGATTAAGATTATCTACGAGAAATATTTGGTTCTTTTCTGAATTCTTTTATGTATGATTATAATATCCTTGCAAGTCTCTTCGAATTATCTGTTTGGTTTGGCCTACTAGATCTATAGTTCTTGCAATGGGAGAAGTGCTTGGCTTTGGGTTCAATCTTGCGGTGTCCTTTCCCAGTGACAGCTGGGGCAACAAGGCACGTATTGTATTGTTGCCATCGAGGATAAAAAGATGGGGTTTATATCATATTGCTTGAGTTTATCCCTCTACATCATGTCATCTTGCTTAAAGCATTACTCTATTCTTATGAATTTAATACTCTAGATGCATGTTGGATAGCGGTCGATGTGTGGAGTAATAGTAGTAGATGCAGAATCGTTTCGGTCTACTTGTCACGGACGTGATGCCTATATATAATGATCATGCCTAGATATTCTCATAATTATTCGCTTTTCTATCAATTGCTCGACAGTAATTTGTTCACCTACCATAGAATTCTGCTATCATGAAAGAAGCCACTAGTGAAACCTATGGCCCCCGGGTCTATTCTCAACGTTAATCTACAATCTACTTTACTTTGCTATTTTTACTTTCTGTTCTTATATCCAAAAATACCAAAAATATCAAACTATCCTATCTATCATATCTCACTTTCGTAAGTGACCTTAAAGGGATTGACAACCCCTTATCGCGTTGGCTGCGAAGTTCTTATTGGTTTGTGCAGGTGCGAGGGACTCGCGCGTGGTCTCCTACTGGATTGATACATTGGTTCTCAAAAACTGAGGGAAATACTTACACTACTGTGTTGCATCACCCTTTCCTCTTAGAGGGAATACAACGCAAGCTCAAGAAGTAGCAACAGCCCATCAATCCCCTCCCTCCGACCGTCACCATTGATCACGATCGGAGGGCTCCGAAAGCCCCCAATATCCCCCTAACCTAGACCCCATGCCTATTTAAGCCCCTTCCCTCGTCCAAAAATGGCACCCCTAACCTCGCCTACCCCTTCCCTAACCTCCAGCTCCGCCGTTCCTCAAATTCCGCACCGCCCCAGCCCTCAGCCGCCAAGTGGCGCACCTCCATTGGCCGAGCCGCCACCTGCCACGTCGCCGTCTCCAGCCCCCTCCACCTCCCGCCAGGCCCGCTCGAGGCCCGCCTGAGCCGCGAACCGGGCCCGAGCGCCCGAGCGGAGCCTCCCGCAGCTCCTGCTCGAGATGCGTCTGCATCGCGCTCTGCCTCCGGTCGTTGCCGCCGGTCTCCTCGCCGACCTGGACCACCGCCCCGCGTCGCGCCTCGTGCCACCGACCGCCGCCGCGTTGACCCCCGTCGTCCTACAGAATTGCCGCCGCCAGGGATGGTTGCCGTCGGCCAGAAGCTCCGCCACCCGGCGTCCTCTCGCTGCCCGCCGCCGCATCCTGGCCGGATCCGGCGATCCTGCGCCCGGATCCTTCCATTCCCGCCCAGATCCGGCCTCCCTCCTCATCGCTGACCTTATCGGAGCTCCGCCGCCGTCCCCTGCTCGAGCCAGCGGCGCCGCCGCGTTGACCCCGCTCGCCCCGCCCCGGGTCTTGGTGAACCGGAGCGACCCAGCGGTTCGCGGGTGAACCGGCCCGGTCCACCATGCCCGCATGAACCGCGCCCGATTTTCGTCGAACTGCCCCAACCACGGAGAACCAGTGCTTGGTTTTCTCTGACCCGCACCGAGCCGGCCTGTTGGGCCCAAAGTGAGCATCTCTAGCCTAAACCCCGCTTGTGCGCAGTTTTGTTATTTTGCGCTTGTTTTTTTTCTTCCATAAAGTTGGCTAAGTCCTTAAAAAGAAATAATATGTGTGCATCTTTGCCAGCTTGTAGCTTTGTGCACGTAGATCCAAATTGAGCATATAATATGTCAAAATGTTCGTCTCGAAGTGCTCTTCATGTTTGTTGCATTTGCATGCATGTTACTGTTCATCTTGTTATCTTAATCTTTGTTGCAAAACTGCTATGTGATGTTACTGTCAAGTACTTGTTTTCTGTCGACAATATGTTAGCATGTTTGTGAGGTTGTATCTTTGTGCATGTTGGTCCAAATGGAGTGTATGATATGTCAAAATGTTCATTGTGAAGTGCTCTACATGATGGTGGCTGTTGCATTCATATTAGGTGCCATATTGGCATGTTTATCTCTGTTGCAAAAGTGCATGTGGCTGTTAAGTGCTGAAACTACTTATGAGATGCTGATTTGTCTTTTTCATATCTTTATGTGTGATTTTTGTTTGAGCTACATGTCAATATGTTTTAGAAGCACAATCATGTCATCTTTGCTGTGGTGCAATCCACTTTTCATGATATGCCTTGTGGTGAGAGCAACAAGCTTGCAAAGTGACCTACTCGCAGTTGCTGATTTTTATGACTTGTTGAAAACTGCCAAGACTGAAACTGTTATATTGTGATGCCATGTTTTCTTGATGCCCCACTCAAATCCATGCTTGTTTTGGAATGTCCAATGATCATGCCTTGAAGTCCATGTTATGCTCTGACCATCCATGTCCTTGTTTGCAAGTATAGGTTGCTGTAGCTTGTTTATTTCTTGCTCTCAAATTGCTATAAAATGTTGTTGTCAGCCTGTTAACAGTAAGTTCAGTTTTGCCATGTGAATAGCTAGTGTTCTATGTATCCTATGACCATGTTCTTGCCATGAGTAGCTTCATAAACATGTCTTCTTGCTGTTGGTTATATTCACATGACATGATATGCTTTGAGATGAGTTGCACAAGCTTGCAAACATGCCTACTTGTCGTTGTAGCTGCCATGTCTAGTCTATTTCACTAAGTCTGTGAATCTGTTATCTTTTGCAATCTTGCCATGATGTTTTGAGCATGTTCTAGTGGTGTTTGGTAGTAGCTCAGTGATCATGCTTGTATTGCTTGACATGTACATGCTTGCCATGCCCTTTGATGCCATGAAATGTTCTTGTTTCATGTTGTTTTGATGTCAACTATATGCCTACTTGCTGTTTTGGGCTGATTGTGTTTCAAACTTGCTTCGTGTGTATGTGTTGAACCGTTGCTCCGTTTTGACCGTGCTCTATATGAAACTTGTGTTTTTTTGCATGTAGATGCATAATAACATGTTGTATACCTGTTTAAAGTGTGTTTGCTTATTGTTTGAATGCATCTTGCATCTTTGCCATGCTTAACTTGTTTTGCTCATATCTTCTAGGTCGTAGCTCCGAATTAAATGAACTTTATATGTAACTTGACTAGAATTTCGAGTAGATCATCATGGTGCATGTTAACTTGCTGTTTAACAACTTTAACTTAAGTTTTGTTTAGATATGGACCAATTTTGAATTTTGCATATGAGGACTTACCGAAATTGCTATATGTTGTTTCTGTCCTTATTTAAACTTACCTTGTTGTGATGTTCTTGTATGCATCATCTCTTGGCATGATTTGCATCATGTAGCCTTGTCATGCATCATACTTGCTTGGGCATCATGTCTTGTTATGTGTTGTGTGTTTACCATGTTGCTTGCTTCTTCTCGTTAGTGCTTGTTCCATTGCGATCGCGAGGATTCGTTCGACAACACTTGGTTCGTCTTCGTGGCTTCTTCTTCGTCTTCTTCATGGACTCGTTCTTCTTCCTTGCGGGATCTCAGGCAAGATGACCGTCACCTTGGATCTCATTACTATCATTGCTATGCTAGTTGTCTTGATGCTATCGCTATATGTCACGCTACCCATCTTTTATTGTCAGCCTCTCTCCTTGTTGTCATGAAACCTCTAACCTTTGAGACCATCCCAGCAAACCGTTGTGTGGCTATGTTACCGCTTGCTCAGCCCCTATTATAGCGTTGTTAGTTGCAGGTGAAGATGAAGATTGCTCCATGTCGGATCTTGGGTTTTGGAATATCACAATATCTCTTAATTAAATTAACACACCTATATACTTGGCAATGGGTGGAAGGCTTGGCCTTTTGCTCGGTGTTTTGTTCCACCCATGCCACCTTAGGAACCGATAAACCGGTGTTATGATCCTTGATTTTGCGTTCCTAATGCGGTTGGGTATATGGGGACCCCTTGATAGTTCGTCTTTGAATAAAACTCCTCCAGCAAGGCCCAACATTGGTTTTAATTTGCAACATAATAAAAACTTATTTAATTAAATTGCATAGGGGGTCATGTCCCCAGGTTCTTAATTCTACATAATAGGGGGGCTAGTGCTGATGGTGTTGGTCCCAAACGGGCAGCCTGTGGGGCCGACTTGAGGCAACTCAAGGTTCTGGTTCTACAGTAGCTTTTCCCATCCGGACGTGGCCCGAGACAAGATACGCACGACTACTATCAGGGTGTCGGCACGCCGGGAGGTCTTGCTGGACTTGTTTTACCATTGTCGAAATGTCTTGTGCACCGGGATTCCGAGTCTGATCGGGTTGTCCCTAAGATATGGGGTTTTTACCTCTGCTGATCGTGAGAGCTTGTGATGGGCTAAGTTAGGACACCCCTGCAGGGTTATGATCTTTCAAAAGCCGTGCCCGCGGTTATATGACAGATTGGAATTTGTTAATGTCCGGTTGTAGAAAACTTGACAGAGGATCCGGAATAAAATACATGAACCGCGTGAGTAACCGTGACCATCTCTTTTCATTTTCGAGAAGAGAACACGGTGGGGTTATGTTTGACTCGTAGGTAGTTCAGGATCACTTAGCGATCATTACTAGTATGCGACCGCTTGCGTAGATGCTCATCTTATCACTACTAGGAAAAGGGCTATAGATGGAATTGATACTAATGGCGCACCAGACAGGCAGTGCGCCATTAGTATATAGTAATGGCGCACCAGCAACAGATACGCCATTAGAGTTCGAACTACTAATGGCGCACCTTGCCCGGAGTGCGCCATTAGTATCAAGAAGTTTTTTTTTAACTAGCGCGCCTGTCCAAACATACTAATGGCGCATCCATGCATAGTGCGCCATTACTAGTTGTAACTAGTAATGGCGCACCAGCAGTAAAGTGTGCCATTAATGCTCTTTTTTTATGATATTTTTATTCTTTTTTTACAAAACTACTAATGGCGCACTGTCCCAGAGTGCGCCATTACTAGTTTTAAACTAGTAATGGCGCACTATGCGACAGTGCGCCATTAGTATGTTTTTTTTTTGCAAAACTTGTAATGGCGCACCAACTATAAATGCGCCATTAGTAACCTTGATTACTAATGGCGCATTTATAGTTGGTGCGCCATTAGTAAGCGGGCAGCAACAAGATATTTTGGACAGCCTCTCTACCACACTCACTTCCCCCCCCCCACTTCTTCATTCTCTCCACCTCCTCTCCTCTCGGGTCCCTCCTCTTTTTCACCTCATTTCCACCATATATTCATTCAAATTAAGTGGTTAAATTACCTTGTTTTGATAGGTAAGTAAGGGGGAAGCTATATTTATGTTGTTCTCCATACAACAATGTGCACATGCACTTTTATGGCCTAGCTAGATCTATGTATGTTTGTGGTGTTGCATAGGTTTGTTGTGTTGCATATGTGTTTGTGTTTGAAGGTGTACCGGTATTTGAAATGCGATAGTTGCCAATATTTTCCCGGAATGTTGATTCATTTCCGTTTCGGTGAGAATTTTGGCATTAAGCATTCATTTTTGTCCTATTTTTAGGGAAAGTCATGGCAATTTTTTTCTTGGTTCTAAAATATCGTTTTGCTCTACCCCGCAGGGCGACCATGGTGCGCACGATGACCGAAGGCATCGTGAATAGGTTTTTGAGGTCCGCGAAGGCCGAGATGCTTCAAAAGAACGAGACGGAGATAAGATGTTCGTGTCAAAGATGCAAGCTGAAGAGCCTTATTGCGGACCCGGATTCCGGGCAGGTGCGGGACCACCTGCTCTTGCGTGGTTTCATGGATGGCTATCGGTGGCAAGGTGATGAAGATGACTACGATGTCGTCCATGGGGGCCGGGCAAGAAATGAGGAAGGGCAGCAAGACAACCACCACGGCTCGGGCGGGCGAGAAGACAAAGAATCCCCAGGAGATGATCACGACGGTGATGCTGTACACAGTCATCATGTAGAAGATGCAGGACATGATGATGAGGAAGATGCCGGAGCAGACGACGGGCATGATCATGAAGATGATGATGCCGGCGGAGCAGACGACGCTGAACCATCGATGGGCTGGGTGCAGGACCCTCATATTCAAGAGCTGCTTCTCAAGCAGACCGATAACGCAAGAGCTGCCGCCCGAGAGAAAGCCAAGATGGATCAACTTGAGTTAGACACGGTTACTCCATTGTATGAAGGATGCAGGCCCGAGGATACCTGCCTGAAAGACAAGATGCTGAGTCACCCTAAGGATGCAAGCCAGTGGCAAGCGTTGAACTTCGAAGACCTAGAATTTGGGAACGATCCAAGGAACATCGCGCTGGGTGCGAGCACCGATGGAGTCAACCGGTTTGGCAGCCAGAGAAGCACACATAGCACCTGGCCTGTGTTTGTGTGGATGTACAACCTTCCCCCCTGGTTGTGCATGAAGAGGAAGTACATTCACATGAGTATGCTAATTGAAGGACCGAAACAACCAGGGAACGACATCAATCTGTATCTGGGGCTGCTGAAAGAGGAGCTAGACACGCTGTGGAAAATGCCAGCCAATACATGGGATACCGCAAAGAAAGAATATTTCCCTATGAGAGCCGCGCTGCTCACGACGGTGCACGACTATCTCGGTTACGGATATGTCGCGGGGCAGGTGGTCCACGGATTTTCTGGATGCGTCAGGTGCATGGATGACACAACGTATCGCCAGCTAGATAGAGATCCCGGGTCTTCGAAAACCGTGTTCATGGGACATCGAAGGTGGCTTCGCGACGATGACCTATGGAGAAAACGCAAGGATCTGTTCGATGGTGAAACCGAACCCCGAGGACGCCCGCGTACGAGGAGCGGCGAGGAAATAGACGAGCTGTTGAAAAATTGGAAAGATTGCCCACTGCCGGGAAAGAAGCAAAAGGCGCCAGAGCCAGGAAAGAAGCGAAAGGCGCCAGAGCCGCTGCTGAAGGTATGGAAAACGAGGTCTGTTTTCTGGGACTTGCCGTACTGGAAGATCCACCGTGTGCCTCACAGCCTTGATGTAATGCATATCACGAAGAACGTGTGCGAGAGTCTGCTTGGTACCCTGCTCAACATGCCAGAGAGGACCAAAGATGGGCCGAAAGCAAGGGAAGACTTGAAATCAATGGGCATCAGGCAGGAGCTTCACGCTATATATGATGATGATGATGATGATGATGATGATGATGATGAGGCGAAGCAGGACACGGAAAGTCGTCGCAAAGGCAAAAAGGCCAAGAAGACCGGAAATGACTACCCTCCCGCGTGCTTCACTCTAAGTCAGGAGGAGATCGAGCAGTTTTTCACCTGCCTCGTAGGAGTACAACTTCCTTACGGTTACGCGGGGAAGATAAGCAGATACCTAGACCGGGCGAAGCTAAAGTTCAGCGGGATGAAGTCTCACGACTGTCACGTGCTGATGACGCAGATACTTCCAGTTGCAATCCGTGGTATCATGGACGCGCACGTCCGTGAAACCCTATTTGGCCTATGCAACTTTTTCGACGTCATCTCTCGGAAGTCTGTTGGCGTGAGGCAACTCAGAAGGCTACAGGAAGAGATCGTGGTGATACTATGCGAGCTTGAGATGTACTTCCCGCCCGCATTCTTCGACGTTATGGTGCATCTGCTGGTCCATATCGTGGACGATATCATCCAACTCGGGCCGACGTTCCTGCACAGCATGATGCCGTTCGAAAGGATGAATGATGTCATCAAAGGATACGTTCGCAACATGTCACGTCCAGAGGGAAGCATAGCCAGGGGCTTTCTGACCGAAGAGTGCATCTCGTACTGCACGAATTATCTAGGCATCGAGAACCCCGTTGGTCTGCCCGTCAACAGGCACCTCGGCAGGCTCGCTGGATCGGGTCACCGTGAGGGTCGCCGCGAAATGCATGTCGACTTCGAGGGTCGACTCGCCGACTTTGAAAGATCAAACCTAGTCGCGCTACAACACATAGACGTGGTCGATCCTTGGGTGGTTCAGCACAAAACCTTTATTGAGAAGACATACAATGACCGAGGCCAACAGAGGACAGACGGAGATATAATCAAAGAGCACAACTCATGTTTCACGCGTTGGTTCAAGCAGAAGCTTCTGTCGTACCCTTTACATGATGATTCTTCCGCGGAAGAACAACTCATATTCGCCTTGTCACAGGGCGCCGAGCACAACCTGATGACCTATGAGGCGTACGATATCAACGGCTACACATTCTACACCGAGGCCAAGGACATGAAGAGCGATGGTTATCAGAACTCCGGGGTAACGATGGAATCCTACACCGGTAATGACAAGGACAGATACTACGGAAGGATCGAGGAGATCTGGGAGCTGAGCTACGCTGGAGAGAAGGTCCCGATGTTCCGTGTCAGATGGGCCAAGAGCGTCCTAAAAGAAGACCGGTATTTCACCACCATGGTTATACCCGAAGCCAAATCCAAGACCGCGGGCGCAAACGTCACCGCGAAAAATGAGCCATGGGTACTGGCTTCCCAAGTTGACCAATGCTTCTTCATTACCGATCCGTCAAAGCCCAGTCATGTGGTCGTGAGGAGAGGCAAAAGGAAGATCATCGGAATGGATGGAGTAGCCAATGAGCAAGACTTCGACAAGTACGGCGACCCGAGGATCGAACATGACGACGATGATGAAGTAGCAGCTTACACCACAAGAAGAAGCAGGACCACCCTACCTAAAGGACGTCCGTTCCACAGAAGAACTCCATTTGCGAAAAAGAAGGGCAAGAAGATTGTGAACAGATAGCTAGCTAAGATCGATTGTATTTAAATCGTACCCTTCATTTCTCGATTGTATTTCATGGGCATTTTTTGAACTATCATGAATATTTTTAAATTTCATGGACACTCGATCTCGACCCCCCCCCCCCTCGATCTCGATCGCTATCCCACCTCGCCAGATCCGGTCCCCCTCGCTGCCGAGCACCCCCCGGTCCACCGGCCGCCGCCGCCGACCC
>LR738709.1:107242710-107279012 GCA_902687465.1 Secale cereale
CGCCGACCCCCCGAACCCTCGATTTCCCTACTCAACCGCCGCCGCCGACCCATGATATATTCAAAATAATAAATTTGATGATATTTTTTCATATTCATAAATATTTTCAAATAACAAATTTGATGATATTTTTAAAAAAATTATTACATTTTTATAAAAAAATATTACTGTTATGATTTAAACAAGTTTGAACATATTTAAACACAAATAAGTGTCAAACAGCATTTTAAATGCAAAAAAAAAATATTGGGGAGCCTGGGAATCGAACCCAGGACCTCCTGGTGGGTGTTCTGCGTGCTAACCAATCAGGCTAGTGGGTGGGTTCTATTGGGTAGTGGGTTAGGTGGAATATATACCTTACCAGTCGGGCTAGTGACTAGAACACAATACTAATGGCGCACCTGGGGGTGGTGCGCCATTAGAATTTACATACTTATGGCGCACAGAGGTGCGGTGCGCCATTAGTAATCCCCCCATCCATATTGCCCCCCACCGGCCGCACCCTCCTCTCTCTCCCTCGCCAGATCTCCCCCCTCTCCCCGACGCCTATCTCTCCCTCCAGTGCCGCGCCATCATCACGGTAACTAATTAAGCCTTTCTCGGCCGAGGACTTCATCTCCTTGCCTTTGACTGGGCATCCCTGACGCCCTACATGTTTTCGTAGGGCGCCGCCGATGTTCCGTGCACTCTCCTGGCACTTCGTGAACAACGAGTTGGTCGATGTCGCCAAGGGAAAAATCGTTCAACCGGGCCAGCCCTTGTTCCACGGTACCCAGATGCCACCCAACTTGTTTAGGGTTCAACTGGTTCGGGTGCTGCCAGGCTGCGACGAGGTGTTACCTCCGATTCGACCCGTCGGGGCCGACGATGATGACGTCATGACCCTCAGCGCCTGCCTGAGCTGGCCCCTGCTTTGGCCGAAGAGCCAGATTCGTTTGGGGGCGGGGGAAACCACACCAAAGACAACACCGCCAGTCGTGCCGGCGCCAAGTCGTCCCCATGGCAAGTCCGCCGCAACGGTGCCGGACATCCCTATGCCACTGGATCCAAACATGCATATGGCACAGGATCAGAACGACGACGACGACGATACATTTGCCAACGTCGATCAGTAATTTGCCGATCATGGGTACGGTGACGACTTCATGGGGGCTCCTTCTCAAGAACCCAACCCAACAAAAGACGTGCGCGATCAAGCCGGTACCGCGGAGAAGCCAAGTTGCAACAGGCGTCGTCTGCCGTTCAGCTCTCAGGAGACGCCTCCAGCTGCCGACTTCACCGAGCCTCAGATAGGCGAGGTGCGAAATATGATCAGCCCCAACACACTAAAGAAGGCGGTCTCTGAGCAGAACTCGGTCCCAATTCAGGAGATCAAGAAGAAGGCACGCAAAAGAAAAACTAACAAGGGTGCGAGCCAGCCGGCACCGAGTACGATCCGTGCTCAGGACGGGCCACCTTCACCTGAGGATGTAATGAGGAGGGTGCATGTGGCGGGTAGGCCGATGCTACCGACAAATATGCTCGATGCTGCAATCGGTGCTATGCGGAGTCTGCATGACAGTGTTCTTTCTTTGGAGAAGCGGCGTCTCGGAGAGAAGGATGTGGCATACCCGGTTTTCGCGGCCAAGGTGCCGGAGGGCAAGGGCTTTGTGGATAACTCCATCGGGGGTACGATCGTCCTGCGGTTTGATGACATCCACGCTATGTTGAACCTTCATCCGCTGCACTACACCTTCGTTCGGCTATTTTTGCTGAGTATGGAGATGCGGATCATTCGCGACAAGACCCCAGACATCGTGATAGTCGACCCCTTCTACATGCGTGCCAAGATCTTGGGCAGCGCTGGGGACCGGCAAGTCGCGAGTTCTTACCTCGAAGGCGTCATTCTGGCAAACCGAGATAAGGATAACTTCCTCGTGCCTTACTTTCCCGAGTAAGTCCTCCGCCTCAACCGCCCCGTAACATATGAATTCTTAGATTTCGATCGTTCTTCTTTTAACATTTCGTGTTTTCTGCAGTGACACACAGTGCACGCTCATCCTACTAAGCCCCAAATATTCCATGGCCATGTATTTCGACCCGGACCGTCAGTCGGCTGTAGACTACACAAATGTCAAGAAGGTTCTTGATGATGTTCTCGCCGGCTACGCCAAATCTGGAGGCACCTTCACCAGGACAACTCGTAAGTACGGCAAGCACGTGTTCTCCCACAACACGACGTTCTGCTGCGTCAAGCAGCCGCCTGGCGATCAGAAGGGTGCCTACTACGCCATCCATCACATGCGGGCGATCGTATGGGACCATCATCAACTTCTGCTATCGAGTAAGCTCAAAGATTGGGCCGCGCGCGTGTCGGCAATCCAGGACGCGGACATCAGACAAGATTTCTTTCGCATCCAGTCGGAGTTTGCGTTAATCATCCATCAAGATGTCCTTCGTACCTCGGGGCAGTTCTACCTCAGAAATCAACCGTCGAACAGTGACATCGACACAATGCTACAAATGCAGGCTGACAACGTCCGTGATTTCATGACTCCCACGATAGATGGCGGCTTCATCCACGCTCCGGTGCATTGAGTCGAGTCGAAAGTAGTGATGCTGTGTCTAGTTCTGAAACATCGATTGGCTCATGTTGTAATTAAACTTTAATGAACTTGTAGTATGTCTCTTTGGTTTCGAGAGTCGTTCAACTTAGATGTAATCGATGCTATTAATGTATTGCTTTTCTCTTTCGATCGTTTTGTTGCATACTTATATATTATTGCTTATGAATTGTCTGTGAATTGGTACTAACGTTTCGTTTGGCTAGTGCATATATAGCGATGCCGTCGTATGTCGTGTACAAGGGTAAGGTTCCCGGAGTCTACGACGACTGGGAGGAGTGTCGGAGACAGGTTCACCGATTCAGCGGTAACAGTTACAAAGGGTACACCACTAGGGCCGAGGCCGAATCTAGATACGCCCGCTATCTAGCGGGAGAGGGGAGGGAGCGTTGGAGGAACCGGATGAAAACGAGTTTCATCGTGATGATGCTCATCGTGACGACCGCAGCTCTCTTCTATGTGATGGTAGTTTAGATGATCGATATCGACTTGTAATGTGAAGACAAACTCGCTACTGGCGGTCTCGAGACTTGTAATATATTGTTCTATCTTTGTTCGGTCTTTTCAATTCGGAGACTAATATGATGAATTGTATTCGGAGACTAATATGATGAATTGTATTCAGAGACTAATCTTCTATTGTATTCGATGAATGTGTTGTTGATGTGTGCTGTCTATATTCTGTGCAATTATACATTTTGCAATCTGTGCAAAAAACAGAAAAATAATATTAAAAAAAACCTAATATTCATACTAATGGCGCATCAGAGCACAGTGCGCCATTAGTGTGCCAAAGCATACTAATGGCGCATTATCATCCAGTGCGCCATTACTATGCGGACATTACTAATGGCACATCATACCTGAGTGCGCCATTAGTATGCCAAAGCACCTGGGTACACATGGCCCCTGGGAGGCATACTAATGGCGCACTACTGCGCACACTAATGGCGCATCTGCGGTGCGCTATTAGTATCAAATACTAATGGCGTGCTAGTAATGGCGCACCACTAATGCGCCATTAATGGCCAAATTAGGTGCGCCATTAATAGGCCTTTTCCTAGTAGTGTATTCTTGTACTCGTAAGTTAGCCACCATACTATGCTTAGCCGCTACTGCAACCTCACCACTTAAACTCCCCATACCCATTAAGCTTGGCTAGTCTTGAACCCATGGTTACGGGATTGCTGAGTCCTCGTGGCTCATAGATACTACAACAACAATTGCAGGTGCAAGTTTCCGATGACTTGACGCGAGAGCGATGTTCTTTGTGTTGGGGTTCTTCTTCTTCCTCGTCAGTCTTGGGTTAGGTTCCCGGTTGGCAGCCTGGGATAGCAGGATGGATGTCGTTGTGCTTTTCATGTTTGCATCTGTAGTCGGATGTATTGTATTGATGTTGTTGTATTCATGTGACTTGTATGAATTGTTGCATCCCCATGTATATATGCAATGGTACGATGTAATGATATCCATCTTGCTAAGCGCCCGAAATGCGGTGTGCCCCAATCACGAGTGTATCACGTTGTCGGGGAACTGATCCACG
Source organism: Secale cereale (assembly GCA_902687465.1). Lineage (NCBI taxonomy): Eukaryota > Viridiplantae > Streptophyta > Magnoliopsida > Poales > Poaceae > Secale > Secale cereale. Next base: position 107,246,857 of record LR738709.1, read on the forward strand.
AGCACCTATGGGACCGGCAGACCGAGCCCCTTTCGGTTCGGCGGGGGCGAAGATCGCACGAAGAGCAGATCGAGGCGAAACACACGAGCAGTTTACCCAGGTTCGGGCCGCACGGATGCGTAAAACCCTACTCCTGCTTTGTGGTTTGTATTGAGTTCTTGCTCGGGAGCGCTGGGTGCTACAGTACACACCAGCAGCTAACGAGACCGAGCGAGAGTGTTCTTCTCCTTCCCTCCTCTACGTTGCGAATGGGCCTCCTTTTATATGCTCAAGGGGTCACCGACAGGTGGCAACGTAGACAAGGGTAAAAATGGAAAGGTGTTGCGGTTGGTACAACTACCTGCTATAGTGTATCATACCTAACTCTGACGGCAGGGGACAAGGACATTAAATGCCCATCTGCGTCGTCCAAACAGTGCAAAAAGGGACCGTCAGGGACGCCACCGCTCGCCATGATGGCAATCTTGTCAGCACCGCTTGCCACCGCGCACCGCTGGCTGCACAGCCTCCCACCACGTACGCCTGGAAGGGTCCTAGAGCGACACGTTGGTGGATGTGCTGGAGCGCGGGTACAGAGTGGTAGCTTGCCGCGGCAAGCGCCTTGCCGCGGTCGTTGTCTTGTCGCGCCCGGGAGCTTGTCGCTCACCGGGCCTTGCCGGGACGCGTGGCGCGTCGCGGCAAGTTCCTTGAGATGCCTTGGTTGGCCTTCCCGGCATGCTCCTCTTGCCGGGGTCTTGTATCCTTGGCTTGAATACTTTGTTCTTGAATGGCTCCAAAGGAACCACGGAGGACCTTGGCGGTCACCCGGCAAGCCTTGCCGCGGGACGCTGCGATTGCCCATGCACAAGTTCGGGATACTAGGGTACCCCTACTCTAGTACACCGACAGGAGCCCCCGGGCCTGGGCCATACACGGTGCCGAGCACTGTTGGGCCAGGCCCAAAACAGGGCACGGGCACGCGCGGCCTGGGTTACGCCGCATCTCTCTCTGTATCCACCGCGCCCTCCCCGAACGACGCGCGTTGAATGCGGCGTCGTTGGAGAGATCGTGGGTGGTTTCTTTATTCGGAAAGACAGAACGTCCGCCCCCTTCCTCCTTATAAGCAGGGGAAACAGGGGCAGCTCGCCCACTCGCCAGTTGCTATTTCAATCTCGGAAACCTCCGCCGCTCTCCCTTCTTCCCAAAGTTGAAAGAGAGCAGCGCTCCGCCCCCCATCGCCACCAGCACCGTCGACCTCCTCCACCACTTCCGCCATGGCTCCGAAAACCGACAAGGGGAAGGTCGTGAAGTCGACCGAGGTGTAGCGGCTCGCGGCGCTGTGGAAGGAGTGGGCAATCTTCCCCCCCCCCCCCAAGCTCGCCGCGAGGGAGCTGAGGGAGTATTACTACCTCTTCTGGTCGACGGAGACGCGAGCGCATCCGCGCACGAAGGTACTTCCAGGCGTTGCTTCGGAAATGGCTCCAAATGGATATCCCTTCTTCGCTTTGTTCTTCTACTGCGGGCTCTGCCCGCCTTTCTCTGAGTTCTTCTACGACATTATGAACACCTACGGGTTCCGCCTCCTTGACTTCACCCCCAATGTTGTTCTGACCATGGCAGTTTTCGCACATCTCTGCGAAAACTTTGTCGGAGTCTATCCAAACGTAGCCCTTTTTCGCCACTTCTTTATGCCCCGAGTTGAGAGAGGAGAGCCTTTATCCGGAAGAATCGCCTGGATCTCGAGAGGCGGCAAGAAGGAAGCTTATCTGGAGGGAGAGTTCCGTGGCAAGTGGGAGGAATGGAGAGCGGACTGGTGCTGGATTGTCGAGGAGAAACCGCAACCGTTTACCGCCCGGCGCCAAGCCCCAGTAGCACGCGGCAACGATTGGAGCAACGTGGCCCCGGAAGACGATAGGCTGAAGATTGCCGTCACCCGGATCCAACGCCTTAGGCTTGCCGGGCTCACTGTAGGTGCGGTTGGTGCAGATTTTCTTCACCGCCGCATCGCCCCCCTGCAGGAGAGGCGGAGACCGCCTGGGAATTCAAGAATGCGACGGACAATGAGGCTATGCCAGGGCCTCAACTTCAACTTCACTGTTATGGAGCTTAACACGATGCTCCAGGAGCTGTTCAAGTACGACCCTCAACATCTCGAAGTGTTCAGGTTGCCAAAGGGTGTCGTTCCGCTGTGCAACAACTCCTCGCTCAACCGCATCCGTGCAATGATGCCACTGTGCGACTCGCATGGAATTGTCCCAACTTGGAAAGAGCCTGCAGACGACGTCGTGCAGGAGTTCTTCGACGGCTTGGTAGAAGTGCCGGTCCGCTCCGATGAAAAGAAAAGCCTTACTCACGCCACCACCGATGCGGAGATGAAACGCATCGCCACTAGGCTGGAAGAGGCGGCGGCAGCCGCAGCCGCGGGCGAGTTTGGATTCACCGTGGAGGAGGCAGAGGCGACAAGCCTTGCCGAGCGAGAGGAGCTTGCCGGCGAGGAAGAGCTTGCCGGGCATGATGTCGAGTCGAGCGAGCCCGCCGAGGATACGAGCGGCTTGTTGGAGATCAACTCCTCTTCCTCCTCATCTTCGGACAGCTCGCCGCAAGCAGAGCCCCCAGCTCCACCAAGAAGGCGTCTCCGCAAGGCTGGGGACGTAGCGGAGCGGCAGACGAGTCGACACCCGCTGCGCCGCGCGACACGCTCCACCGCGGCAAGCACTGTTGCCGCGGGAGCACCTCACGCTGCTGCGGCAACTGGAGCGGGGTCCACCCGGACGACCGCTTTTGCTCCTGCCGCTTCTCATGCCGCGGCGGCAGCCGGAGCGGGGTCGTCTCGGACCACCGCCACTGCTCCCGCCAAGCGGCCAAGGGAACCTACTCCTCCACCTCCTCACGCCGGAGGTGAGTCGGACTTTGACTTCTCCGCGCTCAGCTTCGACGAGGAAGAAGAAGAGTAAGATTCTCTTGTTGTACTTGTAGTTCTTCAATTCTTGCTGTTTTGTCTTGTATCTCATTTGCTTTACTCCGAACTTATTCCTTTTCAGGACTCTGGTCCAGAGAGCGGCGAAGAGAGCCAAGGTCCCGGCGCGTCGACGGGAGGTGATTATCGTCGAGGACGAACCCGCCGCGACAGCAGGGAGTGCGTCCGAGACCACCTTGCCGGACCCGACAACTATTCTCCAGGGCAACCCCCAGCGTAAGTTTATGGTTCGCTTTCCGCTGTTAGGCGCGCATGGATGCTCTTTCTTTGCTGACATCTGATTGTTGGTTTGTGTAGGAGCAGAGCAGCCCCACCAGGAGCGCCCGGAGGCCGCCCCCGACATGCCATCAGCTTCGACTACGCCGCCAAGGGAGAGTTCTCCGGCAAGGGACTCTCCGGCAAGTCAGAGTTCTCCGGCAAGGGAGAGTTCTCCGGCAAGGGACAGCACCAGCGCCCCCCCCCCCCCGGCGGCGGAGACTACGACTACAGAACCCGGTGCAGGTAATCCTCTCGCTTCAAAACTTCCCTTGGGTTCTTCTTCTTTTGATCTTCTTTTTGGATATTTTCTTGATTTTTCTCCCTTTTTCGGCCGTTAGACCCATCTGCTGCGGAGCCGATGGAGACCGAGGTTGCTGGCGAGGAGAACGCTGCCGAGGCCGCCGACGACACTGCTGCCATCAAAGAAGCAGCCGGCGCTGATGATCCTGCCGGCGAAGAGACCGCCAAAGCTGCCGCCACAGAAGCTGGCGAGGGGTCTGGCGATCGCACTGACGGCCCTGAGGCCGCAGGAGCGCCAGGCGCTACGCCGACCGCCGATCCCTCCGACGCTGCCGCAGCGTCAGGCTCCGAAGAGCCCCAGCCAGGCGTCTACTTGAAGGCCGGCGACAACGTCTTCATCAACCTCCCCTGGGCGTCAAGCTCCAAGGCACCGATCGAAGGAGAAAACTTCGATGGAGAGGTGCTTGCCTCCGCTGGGCTGACGCTAGTTGACGCGCCGAGCAGCAGCAGCGGCGAGCCTGGGGAGGAGCGGCTGCTGCGGAAGCTGGTGTCGCTCTACCGTGCTCGGCAGGCCAAGCTGGAATCCCGAGAGGCGCTTGCCGCGAGGGCGACAGCGGACATCGAGAAGCGCGCGGAGGAGCTCCGAGGTCTCAACCAGGAAGCTCTCCAGTCCCTGGCAGAGGAGCGGGTGCAGCTCGCCGAGGAGCAGAAGGCCTTTCTCCTCGAGAAGGCTGAAGTCGAAGAGCAACAGCGGCTTGCCGCTGAGAGGCTGTCTGCGCAGGAGGGCGAGCTGGCGCAGCGGAAGGTCAATCTTGACAGCCACGAGGAGGAGCTTACTGCGCGCGAGCAAACATTCGGCGGAGCCCTCAAGAAAGCAGAGGATGCTGCCGCAGCTGCCGAGGCCGCCAAGAAGGAGCTGGAGACGAAGGTGGCGCGGCTGGAGGCCGATCTCAAGGCGAGCAGTGAAGAGCTTGTCGTGCTCAAGCGTGAGCGGGAGAAGGACGCCCACAGCAACTCAGAGCTGCAGGTTCGTCTCGCTGAGAAGGGCAAGGAACTTGGAGCCGCCAAGGACTCCAACGCAGATCTTGAGTTGAAGCTGACTACTTTGACCAAGATGCTGGACAACGCCAGGGAGCAGGAGGTGACCTTGAAGGAGGAGATCAAGGCCGATAAGGCGCTGCTGGCGAGTGCTGCTACCGCCCAGAATGCTTTTAGGGAGAATGTGGAGCACTGGACGGAGGGTCTCGTGAATGCCGCCGCAGATATCGACAGGGAGCTGGCGCAGCTGGGGATGGAGGATCTCGGGTATCCCTCTGATGAGAACCTCCAACCCAGCGCCAAGCTCACCTTGTTCTTCAAAGGCGTGGCGACGGCCCTCCAGCGGCTCCGGGAGAAGATTCCAAAGCAGCTGGCCGACGAGTCACGCAAGATCTGCGCGGGAGCTCTTCAAAAGGTGTTGGTGAAGGTGGCCTTCCGCAACCCGGGCCTCAACCTCACCAACGTCCTCAAGACCCTGCCGTCGGATGCTGATCTGGAAGCGCTCAAGGCCCTTGTCGCACCCATTGTGGACAAGGTGAGTGGGATCAAGAGGATTGAGGGCGATGGCGTAGACTAGGCCACCGGTTTTCTTCTTTTCTTGTCGCTGCTGGTCATGTTATGAGAACAATCTGTTAGAGCTGCGACAAGCTATCTTGTAATATAACTCTATTTTGGGTAGTGATTGCAATGTTATTTCCTTTACTTGATTCCTTCCTTTGTATGTTTTTGCCCTACGCTTTTAGGGAACTTGCCGGCGCAGGCACCTTAGCCGCGAGCGCTGAGTGCGGGACGTCAGCAGCCTGCTGGCGGTGCCGTTACCGACAAGAAACATTGTCGCAACTAGTCGCAGCACATTTAAGTTGTTGAGTGGACTCGAAACAAAGAAAGGGCGCAACTAGCTATGAGTTGGTTCCTCCGCGCATAGGTTTTCCATACAAAGCACGGTCGTTCAAGGAAAATAACTTAAAAATTTAAAAAATCTGATTGCTCAAACTTTGGCAACTTAGCTTCTCTGTTGTTTGCTTCCCGGTAAGGCGAAACTTTCTTGAACGACGCCTGGTCCATACCATTATCTTCTCCTCCCCCCCCGGCAAACTTGTGGGCGAGGGAACCTTCCTTTCCTTGAGAAAAAGAAAGAAGAGAAAATAAAGATATGGAGCCTTACGGCTCGTTATTGCTTACCGGGGGTAGGTGCTGCACAAAGTGTCAGATAACTCATGCAAAAAATAGAAAGCATTAAATCGTCAAGATGTGCAGAACACATGAGCTTTGTTTATGCACAGGGTCTGCGCCTGGCTTTGTACAAAGGATTACATGCAACAGCGGCAAGACTTGTACAAAAGGTGGTTGCCGGAACAGGTTCCGGCAACCGCGCCTTACGGGTAAAACTTACGAAGATGTTCAATGTTCCAGGAGTTGCTCACCGGAATGCCATCTTCGGTCTCAAGGCGGACAGCGCCAGGCCTAGTGACTCGTTTCACCCGGTAAGGGACTTCCCACTTCGGCGTCAACTTGTTGGAATTCTTGGCGGACTGAATGCGCCGAAGAACAAGGTCGCCTTCCTCGAGACTTTTGGCGTTAACTTTGCGGCTATGGTAGCGGCGCAAAGCTTGCTGGTAGTGAGCAGCTCGTACAGCAGCCTGAAGACGGTCTTCCTCAAGGAGCAGCGCGTCATCTTGTCACAGCTGCTCTTGCTCAAGCTCATCATAAGCGAGCACTCGAGGTGACCCGTATATGAGTTCCGTGGGGAGAACTGCCTCTGCTCCATAGACTAGAGCGAAAGGTGTCTGGCCAGTGGCTCGATTTGGCGTCGTCCTGATCGACCAAAGAACCACCGGCAGCTCCTCAATCCAGTTTCTTCCGCACTTGCGCAGCCTGTCGAAAGTCCTGGTCTTGAGCCCACGCAGCACTTCAGCATTTGCCCTCTCTGCTTGACCGTTGCTTCTCAGGTGAGCAACAGAAGTGAAGCAGACCTTGGCGCCAAGATCTTGGACGTACTGCATGAAGGTGCGGCTCGTGAATTGCGTACCGTTGTCGGTGATGATCCTGTTAGGGATCCCGAATCGGCAAACAATCGACCTGAAGAACTTGACTGCTAACTGTGTTGTCACCTTCCTCACTGCTTCCACTTCCGGCCACTTTGTGAACTTGTCGATTGCAACGTACAAGTACTCAAAGCCCCCGACTGCTCGGGGAAAGGGGCCGAGGATGTCGAGCCCCCAGACCGAAAATGGCAAGGATAAAGGGATCGTCTGGAGAGCTTGAGCTGGCTGGTGTATCTGCTTGGAATGGAACTGGCACGCTTCACACTTGGTTACTTGTGCAGTTGCATCCTGGAGGGCTGTCGGCCAAAAGAAACCTTACCTGAATGCTTTGCCGGCAAGTGCTCTTGCGCCAATGTGGTGACCACATATGCCTCCATGTATCTCTGCCAACAGCTTTTGTCCGCCTTCCCGGTGAATACACTTCAATTTCACACCGTTGAGTCTTCTTCTGTACAGTGTGTTGTCGACAAACTGGTACATACTTGACTGCCGGGCTACTCTTTTCGCTTCTTCTTGCTCTTCGGGAAGTTCTCCTGCCTGAAGGAAACGAACAATCTGCTGTGCCCATGCTGGAGCTTGTGGCTCGACAACAAGGACTAAAGGCACATCTGCTGCTGCGGGAACATCTGCTTCTACGGCGAGAACCTGCAGCTCAGCCGGAGCTTGACGTTCCCCGGCAAGCTTGCCGGAGCAAAACTTGTCGGGAGCCTCTGCTTCAACGGAACAAACCCTAGGGCTTGCCAGAGCAGACTGCTCCTCAGCACTCTTGGTGTTGATCTTGGGGACCTTCTTGGCGGCGGCTTCGGGAAGCTCTGCCGGAAAATAGTCACCAGAAATCAACTTCCTCTTCTTGCTCTGTCCAGTTGATGGCGTTACAGACGGTTGAGTCAGCTTGAGCACAAAGATCCCTGGTTCCACAGGTAACTTAAGTGCGGCGCACTCCGACAGGCCATCGGCAACGTCGTTTTGAGCTCTTGGAACATGCTCCATCTGTAGGCCGTCAAAGTGCTCCTCTAGCTTTCTCACTTCATCAACGTAGGCTTCCATCAACGGACTCTGATAACTCTTGTTCACTTGGCGGACGACAAGCTGTGAGTCACCCCTGACAATGAGCTTCTTGATCCCAAGGTCTGCCGTGATCCTGAGACCGGCAAGCAAACCTTCATACTCTGTGGTATTGTTTGTTGCTTGCTCCTTGGGAAAGTGCATCTTGACTACGTACTTGAGGTGCTCTCCGGTGGGTGCAACAAGCAGCACGCCAGCACCGGCGCCTTGCAGCGAGAAGGCACCATCAAAGTACATCAGCCACTCTTTGCTTGCTTCCTTGACAGGGATGCTCGTTTCTGGAATTTCTTCATCTGGTGTTGGCGTCCACTCTGCTATGAATTCTGCCAATGCTCTGCTTTGGATAGTTGAAGTGCACTCAAACTTGAGGCCAAAGCTTGACAGTTCCAGTGCCCAATCAACAATCCTGCCTGTTGCTTCCGGATTCTGCAGTATCCTCTTCAGCGGAAAACGAGTGACAACTATGATCTCATGTGCTTGGAAGTAATGGCGCAGCTTTCTCGAGGCCATGAGAAGGCCAAAAAGCAATTTCTGTACACCAGAGTACCTTGACCTACCTTGACCTAGCCCCTTGCAGAAGGGAACTGACAAAGTAAACTGGGCGCTGCACCATCCTCTTCTGTATCTCCTCGCGCGCCTGCGCAGATCCATCTTTGTCGGGACCAGAGCTTGTCGGGGAAGCCCCCTGCTTGTCGCTGGATGCGCCTGCCGCGGTTGCTGGCTCATCATCTGCCTCCCTCTCCGCTACTAACGCAACACTAACCACTTGATTGGTTGCCGCTATATACAGCAGCAACTTCTCTTGTGGCTTAGGTGCGACAAGTGTTGGAGTGGAGGACATGTATCTCTTCAAGTCTTGCAGCGCAGCCTCCGCTTCCGGAGTCCATTTCATTGGACCTGCCTTTTTCAATATTTTGAAAAACGGCAGGGCGTGCTCAACAGACTTAGAGATAAACCTGCTGAGAGCAGCCACGCAACCGGCAATTCTTCGTACATCCTTGACGCGCTTTGGTGCTTCAATCTGCTCAATGGCCCTGATCTTGTCGGGATTGGCTTCAATTCCCCGCTGAGATACGAAGAACCCGAGAAGCTTGCCGGAAGGGACTCCAAACACACACTTCTCGGGGTTGAGCTTGAGGCTGATCTTGCGCAGATTTGCAAAGGTCTCGTCTAAATCTTGTATCAGAGTTGCCTTGTCCTTGCTCTTGACCACTATGTCATCCATGTAGGCTTCCACATTTCTGTGTATTTGTGGCTCAAAAGCGACATGGACTACCCTTGCAAATGTTGAACCAGCATTCTTTAAACCGAAAAGCATCTGTATGAAACAGTACGTGCCACATGGAGTGATGAATGCGGTCTTCTCCTCATCCTCTTCTGCCATGAAGATCTGATGGTATCCTGAGTATGCGTCAAGAAATGAAAGCAAGTCACATCCGGCCGTGGATTCAACAATCTGGTCAATGCGCGGCAAGGGAAATGGGTCTTTGGGACAAGCTTTATTGACATCGGTAAAGTCGATACAAAGCCTCCATTACCCGTTTGCCTTGCGCACGACCACAGGATTGGCCAACCACGTAGGATGGAGCACTCCTCTGACAAGGCCTGCTGCTTCCAACTTCTTGATCTCTTCTGCGATGAAATCTTGGCGCTCCACTGCTTGCTTCCTGACCTTCTGCTTGACGGGCCGCGCATGAGGACAGACGGCAAGATGGTGCTCAATTACTTTCCTGGGAACACCGGGGATGTCAGACGGTTGCCACGCAAACACGTCGACGTTCGCCCGCAGGAAAGCAATGAGCGCGCTTTCCTATTTAGGGTCAAGAGTGGCACTGATGGTGAAGGTACCACCAGTGCCATCCTCCTTGGCGGACACCTTCTTGGTCTCTGGCGGAGCTGCCATTGTCTTCTTACACTTGCTGGTGGAGCTCGATGGTGCATCCTCGACGGTAGCGCAGCACTCCGAAGAGGTGCGCTTGCCGGAGTGGGCATCAGAACTCTTGCCGGACTTGGTCTTCTTCTTCCCCCCGGGAGCTTCAACGGCAAGTGACTTGCGATCTTTTGCGGCTGCCGCTTCCCGGTAGATCTTGTCGGCGCAGATGAGAGCATCCTTCTTGTCGCTAGGGACAGAGATGACACTTATCGGGCCTGGCATCTTCAGCATGTTGTATGCGTAGTGAGAGGCTGCCATGAACTTGGCGAGTGCTAGACGGCCGAGTATACCATTGTAAGGCAATGGAAAATCGGCAACGTCAAAAGTGACCCTCTCAGTCCTGAAGTTCAACTCGCTGCCAAATGTCACCGGCAACGTGATCTTCCCCTTCGGCTTGCTCCTTCCCGGGTTGATTCCTTGGAACGTGCCGGTCTCTTCAAGCTCGCTGTCAGGGATCTGGAGTTTCTGTAGTACAGCGGAGGAGATCAGGTTCAAGCCGGCCCCGCCATCCACTAGCATCTTAGTGACCTTGAGGTTGTGGATAGTTGGTGAAACCAACATCGGCAAGCACCCGACCGCAGTTGTGCAATCAGGGTGGTCCTCAATATCAAAGATGATAGGCGTGCTGGACCATTTCAGAAGCTTGCGTGACTCGACAGGTGGTTCTGCCGCATTGACTTCCCGCACCCACTGCTTGAGTTGGCGGTGTGAAGTATGCAGAGAAGCACCGCCGTCAACGCACAAGACCTCTGTGGCTTTCTGGAACTCCTGCTCACTGGTCTCGACATCCTCCATGTCTTCATCGTCGTCGTCATCTTCATCCTTCTCGCGGCCGCGGGGAGGTCTGTCTCCTTGCCGCTGCTTGGCCTTGCCGCGGCGTCCTCCCCGGCCGGGGCGCTTCTTGCCAAATCCTCCAGCACCTCCTTGGGCCTTCTCCTTGTCGCGTCGCTCGTATTCAGCCTTTTGTTGCTCGACAAGCTGCTCGACCTTCTTGCAGCTCTGGAGGTCGTGGCCCTTGGTGCGGTGGATCTTGCAGTACTGCTTGTCGGTGCCGTCCTGCTTGTCGACGACCGCCACAGCCTGGCAGTTGGTGCATGCGGCAATCTCCTTGCCGGAGCTACCAGCTTTGGCTTTCTTGGCACCACCTTCGTTGCCGGACTGCTCGATGACTAGCACATCTTTGCCTTTCTTCTTCCTGTTGTTCCGCCGCCGGCTTTTCTTTGCCGAGGCAGCATCCTCACTGTCAGATCCTCCTGCTCCTGTACTCTCTCCGGGGAGTTTCCTCCCTTCCTCAGCACGCGCACACTTGTCGGCCAGGGCATACAGCTCACGGACGTCCCTGGTCTTGCACATCGCCATCTCCTCCCGCATCCTGCGGTTACGCACGTTCTGATGGAACGCGCTGATGACCGCGGAAGGGTGGACATCTGGGATGTTGTGCTGTACACGACTGAATCTCTGAATGTACTTGCGCAGGGGCTCTCCTTCCTTCTGGGCGAGCAGATGAAGGTCACTCTCTTGGCCATGAGGTTTGTGGCCGCCTGTAAAGGCGCCGACAAACTGATGGCATAGGTCTGCCCAGGAGGATATGGAGTTGTCCGGCAAGTGCATGAGCCAGGACCTGACGTTGGGCTTGAGCACCAGCGGGAAGTAGTTGGCAAGGATCTTGTCGTCCCGCCCCCCGGCAGCTTGCACCGTGATGGTGTAGATGCTGAGGAACTCCGACGCATGCGACTTGCCGTCGTACTTCTCTGGCACGTCTGGCTTGAAATTCTTCGTGCTGGGCCACTGGACTTGCCGCAGCTCACGAGTAAACGCAGGGCAACCTACCGCGTACGGCAAGTCGCCTGGTTCCCCTGGCGCATGCATGTCGACAGAGGGCCCAGCGCGCTGGTCCGATTGACGCCGCGCTTCTCTTCGGCGCTCGATGCGAGTACGAGCGTCTTCTTGCTGTCGTTCGTGAAGAACTTGGCGCTGATCGCGATGAGCCCGTGGATCTGATGACGCGGTGGAGTCGCTGTCGAGGTGGATCCGGCGAGTCGGCGATCTCGGCCTTCGGGGCGGAGAGTGCACGGTGGTTGCACCCCCACCGGTCTTGTCGCCACCGGCTTGTGCCTGGCTGACTTGTCGCGGCTGCGATGTACTCGGCTGCCATGGAGTGTCGCCGTTGGCGAAGCCGATGAGACTCTGAATGGTGGCCCTCCAGCCGTCGATCTTGTCTGCCGTTGGAGGGTAGTCCAGGAGCAGTTGAGCTCGCGCTAAAGCTTCTGCTGAAGTGGCGGGTGGCGGTGGCGAACGGTGCGAGGAGCGGGATATGCTCGGACTTCTAACTATGTTAGAAGGAGCAGTATCCCGCCCAGGCGACCGTGCCTCGCTCGTGCCAGCATGTTGGCGTGCATGATGGTCTTGAGCACTCCGAGATCCACCAGCTCGATCTTGGTCTAGCAAACGTATGGTACCGTGAGTACCATGACGCTGCTGGTCCCGCGCCTCCTGAGATGGGCGCGGTGCATGTATGGACGCCGAGGTCTTGGAGTGCGCCCGATCGTTGTGGGAGCCGACTACGCCGCCGATGGGCAGCGCAGCCTTGTCCTTGGACCTGGCAGCACCGTGAGCTCCCTCGTCGACGCCCGTTCTTCCGCCGGCGTCTACCCCACCAGCCGTTTGCTCCGGCGGTGATGGGTTCGGCGCGGACGGAGCAGCCGCCTCCGAAGCCTTCTTCTTCAGCGGCATGTCGATGAAGAAGATGAAGATCTAGCTCGTGTGAATGCCGGATCAGGTTCACACAACCTCGACGCCCCCTACCTGGCGCGCCAAAGATGTCGGGGAACTGACCCACGAGCACCAATGGGACCGGCGGACCGAGCCCCTTTCGGTTCGGCGGGGGCGAAGATCGCACGAAGAGCAGATCGAGGCGAAACACACGAGCAGTTTACCCAGGTTCGGGCCGCACGGATGCGTAAAACCCTACTCCTGCTTTGTGGTTTGTATTGAGTTCTTGCTCGGGAGCGCTGGGTGCTACAGTACACACCAGCAGCTAACGAGACCGAGCGAGAGTGTTCTTCTCCTTCCCTCCTCTACGTTGCGCATGGGCCTCCTTTTATATGCTCAAGGGGTCACCGACAGGTGGCAACGTAGACAAGGGTAAAAATGGAAAGGTGTTGCGGTTGGTACAACTACCTGCTACAGTGTATCATACCTAACTCTGACGGCAGGGGACAAGGGCATTAAATGCCCATCTGCGTCGTCCAAACAGTGCAAAAAGGGACCGTCAGGGACGCCACCGCTCGCCACGATGGCAATCTTGTCAGCACCGCTTGCCACCGCGCACCGCTGGCTGCACAGCCTCCCGCCATGTACGCCTGGAAGGGTCCTAGAGCGACACGTTGGTGGATGCGCTGGAGCGCGGGTACAGAGTGGTAGCTTGCCGCGGCAAGCGCCTTCCCGCGGTCGTTATCTTGTCGCGCCCGGGAGCTTGTCGCTCACCGGGCCTTGCCGGGACGCGTGGCGCGTCGCGGCAAGTTCCTTGAGATGCCTTGGTTGGCCTTCCCGGCATGCTCCTCTTGCCGGGGTCTTGTCTCCTTAGCTTGAATACTTTGTTCTTGAATGGCTCCAAAGGAACCATGGAGGACCTTGGCGGTCACCTGGCAAGCCTTGCCGCGGGACGCTGCGACTGCCCGTGCACAAGTTCGGGATACTAGGGTACCCCTACTCTAGTACACCGACACATGTGATCGGGATAGAATCGCATCTTGGGCGTGACAAGTAATCAACACTACTAGTAACCCACAGATACCAATATGAGGTTTTGATACAAAGATTGGATACAAGAGATGAACTAGGGTTTAAGAGGAGATGGTGCTAGTGAAGATGTTGATGTTGATGGACCCCCTCCCGATGAGATGATCGATGGTGATGACGATGGTGGTGATTTCCCCCTCCCGGAGGGGAGTTTCCCCGGCAGAATAGCTCCGCCGGAGCCCTAGATTGGTTCCGCCAAGGTTCCGCCTCGAGACAACGTGAATATAACATGAACATCCGCGTGAACCTAATTTGTAGTGGAGACAAATGACAAAGATGGTTCATAGGGTGACAATACAATTGCAAGGTAGATTGAGCAAAGTGTCGTCGATGTTACCGTCCTTGCCGAAGTTGAGCGGTGGTGTTGTCGAAGTCTTGCCGTTCCAGGGTAGCCTAAACATCCAAGGAAACGGTGAAACCACAACTCAAGTATCCAAGACAAATGAGCGTCACTATTTGCTCAAATATAGGGACGGCGGTGGTTCGTCCCGAAAACCTCCTTATGAGTTTTTCCAGGGCAGAAGACACCTTATACCAGAAGATGGGCATCGGGGGGCTGCCAGGTGGCCCATGAGGCAGGGGCGCGCCCAGGGGGGTAGGGCACGCCCCCCACCCTCATGGACGATGGGTGCCCCCTCTGGTGCTTTCTTCGCCCGATATTTTTTATATTTTCCAAAACTGACTTTCGTGGAGTTTCATGACTTTTTAAGTTGTGCAGAATAGGTCTCCAATATTTGCTCCTTTTCCAGCCCAGAATTCCAGTTGCCGGCATTCTCCGTCTTCATGTAAACCTTGTAAAATAAGAGAGAAAAGGCATACGTATTGTGACATAATGTGTAATAACATCCCATAATGCAATAAACATCAATATAAAAGCATGATGCAAAATGGACGTATCAACTCCCCCAAGCTTAGACCTTGCTTGTCCTCAAGCGGAAGCCGATATCAAAAAATATGTCCACTTGTTTAGAGATAGAGGTGTCGATAAAATAAAATACGGACATGAGGGCATCATGATCATTCTTATAACAACAACATATATATATATTGTCATATGATTTCTTATGCCAAAGTAACAATCCATTCACAATGTCAAGTATGAATCAAAAACTTCATTGAAAACTAACAAACTATGATCTCAGTCATTGAAGCAATTGCAATTTATCATAATATCGGAAAGAGTCAATATAAGAGCTTTTCAGCAAGTCCACATACTCAACTATCATTTAGTCTTTCACAATTGCTAACACTCACGCAATACTTATGGGTATGGAGTTTTAATCGGACACATAGAAAGATAGGGGCTTATAGTGTGGCCTCCCAACTTTTTACCTCAAGGGTAATGTCAACAATAATAGTTCATGATAGCTTACATGCAACTGGGTATATATGTCAGGATCTTTCCAACACAATGTGCTTGCCAAAGGATAAAATGTAAAAAGGAAAGCTGAAGATCACCATGACTCTTGTATAAGGTATGAGGCAAGAACAATAGATAGGCCCTTCGCAGAGGGAAGCAGAGGTTGTCATGTGCTTTTATGGTTGGATGTACAAAATCTTAGCGCAAAAGAACATCACTTTATATTGCCACTTGTGATATGGACCTTTATTATGCAGTCCGTCACTTTTATTGCTTCCATATCACAAGATCGTATAAAGTTTATTTTCTCCACACTAATAGATCATACATATTTAGAGAGTTGAAACAATGACAACTTACTTGAAGGATCTTACTCAATCAATAGGTAGATATGGTGGACTCTCATGGAAAAACTGGGTTTAAGGATGTTTGGAAGCACAAGTAGTATCTCTACTTGGTGCAAGGAGTTTGGCTAGCATGAGGGTGAAAGGCAAGCTCAACATGTTGGATGATCCATGCCAATATACTTTATTTCAGATATAAGAAACATAACCCATTACATTGTCTTCCTTATCCAACATCAACTCTTTAGCATGTCATATTTTAATGAGTGCTCACAATCATAAAAGATGTCCAAGATAGTATATTTATATGTGAAAATCTCTCTTTCTTTATTACTTCCTATT
Source organism: Secale cereale (assembly GCA_902687465.1). Lineage (NCBI taxonomy): Eukaryota > Viridiplantae > Streptophyta > Magnoliopsida > Poales > Poaceae > Secale > Secale cereale. The sequence continues at coordinate 107,262,239 of LR738709.1, forward strand.
AATTGCAACGATGACCAAAACTATGTTTGTCAACTCTCAACAATTTTTATTCATCATACTCTTTATATGTGAAGTCATTACTCCCCATAAGATCCATATGATCTCTTTGGTTCTTTTTTTAGTCTTTCTTTTATTCTCTCATGATCATGCTGAGATAATTAAGCCCTTGACTCAAAGCTAATCTTTATTATATATAGCTCACAGACTCGATTACATAGATAAGGATTGTAAAGCAAAGCTCACAACTAGATCATACTAAACTTTATTCTACTAGATCAAGATATTACCAAAAGGATCAAACTAAGAAAAATGGTAAAGATAGAGGTGTGATGGTGATACTATACCGGGGCACCTCCCCCAAGCTTGGCAGTTGCCAAAGGGGAGTTCCCATACCCATGTGATTATGTCTCTTTCTTCGGGGGTGGTGATGATGGAGTGTCGTACATCGAGCATAGGAGATCCTCCAATTTGCGGATAATGCCCTTGAGTGCGGTGATACGCTCCTTCAACACAATTTTTTCACGTGTGAGATACTTGTTTTGTATGAGAGCTAATTCAATCATCTTGAAAGCTTCAATCTCAATTGGGGTAAAAAGATTTTGATGGGGTTGAAAGATGTCTTCTTCCTCTGCTACCGGAGCTTGATCCTCCATGGCCTTCTTGATCCCATCACCCTTATTGATCTCCCGGGGTTCTTCTCTCTTCAGCTCCATCTTCATTAGCCAAGCATCGTTTCCCTCATTGTTGGAGGAGGGGGACGCATGATGCCTGGCCTTGACAACTCTGGCAGAAAGCAACTTGAAACAAAAACAGAGGATTTTGTCGTGGTACCGTGGTAAAAACCTTCGGGAGATTATATAATGATTTTTTACCGACCAAAAGAAGTATCATGCAAGAAAACGGAGTCCGGAGGGCACACGAGGTGCCCACGAGGCAGGGGGCGCGCCCTCCATCCTCATGGGTGCCTCGTGTCCCTTTCGGACTGCTTCTTATTTTCCTATTTTCTTAAATATTCCAAAACGGAGAAAAATTGCCATTAGAACTGTTTTGGAGTCGGTTTACTTACCGCACCACATACCTCTTCCTTTTCGGAGTCTGAATAGTTCTGGAAAGTGTCCCTTATGTATTCCTCCGGAGTTACGGTTTCAATGACATTAGTTTCAACATTCATGGGATTACCTAAGATATAATGTTTGATTCTTTGACCGTTCACCACCTTTGGATTTGTGTCTTCGAAGTTATTGATTTTTATGGCACCGGAACGATAGACCTCCTCGATAATGAAGGACCTTCCCATTTAGAGAGAAGTTTTCCTGCAAAAAATCTTAAACGAGAGTTGTATAGCAAAACATAATCACCTACATTAAACTCACGCTTTCGTATCCTTTTGTCATGCCATCTTTTAACTTTTTCTTTAAACAGTTTGGCATTTTCATAGGCCTGGGTTCTCCATTCATCAAGCGAGCTAATGTCAAATAACCTCTTTTCACCGGCAAGTTTGAAATCATAATTGAGCTCTTTAATGGCCCAATATGCCTTATGTTCTAGTTCGAGAGGTAAGTGACATGCTTTTCCATAAACCATTTTATACGGAGACATGCCCATAGGATTTTTATATGCACTTCTATAAGCCCATAATGCATCATCAAGTTTCTTGGACCAATTCTTTCTAGATCTATTAACAGTCTTTTGCAAAACTAATTTCAGCTATCTGTTACTCAGTTCTACTTGACCACTGGACTGTGGGTGTTAAGGGGATGCAATTCTATGATTAACATCATACTTAGCAAGCATTTTGCGGAAAGCATCATGAATAAAATGTGAACCACCATCAGTCATTAAGTATCTAGGGACTCCAAACCTCGGAAAAATAGCTTCTCTAAGCATCTTAATAGAGGTGTTGTGATCAGCACTACTAGTTGGAATAGCTTCTACCCACTTAGTAACGTAATCAACAACAACTAAAATATGTGTATACCCATTAAAGGAAGGAAATGGTCCCATATAATTAAAGCCCCAGACATCAAATGGTTCAATAACAAGTGAATAGTTCATAGGCATTTCTTGATGTCTACTAATATTACCAATTCTTTGACATTCATCACAAGATAGGACAAACTTACGGGCATCCTTGAAGAGAGTAGGCCAATAAAAACCATATTGCAATACCTTATGTGCAGTTCTATATCCAGCATGGTGTCCTCCATAAGCCTCGGAGTGACACTTGCGTAGGATCTGTTAAAGTTCATGTCCATAAGCATAATTCATATTGGCATCTTGGCCACAAGCATAGCAAGCATCATCAAAAAGGGATATTTCAAACGAATCAACGGGATCATAGCAATCATCATAGCATTCATCATTCGATAAGCACGAAGGGAGATTAAACAATGTATGAGTTGAGGGGTTACTCTCATCAGAAGGTGGGCATGTGTAGCTAATACGTTCTTCCTCCCTTTGTTCTTCGCTCTCCTCCTCATCTTTTTCATCCAATGAGCTCACAATGTCATCAATTTCTTCTTCCATAGACTCCTGCAAAATGTTAGTCTCTTCTTGGACAGCAGAGATTCTCTCAATAAATACATCAATATCGTAATTGTAATTCTAATTATCATAGCAATATTTAAGGATATCAAAAATTTCATATCTATAACTTGAATCATCATCATAATCATACTTAATAACCAGAGATTCTATTTCATAAGCACCCTTAAAAGCAATAAATTCTTCTATTCGTTCCACATCATAGTAATCATATATATACCTTTAGCATAAGAAGCTAAGGTTTCATTATCATTAAATTTGCATGAAAAGAGAAGATGTGGAGCATTCATCCTAGAGCAACAAGTATAATCATATCTCAAGCATAGCTCCCGTGCATACCAATGCAACATATGAATTTGATCCCACAACAATTTCCTTTTATGAGTCAAGCGATAATCCCTAAAGTATTCACGTTGATCCAACGTTACTCCCATTATATAGTTGAATGGGGTTTTCTCAGGATTTTCAAAGTAGTGCATAATATCTTTCACATAACGAGCATCGAGGGTTTTAGGAGGCCCCCCATCTCCATGAGTAGCAAGTACAACTATTTTTTTGGTGTTTCGTGTCCCATATCCATAACTAAAGATAGATAACAACTTAGAACAAGAAATAAAAACAACTTAGTGATAAAGCAAACAAGCACACACGAGAATATTCACCCCATGCTATTGCTCCCCGGCAACGGCGCCAGAAAAGGCCTTAATAATCCACAAGTGTAGGAGATCGTTTGTAGCCTTTTTGACAAGTAAGAGTGTCGAACCCAACGAGGAGCTAAAGGTAGAACAAATATTCCATCAAATTCTATCGACCACCGATACAACTCTACGCACACTTGACGTTTGCTTTATCTAAAATAGAAATAAAACTAGAAGTACTTAGCGGGAACTTGAAGTAAATCGCAAGACAATAAAAGCAGTGTAGCAGCAAGCTTTTTGTAACACAAGAGAATGATTTGTCCCTGGGCAGTCGATAGCAAGTACCGGTAATCATTCTTGCAATTTTATATTAAGGGAGAGGCATGAGCTAACACACTTTTCGTACTTGGATCATATGCACTTATGATTGGAACTCTAGCAAGCATCCGTAACTACTAAAGATCACTAAGGTCTAGAAACCCAACCATAGCATTAAGTATCAAGTCCTCCTTACTCACATACATCATACCCCCCCCCCCCTTACTCGGATTTAAGCTTCTGTCACTCTAGCAACCCACCATGAGCGAACCATGAACATATTGCAACACCCTACAGTGGGGGACCCTCACTTTTGCGCGAGAACGGAGGGCACCGTAGGACAACACCAAATAAAAATATACAATCATACCAACCAAGATCACGATTATGCCATAGGACAAAACAGATCTACTCAAACATCATAGGATAGTCAAATATCATTGGGAAATAATATATGGAGTTGAGCACCATGTTTAAGTAGAGAATTACAGCGGGAATGGAGAGGTTGCACCGCTGCATAGAGGGGGAGAAAGTTGGTGCTGACGGTAGCAAGATTGTTGATGTAGATCGTCGTCATGATCCTAGCCCCAGCGGCACTCCGACGCCGCCGGGAGAGAGGGGGAAAGAGCCCACCTCCTTCTTATTCTTCCTTGGCCTCCTCCTAGATGGGAGGAGGGTTCCCCCTCTGGTCCATGGCCCGCATGGTGGCGGAGGGGCGAGAGCCCCTCCGAGATTGGATCTGTCTCTCTGTCATCTTCTGTTTCGCGTCCCTCAGATCTGACCCTTCACCGTTTCTTAAATTCCCGGAGATCCATAACTCCGATTGCACTGAAATCTTAACACGTTTTTCCCCATAAATTAGCTTTCTTGCGCTGTAAGAAGGGCCACAACCACCGTTCGAGGAGGGCACAAGACACCTGGGCACGCCGGGCACCCCCTGGTGCGCCCTGGTGGGTTGTGGGGGCGGTGGGGCCCGTTTGCATTGATTCCAAGTCCCAAAAATCACATATATTCCAAAATAATTCTCCGTAAATTTTTATCGGGTTTGGACTTTGTTTGATATGGATTTTCTGCGAAACAAAAAATATGCAACAAACAGGAACTGGCACTGGGCACTGGATCAGTAAGTTAGTCCAAATAAATCATATAAGTTGTTTCCAAAAGTATGTAAAAGTTGAATAATATTGGCATGGAACAATCAAAAATTATAGATACGACGGAGACGTATCACCTATCAGCTGTGGTTATGGCCCTTTCAAAGGTGACTAATCAGAAAAATTAAAGACAATCATGTTTGGGGAATTTGAGCATTTGCAACAGGCTTGATTGCACTTTGAGGACTTCCCCCTGATTTACTTGTCAATGATTATTTCCCATATTTTTTCCAGTTTCTTGATGATTTGCCCCTTCTGCACGGTTTAGAATTACACTACAAAATTTATGTCCTAAGTAGCCCCATGCCCAAATTAGGCAAGTCCCATTTGACTGTTCCCATTTATTGATCAGTATCGAGGCTTCTTACCATGATTTACAATGGTGACTCACATCGTGAACTTGTTGCCTTTATGTGTTGCAGCTGCTCGCTATCCTGCCTCCTCCTCGTCTACATTAATTGTGTGTTGCTACAGGTGAAGGAATTTGGCCATTGGTCTTTGGTTTGCTAGAACCGAATGCAACAGTGATGAACGTGGATGGTGTGGAGGAGACCTGCGATGAGGCGAATCACTTCAGTTTGGATTGGAAGATATGAGAGATGGCCCCATCAACATGAGGATGTGTGGTGGCCACATACGAAGTGGAGGCCTGTGAGTCACCGAGAAACACAATGAAGTTGGTTGTGGACAATGACAAGTAGGCAGAGACGACCTTGCCATCGTGCAGCTACCGTCTGCCATCGTGCCACTTTTAGGCGATAGGAGGACTCGGGGAACAAGAACGAGGTTGGGTCGCACACGAGCATTGTGGGCTTATGTCGACAAGGGCAAATCATCAAAAATCTAGAAAAGGTGTAGCAAATAATTGATGACAAGACAGGGGCAAATCCTCAAGCACCATCAAACGTGTGGCAAATCCTCAATTCCCTCATATTGTTTAGGGCTCCTTTGATTTAAAGGAATTTTGTAGGAATTTTGGAGGATTAAAATTCTTAGGAATTTTTCTACGCTGGTCCTTTGATCTGTAGAATTGCATTTCGTAGGAAATCTAACACCATTCCAACCATTTTACATTTCCTTTATTTTTTTGGTCCCTAACAAGTGCCACACGTATGGCACGAACACATGGAAACTCCGAACATTTTTTATGGCAAATTTAGTAACACGAGGATGGTACTTTAGTTCTCAAGCATGGCAACTCTCTTTTCAAATGGCAAGTTTTATTTTTATTTTCTGGTTTATTTTTCCTTTTTGAATGACAACTTTAATTGTAAAAAACGTCAGGGCCAGACTGCTTTGTACCACACGTGTGACACTTAACATTTGAGTTGTTTTTTCTGGGGCATCAAACACTCTTTGCTAATCTTCTATTGCTAAATAGCTATGACCCACTAGCTATTTTTCCTAGACATGCAACTGTGCCACATGAGCAATCCACGTAGGCAAGTGATAAATTAAGGACAGTATAACCGAGCCTAAAGCGAGCCCTATGAGCAATTTGAGTTCCTTACCGTTCGTTTCCGCGATCTAGAAGTTTTTGGCCATTCGATCTAAGTGTAGTTGCACCTGGGATGACTGTGCAGATTACTGGCCCAACTGTCCTTAAGGGTTGCTGCTCCGGCAGCCGAAACTGAGCCCTCTGGTCAGTTGGCCCGCTTCTCGCAGCCTAGATATCTAACCAACCACAGCACAGCCCAATCGACAGCCCACCACCACGCACAAACCTGGCCTCCTTTCGCCGTGATCCATAGAGGCCATAGCCGCTGCATCCCTCCAGCGATGTACTCCTCTCCTCATCAGTCACCGCCGGTGCCGCCGCCAGCCCGCCATTCCACCTCCCTCCTCTCGGTATGACGCACATGATGACCTAGGTCGGGTCCGACCGAAGCGCCGCGATGGGTAGCGCGGGCAGTGAATCGTCCCCTGTCGATTCAATTTCTTTGACCGGCGGTTTCATCATAAGTAAATCACAATTGATGCAAGTCAATGAAGGTAATCGATGTGCGCCAATCGCAGATAACTGAAGGTCATTTACACTTGCGATTCATTCTCCTCCTTTACGACCCGCTTATATATAATCTCCATCACCTAGCTTCTTCTCCCCCATTCCCCTCCTTACTTCCGCAAGACTCCCTTCGGCAGCCATGGTTGACACTGATGTCACTGATTCGTCTTCCCCTTCACGCAGTGTTGTCTCATTCCTACCCCACAGTTCTACAACGATTTAAGATTATTTTTATACTGATGCTCTTCTTTGTCCCTCCCAAATTAATGTAGGTTATGTAGTCTCGGGTGCACCATGGTTTCACTGCATAGGTTGCCGCTCAATTAGAAGGTGATGAACTACTGCCGCCTTTAATGATTTGTTGCCCGAGAGTACAATGCTTGAATGCCAACATCTTGGAGTTGCTCAAGGTGCTAAGTCTGACATTACTTGCTTGGTCCAATATTCTTTCACAAAGTATCCATGGTTATTTAGCTTATGTGTTTTCAAAAATGTATGATTTGTTGTGTATTTCTGATTGATATGAACAGCCGTGTTTTTTTACTAACACAGCTCGAAATGAACACCTTTAATTGAGGATGTTAGTCTTGTGACTAAGGACCAAGGAACATGAGGGGCACAGAATGGCCACGGATATTTTAAGGGTGAACTAACTGATGAAATGACGAATTTGGCTAAAGCTTTGATTTTAGATGAAGACTATTTTTTTAGAGTTTTTATTGTTTCTACATATATCTTCAATTAACTCGCTCATTTCATATTAAGATTGATGCTTTGTACAATGAAGGTGTTGTACTTTGAGAATACCTCCCTGTTGCCTGTCTATTCCAATCTAATATTTGCCAACTCTTTTTTTGAAAGCAAGTTTGCCAACTCTTAGTTGTTTATATCTTCATTCTTCATGATAATTTTGCTCAGGTATTGTTTCCCTTTTTTGCACCCTATTTTGGTAACGCACAAGTTAGATGTACTCATATGTTCTATGCAAAAGATCTTTCATAAAAAAATAAGTTGACGTGCTTTGTTATACTGAGAAGCTACTAAACCCAAGCTACATGATTTGTAGACTTGAATACTTAATACCTGCCCATATTGCTCAACATATTACTAATTTATTTTTGCAACAGAGATTCTTGCAGTACTTCCCTTTGCATGCAATGGGGAATCAGTCTCTTTGTTTATTTACCGACAATTATTTGTGCGCTGTTAGTTGTTCATGCCTTTGATTAACTATTTTATTTTGATTATTTAAGTACCCAATCTTCTTATCCACTGTATACTGCAGTGGGTGGCAATGCAGATGAATCCTTCATGCTAATCAAGAGTGAGCTCCATCTCCATCATGTAAAGGTTATTAGCTTTGGCATGGCGTTGGCACTGATACAACTCTCTTGGCTTCGTTTTCTATTCTTTCCAGTGACATCCACAACAAATGATTTGAGCCAAAGCAAGATCCGTCGTTTAAAAGTTGTGAGAATGGATTTTGTTCAAGCGGCATCTGCAATGTTAGCTTTGAATGAGCAAGATTAGCAAAGTCAAAATGAAGATTTTCCAAGCCTCCTCCTTCTTGTAATTTTTCATTTGCACACCTTTGCCATAGAAGAATCATTCTTCTGCATTGGTTTGGAGTTTATCTCATTAATCCTATGTTGAATATCACTTAGTTGTTGCCATCCTTATATGCAAATATTTCCATTGATGGCAGCGCAACTAAGAAATGACTTTCCATTTTACAGTATTATATCTGGTTTCCTCTCATAGCGTGATAAAATAGCAAGCAAAAACTATCATTTACATGATGTTGCATCACATTTGTACGATCTATGTTCTGTAAAACCGTCAAATATATGGACATTTTTTCCTAAAATTAATTTCTATTTTTTATGCATTGATATATTTATGAAAACTCCTATTATATTACCGTACAAATAGACGAGCACGGCAACGCGTGCCCATCATGATCTAGTTACATTGATTTTGCATTACTCTATGCATGCACGCCTCACATCTTATCAATTCATGCATGTTACTCGTAACTTATTTTTACATTAGATTTTGTAGTGACAATATATGTGTTAGTCGCTTACACCATACCTATGTAGTTCACATTCACATTTTTTAATTTTTTTCTCTTCTTATAACATTTGTATTTCATTTACAATTTTAAGCTTATATTCACTTCCCGTTAGTTATTATAGTACTCCCTTCGTTTTTATTTAGTCCGCCTATTAGCTTTAGTCAAAGTAAAAAAAATTATAAACAAAAATATTAACATATACAATAACAAATCTATATCGTTAGATTTATTATCGAATGTATTTTCACACCATATAGATTTGTTATAGTAAATGTTTGTATTTTCTATAAACTTGGTCAAACTTTACAAAGTTTGACTTCAGTTAACTCTAATATGCAGAGTAAATACAAAACGGAGGGAGTTTTTTTTTTGCATTCTTTTAGCAAGTTTCCCCGTAGCAATGCGGGACATTATCTAGTCCTATTTAAATAGATATGACACTTTGAATCTACTCCCTCCATTTCCAAATGTTTATCTTTCTAAATATTTCAACAAGTGACTACATACGAAGCAAAATGAATGAATCTAAACTTTAAAATATGTCTACATACATCCATATGTTGTGTTCATTTGAAATGTCTAGAAAGACAAATATTTGGGAACCGTTCTCAAATATAAGTCTTTGTAGAGATTTCAACAAGTGTCTACATACGGAGCGAAAATGAGTGAATCTACACTTTAAAATATGTCTACATACATCCGTATGTTGTAGTCCATTTGAAATTCTGAAAAGACTTATATTTAGAAACCGAGGGATGCACATTTTTCTATTCATGTGTTTTGAGAATCCAACCAATTTTTGGCGGAGAAAATGGAGGCTGCCACTGCCGCTAGCTCTGACCTTAACCCCAAATCTACGGAATCGATAAGGCCCAAACGTGCTAGGTTTTGTATTTTTCGTCCGAACACGTCCCGAGCCAGGAGATCAAAGTGCACAGATCTTGAAGGATGTAGGCGTGCTACTTCTCGAGCTTGCGTTGTATTCCCTCAAAGAGGAAAGGGGGGATGCAGCGCAGTAGCGTAAGTATTTCCCTCAGTTTTGAAAACTAAGGTATCAATCCAGTAGGAGACCACGCACGAGTCCCTCGCACCTGCACAAACAAATAAGAACTTTGCAGCCAACCCGATAACGGGTTGTCAATTCCTTTACGGTCACTTACGAAAGTGAGATCTGATAGACATGATAGTTTGATATTTTTGGTATTTTTGGATATAAGAACAGAAAGTAACAGCGGAAAAGTAAAGTAGATTGTAGATTGATATGTTGAGAATAGACCCGGGGGGCCATAGTTTTCTCTAGTGGCTTCTCTCATGATAGCGGTATTCTACGGCGGGTAAACAAATTACTGTCGAGCAATTGATAGAAAAGTGAATACTTATGAGACTATCTATGCATGCTCATTATATATAGGCATCACGTCCGAAACAAGTAGACCGAAACGATTCTGCATCTACTACTATTACTCCACACATCGACCGCTATCCAGCATGCATCTAGAGTATTAAGTTCATAAGAACAGAGTAACGCCTTAAGCAAGATGACATGATGTAGAGGGATAAACTCAAACATAGTGATATAAACCCCATCTTTTTATCCTCGATGGCAACAATACAATACGTGCCTTGCTGCCCCTACTGTCACTGGGAAAGGGCACCGCAAGATTGAACCCAAAGCCAAGCACTTCTCCCATTGTAAGAACTATAGATTTAGTAGGCCAAACCAAACCAAAAATTCGAAGAGACTTGCAAGGATATTATAATCATACATAAAGAGTTCAGAAAAGAACCAAATATTTCTGATAGATAATCTTGATCATAAACCCACAATTCATCGGATCTCGACAAACACATCGCAAAAAGAGATTATATCGAATAGATCTCCTCGAAGACCGAGAAGAACTTGGTATTGAGATCCAAAGAGAGAGAAGAAGCCATCTAGATACTTGCTATGGACCCGAAGGTCTGTGGTAAACTACTCACAACTCATGGTGAGGCTATGATGATGATGTAGAAGCACTCCGTGGAAGATCCCCCCTCCGACGGAGCTCCAGAACAGGCTCCAAGATGGGATCTCACGGGAACAGAAGGTTGCGGCGGTGGAACTAAGGTTTTCTCTGTTGTTCTGATGGTTTCGGGGTACGTAGATATATATAGGAAGAAGGAGGGCACCGGGGGCCAGACGTGGGGCCCACGAGGCAGGGGGCGCGCCCCCACCCTCGTGGACGCCACCTCAGCCCTATTCTGTGGTTCTCAAGTCTCCCGTGTGTATTTTGCTCCAAAAATATCTCTCTCGAAGGTTTCATTCCATTTAGACTCCGTTTGATATTCCTTTTCTGTAAAACCCTGAAATAGGCAAAAAACAGCAATCTGGACTGGGCCTTTGGGTTAGTAGGATAGTCCCAAAAATAATATAAAAGTGTATAACAAAGCCCAATAAACATCCAAAACATCTTAAATAATAGCATGGAACTATAAAAAATTATAGATACGTTGGAGACGTATCAAGCATCCCCAAGCTTAATTCATGCTCGTCCTCTAGTAGGTAAATGATAAAAACAGAATTTTTGATATGGAATGCTAACCAACATAGTTTTCAATGTAATTCTCTTAATTGTGGCATGGATGTTCAGATCTTAAAGATTGAAGACAAAAGTCTATATTGACATAAGAAATAATAATACTTCAAGCATACTAACAAAGCAATCATATCTTCTCAAAATACTATGGCTAAAGAAAGTTATCCCTACAAAATCATATAGTCTGGTTGTTCTCCCTCTTCATCACACAATATATTCATATCATGCACAACCCCGGTTTCAGCCAAGCACTTGTTTTCATACTCTATCTTTTCAAACCTTTCAACTTTCACGCAATACATGAGCGTGAGCCATGGACATAGCACTATGGGTGAAATAGAGTGGTGGTTGTGGAGAAGACAAAAAAGGAGGGAGATAGTCTCGCATCGACTAGGCGTATCAACTGGCTATGGAGATGCCCATCAATAGATATCAATGTGAGTGAGCAAGGATTGCCATGCAATGGATGCACTAGAGCTAAGAATGTAGGAAAGCTCAACAAAAGAAACTAAGTGGGTGTGCATCCAACCTGCTTGCTCATGAAGACCTAGGGCATTTGAGGAAGCCCATCGTTGGAATATACAAGCCAAGTTCTATAATGAAAATTCCCACTAGTATATGAAAGTGATTAAACATGAGACTATCTATCATGAAGAACATGGTGCTACTTTGAAGCACAAGTGTGGAAAAGGATAGTAGCAATTGTCCCTTCTCTCTTTTCTCTCATTTTTTTGCAGGGGCTCTTTTTTTTAGCCCCTCTCTATTTTTTTGGGCCATCTCCTTTTTATTGGCCTTTCCTCACATGGGACAATGCTCTAATAATGATGATCATCACACTTTTATTGATTTACAACTCGATACTAGAACAAAGTATGACTCTATATGAATACCTCCGGCGGTGTACCAGGATATGCAGCGAATCAAGAGTGACATGTATGAAAAATTATGCATGGTGGCTTTGCCACAATTACAATATCAACTACATGATCATGCATGGCAATATGACAATATGAAGCGTGTCATATGAGCGAAACGGTGGAAAGTTGCATGGCAATATATCTCGGAATGGCTATGGAAATGCCATGATAGGTAGGTATGGTGGCTGTTTTGAGGAAGATATATGGTGACTGTTTTGAGGAAGATATATGGTGGCTGTTTTGAGGAAGGATATATAGTGGGTGTATGGTACCGGCAAAAGTTGCACGGTACAAGAGAGGCTAGCAATGGTGGAAGGGTGAGAGTGCGTAATATCCATGGACTCAACATTAGTCATAAGAAATCATATACTTATTGCAAAAATTTACAAGTCATCAAAACAAAGCAATCAACGCACGCTCCTAGAGGGGAGGTTGGTAGGAGTTAACCATCGCGCGCCCCCGACCTCCACACAAAGGATGACACTCTACAAATACCTCATGCTCTAACTTCGTCACATAGCGGTTCACCATACGTGCATGCTACGGGAATCACTAACTTTAACACAAGTATTTCTCAATTTCATAATAACTCCACTAGCATGACTCTAATATCACTATCCTTATATCTCAAAATAATTATCAAGCATCCAACTTCTCATCATATTCAATGCACTTAGTGTGAAAGTTTTTACTACATTGATCTTGGATGTCTATCATGTGAAGGCTAGTTTTATAGCCAAAGCACATTACCATGCTGTTTTAATAGAATCTCAAAAGGATATAAGTTAAGCATGAGAGATCAACAATTTCTACGAAATATAATCATCACCATGCTCTAAACCATATAAGTGAAGCACTAGAGCAAAAACTATTCAACTCAAAAGAATAAGTGAAGCACATAGAGTGTTCTAACAATTCATAGGCCATATTTAACTCTCTCAAGAAGGTGTGTCCAGCAAGGATGATTGTGGCAAACTAACAAGCAAAGACTCAAATAATACATGACGCTCCAAGTAAAACACATATCATGTGGTGAATAAAAATATAGCTCCGAGTATAGTTACTGATAGATGAAGACAAAAGAGGGGATGCCTTCCCGGGGCATCCCCAAGGTTAGGCTCTTGGTTGTTCTTGAATTTTACCTTGGGGTGCCTTGGGCATCCCTAAGCTTAGGCTCTTGCCACTCTTTATTCCATAGTCCATCAAAGCAATACTCAAAACTTGAAAACTTCACAACACAAAACTTAGACAAAAATCTCGTGAGCTCCGTTAGTATAAGAAAACAAACCACCACTCAAAGGTACTGTAATGAATTCATTATTTGTTTATATTGGTGTTAAACCTACTGTATTCCAACTTCTCTATGATTCATACTTCCCAATACTACTCATAGATGCATTGAAATAAGCAAACAACACACGAAAAACAGAATCTGTCAAAAAAAGAATAGTCTGTAGTAATCTGTAACTTTCGCATACTTCTGTAACTCGAAAAAAAATGAATTAAATTGGTAAACGTGAGGAATTTGTCTATTAATCATCTGCAAAAAGAATCAACTAAATATCACGCTCCAGTAAAATCTGGTGACCATTCTAGCGAGCGCTAACGATTCTGTTTTTCACAGCAAGATCATATAAACTTCACACAGGTCTTCCCAAAGGTTCTACTTGACACAAACAGTAATTAAAACACAAAACCACATCTAAACAGAAGCTAGATGCAATATTTATTCCTAAACAGAAGCAAAATAATAATAATATAAAATTGGGTTGCCTCCCAACAAGCGCTATCGTTTTACACCCCTAGCTAGGCACGATACAAGGATAGATCTAGGTATTGCCATCTTTGAAAGGCAATTCTTTAATTAAGCACTTGTGATTCTTAGGATCTTCTTTATCCCTATTGATAATCAAACTTTTCGGCAAGAAATCAAGAAATTCAATCGTGTCAAAAGGTTCTCTTGCAAAAGTGAGAAAGTAAGGATGAACACTTATAGATTTAAGATCTGCGATTCCTTTACTGGATGTTTCACCCTTGTTCTTAGGTACATACATGAAGTTAGACAATTTAGTGGTAGAAGGATTTGAAGTAGTTTTCATAGCAGAAAGAGCAGAACCCACATTAGTAATAATATCCTCAAGTTGATCGATTCTAGTAGAATCTTGATCTAATTTTTCTTTAACTACGAGTTCCTTTTCTTTAAAGTTTTTTAGAACAACTCCTACCTTGGATCCATATTGGGTAATTTCATTGTGGATCTTTCTATCCAAGTTCTCTACCAACTCTACCGTAGCAACTTTGTTTTCAATGATTTCTAGCCTTTGCATAACATGCTCCAAAGTTAAAACGGTCCCATTAACCATAAGAGGTGGTGAGACAAATAATTCAGTCATTGTATTATAAGAATAAAAAGTATGGCTATCCAAGAAATTCCCTCCGGTAATGGTATCTAAAATAAATCTATTCCACGGAGTTATGCCAAGATAAAAATTGCGAAGAAGCACAGAAGTGGATAGCTTCCTATTAGATCTATTTTGAGCATTGCAAATTCTATACCAGGCATCTTTTAAGTTTTCTTCATCCCTTTGTTTAAAATTGAGAACCTCACTCTCGGGAGTATTGATAATGATAGGTGTGCTAGACATGATGACAAGCAAGCAATCCAACACACAAGCAAACAAGAAGCAAGCGAACAGAAAACACATGGCAAAAGAAGGGCAAATAAAACGGCAAGGGTGAAGTGGGGGAGAGGAAAACGAGAGGCAAAAAATGTAATGCGAAGGATAAGGGTTTGTGATAGGTACTTGGTATATGACTTTTGCGTAAGCCTCCCCGCCAACGGCGCCAGAAATTCTTCTTGCTACTTCTCGAGCTTGCGTTGTATTCCCTCGAAGAGGAAAGGGTGATGCAGCATAGTAGCGTAAGTATTTCGCTCAGTTTTTGAAAACCAAGGTATCAATCCAGTAGGAGACCATGCGCGAGTCCCTCGCACCTGCACAAACAAATAAGAACTTCGCAGCCAATGCGATAAGGGGTTGTCAATCCCTTTACGATCACTTACGAAAGTGAGATCTGATAGAGATGATAGTTTGATATTTTTGATATTTTTGGATATAAGAACAGAAAGTAAAAGCAAGTAAAGTAGATTGTACATTGTAGATTGATATATTGAGAATAGACCCGGCGGCCATAGTTTTCTCTAGTGGCTTCTCTCATGATAGCGGTATTCTACGGCGGGTAAACAAATTACTATCGAGCAATTGATAGAAAAGCGAATACATATGAGACTATCTAGGCATGATCATTATATATAGGCATCATGTCTGAAACAAGTAGACCGAAACGATTCTACATCTATTACTATTACTCCACACATCGACCGCTATCCAGCATGCATCTAGAGTATTAAGTTCATAAGAACAGAGTAACGCCTTAAGAAAGATGACATGATGTAGAGGGATAAACTCAAACATAGTGATATAAACCCCATCTTTTTTATCCTCGATGGCAACAATACAATATGTGCCTTGCTTCCCCTACTATCACTTGGAAAGGACACCGCAAGATTGAACCCAAAGCCAAGCACTTCTCCCATTGCAAGAACTATAGACCTAGTAGGCCAAACCAAACCAATAATTCGAAGAGACTTGCAAGGATATTATAATCATACATAAAGAGTTCAGAAAAGAACCAAATATTTCTCATAGATAATCTTGATCATAAACCCACAATTCATCTTATCTCGACAAACACACCGCAAAAAGATATTACATCGAATAGATCTCCTCGAAGACCGAGGAGAACTTGGTATTGAGATCCAAAGAGAGAGAAGAAGCCATCTAGATACTAGCTATGGACCCGAAGGTCTGTGGTAAACTACTCACAACTCATGGTGAGGCGATGATGATGATGATGTAGAAGCACTCCGTGGAAGATCCCCCTCCGACGGAGCTCCGGAACAGGCCCCAAGATGGGATCTCACGGGAACAGAAGGTTGCGGCGGTGGAACTAAGGTCTTCTCTGTTCTTCTGATGGTTTCGGGGTACGTAGATATATATAGGAAGAAGGAGGGCACCGAGGGCCAGACGTGGGGCCCACGAGACGGGGGGCGCGCCCCCCACCCTCGTGGACGCCACCTCAGCCCTATTCCGTGGTTCTCAAGTCTCACGTGCGTATTTTGCTCCAAAAATATATCCCCCGAAGGTATCATTCCGTTTGGACTCCGTTTGATATTCCTTTTCTGTAAAACTCTGAAATAGGCAAAAAACAGCAATCTGGACTGTGCCTTTGGGTTAGTAGGTTAGTCCCAAAAATAATATAAAAATAAGCCCATTGAACATCCAAAATATCTTAAATAATAGCATGGAACAATCAAAAATTATAGATACGTTGGAGACGTATCAAGGCGCCACGTCATTCACAGTTGACCATTCGGGATGGAGGGCGAACGCCCCGACAACACATCACTCCCACTCGCCCCACCCACAACACACGGCCCACTACCCCACCGACGACCATATCCACACCCCCCCCCCCCCCCCCCCC
>LR738709.1:107279043-107431711 GCA_902687465.1 Secale cereale
CCGCTCTCTCAGCCACGCATTTTGGCCGACGCACCTCACCGTCGGGCATGGAGGCTACCGCCGCTCCCCAGCTTGATTCCTTTCTCCAGTGAAGCACGGGCTATGGAGGTGTGTCCATGCCACCGTGGCCTCGGTCAGAGGTGGAGGAGCGAGGAGAGGGACCATTGCAAACTACATGATGCTTGATGCAGAAATTTAGTTTAAGTTGCCATTGCGAATTTTATATTAAGTTGCCATGGCAAATTTATTGTAAAGAGCATGGCAATTTTAATTTAAATATGATGGAATTTTTTACATTTCTAGAACATAGCAAAGTTTACTATGTAGAATCTTTTAAATATACTTGTGAATCCATGACAATTTTAATTTTATTTCGATGTCAAAAGTACTATATTTTCTATAACACATGGTAACTTTGTAAAATTGGTGGTCTGATCACATAGCAAATTTGAGAGAGAATTATGTTGTGTAGAATTTTTCCATGGCAAATTTGCCGTTCTTTGTGTACGGAATAAATATATTTACTTTTTTATTTTGTTATTTGTTGTCATTTTCTCAAAAGTTGCCATGTCTCAACATTTTTCCATCTCTTAAAATTTGCCATGGAAAATTTATTTAATTTAAAAAACATGCAAACTTGCCATGGCAAGTTAAGATGTTCAAAACATGAAAACTTGCCATGTCTCAACATTTCTTCATCTCTCAAAATTTGCCATGACAATTTTCTTTAATTAAGATGTTAAAAAAATGGCAAACTTGCCATGTCTCTCAACATTTTCCATCTCTCAAAAATTTCCATGGCAATTTTCTTTAAAATATATGTTAGAAAAACATGGCAAACTTGCCATGGCAAGTTAAGATGTTAAAAACATGAAAACTTGCCATGACAAATTTCTCAAAACTTGCCATGTCTCAAAATTTGCCATGTCAACTTTCTTTAATTAAAATGTTCAAAAAATGTCAAACTTGCCATGGCAAGTTAAGATGTTAAAAAACATGGCAAACTTGCCATGTCTCAACATTTTCCATCTCTCAAAAATTTCCATGGCAATCTACTTTAATTAATATGTTCGAAAACATGGCAAACTTGCCATGGTAAGTTAAGATGTTAAAAAACATTTTTCACCGCATCGTTGCCATGATGGCAAATTTCGTATTGTAAACTTCATTTCTTTTTGCCATCTTGTATCTATATGTATGTAAACTTCACGACAACTTTTTCGTAGTGACTTCGTAGCGATGGCAACTTTCGGTAGTGCAAAGAAGCGCAAATTGCCATGACCTTCTTCCTTTTTTGTGCCATTTTTTTTTAAAAACATAAACTTGAGCATGGCAATTTTTTTCATATAATGGCAAAAGATCATGGCAATTTTTGTTGTGCAAAAGACCCGTGTTTATTAGTTGCATATAAAAACTGGGTTTTTACAGTCGTAACTTAATCTAGGCTTTATTCTTTGTTTTCTTTTTACTGGAAAGAGGCCTGTAGGTAGTCCTAGCCATGGGTAGCCCAGCCCGGCTAGCCCGGTCCGACCCGGCCCGGCGCTACTGCCGGATTGGGCTCGGATCTAGATTTTGAGCCCAATGGCCTGGCCGGGCCGAGCCCAGGCCCGTCATTTTTGCGCTTTCCTGAAGGGGTCCGGCCCGAGTCCCGAGGCCCGGCAGGTTTTTATGCGTTCGGGCCGGACCATAGGTTTTTTGCCTCGGGTTTGGCTAGGCCCGGCCCGACCCGAGGTTTGGCCAGGTATACCTGTAGGGCCCGATGGGTGGGGCGTTAGCGCTGGGGTGTTTTTCCTCCCGAACGAGGGGGTTCGGTCGATCTCCGTCCGGTAGCTCTCTCCTGTCGGGGACCTCCACATCCTTCGCCGCCGTGCCTCCCTCCCCGACCAAGCAGCGGCCAGCGCCTCCGTTCCCCAGCCACGCGCCTGCCAGACTCATCCTCCTCCCCGTTGCTCCCTCTCCCTCTCCCTCTCCCCAGCTTAGCCCCGCCCCCATCCCCTACTGGCCTGCTTGATGCCTTGAGATCACTTTTCCCCACCGGAAACCCTCGCCGCCGCCGCCATTAATTTCTCCGCGCAAGCTCCAATTTCAGGAGGCCTAGAATGAGGACGGCGTCGATCTGCACCGCATCTACTGTGCGGGGCACGCACACGTTCAAGATCGCCGACTACAGCCTTCACAGGGGCCTCGGCGTCGACAACTTCATCCCGTCTGCCACCTTCGACATCGGCGGCTGCCTCTGGCGCGTACTGTACTACCCCGATGGGGAGATGGAAATGGAGAATGGGGATCACGCCTCCGTTTTCCTCGACCTTGTTAGCGAGGACACCGAGGCGAGGGCGGTCTTCGAGGTCAGGTTGGTCGACAAGGCTAACAAGCTGCCGCCTTTGGTGGTGCTCTCCCAGAAGACGCCGTATGTGTTCAACAGCAATGGACGTAGGAGCTCTGTGGGCGACGACTTCTTGCAACCGGCGTACCTGCTGGACGACTGCCTTGTGCTTGAGTGCGATGTCACAGTTCTGAGGGAATCCAAGGTGACCCTGACTGCGACCACCTTCGACATCCAAGTGCCTCCCTCGGACTTGGGGGAGCATTTCAGGGAATTGCTAGAGAAGGAGGAGGAAACTGATGTCGTTTTTGACGTTGAAGGGGAGTCTTTTCCTGCGCATAAGATTGTGGTTGCAGGACGCTCGCCGGTCTTCAAAGCGCAGCTCTTTGGACCGATGAGCGACAGGACAAGGCGGCGCATAGCCGTTGAAGATATGCAGCCTGCCGTTTTCAAGGCGTTGCTTCACTTCATCTACACAGATTCGTTGCCTCCGATGGAAAATCTTGATGGAGATGAGGGCAAAGAAATGGTTAAGCACTTGCTTGTGGCTGCGGATAGGTATGCGATAGAAAGGATGAAGGTTATGTGTGAGAGCATCCTTTGCAAAAGTCTTGATGTTGAGAGTGTCACTGCTACATTGGCTCTAGCTGACCAGCATCACTGCAGCAACCTCAGAGATGCTTGCCTTGAGTTTATCACTTCTCCGGATAGAATGGATGATGTCATGGCAAGCAAAGGGTATGCCCACCTCAAAAGATCCTGCCCTTCTATTGTCATAGATGTCTTCGAGAGGGCAAAAAGGTCCCGCAAAATTTAGTATGTTCATCCTTGTTTAGATTATGAATAGTTCAATAGTTTGTTTAGTTGACGCATAGCCTCGTAAGATGAAGTCGGCTTCTTAGTTATATTAGTTTCCAGTGATCTTTTGGAGAAGGGTAGGCTTTTTGTAAAACGCATGTGATGGAGGCTCCTCTTGCTATATCTTGTATGTGATGACGATTGACGATTCATCTTATTTATGAATTTATGCCAGCTTGCTAGTGTTCTCGAAGATGCCGTAACCGTCTGGCTAAATAATTAGGTTACCGTTAAAGCTTCCCTTTTATCTACTTCCTTAATTTCTCAATGCTGTTTCTTTGCCATTCTCATTATTGGAAAGAGATGGTATGGCCAAGTCCATGGGGAGCTATGAAGAAACATTAGCAAACAGCAAAATTATGTTAGCAAGCTATTGAGCAGCACAATTAACGCAGTATTTTGAGATTGCATTGTGCCAAGTATGTTCAATCTTGGATTGGCACACCACATCTTTTACACTATTGAGTTATTTTTGGAGGCAGAGGCATTTGGATTCACTGTAGTCTGTAGAGAAAAACCCAATTTTTTAAACCAACTATACAGTTTAGCTCCAAATATCGATTGATAAAGTATTGACTTCGTAACTACACATTAAATTTTACTTGGTGATTAGCAAAGCTGAAATGATTATTTTACTTTCCTAAATTGACCAAGGGATGCTGGTAATCATGAATGTCATTGACCACTTCATCGTTACGAGTAAGATGAGCTGTTGTGCAAAATACCAACATATGATGGTAAACAAATTATTCCTAGTGTTTTGTGAATCTGAATCTGGGCAGTCAGATCATGGAGACCTAGTGATTTATCTTATGGCATGATGTAGAGATCTCTGATAAATTTATTCCAACTTCAAAGGTTTGCAAGAACTGAAGCAAGCTGTATTACTTTTTTTTTTTATGTGGCAATGCTCCTCATTCTCCTTGGAAACCTTAACCTCAAAGTCAAACATTGGATAAATTGTACAAGTGATTATGGTATATAACTACATATGTTATTAGTTATGTGGTCACTTGTCACGCTGCATAAACTTCTCTATCCATCCTACAAGTGGGAATTGGCCTCTTACTCGGGTCAAGCAGGAAAATGTTGGAAGATGATGTGCTTCACTTTATATACCATCGTCATCCCCATAAAGATTTTCTTTTTATACTGCTGCAACTGTCTGTTCACTCTGAATACAATATTTACTGTTGTGAAATTCATGCCATGTGCATTTTCTCTCATAACACTTGGTAATTAGCCAGTTCTACATCAGTCAAAGTGCATCCATTGCCAGTACTACATTTGCAAATAACAACATTATGATAATCGGTAGTACAACAAAGATAACATATAGCAGCTAGCATTAAGTTTTGAGTTTAAGTTCCTTTATGCCAGGATAAGAATTTTTTTCAACATGGTATGGCTTCTTGTTTTTTCTTCCCAATTTATACTTAGTGGTTTGATATCGCAAGCGTTTCCCCAGAGAATGCTTTTGTTTCAGATTATTCAGTTTTGACAGACTCTGAGCTTCTGGAGCATCCAAAGTAATGCTTATAGCCAACTATATCACTTTGACTCCTCAACGTGACACCCTTTAAATCTTACACGATGTACGCTTGTTAGACGATGCTCTTCACCACGGTCGAAGGTGCATTTTACTGGTATTTTGACTTACATACATACATATGTGTTTCAGTGATTAGTTTTTCTTGGTTATTCAATTGATGCTTTGGTGCATGTATTATGTGTCTTCTGGAAGACGGATAGCTCATGACTCTTTTTTTTTAACGGCAATGATGCCCAGCATGTTTTCCCACTTCAAGTATCTTGATATTTTTACCTCTTTGGATGAACAGGTACCAAAGCAGGTCATCGCTGTCAGCATGCACACCCTGCTGTATTTTCCCTTGCAGTCTCTTCCTGTACATTGTTTCTTGTATGTGCCTGGCTCTTTCGATTTAATGGTTTCGTTAGCAGTAACATTGAGATAGTGACTTGTAGCGTTGCACGGGGGAAGAAATTCTGCAAGGCAGGAGAAGCATCCACGAAACAAACCAGAGAAAAGAAACTATGGCTGTACGTGGAGCAGTGTGACATGGTTAATCTGCACTCAGCTCAACCAAAGTAAATAACTCAAGAGCTCGACGACCAGTTTACTTGAGAATTTCTACTTCATAGTGAACATTGGCCCAGATATTGATTGACCCTATGCAGGCGTGACCTGATTCTTGGAGAACGGACGCATCCAAGGCGCAACACTGACATGATAACCTCAAGAATGTTGCGATCACTGTTTTTTTTTTTGAAAAAGAGAGCGATCGATTTCACAACTTCAGTGCAGAAACTGTCAACATAAACCAGTGGCAAAAAACAGACTTTGAGCAAGTGCTTGAAGAATTACCAGCGCCAACCGGGTTTTCATTCTTTTGAGAGTCGGTCAGATGCTTACTTTATTATTCATCGTCATCAATCAAGTTACAATCATGTTGAGTACATCTTGAAAGGAAAGAAAGCATATACGTATATAGCAGCTGACCGTAAGCGAGCAGCGCTTTCACAGCTCATCTGCGTAGCCAATCTCCACTGCGCAACGGAAACAAGTCTAAAATCTAGAAACTGCGAGCTGAGCACCTTGAGTTTTCGAAGGATTGGGAGGGCTCAGTAGCCAGATTCAACTTGAAACTGCAAGAAGCTTGCTGATGTAACACCGCCATCCATGCGAGAACCAGAAGCATGACGAATTCCCACCACCGGGATGATCTGACCAAAGCCCATTTGATCCAGCAGCTGCTCGAGGAGCACACTGTTGAACGTGTTTCCATGGAGCACACCAGAGGGGCAAGGGTATCTGAAAGCCCACGTCAATGGATGCAGGTTCTTCAAAGGATGGCAAGGCCACACAGTGAGCATAATAGAACTTTGATCATATCGGGATGCCAGTATGCTCTTTCACCACCACCTCTGTCCTGTCCTCCACCACGAGCGGCCAGCATTGTCGCTACCCCTCCCGTGCACTTCGCCGCCACCCATATCGCACACGACGGCGACCTCCTGACCTCCCAAGATGCCGCTATGACACGATGAACCTCTTGGGGATTTGGTGGAGGAGAGGACAGTCACTATCCTCTTCGTACTGCACTCCTCCGCCCACCTTATGTGAAATGTGACCAGATGGAGAGTTTTTCAAATATAATTTTTGTTCCTTTTGTTTCCTTTTATCTTTTCTTGTCCCCATCTTTATGTCTGCTGCGAGAGTGCCGCATAATAGGATTTCCAGAGTAACTGAGAACACTGAAGACATCACGCAAACCAGATGAGCAGCATTTTTTTTTGCGAAGAAAATGCCCACCAATTCCCTGGTACCTTCCAGTTCCATGCTACATCTGCCGATAAAAAGTGCCAAGAGAAATTGTAACTACTTCTCACCATTTCTCCAGGGTAAATTCTTGTTGCAGTATGATGCCAAAATAAATTAAACATTATATTAGAGTAGAGTAGATAACGCACCATATGAATGTGGAAGGGATTGGCCTGATTGCATATTCACCACAGCAATTCCTGGGTAATGACCTAACTAATATAAGCTGAAGATAGGTTTCATTCACTGCAGTAGAGGCAAAAATATAAATCAAGTCCTTAGAATGTCACAAGGGATTTGCAAGATAAACTAATATCTAAGTATAATCCAGGGTGTGCACCTTGCAGTAGTAGAAGGCTGCTTGAACCAAACAAAGCTTGTGCCAACCATCATTTTCCAAGGAGATTGATCTACAAAATAAGATAGTTTGAATTAAATTTTCAGTCATGTATCTGAATGGATTTTTGCAATTTGCAACTAGCACATACCTGTCTTAACTCCAACTCCAATTTAACATGCCGCAGGGCACACGCTTCATTGATCCAACACAAATGGGAGCTAGACCTTGACTCCTTGAGACTTTCTCATGTATTCCTTCCCTCTCTAAATTTGTGACACGACTATCAGGCAACCAATCCTACTTCATCAGTACTCTGTAGATTTTCTTGAAAGAACATACAACAATTATGCAACCACCTTTTGCCTAGATACCACACAAAACCCAAATAATGGATGAAGATTTTTCTTTCTCATATTTCCTTTTCGCCTTCTTTATTTTTATGGGAGCTATTAGTGCCATATTGATTCACAAATTTGTAACACACCACTGGGCAAAAAAAATAAAAAATCCTATGCTATTAATGTTTCTACTTCTTCCAGAAATAACATGAAACAACTGCACAACCACCTTTGATACATCACATGTTTGAATGTTGAGTGAATGGAAGTTTTCCTCTTCTATTTTACTCCCCATTCCATTTCTTTCTTCACATTTTTTCCTTTCTTTTTTCCCACATTTTTTGTTCTTTTTCTTTCTTTCTTTCTTTCTTTCTTTTCACATTTTTTTTTCCTTTTTTCTGTGAGAAGAATGGAGAGAGTTCTCCCAGGCTATGATAATGTACAACTCCAGATCCCTGCAAAGTAGATTGAAACATAACAAGCACAATTCAGATTATGCGGTAAAAGGTCCTCCAAACTAAACCAAAATGAATTGACGTGTGGGTTCAGGGGAAGCAAGGAAAATAGCATGTATTAATTTTACACAAAGGGTAAAAGTTTGTTCTTACATATACATACTGTATTTATGTACAAGGGAGGAGATACCACCAAGGCCATGGCACCCTCACAGTGGGTGAATGCCGAGAGTTCTTCAAGTATTGAAGAGTTTACAAGTTGGCAGAGGCCTGCATGATACATCAAAACACATATTATTAAGATTATGTGGTAAGAGAGAAAAGACTACCCATCGCTAGTGTGGCATCAGAAAAAAGTAATTGAAACTGGTGGAGTTGGAGATGGATATGAACAAGTATTTATCCCAAAACACAGGACATTCTGCAGGTAACCAAAACAACTAGACTCGGAACAGCAAAATACCAATTAAATTCCTAAACAGTATTGTGAATATGGGAGTAGGGAAACTTATGTATATACTGACCAGTCTAGTAAAGGATAGGAGATACAAGTATCGATGGCAGCAACTTGTTCAAGCATGGCATACCAAAAAGAGAGAATGCTCCAATCAAACTAGGGATGCCATTATGCTCCTCCAAAGCCCCTGTGCGTCCTCCACAAGAAGTAGCCAGCATCATTGCTATCCGTCACATGCCCTCCGCCGCCACCATCGCTCATCACTATCACCTCCCGACCTCACTCGACACCACCATGACATGGTGATTCCGCCTGGGGTCGGTGGAGTAGGGAGGGGGCAGTTCTTTGATTTCTGTATTTCTCTGCCCAGTTTGCAAACTGTGGGTCGATGGACAGTTTTCTTGTATAATTTTTCTTCCTATTTTTCCTTTTTCTTTTTTCTTTTCTTCCTTTTTCTTTTTTTTCCTTTTCCTTTTCCCTTTTTCCTTTTTGTGTGTGCTGCAAGAACACAGAAGAATTAGACTTCCAGAGTAACTGTGACCAGATGGCCATCATTTTCCTTTGTGAAGAAAACGCCAATCATTTTGCCACTTTGCCAGTACCTTTCATGTTACATCTGCTGACAAATATACCAAGTAAAATTGTAAGTATTCCACACCATTTTGCTAGGTAGATACATTGCAGCCTGATATTGAAGTGAACAAAATATTACCAGACTACAACACACAACATGCCGTGTGAAAGTGAATGGGATTGGCCTAATTGGATATTCATCGCAGCAGTTCCTCGTTGATGAGTCAACTAGTCTAGGTGAAGAAGAGTTTGGTTCACTGCAGCTGAGAAACAACAGAAAGCAAGTCATTAAGGATACCACAAGAGAAGGATATCCCTGATAAATCAATATCTAAGTATAATCACGGGTGTGCACCTTAGAGATCAAGAATAACTTGGAACAATGACCCTGCATCCACGTAGTACATTTTCGTGTGGCTGTTGCAGTGGCAAAAGTCTGTTTGAACCAAACAGAGCTTGGGCCAACACTTCTCTTCCTAGGAGATTGATCTACAAAATAAGGTAGTGTCAATTATTTCATATATTTTTTATTCATGCATCTTACTGGAGCTTTGAAAATTGTAACTAGCACATACCTGTATTAACCCCACTATACCACAGTGCAGGGTGCAGGGTTCATACTTCAATAATCCATCACAAAGCGGGGCTATACCTTCAGACATGCTCCTGTATTTCTCCTAGTCTAAATTTTTAATCCAGCACAAAGGGGAGCTATACCTTCAGACCTGCCCCTGTACTCCTCCCTCTCTAAATTAGTGACACAACTATCACGAAACTAATCCTAGTCAGTTAATATTTCTCTCTTTGCCTAAAAAAAGGAGAATCATACAACCACCTTTCATAAAGATGCCACATGAAACTCACATAATGGATTTATATTCTCTCCCTTATTTATTTTTTGTTTTCCTTTATTCTTTTGCTGGGAGATACGTCTGCCATGTTGATTTCCAAATATGTAACACAACTATCAGGGAAACACACCTACACAATTATTTCTAACCTTTTACTGAAAGAACATAAAACAACAGCACAAACACCTTTCATAAAGTCACAAGACTAAAACATGTGCGAACAGTGAACGGATGGAGAGCTTTACTCTCTCTTTTTTGAATTTTTTTTCTTTCCTTCCTTTTCCCATTTTTCTTTTTCTTTTTTTCTTTTCTTTTTTTCTTTTTCCTTTTTTCTTTTTTCTTTTCATTTTAAATGTTTTCCTCTTTTCCCTTTCCTGTTTTTTTTTTCTGTTTTTGTGACAAGAAGAAGAGAGTTCTCCAAGTCCATAAGAATGTACAAGTCCAAGACAGATCCCTGCAAAGTAGATTTAAAAGACAGCATACATTGTTCAGATTATGGGGTAAACTAAACCAAAATAACTCGTTGTGCATGGGTTACCATGGATTAATTTTCCAAAGGCTAAAATGTGCTTTTTACATATACATACCATATTTATGTAGGAGATGCCACCCAAGGCCATGGCGTCCGAACTGTGCGTGTATGCAAAAAAAACTTCTTCAAGGATAGAAGAACTTTTACAATTCCGTGGCAGAGGCCTGCATGGTAGATCGAAACACATATTTGTTCAGATTATGCTGTAAGCAAAACTGGTAAAATGGAAGTTTGTGACGTGTGTGGGATCAGGGAAAAGCAATGGAAACTGGTGGAAGTTGGGCATGGATACAAGCAAGGAAGTATTGTTCAATTTCAACAGTAAGAAGAAAACTTCAAAATGCGACAACACGTGAAGGGAAAACTTCCAAGGTAACCAAAAATAACAAGACGAAGCACAGCAAACTACTGGTTAAATGTGCGAACAGGTGAATAAAGTGATGTATGGGAGTAGTGGGACGGTTATTCATATAAGTACTAACCAGTGTAGTAATGGATGGGTGCTATAATCTGGAACCTTCTGTTCTTGGATAGAGAGAGAACTGATCTACATGCTTGGCTAGAAGAATATACAAATCCAAGAAGACCTATGCATGTACAAAAGATTAAAATAAGTGGGTTATTCCAACAGATTGCAAGACAATAGAGTGAAGTAAACAAAAGGACAATGACTCTTGTGCTTACGGGGTTAATTAGTAAAAGCAATGGAAATTTGTGGGACAAGTACAGAGAAGGAATTGTTTGTTACCTTGGATTAGTCGTCGTAGACTTTGATTATTGGAATGGTTCCATTTAACTTGCTGCACTGCCTTTTCAGCTCCTCACTGATGCCAAAAGAAACCTCTAATTTTCGTAGTGAACTTGGCATGCCATCCTTGGGCAGAGATTTGATGGCAGGACAGTTTCTGATCTCTAATTCTTGCAGAGAACTTGGCAGTCCATCCTTGGGCAGCAATTGGATGTCTGGACAAAAACAGATCCGTAATATTTTGAGGCTGGCAAGCTTGGCCAGCCCCGCAGGGAGGCGCTGCAGCTTCCTGCAGCGAGAAAACGTAAGTTCCTGGAGGGAACCGTGGAGGTAAAGGGCCTCCTCTTGCTCCTCTGTGAAGCGCTCCACCTCGTTGTTGCCATGAAAATTTACTTCGGTGAGGGAGGAGGAGAGGAGTCTGCAGATGGGCGCGGTAAGGACTCCCGCCAAGTCATCTGTCGAGAGATATTCGAGTTTGGATGATGAGGAAGGAATCTCTTGGTCATGCGGTCGTGAGGGCTCAGAACCAGTGAAGAATTTTGGGGTTTCGAAGATGTTTAATCGTGTGAGGTGGCCCTGGGCGACAAGAGGCCATAAGCCCTCGCCTCTTAGATCCCCACAATCATACACATATAAACGGGTGAGAGAGATGAGATTTGAGAGGGGAGCCAGCGTCTCCATGCCCTCCACGCCAACTAGATTGAGTAGCTGCAGGGAGGTCGGGAATGGGAAACAAGATGTGGCGGAGGAAGAGTAGGACGAGAGGAACTCGGGGCAACCAAATATGCGCAACAAGCGAAGGGAGCAGAGATTTTGAAGCCCTCCTCCGTGTGTGCTGTCCTTGCCAAGTGAATCGGAGAGTAACCGCAGCTCTCTGCAACTAGAGATGATCAACTCCTCTAGTTGCTGAGGCAGGAGCAGCAGACCTGCTTGTGCATCTTTTACCTCCTCTCCTCTTGTCTGATGTTGTCCTGCTTGTGCATACTCAATTTCAATTTCATTACCTGGAGATGATGACGTCGTCATCTCCGTCTGAAGCACCGCCACACCAAGCTCTGTTATCTTGTCACAACGTCTCACTACCAACTCAGTGAGCTTCGGGAAATGGGAAAACACTTGTGTCAATTCCTTCCCATTAGCATTACATTCCTCGATCTCTATTTGTTCAACTGGAAGTGGACATTCAGTATTATAGCTTTCACCTTCAAACAGCAGCAACGAGTTGCTCATACCGGTTATCTCGAGGGACTTATTTCGCAGAAGAAAAATCTTGAGGGACTTGAGAGATTTTAGCTTTTGGAGGTGAATCAATGGCAGTCGAGGGCAGTTCTGCATCACCAAATGTTTCAGACCAACTAGATTATGGAAAGCCAACCCATTCCACAACATGCCATGCTGACCATCTTTAACCAAAACTGCCAAATTCAATTCCGATTTGTAGTCCTTCGAGTACACTAGCTTCTCAAATACTGATCCTGCTTGTTCTATCTCAACTGAGCAAGGAGCTTTGGTCCAAGGAATTGGAGGCAATGACGCCAATTTCGGGCAGCATATAATCTTGAGCTCAGTTAGTTTCGGAAACCAAATCATGTTCTCTTCTTGCTTTGCTTGATGGCAACTAGGGTGGGAAAATGGCAACTCCACCAGTTCAGGGCAATCTTGTATGATGACCACCTCTAGAATGGAGAACAAATGACATTTGCCGTTTCCAACCCATTTTGCTAGTCTTGGTATTTTGACTAATTCTAGCCTTTTCAAAATTTGGAAACTTTGGCTTGAGATAAGACTCTTACACTCTTCACCAGGGTCATCAATAAACCTCAACTCCCCAAGAGGTGGAAGCGTGTTCCAAGATACTTCGCATAGAGAAAGAGATTCTAAATTTTCAACTGAGAGGTACTTACCCAGCCATGATGGGCAATTAGTACCTCCATGCCCTCTAATGCATAGGTCTTGAAGATTACTATGTGGGACAAGACTTTCGATGACATTTTCTTCTTTTTCTGCATCCTTGCAAGGTCTACCAAATGACCATTCCAGTATTATCTTGTGTAAGTGGTTTCTGTGTATTAGTTTTACTTCATTTGCCTCGTCTTTTTTCTGCACCTTTTCAAGATTATAAATGCCAAGTGATCCTCCAAGCTCTGTTAGTTCTCCTAGTTGACTTAATTCAAAACCCTTAGTTTCTTTTCCCACTTCAAATTGTCTCAGTTCCTCTAGGAATTTTAGTTTTCCAACCTCGAATATGTTGGCGTGAAGTTTAAGATTATATTCGGACACAACAATGTGACGCAGTTTTACTAGGCTGCTCATTTGACTTGTTGAACCAAAGCTGCCGCCCCAATTTTCTAAATCAATGACCTCTAAGTGATAGGATCTAAACAATGCATTAGGTAAGCACATGTCCTTATTACGAACTGATTTGATCCTTAGGTAGCGGAGATGGACAAGTTCTGAAAAGTCCAGCAACACATCATCCACAGAATATGATGCACCAGACAGAAAAATAGCGCGTAAGGCTCGAGCTTCCCTAAATAAACCCCTAAAAGTTTTGGCAAAGTTTCCATGGTATTCACCAAACAACACCAAAGTGCGTAAGTTCTGAACTTTCAATCTTTTACCTAGTGCACTCAAATAACTGTTGTATTCTTTAAAAGTGATTATATCTTTGACATCAGTATTTTCTACAATGATGGACAAGTGACGTACGGATGCAGGAATTTGTATGGACCTCACGTTAGAACTATATATGCAAAGGCATTCATACGATGAAACCTTCACTGCCAAGTCATGCAGTAGGTCATGAATAACATAACAAGGACCATTGTCGTTCTCATTCTTTCTAAAGAATCCATGATTTACCAAGTCATTTAAATAGCACAGTGCAACATCTTCTGTTCTTTTGGCCCGATCATGTGACCTTATAATGCCTAGTCCTATCCAGAAGTGAGTCAACTCTTTGCTACCAAATTCATAATCTTCTGGAAACAATGCACAATAGGAAAAACATTGTTGTAGATGAAAAGGGAGATAATCATAGCTAAGCTTTAGGGCAGGCATAATGTCAATGTCGTTGGTCTGTAATTCCCATTCTCTACTTTCTGCAACTCTTGTCCAGTGGTCCAAGGTAAGCTGGTTTCTTAGTAATCTACCAACTGTTTTTGCTGCAAGAGGGAAACCCTTCAATTTTGTTACTATTCTATTCCCAACATTACGTAATTCAGGATGGTCTTCCCATGGTCGCTGGTCACCAAATACACATACTTCGAAGAAAGACATAGTATCCTCATGACTTAGACGGTCCACGTCGATTGAAGAATTAGTTGTGGTGACCATACTTGCTACCTTTGGAATTCGTGTAGTGACTATAACCACATTACCCTTTTCTCCATCGTTATGTTTTAATGGAGCTAATAGTTTTTTCCACTCATCCTCATGATATGTCCACACATCATCTAAGACAAGCAACAACCGCTTAGATTTTAATCTTTGTTCAATTAACTCTTGGTTGCTAGTGTTAACCTTTTCGCCATTTACTTTAGGGATCTTGTTCACAATCTCTTGTAGCAACCTATCTGCATTAAAATCGAGAGAGACACATATCCAAACCGAAACTTGGAAAGAACTCTCGAGTTCTCTAAATATGTGTTGTGTGAGTGTTGTCTTCCCAATACCACCCGGACCAACAAGTGGAACCACAGTAAGTTCATTTGTACAATATTTACCATGTGTAATATCATCCACGATGTTCTTTTTCAGGCCATTCCTCCCAAATAATTCAGGCTCTACAATGTTTGGGGTGGTTTTGGGTCTGTTCATAGTAGTGTCTTGGTTAGGGATACAATTAGAACCCAATAGCTCTAGATTGAGGATGGTGGAGACCTTTCCACATAGGGCTTTCAGCTGCTCCACTATTTCTATCATCTTTTGGGACATCCCCACCCTATCAAATTCCATTTTTGGAGTTCGCACTACATGATTTCTCTGTACTGCCTTGGACTGCCAGGCGCCACAAAGGATTTGCCGTCCACTCGCTGCCATATTGGACGATTTTAACATGGCATCATCATCGTGGTCGACGGACGGGAAAGAGTAGCATGTGAGATTCTTACCGATAATGTGGGCAGCACTGCGAGCACGAGAAACAACCTTGGAAATGCATCCACCATTGTTGGTGGGTGACGCTGGTGGGGAGCTGATTTGATGCCTGCCATGAGTGCGGATGCTACACAGGCATCCTTGTTTCCCCCCACCTTCTGCTTCGTCGCCGGGATCGCCACGGCTAGCACTAGCACCAGGCGAACATGGTGAGAGCCTGAGCTTATGAGCAGTGGCCCTGGCAGTGTGCCGGGCATTGAGGACGAGGCCATCAATGCATCCCTGTGCATCCAAGTCGGCGGTGGCGTGGTAGGTGCCTTCGAGCGCGTCCTGGATGCGGAAGTAGTCCAGCTCGTCGAGCACGTCGTCAGCCCCATACGCGAGCTCCCGGAGCTTGTGTAGAAGCTCCTTGAGTGCGGGGCTGCGGAATTCCCTGCCCTGCGCGTTGTTGAGCATCCCCTGAGCGTAGAGGAGCTCCATCTTGAGGGCGTCGATGTTGTGGCCAAGCCCGGCGCTGGCCGCCCATGACTCCAGTAGGCCGTCCGTGACCGGGGCTAGCGCCTTGCCCAACACCCACAGCGCAGCGTCCACGGCGAAGTCCATCGCAACGCCAGCTGAAACCATTTCGAGATGCAGATGTTAGTTGTTGCGAAAGTTTGATGACTAGCTTGAAAAAGTATGTACGTACTACTTATGAATGTGAATCCGGTGTGTGGCTCCCTGCGGCAAAGATGATGATCAAGCTGCGACGGAAGACGATGATCGAGCTGCGATGGAATGCGAACCCGGCGTGGCTCTCTCAATACTGTTTTTGCCGGGGCTGGTTGCGTGGAGAGGGTATATGTAGGCGCGTGCAGGGAAGAGGTCGTGGGAGGAGAGGCAGGGATCAACCGTTAGCTGTTGGTGGAGTGTTCCTTTCCTTCATTTGATTCTTTATAAGCTGCCGGTGGAGTTTTCCTCTATTTGATTCTTATTCCTTTCCTTTCTGGACACCAAGGCATCACAAATTCTCAAGCAACTGAAGCACAAGCACCAAACCCACACTTGTTTCATAGGCATCGCGTCGTCTACTCTTGTTTCTTCTCTTTATTTTTGATTTTGCTATAACACATTCATCTGGATTTTCTCTAAAGGGTATGTCATTATGCTAATCGACTTACAACTTTTTTTTTATCCAGTGCGTTAATAGTTTCTTCATCTGGTACAAAAAGAGTACTCTCCAAGTGGACCTAGATTTTTCTTTCTCGGTCAACTTTAAAATAACTAAACTAAACTATGCCCGAGTAATAAAGGGTTTCTAGGTGAGAGATAAGATCATAAGAGTAACGGTTAACTAGTGAGATAGCTCATAGCTAAGAGGGTGAAATCTAAGCTAGACATTCCACGATGTGAACATGCCCCTCACACTACTACAACCACACACCTACATTACCCAAAAAAGCTCGTGTCACGCTTTATATATAAAGCAACGACCAAACAACATACTCCCTCCGTAAACTAATATAAGAGCGTTTAGATCACTACTTTAGTGATCTAAACGCTCTTATATTAGTTTACAGAGGGAGTACAACTCAACAGTCAACACACACCACGCGACACCACAACACACACATTCAAGGCAGATACAAAGGTGACATGAGCAGCTACAAAGGCTCCTACTACTCCAAGCAATCAACGGGTCGGAAGAAAAGGGACCGCTTGAAACCTCTAAGGCCCTTGACCGTGAAAAGGTCATCGTGAAGAGAAGCCGAGCAAGACGGAACGGGTGCTCCAAGGCGGCGCCTTCAGGAAGAATACTCCACCGTAGTGCCGCCATCGCCCGATCTAGGGATCAGGGTTTCCCTCGGAGCAGCAGGGGGGTGAAGAGGACCACGACAACGCTTTCAAGAAGGAAGACGACACCCACTGGCGCCGCCGTTTTCTGACCTAGCAAAGCCAGATTGGGTTTTCACTCCGGCAAGCCCTCTTCAAAGCCGAGACGGAGGACAGGAAGCCACCACTCGCCGCACCACACCGCCACCGGCCGTCGTACATAGACTACCATGCCGCTTGCACAACCGTGGCGACCCGTCAACACCAGAGCCGCGAGCTCCGCCCACGAGCACCACGGCTCCCACCACCAAGGCTGCCACCCCGGCATCCAAAGACCCCGACACCCCCACCCCCGAGACGCGCAGCTACGATGACCAAAGAAATGAGCGGAAAGGTCCATCCTTTCCCACACCTACATTCCATCGGTATGATGGTAATTAAAGGTTTCCACGCGGATGTGGCATATTGCTAGTGGGTATCCATTACTATATCTTCCAGGTGACATATTGCTAATGGGAAAGATGGTGGCTTCTATCGTCATTGCGCCCCTAAATCCACCCGACATACATTTACTGCCTCTTGAACTGCCAAAACATTATATATTTAGGGACACAGAGTTTAGGCCTTTACTAATTAAAGAACTAGTCATGTTTACTAATGGAACAACATAATGGAGCCCACCTTCAGTTATTAGAATCCGGCCAACCGATCTCGCGTTGTGCCGAATGCGCGCACGCCGTCTGATCTATCGAGATTGTGCGGCTCGCAGCCCACACATCGTCACGCTCGTGGCTCGCCCACGCACTCTACCTTATCTCTTCACGCGGCACCCTCTCCTCCTCCACTCGTTTCCTCCTCCACGCGCAGACGCCCTCTTCCTCTTTTGCTTCTTCTCACACCCCACCACACATCCATGGCAACTCCTCGAAATAGGCTTTCGTCCGGCTTTATAAATAAAGTCAACATACTTACAACCAGTTCAAGAGTGAGAAACAGCAAACGGCTGGGGCAGCAACACAATCACACCCAAAGAAAGCACAACAGAAATAAGAAAAAAGCCACCTAGTGGCAGCAGGCTCAACGGCTCTGCGGAGAGGAGAGACGACATGTGGTAGCCATAAGCGCATCCAGCATGAGCCCAAGACGATTGCAGTCCCGCTGTCTAGATAACGGGTGCTAGTGCTGCAAGAAAGCAAGGAATTTGAAGAACAAGACAGATCAGCCTGCCGAGGAAAGACCCTCTCTATCACCACTTTATTATGCGTCATTCACAGAGTCCAATTCATGGCAACTCCTACTGCCCCCTTCCTGGTACGAAGTGATCCTGCATTGCCGGCCTGCTGCCAATCAATTTTGTGGCACAAATTGAGTAGAGGGGAGAGAGGGGAGGTGGAGAATGGTTGCTGCGGGGGAGAGGGGCGGGGACGCCATGCCACAAGCAGGACGGCCACCACCAACCGACGCTGTGAGATGCCACTGCGGATGCTATGACTGTGTCGACGCGAGAGGCTGGAACCCATAGATTGGGATGCTGGCACCGCCCCAGACATGCTGCATTTGACAGTTGATGGGAAGCAACATGCGAGGGAAAAGTTACAACCAGCGGACGACCCTGCTACAACTGATGGACGGATTCACTGGAACCGGTGGCCTGAGATGCTGGAACCGGCTGACGCCGTTGCTGCAACCGCGGTGTATAATTGTTGGAGCAGGCTGGCGGCGGAGCTGGAACCATGACCGCGAGATGCTACAACGGGCAATGGCGGTTGCTACGACGATGTCGAGACAAAGCTGCAACCGGCGTCGAAAAAAGCTGACAGGCCATTGGCATAGCTGCAACCAGCATCGTCAAAAGCTGCGACGCGGCAACCAGGGGTGAGCCTAGTGCTACAACTGGTGATGTCGTTTGCTACGACCTATGTCGACAAATGTTGCAACCAGTCACGGTGCTGCCACGCCCAAGGTCAGCGGTGCTGCGGCCGATTATGACAGTGCTATGATTGCGGTCGGCGGGAGCTGCGACCGGCATGGCAGTGCCTCGGCGGTGAAGCTCGATGACCATGGCCATGGCGGTGCCCTGGCAGACATGGCAACGCACCTCGCGAGGAGCTCGACGACCATCGCCACCATGGCCACGACGACGGAGTGATGCTACTACGGGGCGTTGGGAGTCACGCGCTGGAGATTTCCTTTCCCCGCGAGATGTGCGAGAGAAGGAAGACGAAGATCCAATGGCTAACCAACGGTTGCTAAAGGCGGGTCGGACAGCCGCGAGGTGACCGGCCGAAACTTGGGCCGGTCGACCCACGCCTAGCAGCTTCCTCATGTTTACTTGTGGGCCATGCCTTTTTTAACTCCCCCCTGTTTTAACGACCACCAACATTTAATTCTGCTACTGTGAAGTTGGGCATCCACCAATGCCTGTCCCAGCCAGTCCATGGATTAACCAATCTCAGAGACGCCATTGTAATTTGCAATAATGAACCGAGGAACATACCAATCCTTACCTGCAAGGCTACGAGGCCAGCTGTGCTCCCGACCCGCAGGAGCATTTCGTCGAACACCTCCCAGGCAGCATTTCGAGGCCACCGACGCACTGGAAAGCAGGGCGGAAGACCGGTAGAGCGGCTAGCCGACGCACTGGAAAGCGAGGCGGGGGCGGGGGCGAGCAGGGAGGTTTGGGCTGAGCGGGAGGCCAGCGGTGGGTGGGGGAGAGTGATGACGACGCGGACGCCATTCGCGAGCGAGAAGGTAGGAGCCGAGAGCCCGAGACACCAGCGTGAAAAGGCTATACACGCGAGGCTGGGAAAAATATATTCCCAGTCTATTTTTGTCTCATTTTTTCTTGAAAGCCCCTATATATTGATCAAGAAATAAGAGTCAAACAATCGTTCAGTACACAAGCGAAACAGTGTTACAAAACACACCATCGAACTTGCTATCGAAACTAAATTTAGCTAACTCATGCGCAGCCATATTAACTTGTCTTTCAATCTTAACAATTTTGAGATCCTTAATGCACTTAGCAACGCTGATTGTTTCCTTTTTTAGATCCACCAAAGAAAACTTGTCAAAAGTTTCTTTTGCATGAAAAGATGCAGCGAAAGAGCAGTCAGTTTTTAAAATAATTAGATTGAGAAGAGTGATACCGATGTATAACCCGTCAAGACACGCATGAAGTTCCGCTTCGTCCACTCCAGAGCACACACGAATAAAATCCCATGATGAAACCAGAACTTCACTGAGATGATTCCTGACGATAACTCCGACGCTAGCCAATCATAAACTCTCCACGAAGCTAGCATCAACATTTATCTTAATATACTCCGGATCCGAAGGCTTCCAAAGAGCACGATCATTTTTTTCGGACTAACGTACTTCCCATCACCAAACACCCCCTTACTTTTTTTTGCTTAAATCAACTTGCACACAATTATTGGCTGTCGTGAATGTTTTCCAATAATTTTCCATGAAGATTACGGAGGCGGTAACAGATTCTTTCCCTTTTTCCAAAAAGCAGGTCATTCCTCGGGTGCCAAGCTCTCCATAACATAAATAGCACTTGCTCACGAACAGGCGACCCCAGTTGATCAAGCAAGATGAGGAGCCAGTCCGGCCCCGTAAATCTGAACAACTCCTCACCTGAAATATTCCACACTTCCCCCAAGACGATACGCAAAGCACGCGCCTTAGGACATGTCACAAGGGCATGAAAAATACTCTCATCCTCAACACCATAAATAGTGCACAAACCCAAGACCGTTTGATGATGGTTTACCCTATTTACCTGTACCGCCAAACTATTGGTCGCTGCTCTCCAAGCAAATATCCTAATTTTCTGCAGGACTTTAGCCTTCCAAATAACATCCCATAGTTTTCTTTCCTCATTAACTGCATAGCTGGAAATTCATGTCTCCTCGCTGCAATCCTTGATATTTAACGCCAGCTTGTACGCACTTTTAACAGAGAACATACCACTTTTCTAATAGTGCCGAGCAACAAAACCCCCCTCCCCCACGGACTGAATGCGTAACTTTAAAATCTCTTCAGCATCATGATGATAAAATAGCTGCCTAATCAAATTTTCATCCCATGTTTTAGTCCCGCTCATGAATAAGTCTGACACCCATTTCAGTCTAGTACGCTTCTTTTTTGCTATAGCTTTCAGGCCCGAATTTCTTGGAAGCCAATTATCCCTTCAGATGTTAACATTATAGCCATCCACCACTCTCCATATGACCCCTTTTTTTAACAGTTCCAATCCATGCATAATACCCTGCCAATTCACTAACGTGGCTTTCGGAAAAACCGTATCCAGTATGTGACCATTGGGATAATATTTTGCCTTCAAAACCATAGCACACAACGAGTCCGGATACACTAATAACCTCCAGGCTTGCTTAGCTAATAGTGTTTGATTAAATAACCTTAGATCACGGAACCCCATGCCGCCCTGACTTTTGGTCTTGTTAGTTTATCCCAAGCTAGCCAATGTGTTTTCCTTCTATCCTCTTCGTCTCCCCACCAAAAATTCCTCATAATCTGAGCAAGATCCTCACATAATGAGACTGGAAATTTAAAAAGTCCCATGGCATACACCGGGAGCGCTTGCAGAACATCCTTAATTTGAGATTCCTTTATACCACTAGAAGCATACTTTTCAATCCAATCTGACGCTTTTTTTAAAGCCTTATCCTTGGTCGCCTGAAATTTCCCAACCTTCATTCTGCCCTCAGGCACCGGTAATCCAAGGTACTTATCCTCAAAACCTTCAACGGTAATATTGAGAATAACCATCGTAGACACCTGATCCTCCATACTACACTTTTTACCAAATTTAATGGAGCACTTATCTGGGCTCAGAAGCTGACCAGTTCCCATCTCATAAACTGACAAAATGTTTTTAATGATTAATGCTTGATCAATGGACCCCTTGAAAAATAGGAGGCTATCATCCGCAAACAAACGATGTGAAATACCTAGACCTTGTCTGCTTAACTTAAACTCTTTAAGAGCACCTTTCTCATAAGCATCCTTTAACAACACGGATAGCGCCTCAGCCACAAAAAGGAACAAATAAGGTCATAAAGGATCCCCTTGCCTGCGCCCACAAGAAGGATAAAAAAAGGTTCCAATAGCTGGCCATTGAACCGCACTGAATACTTAACAGATGTAACACAAGTCATAATCCAATTAATCCAGGTTGGCGCGAAACCAAAAGCCCCGAGCATACTTTTCAGAAATTGCCAATCCACTCGATCGTATGCTTTTGCCAAGTCCAGCTTATATGCACAGAACTCCCCCCGATGATCTTTTAACGTACTCAGTGAATGAATGCATTCAAAGGCAATGAGCGCGTTATCATAAATTAACCGGCCTGGAATAAAAGCGCTCTGAGTGGGAGTGATGTCTACTACACGCTTCTATTCTTGTAGACAGTGTTGGGCCTCCAAGAGCAGAGGTTTGTAGGACAGCAGCAAATTTCCCTTAAGTGAGTAACCCAAGGTTTATCGAACTCAGGGAAGTGGAGGTTGAACGTACCCCTTTCAAGCAACCCTGCAACTAAGATACAAGAAGTCTCTTGTGTCCCCAACACACCTAATACAACTAGGAGTTGTATAGGTGCACTAGTTCGGCGAAGAGATGGTAAAATATGGATGATAGGAGTGGCAAAGCAAAGTAATATAAATCTGTAATAAAAAGTGCAGCAAGCAAACAAGTGGTAAACGTGAGAACAAATGGTATTGCAATGGTGGAAACAAGGCCTAGGCTTCATACTTTCACTAGTGGCAACTCCCAACAACATTAACATAATCGAATCACATGATATTTCTCATAAAACATGCAAGGGGGACGCACTCGGAGGTCATTCCTTTGTGGTCAAGAGAGGACGAGAATTATGTAGGGCTACAAAAGCACACCTCAAAGTTCGTAGTTCTCAATCTATGGATTTCCCAATGTCACCAAGGCCATCCAAAGAGAGTACCACAATCACCACAACATATCTCAAGGATAGTCAAAGACAAGCACCAAGAGACTCTCAATCTTCAATCAACACACAAAAGAGGAAATCACTCATGAAAATATTCTTCTAATCCATGTCCAATAGACCGCTGTCACCTTGGTCTCGGGGATTATACTAGATAAAGACAAGTGAGTACATCAATCCAATACATAGAGGAAGGGGAAATATCATGGGATCACCCTAGATTAACATAGCCTATGATCACAACGAAGATCACATCATGGGAGAGAGAATTGACCACATAGCTACTGGTAGAAACCTCAGCCCCGAGGAGGAACTACTCCCGCATCATGGAGGGAGGAAGCAACGTCGATGGAGATGAATCCGGGGGCACTTCCCCATCTCGGCAAGATGCCGGCACAGGAATTCTGGTCCCCCAAAACTTGGTGGCGATGGCGGCGGAGATCGGAATAGCTTCTGGAGAAAAGGGTTCTGGAATCAGGGTTTCCGCGACGGGAGATAAATATATGCGAAGGGGGGCAACCAGAGGCGGAGAGGGGGGCCCAGGCGCCCTGCCTAGGCGGCCAGGGGTGGGGCCGCCTGGGCTGCCCCTGGCTCCCCTCTGGCCCCACTTCTGGCGCGTGGAAGCTTCTGGAGCGCTGATTTTTTATATATTTTTCCCGGAATTTTTCTGGCAATTTAAGTAATGGGAAAACCTGAAATACTAAAACAGCAGAAAACAGAAACTGGCACTGGGGTGCACTGAGTTAATAGGTTAGTCCAAATATGATCAAAAGTGTATGAAAGTGTATCAAAAGCATAGCAATATCACCCAAAACATGCATGGAGGAAGCAGAAATTATAGATATGTTTGGGACGTATCAGGGAGAAATCATACTATCGGGGATATACCCCGCGGTATGAACCGGTCGGAAATATGACCCGGCCGGACTTGGCGGTTTACTTGAGAGACGGTTTACACTTGATGATTCACTGGCGATCCGTCCTAACCAAACGGCTTACAAGCAACCTGCCTAAATAATACCACTCACTGGTAACCCGGTTAGTGGATCACGGATGACAAGGCCCAAGGCCCAGAAGGCCGGTTCATGTTATAGTGGGCCGGTTTATGAAGAAAGCATAAGGAATATTCTCTTACAAAGGAAGCAAGACTAGGACTCGTTGTAATAAAGCAATCCTATGTTGGGGAACGTTGCAGAATTCAAAAAAATTCCTACGCTTCACCAAGATCAATCTAAGGAGTCATCTAGCAACGAGCATAATGGAGTGCATCTACATACCCTTTGTAGATCGCGTGCGGAAGCGTTCGAAGGAACGTGGATGAAGTAGTCGTACTCTTCGCGTTCCTCGTCACCGATGATCCCAACGCCGAACGGACGGCACCTCCGCGTTCAACACACGTACGGTACAACAACGTCTCCTCCTTCTTGATCCAGCAAGGACGAAGGAGAGGTCGTCGGAGATCCAGCAGCACGACGGCGTGGTGGTGGATGCAACAGGAAAACCTGCAGGGCTTCGCCGGCGCCCTGCGGAGGAGTAGGAAGTGTGACGGGAGGGGGAGAGGCGCCAGAGGCTTGGGGTGCGGGGGGCGCCGGCCCTGGGAGATCAGATCTCCAGGGTGGGGCGGCGGCCAAGGGGGGAAACTTGCCCCCCAAGGCATAGGGGACGCCCCTCCCCCTAGGGTTTCAACCCTAGGCGCATGGAGGGGGCCCATATGGGTGCGCCAGCCCACCAGGGGCTGGCCCCCTTCCCCTTGTGGCCTAGGGGACCCACCGGGATGGGTGGCCCCACCCGGTGGACCCCCGGGACCCCTCCGGTGGTCCCGGGACACTCCCGGTGACCCCCGGAGTTCACCCGATTGCCGAAACTGGACTTCCTATATATCATTATTTACCTCCGGACCATTCCGGAACTCCTCGTTACATCCGGGATCTCATCCGGGACTTCGAACAACATTCGGGTTTCCATGTGCATGTATCTCTACAACCCTAGCGTCACCGAACCTTAAGTGTGTAGACCCTACGGGTTCGGGAGACATGTAGACATGACCGAGACGACTCTCCGGTCAATAACCAACAGCGGGATCTGGATACCCATGTGCTAGGTGGCTTCTCACCCCTCGTTGGTTACCCCAAGTGGAAGGTTTGAGATGCAGTGTAGCAGAAGTTTTCCCTTGGCAATACCAAGGATCGTTTTCCCTGAGACTCCCAGTTTCAACAAGAAGGTGTCAACTGCTAATGGCGCCAGATATTAGCAATGAACGTGGACCTGCACACAGATACAAATAACTTTGCTCCCAACGAGTACAGAGAGGTTGTCAATCCCTCCGGCCTTGTAGTTTACAAAGGATCAAACGCAAGTGATAATAGTGATAGGTATAATTGCAATAGTAAGTCAAAAGCGGAAAGTAAATAGCGGATGTGATCAATGATGGTAATATGGACCGGAGTCTCATGATGTTCACTAGTGATGTCTCTCTCCCAAAAGACGATAAAACAGCTATGTGAGGTAAACGAATTACAGCTGGGCAATTGACAGGACCATGTGCGCAAACCAATGCTGACTACATTGCAAGAAAGGTTGAGGTTCAAAGCATGGGCGGTACGCCGAGGTAAGTAGACCGAAATCCATCTGCATCTACTACTAATCATCCACCTTGAGATATCTATCCAGAACATCTCGCTGGTATTAAGTTGCGAGTCCCACCCATAGTGTAAACTCAAAGCAACAGACAACTGCATTAAAAGAACTTTGCGTAAAGTAAACAATCTTTGCACCCGCGGGCACAAGCACCGTTGTTTTCC
Organism: Secale cereale; assembly: GCA_902687465.1. NCBI lineage: Eukaryota > Viridiplantae > Streptophyta > Magnoliopsida > Poales > Poaceae > Secale > Secale cereale. The sequence continues at coordinate 107,304,565 of LR738709.1, forward strand.
CCCTTGTGGCAACATCACATCCCCTAGACTCATGTTTCTGTCACTCAAACTAGTCATCGAGGGGCATGAACCCACAATCGAGCATAACGTTCCCTCTTGGAGTCACTACCTACTACTTGGCCAAAGCAATAAATAACAACGGAGAACATGCAAGAATTACTTACGAACATAAATATAAAAGAGGTGAATCAAATATATTACTCAAACACAATCTGAACTTAATCTCATAATCCATCGGATCCCAGCAAACTCATCATAGCAACAGCATAAGGATTACATATGTGCCTCGATCATGTAGGGCAGCTCACGAGGACTAATTAGTGAAGCACAAGAATGGGAGGAGAACATCACATAGCTACTGGTCATGGACTCATGGTCCAAGGGAGACTACTCACAACTCATCCGGGAGGCATCCATGGTGGTGGAGAAGCTCCCGGTGGTGATCCTCCCCTCCGGCAGGGTGCCGGGAAGAGTTCTCCTGGTGCTCCCGATCTTGAAAGCGGCGGCGGCGGCGGAACATAGATGAGATCGCGAAAAAGAGTTCTCGTCTCGAGGGTTTTGGGAGACGCTTTAAATATATGCCAAAGGGGGACATCAGCGGAGCCTGGGGGGCCCAGGCGCCCCCCCGGCGCGGCCTAGGGGGGGGCGCCGCCACGGCGCCTGGAGCCCTGGTGCCCCCCCCCCCCGGCTATACTTCGGGCGCACGGTAGCTTCTGGAACGCTGATTTTTTATATGATTTTTCTGGATTTTTCCTGGCAGTTCTCGTAATGTGAAAACCTGAAATACAAAAACAGCCGAAAACAGAAACTGGCACTGGGGTACACTGAGTTAATAGGTTAGTCCAAATATGATCAAAAGTGTATGGAAGTGTATAAATAACATAGAAATATCACCCAAAAGAGGCATGGAGCAAGCAGAAATTATAGATACGTTTTGGACGTATCAACATCCCCAAGCTTAATTCCTGCTCGTCCTCGAGTATGTAAATGATAACAAGAATAATTTCTGTGGTGACATGCTATTAACCATATAGGACTTTTTCATAGTCATATGACAAAAGCTTACTGAGACAATGAATCTGTAGTAATTAAGTTGCCTCATGAGAAAATCTCAAAGGACTGAAAGTTTTACAATATGATACTGAAACATCAAATAGATTTGTAATGAACATGATGTGCAAATATGATAAAGTGATATCTAGCTTGCCCCCTTTAGTGAAGCAAAACATAAATGCAGGGGCACCTCCAAGGTTTAAGTGATGACTAGATACAATGATTTCAGAATAAACGATATCACAATCATGCAAAAGACAATGCTACTTTGGGACAATGCACATTACACTTAGAATGACAATCATGCTCTCAGTATTGGTGCTTTAAAAGAAGGTGGAGACTCTCGAACCGTGGCTTTTGTTGGCAAGGTTGAAAACCCGTAGTCGGAAACAAAGAAAAAACATGTACCAGAGCTCTTGGTTTTAAAACAGAGGTAATAATATTTTTTAGATCATGCATGTTTCGTCAACGAATGCTAGCAGACAACTCAATCACTTTTTGAGATGGACAAGTTTCGAGGAACGTCTCCCGAATGAGGATGATCACATCCTCTTAATCTCCTTTGTTTATCACTGCCAAAGTTTTCTGATTTCTCATGAACAAAGCGTGAAGGAGGGTTTGTTTGTTATATTAATTTTGAGCCGGGCGCACTCAATGCCAGTTCCTTCTCGTATTATGGGTTTGCACATTATACATGCAATCCCGGGGTGAAGCTTGTCCAACTTAAAAAGATCATGAATTAACTACTACTTCCTCATGAACTTACAATAGAGGCACAAAATAGGAATGCTTTTTTTTATTTGAATAATTTCGAGATGGTACATGCAAGTCTCCGTTAGGAATGGCAGGTAAATACCATGTAGGAAGGTATGGTGGACTCATATGGCATAACTGGTTTAAAGGAATGTGGATGCACAAGCAGTCAGTCCGCTAAGTACAGGCGAAGGTTAGCAAAAGACTGGGAGCGACCAACTAAGAGAGCAATGATGGTCATAATCATGCAGAGCGACAAAGCAACATTGAATCAGGCATGGAAGTTATATCGCTACTCAGAAACAAAAGATCATCAAGGCTTGACAGACTTTCTTTACAGTCTTAAATATGCGTGAGCATACGCCAAGTCAATCAAAATAAATTCTCGAAGGAAGATATTACTAAACCATACCACATCATAGGCAAACAAAACATGTTGGTACTCCAATAACACATTGGGAATCCCCCAGCTATTTGAGACTAACCATAAGAAAACATGAACTACTAAGCGCCATTATGCACGTAGCATCTTTATCATAGACATATCAACCAATGCAACGGAAGCAAACTCTCTTAATAAGATAAGCATGATAACTAAAGAGAGTTCAAGCGACCAACTAAACAAAAGCTCTTTGAAAAGATAAGCATGAATACTAAGAGCTAAGCATGATAGTAGCTATTAAAAGACAAAGAACACACACAGCAAGGATAGACATGAAAATTATATGTTATGTTCTAGGTAGAAGTGGAGCGTGTTTCTCTCCCACATAAAGAAAGCTGAGTTCCGACTCGTTATGAAAAGCTAAAGAAAACTAAAAGCAAGACGCTCCAAGCATAGCACATAACACATGAAGTGATAAAAATATAGTGGAACGAAAGACGAACTGATAATGTTGATGGAGAAGGGGATGCACGGGGGCATCCCCAAGCTTAGACGCTTGAGTCTCCTTGAATATTTCTTGGGGGTGCACGGGGGCATCCCCAAGCTTTAGCGCTTGACACTCCTGAATCTTTTTATCATCTTCCCTCGCACACTTGAAAACTCCCTTCATACATAACTCATCATAATCTGATTAGCGAGGTTAGTACCCTTAATAAAATAATTGTTCCTTGCTGGAAATAAAGATATTCTTGAAGTTCTACTGTTTCTCAAGATTGCCAAAAGGTTTTTGCAAAGAAAAAGCAAGCTCTAGGTTTGCAAAATGAAGGAAAGGCAAAACAGGACAGAATCTGTGAAAAACAGAACAACAGGTAGTAAATGATTTTTTTCGGAGTACTTCTGCAACTCTAATCAAAAAACTCGAAACATACGCACGAAAGACAATTATATAGAGCACGCTGTCGAAAAAATTCAGACCAAAAAGATGATCTGGTGATTTTATACGAATTTTTCTATCCAATGATAGAATCTGTTTCCTGGACAGCACGTCACAACTTTTGAACTTTCTTGCCATCAGAGGCTATACTTGGCACAAAATTGAAAAGCAAAGATACAATGATGATGCTACTGTAGTAAACAACATCAAGACACAACAAAAGCAAAATAAATTTATTCATTGGGCTGCCTCCCAAAAGCGCTTTCTTTTATGCCTTTAAGCTAGGCATAATGCATAGAGATCAAGTTTTATCAAGAGTAAAAGAATAGCTAGCCCGTATAACGGACTCAAAAGGTAACTTGATCTTCTTCCGAGGGAAGTGTTCCATCCCTTTCTTGAGAGGAAACTGAAATTTTATATTCCCCTCTTTCATGTCAATGATAGCACCAACGGTGCGTAGAAAAGGACGTCCCAAAATAATTGGACAAGAAGGATCACATTCAATATCCATAATAGTGAAATCAACGGGAACATAATTATCATTGACAACGATAAGAACATCGTCGATCCTCCCCAAAGGTTTCTTTATGGAAGAATCAACGAGACGAACACCAAAAGAACAAGAATCATAAGGTTTCAATTTAAGCATGTCATATATTCTTTTGGGCATAACAGAGGTACTAGCACCAACATCACATAATGCATAGCAAGAGAAGTCATTCAACTTAATTTTTATCATAGGATCCCAACCATCTTCTAGCTTTCTAGGCATGGAGGCTTCTACTCTAAGTTTCTCCTCCCTAGCTTTGATAATAGCATTAGTGATATGCTCTGTGAAGGCAAGGTTAATCGTGCTAGTGCGGGGATCTCTAGACATCTTGTGAAGGAAATCAATAACTTCGGTAAGAGTGCAATTATCAAAATCAAGGTCACTAGCATCAAGTAAGGTGGTAGTGGTGTCCTTTAGGTTCACTTGTTTGGTAGTTTCTATAGTCATAGCATCACCATTAATAGGTCCATCGGGACCAGGAGTGCATTGGGTGCTAAGAGTTTGGATATCCTCAACAACTTGGATAGTAGCAACAGTGTGGTGGGTAGGAAGGCTCTTAATTCTATCTTCTTCCTCCCTTAGGGGTGCAACCACTTCGGGTTTAGCTGCCATTTGGTTTATCAAAGTGGCTTGAGTGTGGGACATGTTGGAAACTTGGGTCTTAGTGATAGTGAGCCTAGTCTGGAGGTTAGAAATCTCAATATTTATGCTCTCTAATTGTCTACTAATGTTTTGCAAGATAGCAGTATGCTCATTTAATTGCCTCGAGAAGGTTTTGTTTTGTTCATATTGGGTGTGCATGTAATTCTTAGTGGCCTTCTCTATTTCTAGAAGTTTCTCATAGCCAGGCAAGTCACTATCTTTTTGGGTGGAGTTCTTGGTGATAGGATAAGCATTGTTGTTCCCATAATTAGAGGGGAACGATCTAGGATTGCTACCAAAGTTACTCCTATAAGCATTGTTATTAAAATTGTTTCTAGAGATAAAATTCACATCTACTTGTTCTTGAGCAATCAAAGAATTTAAAGGAACATCACGAGGATCAATAGAAGATTGCTTCGAAAGTAGAGACATGATCAAGTCAACTTTTTCATTTAGGGAGGAAATCTCCTCGACAGAGTTTACCTTCCTACCTGTTGGAGCGCGTTCGGTGTGCCATTGGGAATAGTTGGTCATCATCTCATCGAGAAGCTTCGTGGCAGCACCAAGTGTAGTTGACATAAAAGTTCCTCCCGCGGCCGAATCTAACAAGTTCCGCGAGGTAAAGTTCAAGCCTGCATAAAAAGTTTGGATAACCATCCAAGTAGTCAAACCATGAGTAGGGCAGTTCTTGATAAGAGATTTCATACGTTCCCAAGCTTGGGCAACGTGTTCATTATCCAATTGTTTAAAATTCATTATGTTACTTCTTAGTTTGATAATTTTAGCAGGTGGATAGTATTTTCCAATAAAAGCATCTTTGCACTTGTCCCATGAATCTATGCTATTTCTAGGCAAAGACTGAAACCAAATTTTAGCTCCTCCTCTCAAGGAGAAAGGAAAAAGCTTAAGCTTAACAATATTACCATCTATTTCTTGGTACTTTTGCATATCAGAAAGTTCAACAAAGTTGTTCAAGTGTAAAGCAGCATCATCTCCAGCACCGGAGAATTGATCTTTCATGACTAAGTTCAGTAAAGCAGGTTTAATTTCATATGAAGGTGCTGAAGTGGCAGGTGTAGTGATAGGTGTGCAGATAAAGTCATCGTTGTTGTGACTAGTGAAGTCACACAACTTGGTGTTCTCGGTGGAACCCATAGTAGCAAGCAAGCAAGATAACTATTTTTGTGATTTTCGATAAAAGATACTAAAGCAAAACTGAAAGGTAAACTAACAAGACTAAAAGCAAAGGTAAAAGATAGCGTGCAACTCCCCTATCCTGAAGAGTGGAGTCCCCGGCAACGGCGCCAGAAATTGTGCTAGGTGGCTTCTCACCCCTCGTTGGTTACCCCAAGTGGAAGGTTTGAGATGCAGTGTAGCAGAAGTTTTCCCTTGGCAATACCAAGGATCGTTTTCCCTGAGACTCCCAGTTTCAACAAGAAGGTGTCAACTGCTAACGGCGCCAGATATTAGCAATCAACGTGGACCTGTACACAGATACAAATAACTTTGCTCCCAACGGGTACAGAGAGGTTGTCAATCCCTCCGGCCTTGTAGTTTACAAAGGATCAAACGCAAGTGATAATAGTGATATGTATAATTGCAATAGTAAGTAAAAAGCGGAAAGTAAATAGCGGATGTGATCAATGATGGTAATATGGACCGGAGTCTCATGATGTTCACTAGTGATGTCTCTCTCCCAAAAGACGATAAAACAGCTATGTGAGGTAAACGAATTACAGCTGGGCAATTGACAGGACCATGTGCGCAAACCAATGCTGACTACATTGCAAGAAAGGTTGAGGTTCAAAGCATGGGCGGTACGCCGAGGTAAGTAGACCGAAATCCATCTGCATCTACTACTAATCATCCACCTTGAGATATCTATCCAGAACATCTCGCTGGTATTAAGTTGCGAGTCCCACCCATAGTGTAAACTCAAAGCAACAGACAACTGCATTAAAAGAACCTTGCGTAAAGTAAACAATCCTTGCACCCGCGGGCACAAGCACCGTTGTTTTCCCCCTTGTGGCAACAGCACATCCCCTAGACTCATGTTTCTGTCACTCAAGCTAGTCATCGAGGGGCATGAACCCACAATCAAGCATAACGTTCCCTCTTGGAGTCACTACCTACTACTTGGCCAAAGCAATAAGTAACAACGGAGAACATGCAAGAATTACTTACGAACATAAATATAAAAGAGGTGAATCAAATATATTACTCAAACACAATCTGAACATAATCTCATAATCCATCGGATCCCAGCAAACTCATCATAGCAACAGCATAAGGATTACATATGTGCCTCGATCATGTAGGGCAGCTCACGAGGACTAATTAGTGAAGCACAAGAACGGGAGGAGAACATCACATAGCTACTGGTCATGGACTCATGGTCCAAGGGAGACTACTCACAACTCATCCGGGAGGCGTCCATGGTGGTGGAGAAGCTCCCGGTGGTGATCCTCCCCTCCGGCAGGGTGCCGGGAAGAGTTCTCCTGGTGCTCCCGATCTTGGAAGCGGCGGCGGCGGTGGAACAGAGATGAGATCGCGAAAAAGAGTTCTCGTCTCGAGGGTTTCGGGAGACGCTTTAAATATATGCCAATGGGGGGCATCAGCGGAGCCTCGGGGGGCCGAGGCGCCCCCCCCGACGCGGCCCAGGGGGGGTGCCTCCAGGGCGCCTGGAGCCCTGGTGCCCCCCCCCCGGCTGTACTTCGGGCGCACGGTAGCTTCTGGAATGCTGATTTTTTATATAATTTTTCTGGATTTTTTCTGGCAATTTACGTAATGGGAAAACCTGAAATACAAAAACAGCAGAAAACAGAAACTGGCACTGGGGTGCACTGGGTTAATAGGTTAGTCCAAATATGATCAAAAGTGTATGGAATTGTATAAATAACATAGCAATATCACCCAAAAGAGGCATGGAGCAAGCAGAAATTATAGATACGTTTTGGACGTTTCACCATGTTGGTTCCCACGTGTTCCTCGATGATCTTCATCGGATGAACCACCGTGTCAAGGATTCACTCAATTCCGTATGTTACTCCCTTTGTCCATCGGTACGGTACTTGCCCGAGATTCGATCGTCGGTATGCCCGATACCTTGTTCAATCTCGTCATGGCAAGTCTCTTTACTCGTTTCGTAATCCATCATCTCGTGACCAACTCCTTAGTCACTTTGAGGTCATTATGATGACGTCTTACCGAGTGGGCCCAGAGGTACCTCTCCGTCATTCGGAGTGGCAACATCCCAGTCTCGGTTCGTACCAACTCAACAGACACTTTGAGAGATACCCGTTGCGTACCTTTATAGCCATCCAGTTACGTTGTGACGTTTGGCACACCGAAAGTATTCCTACGGCATCCGGGAGTTGCACAACCTCATGGTCTAAGGAATAAATACTTGACACCGAAAAGCTTATGCATTACGAACTATACGATCTCGTGCTAGGCTCAGGATTGGGTCTTGTCCACCACATCATTCTCCTAATGATGTGATCCCGTTATCACTGACATCCTATGTCCATGGTTAGGAAACCGTGACCATCTGTTGATCAACGAGCTGGTAACTAGAGGCTTACCAGGGACTCAATGTGGTCTATATATTCACACATGTATCGCTGTTTCCGTACAATACAATTCAAGCATGAATAACAAACAATTATCATGAACAAGGAAATATAATAATAATACTTTTATTATTGCCTCTAGGGCATATTTCCAACAGTCTCCCACTTGCACTAGAGTCAATAATCTAGTTACATTGTGATGAATCGAACACCCATAGAGTTCTGGTGTTGATCATGTTTTGCCCGTGGAAGAGGTTTAGTCAACGGGTCTGCAACATTCAGATCTGTATGCACTGTACAAATATCTATGTCTCCATCTTGAACATAATTCCAGATGGAGTTGAAACGGCGCTTGAAGTGCTTGGTCTTCTTGTGAAACCTGGGCTCCTTGGTAATGGCAATAGCTCCAGTATTTTCACAGAAGAGAGTCACCGGGCTTGACGCGCTTGGAATGACTCCTAGGTCGGTGATGAACTCCTTCATCCAGACTCCTTCCTGCGCTGCTTCACAAGCAGCTATGTACTCCGCTTCACATGTAGAATGCGCCACGACGCTCTGCTTGCAACTGCACCAGCTGACTGCTCCACCATTCAAAATATACACGTATCCGGTTTGTGACTTCGAGTCATCCAGATCTGTGTCGAAGCTAGCATCGACGTAACCCTTTACGACGAGCTCTTCGTCACTGATACGTCCAAAACGTATCTATAATTTCTGCTTGCTCCATGCCTCTTTTGTGTGATATTGCTATGATATTTATGCACTTCCATACACTTTTGATCATATTTGGACTAACCTATTAACTCAGTGCACCACAGTGCCAGTTTTTGTTTTCTGCTGTTTTTCTATTTCAGGTTTCCCCCATATTAAAAGTGCCCTAAAAATTTCGGGAAAAATACAGGAAAAATCAGCGTATCGGGAGCTTCCGCAAAAACCAAGGCAGGGCCAGAGGGGAGCCTGGGGTGGCCCAGGCGGCCACCCGGCGCGGCCCCACCCCTGGCCACGCCAGGGGGACGCCTGGGGCCCCACCTCCGCCTCTGGTGACCCCCTTTGGCATATATATTGCTCGCGTCCCGAAACCCTCGAGGACAGAACCCTTTTTCGCGATCTCATCTCTGTTCCGCCGCCGCCGCGCTTCCAAGATCGGGAGCACCAGAAGAACTCTTCCCGGCACCCTGCCGGAGGGGAGAACCACCACCGGGAGCTTCTCCACCACCATGGACGCTTCCCGGATGAGTTGTGAGTAGTCCCCCTTGGACCATGGGTCCATGACCAGTAGCTATGTGATGTTCTCCTCCCCTCTTTGTTCTTCATCGATTAGACCTTGTGAGCTGCCCTACATGATCGAGGCGCATATGTAATCTTTATGCTGTTGCTCTGCTGAGTTTGCTGGGATCCGATGGATTATGAGATTATGTTCAGATTGTGTGTGAGTAATATATTTGATTCACCTCTTTTATATTTATGTTCTTGAGTAATTCTTGCATGTTCTCCGTTGCTATTTATTGCTTTGGCCGAGTAGTAGGTAGTAACTCCAAGAGGGAACGTTATGCTTGATTGTGGGTTCATGCCCCTCGATGACTAGCTTGAGTGACAGAAACATGAGTCTAGGGGATGTGTTGTTGCCACAGGGGGGAAAACAACGGTGCTTGTACTTGCGGGTGCAAGGATTGTTTACTTTACGCAAAGTTCTTTTAATGCAGTTGTCGGTTGCTTTGAGTTTACACTTTGGGTGGGACTCGCAACTTAATACCAGCGAGATGTTCTGGATAGATATCTCAAGGTGGATGATTAGTAGTAGATGCAGATGGATTTCGGTCTACTTGCCTTGGCGTACTGCCCATGCTTTTGAGCCTCTACCTTTCTTTACAGCATAGTTAGCATTGGTTTGCGCACATAATCATGTCAATTGCCCGGCTGTAATTTGTTTACCTCGCTTAGCTGTTTTATCGTCTTTTGGGAGAGAGACATCACTAGTGAACATCATGGGACCCCGGTCCATATTACCATCACTGATCACACCCGCTATTTACTTCCTGTTCTTATTTCCTAGTTGCAGTCATACCTATCACTATTATCTCTTGCGTTTGATCCTTTGTAAACGACAAGGCCGGAGGGATTGACAACCTCTCTGTACTCGTTGGGAGCAAAGTTATTTGTATCTGTGTGCAGGTCATGTCAAGCAAAAGTTTCTGGCGCTATTGACACCTTCTTGTCGACCCTCGGAGTCTCACGGGATTCGATCTTTGGTATCTTTGCCAAGGGAAATTTGCTGCTACGCTACATCTCAAACCTTCCACTTGGGGTAACCAACGAGGGGCGAGAAGCCATCAAGCAAGTTTCTGGCGCCGTTGCCGGGGACTCCACTCTTCAAGATAGGGGAGTTGCACGCTATCTTTTATTTTTGCCTTTTAGTCTTGTTAGTTTACCTTTCAGTTTTTGCTTTAGTGTCCTTTACCAAAAATAAAAAAAAATTATTTCCTTTTCTGTTAGTAGTCCTTTCTGTTTAGTCAAGCATGTTAGGATTTGGTGCTTTGAGGGAATAAGAAGTTCTAGATTTCCATCAAAGGGATGGAGAAAATATGAAGAAGGCATGGGACAGAATTTCTGATGCACATAGGAGAATTATGCCTTGGATACCTATAAAAATTGTGCTTAGAAATTTTTACCATGGTCTTTTTAAATGGTGTAAACACTCTCTTGATATTATAGCTGAAGGAGATTTCCTAGAGTGTGATGAAGCTAGAGCTCTTGAAATTATACATGGTCTATCTAGTTACTTTGTTTATGATCATAGTTTTGATATTGTCATAGATAGGCTTGCTACTATTGAAAAGAGAATGGATGCTCTAGACTTGATGAAGGTAGAGAAACCCAAACCCAATAAGAGAGATATTTTGGAAATAGACAATGATTGGGAGCCTTTTGTTAGGATTAGCATCTCTAATCAAGACTTCCTTGCTTATTGTGATATTGGATCTATGGTTTCTACTATGCCAAAAATCGTTCATGATTCTTTAAAATTTAACATGGACAGATTACCATCCTATCATGAACATGCTAATGGAGACATTTCTGAGATACAGAGAAGAATAAAAGACGTGCCAGTTACCTTCCTTAAAGGGATTGCAATGGTTGATTTCTTCATTATGAAGCCAAACCAAGGAAGTATAGTGCTTGGAAGGGACTTCCTCCGAGCCGTAAAAGGCTTCATCGATATAGGTAAGGGACAAATCCGCCTACGCGGGAAGAAAGGTATGTACCCCTTTCCTAGAAGGAACAAGAGTGAACTTGTTGAGGAACCATTTGAAGCAATTTATAACTCCGATTATTATGATGATTATTGATTCCTCTTTGCATTATGCCTAGCTTAAAGGCATAAAAGAAAGCGCTTTTGGGAGGCAGCCCACAACGAATAAAGTTTTATTTTGCTTTTGTCGTGTCTTGATGTTTGTTACTACAGTAGCATCATCATTGTATCTTTTCTTTTCAGCTTTGTGCCAAGTTTAGCCTCCGATTGCAAGAAAGTTCAAAAGTTGTGACGTGCAGTCCAGAAAACAGATTCTGTCCTTGGACAGAAAAATTCGTATAAAATCACCAGATCATGTTTTTGGTCTGAATTTTTTGGACAGTGTGCTCTATACAATTGGCTTTCGGGCGTCTGTTCTGAGTTTTTTGATTTGAGTTGCATAAGTGCCCCGAAAAAATTATTTACTACCTGCTGGTCTATTTTCCACAGATTCTGTCCTGTTTTGCCTTTCCTTCGTTTTGCAAACCTTGAGCTTGCTTTTTCTTTGCAAAAACCTTTTGGCAATCTTGAGAAACAGTAGACCTTCAAGATTATCTTTATTTCCAGCAAGGAAAAATTATTTTATTATGGGTACTAACCTCGCTAATCAGATTATGATGTGTTATGTATGAAGGGAGTTTTCAAGTGTGCGAGGGAAGATGATAAAAAGATTCAGGAGTGTCAAACGCTCAAGCTTGGGGATGCCCCCGTGCACCCCCAAGAAATTTTCAAGAAGACTCAAGCGTCTAAGCTTGGGGATGCCCCCGTGCATCCCCTTCTCCATCAACAATTATCAGTTCGTCTTTCGTTCCACTATATTTTAATCATTTCATGTGTTATGTGCTATGCTTGGAGCGTCTTGCTTTTAGTTTCCTTTTTAGTTTTCTTTAACTTTGCTTGCTGTTCATAACAAGTTGGAACCCATCTTTCTTTGTGTGGGAGAGAAACATGCTCCATTTCAACCTAGAACACAACATAGGATTTTCATGTTTATCTTTGCTGTGTGTGTTCTTTGTCTTTCAATAGCTACTGTCATGTTTAGCTCTTAGTTTTCATGCTTTTCTTTTTAAAGAGCTTTTGTTTAGTTGGTTGCTGGAACTCTCTTGAGTTATCATGCTTATCTTGTTAAGAGAGTTGGCTTCTGTTGCACTGGTTGATATGTCTCTGATAAAAATGCTATGTGCATAATGGTGCTTAGTAGTTCATGTTTTCTTATGGTTAGTCTCAAATAGCTGGGGGGTTCTTAATGTGTTATTGAAGTACCAACATGATTTGTTTGCCTATGATGCGGTATGGTTTAGTGATATCTTCCTCCAAGAATTTATTTTGATTGACTTGGCATATGCTCACGCATATTTAAGACTGTAAAGAAAGTCTATCAAGCCTTGATGATCTTTGATTTCTGAGTAGCGATATAACTTCCATGCCCGATTCAATGTTGCTTTGTCGCTCTGCATGATTATGGTCGTCATTGCTCTCTCAGTTGGTCGCTCCCAGTCTTTTGCTAACCTTCGCCTGTACTAAGAGGACTGACTGCTTGTGCATCCAAAATCCTTTAAACCAGTTATGCCATATGAGTCCACCATACCTTCCTATACATGGTATTTACCTGCCATTCCTAACAAAGACTATCTTGTACCATCTCGAAATTAATCAAAAAAGCATTTCTCTTTTGTGCCTCTGTTTTAGCTCATGAGGAAGTAGTAGTTAATTCATGATATTTTTAGGTTGGACAAGCTTCACCCCGGGATTGCATGTCTAATGTGCAAACCCCTAATACGAGAAGGAACTGGCAAAGAGTGCGCCCGGCTCATTAAAAAATATACAACAAACAAACCCTCCTTCACGCTTTGTTCATGAGAAATCAGAAAACTTTGGCAGTGATAAACAAAGGAGATTAAGAGGATGTGATCGTCCTCGTGCGGGAGCCGTTCCTCGAAACTTGTCCAACTCGAGAAGTAATTGAGTTATCTATTAGCATTCGTTGATGAAATATGCATATTCCAAAAAAATAATTTTACCTCTGTTTTTAAAAACCAAGAGCTCTGGTACATGTTTAGTTTTTGTTTCCGACCACGGGTTTTCAACCTTGCCATCAAAAGCCACGGTTCGAGAGTCTCCACCTTCTTTAAAGCACCAACTATTGAGAGCATGATTGTCATTCTGGGTGTAATGTGCATTGTCCCAAAGTACCATTGTCTTCTGCATGATTGTGATATCGTTTATTCTGAAGTCATTGTATCTAGTCGTCATTTAAACTTCGGAGGTGCCCCTGCATTTATGTTTTGCTTCACTAAAGGGGGCAAGCGAGGTACCACTTTGTCATGTTTGCACACCATGCTCACTACAAATCTATTGAGTGTTTCAGTATCATATTGTAAAACTTTCAGTTCTTTGTGATATTCTCATGAGGCAACTTAATTACTAAAGATTCATTGTCTCAGTAAGCATTTGTCATGTGACTGTGAAAAGTTCTTATATGGTTAATAGCATGTCACCATAAAAATTATGCTTGTTATCATTTACCTACTCGAGGACGAGCAGGAATTAAGCTTGGGGATGTTGATACGTCCAAAACGTATCTATAATTTCTGCTTGCTCCATGCCTCTTTTGTGTGATATTGCTATGATATTTATGCACTTCCATACACTTTTGATCATATTTGGACTAACCTATTAACTCAGTGCACCCCAGTGCCAGTTTCTGTTTTTTGCTGTTTTTGTATTTCAGGTTTTCCCATTACGTAAATTGCCAGAAAAATTCCGGGAAAAATATATAAAAAATCAGCATTCCGGAAGCTTCCATGCGGCCAAAGTAGGGCCAGAGGGGGGCCACCAGGGCTCCAGGCGACCAGAGGGGGCGGCCCCCCTCCTGGCCGCGCCGCTAGGGCGCCTGGGCCCCTCTGGCCTCTTCTGACGCCCCCCTTTGGCATATATTTACACCGCGTCCCGAAACCCTCGAGGACGGAACTCTTTTTCGCGATCTCATCTCTGTTCCGCCGCCGCCGCGCTTCCAAGATCGGGAGCACCAGGAGAACTCTTCCCGGCACCCTGCCGGAGGGGAGGATCACCACCGGGAGCTTCTCCACCACCATGGACGCCTCCCGGATGAGTTGTGAGTAGTCTCCCTTGGACCATGGGTCCATGACCAGTAGCTATGTGATGTTCTCCTCCCCTCTTTGTTCTTCACCGATTAGACCTCGTGAGCTGCCCTACATGATCGAGGCACATATGTAATCCTTATGCTGTTGCTATGCTGAGTTTGCTGGGATCCGATGGATTATGAGATTATGTTCAGATTGTGTGTGAGTAATATATCTGATTCACCTCTTTTATATTTATGTGCTTGAGTAATTCTTGCATGTTCTCCGTTGCTGTTTATTGCTTTGGCCAAGTAGTAGGTAGTAACTCCAAGAGGGAACGTTATGCTTGATTGTGGGTTCATGCCCCTCGATGACTAGCTTGAGTGACAGAAACATGAGTCTAGGGGATGTGCTGTTGCCACAAGGGGGAAAACAACGGTGCTTGTACTTGCGGGTGCAAGGATTGTTTACTTTACGCAAAGTTCTTTTAATGTAGTTGTCTGTTGCTTTGAGTTTACACTATGGGTGGGACTCGCAACTTAATACCAGCGAGATGTTCTGGATAGATATCTCAAGATGGATGATTAGTAGTAGATGCAGATGGATTTCGGTCTACTTGCCTTGGCGTACCGCCCATGCTTTTGAGCCTCTACCTTTCTTGCAGCATAGTTAGCATTGGTTTGCGCACATAATCCTCTCAATTGCCCAGCTGTAATTCGTTTACCTCGCTTAGCTGTTTTATCGTCTTTTGGGAGAGAGACATCACTAGTGAACATCATGGGACCCCGGTCCATATTACCATCACTGATCACACCAACTATTTATTTCCTGTTCTTACTTACTAGTTGCAGTCATACCTATCACTATTATCTCTTGCGTTTGATCCTTTGTAAACGACAAGGCCGGAGGGATTGACAACCTCTCTGTACTCGTTGGGAGCAAAGTTATTTGTATCTGTGTGCAGGTCTTGTCAATCGCTAAGTTGCGCCGCTAGCAGTTGACACCTTCATGTTGACCCTCGGAGTCTCAAGGGATTCGATCATTGGTATCTTTGCCAAGGGAAAACTATCGCTACACTGCATCTCAAACCTTCCACTTGGGGTAACCAACGAGGGGCGAGAAGCCATCAGGAGTTCATTAATTTATGCAAATTACTCGCCACATCCCGCATATCCCTTACTTGTGTGCTATTACTCCAGTTTGTTCTGACTTGATCATCCAATGCCATACTCTCCCGCTCCCACCGAGTAAGATTTATATCTCAAATGCTTTTTAAAAGGAGCATTAGGCCTGTTACCCAAGAATTGAATAAACAAAGGACAGTGATCTGACCTGGAAGATATAATATGAGAGACCATGCACTGAGGGTAAATAGGAGACCATTGAGGGCACGCCACTGCACGATCAAGCCGCACCTTCACACTGTGATTTCCTTCCTGCTTATTATCAAATGTCCACGGCAACCCTTGAAAACCCAAATCAAATAGGTTGCATTCAAAAAGAATCTCCCGGAAATTAGCCATGAGCTTAGGAGATCTCTTATGGTGGAAAAAGTGCTCATGTTGCCACATAGCTTCATTGAAATCACCCACCATAAACCAAGGACCGAAACCAAGGGATTTGGTTCCGGTCCTTGGTTTATGGCGGGAGATCTCTTATGGCGAGAGATCTCTTATTTTTATCTCATTTTTTCGATTTTTCTAGGGCATATGCGTTGTTGATAAAACAATTTTATTTTAGAGCCTGTCCCATGATTTAAAGCTGTAAATAAAATATGTATATAATGCGTTATCTCCGGTACTCCCTCCGATGCATATTAATTATCGCCGAATTAGTACAAGGTTGTACTAAGACCAACCCCATGGCGTGTGTGGTAAGCAACCTCAAAACAAATAATATCAACAAAAATTTGTATTCCAATAACTCCCAAATCCCTAAAATAATGAATATATATAAGAGGCACTGATCAATTGCCTCATCATCCATGTTGTTTGCTGCAAGAGTCATCTTCGTCTAAGCGCACCTATAATTTTCATTGTCCCACCAGGCCCGCTCGCACTGTAGAATCTCTTCGTGATAGAAATGACAACTGCAACATGAGGGTGAAGAAAGACCATGCACTCACTCATCAACACTGATCTTAAGGGGTGATTGGATAGACGTTGAATAGATTGGAATTTAGAAATGTTTTTGTTTGTTCTTAGTCACATCCGAATTTCTAAGGACCTAGTTTATGCGAAGAATGATGGATCTCATGTTGAGGCCCATTTAAAGTTACACCTTTATAGAATCAACAATACATTACCTCGCCTGGCCTAGTGAACATATTATTACATCATGTTGACATTTTTATATCTATATGAATTTTATTCTCTTTTTTAACTTCTTAATCATAGCTTGGTTTTGCCTACCTTTTAGTGCTTAGATAGAGGTTAGTATATAGGATAATAATTTCCAAACTTGATTCTTGATGTGAACACGACTAGAGATCGTGACAATATGATTGTGTTCAGAGGGGACGACTAACCTTAAATCACCAAATTGGATACATTGATGGAAAATACTTCCATGCACTTGCGGTTAGGCCATAGGCCACAACCATGTCACGACTGCCATGTGTGAAGCTATTCTTTCTCATGCTTAGCAAGAGAGAGGGGGGATGTAGGGAGAAAGATGATACGATAGATCTGTGAAGGAGTTCAACAGAGTGACATTGAAGTGCTTACCAATAAAGTGGGCATCACTAGAGGAGTGCAGCGTTAAGAAGGCGGGGCAACGACAACAGTGGGTGGGCAAGAGCGGAGGCTGGCGTTGGTGGGATGAGAGGAGCAGGTACACCTACTTAGATCGGAGACGGAGAGGGACGCGACTACCCGACACCGATGATGATGATGCTCACTGGAGGGGTTCCTCGAGGAATACCAGGGTAGGCGGAGACGGTGTGGGCGTGGGACAACTGGCATGTGGTGCTTGGAAAAACTATAATGAGATGGAGCACATAAACAAGGTGTGATGACTCAAAACGATACAAGAAGACATTTCCCTTATAAATTGGGACAATCTACCGATTCCGTGTGAACTTTCAGAAGTTTATTTTTAGAGGAGTGCCCTTCCCTAACTTCTCTCCATTGTGATTTGAAGAAATAAGAGAACGGCTTTCTTCTTTTTTTAGAAAAAGAGAATGGCTTTTTTTTTTTTTGAGACGAAGAGAACGGCTTTCTGAATTGATTCTTTTGGGCTTGGGCTTATTTTCACCCTGAAAGCTGGGAGGAACTGGACCTTATAGCCTTATAGGCTTCTTTCAACGGAAACACTAAAGATTGAAGAATACTAATCATGTTTATCAGGCCCGGCCCACTAATCCTCCAGGCCCACCAAGAAAATGCAAACAGCCCCCAAACCCTGGGCCGTCGGTAGCCGAGATCTCGAGCATCCGATCCACCCGAGAGAGAGCGAGGGGAAAATGAGCGCGGCGGCGGGCGGGCTGCGTCAGCTGCTGACGGCGGCGGTGACGGTGGGGGCGGCGGAGGCACGCGCCGCGGTGTTCGGGCACGCGGTGAACCCGTTGGGGAAGCGCGCGGCGACGAAGCTGCTGCGGAAGAAGCTCATCGGCGAGCATGTCGCGCAGTGGTACCCCGACGACATCAAGCGCGACGACCCCGTCGTCATGGCGCGCGAGGAGAAAGAGTAAGCGCCCGCGCCCGCCTCGCGTTTCCTTAGTATTTTGCTTGTTGCTTGCTCCGTCGTGGGCTTGCGCTCGCCCGCCACCTGTTCGTCGTTATGCTTCGTTCTCAGGGAGGCGTGGTTGACGCCCGCCCGTGAGGTGTTTGTTGATATGCCCCGCCGCCTCGGTGACTCGTCAGGTGGTGGCTCGGTGCTAGTTTTTCCTTGCTCACTGATGTCTACGCACTTGGCCGCCTGCCTGCCCACTCTAATAGCTCTGTGATCCATGGTAGCAAATGCGTGGTGATTTTTGTTCGTACATATCTGATTTTGTGGTTGCAGGCTTGCAGAGCCTGTCATTACTCTTAGTGTGCTGTTGTGATTCTTGACCGCTGTCAATGGTGGTGCACAGGTGTCTTTTGTAGTATAGAAAGGGCCACTTTCAGCAATAGGGTTTGGATTACTGCTGTGAAGATCATGAATATCAATCTCATTTTGCTGCTCTATGCCTCATTTAGTCATTTGTCAAAATCTAGGATGACTGGATCTAGATAGGGATTGGGTTTGGTTGTCGTTTTGCAACTTTCTGGTCTGTACTTGCTATGCATCTATCTTATTGGTATGCCCAAGTGATGCCCGTTTGCGAAAACTGGTTGTTATGAATAGGTAGTGGTATCCTTTTGGCTGTCTGGATATGCTAGAGGGTCTTGGGTAAATTTGTTAGCATATGCTTCAGTCAGGCCAGTTCTTGCGGTCGATTAGTCAAAGGTAACTGGAGTACTTATTATACACATGAAACGAAAGTCTTACCAGATGCTAATTGATTGGGCATTTCAGTGACTACCTTTGTTTAGCTAGTTTGTTCCTTGTGCGTGTGCTGTTTTTGTGACTTACTCCCTCTGTAAACTAATATAAGAGCGTTTAGATTACTACTTTAGTATTCTAAACGCTCTTATATTAGTTTACGGAGGAAGTATATGCTATTGTTTCCCAGTGGTTACAAGTAATGATTTTCAAATATGCATGATCTCTGTTGTGAAAGGCATCACTAAATTTTAGCAAATCACTGTTCTGACCATATTCAAACCCCCCTCCCCTTGGTTACTCACTCCCATCACTGAAGTGTCATGCATAACGTCCATAGATGAAAGAATTTCTGTCAGGAAGGTTGATTTGGTGCCTAGGAGTGTTGTTGTGACAAGCCTATCTTAACAATGCCCTATCATTCTCTGTGCAGGCGTCTCGCGAAGCTGGAGATGCTGAAGCGTCGTGGGAAGGGTCCGCCCAAGAAGGGCCAGGGAAGGCGTGCGATCAAGAGAAACAAATAATTGCCTTGCTTCTATTTAATTTTAGTACTGATGTGGCAGCTAATGCCGAAATGTTTGCTGCGAAACTACCCTCTGTATTAGGTCAGTCATGCTTCATTTTGTCACCGATTTGGCAATGGTGGGTTTGTTTCTTCTAGTCCGAAGACTCGTTTATTTATGCTTCTTCTTGAAATGCAATACACATCAGCATTTGGTTATCTTATTATTGGATTTAGTTTTTTTCCCCTGTCTTACCACCCACCAAATTGTAAGATTGGAGCCATGTTAAGCCATGCGGTGAATTGCATCAATTAGTCTCCAAAATATTTGACATTATGAGAATTCATATAAAGGTACCAATAAGCAGCTGACGCATACAACACATTAATGAAGTAGTGAAATGCAATCTTTTTGAAGAATTAGCATTGAAATGGAACTTGAAAGGATCGGAGACGCCATCACATATACGGAGTACCTTTGTTGCAAAGGCATGAAAAGAATCAAGAACTAGTAGGCTTGCAAGCAAAGAAAAGCGCTGCAAGTACGGTGCGGTCGATCGTGACAAGCACCGCTCTACTCCGTGGCCGCCGGCCTGACCCTCCCCCGGCTCATGAGCACGGTCATGCCGTCGAGGAGGCGGACCATGTAGGTGCGGCCGTTGCGGATGGTCACCGTGCCGCCGCCCACCCAGGCCCCGTTGCGGAGCACCTCCACGGCCGTCCCCGGCGGCAGCAGTGGCGCGAGCACCCTCTTCCGCTTCTTCATCGGGGCGCCGCCGCTCCCCGACGATGGTCCCTTCCCCTTCCCCGGCAAACGGTGCGCCTCCGCGGCCGCCATCGTACGTACGTGCAGGCGATCGAGGACTCAAGGGGCTAACCACGTTGGTGCAACGAGATACTAGTACGGCGTTTTGCAGGCGTCGTGGTGGATGTCTGGATGAGCTTGGGCTATGTAGGCTGCGACGTCTGACGTGAGACCGGAGGTCGCGGAATCGGATCGTGCGCCCTGGCCGATACGTAACGTGCGTAGTGGGGATCGGATCACCGACTTGCCGAACCATGCACACAAAGCTCATTTTGGCGTGGAATGCAGGCAAGGTTGTACTAGGTCGCAGTTTTCCATGCCATGGTGATGGTCGAAACCGAACAAGAAAAGAGGCAAGAAAATACCATGCCACGTGATGACAATGAACACACGATTGATGCACGTCAAGGAAGGAGTCATTGTGGCGTGTTGCCGTACGTGGCAGAGCCGCAGAGCACCGGAGCC
Source organism: Secale cereale (assembly GCA_902687465.1). Taxonomy (NCBI): domain Eukaryota; kingdom Viridiplantae; phylum Streptophyta; class Magnoliopsida; order Poales; family Poaceae; genus Secale; species Secale cereale. Next base: position 107,325,062 of record LR738709.1, read on the forward strand.
CCCATCGTCCCCAAGTAACCTGCCAAACACAACGTCGATCGCTCGCCAAGCCATGCGCCAGCGGGCTGATCGACCGGCGTCTAGATCTCGCCGGGCACGGCGTCGACGCACCTGCCGCCGTCGAACACCGCGGCGGCGGGGCTCCCAGTCCCTCCGCGCCGCGACGCAGACACAGCAGGGAAGCTCAGCACGCACGCAAAGTCGCTCCGCGCGCCGTTCTGCACGGTGCTCACGGCCACCTTGACGCTGAGCCGCCCCTCGGCCTCCTCCCGCGCGAGCGCCGCGGCCACGGCGCGGGCGCGCCGGCCGGGCGGCACTTTCTGCGTCCCCGCGCAGGCGACGTCGCGCGCGTCGCTGCCCCTCCGCTGCGTGAGCTCCGGCAGCGCCGCGGCGGCGCCCAGCTGCTGCCCGGCGTAGGACGGCGTGGCCTTGAGCTCCGTGTACCGCCACGTGCAGTAGAGGCACGGGCTGTCGAACCGGAGCGTGGCGGAGAGGTTGTAGGACACGGCGGAGGAGGCGGGGTCGAAGGCGAGGAGGCGGAGCTCGGCGGAGGAAGCGTAGGGGACGACGTGGTGCGGCCGGAGGAGGAGCCGTGGGAGGAGCGACGGCGCCAGGACGAGCACCGCCAGGAGCACGGCCACCGGCGCCAGGCAGGCGGCGGCCGCGGCAGCCAGCGCGAGCACGCACTGCCGTCGCCGCACCCTGTCGCGAGGGCTGGTCGGCGACGGCGGAATGGGTGGCTCGGCGGTGGTCATCGTGTAGTGCTGCAGCTAGGGGACTTGGTGCAATGCAGGAGGGAAAGATCAGTGGTCACTGGCTCACTGCTGGGTCAGAAGGTTTTTGCTTTGCTTCCTCTGCTTTTTTTTTCTTTTTTTTTTCAAGATTTTTGCTTTCCTCCTTGAAAGAAGAGACCACCATTGCAAAAGCAAAAGAAGCAACCAATATGCATATATCTCGGGACAACTTTCATTTCTTGTATGCCACTGGAATTTTCTATTTTCCAAATGATGCGATGACAGGCGGGCCAATTTTAAATAATCTAGGTAACCACTGTTGCACTATTGTTTTTCTATAATCACATCATAATTGAGCAACTTAAAATTTCCATAGAAGATGCTAAGTAAGTATTCATGTCGTCGTCAATTATGTTTGCTGATTAATTTTAATTGTATCTACAATGCCCGTGCGTCGCAATGGGATATAAATCTTCTAGTACGCCAGTGTGTGATTTATCTGTTTATAATAATGCAATTTTCTAAATAAATGATCATCAAAATCTACCCATGAATTACCTTATATTTTGATTCAAAGTTTGGTAAGCAAATTAAAGAGGAACTGGTTCAGAAGTTAGTAAATTAAGTTGATTTATTATCATAGAAGAAAGGTTGAATGAAGGGATGGTGGGAAGAAAGATGAAATGGGAATCTTAGTTTCTTTTTAAGTAGTAGAGATTATATAATGTTCAATTCAACTGGTGCCTGTAGCTAGTTAGAAAACTCCGCATAATTTCCCTCACTTGAAAGGCTAATTATTTTCTGAACGGTTGAACGATGGAATAAGAAATACTCTCTCTGTTCACTTTTGTAAGACGTTTCAGACAACGTTGTCTGAAACGTCTTACAAAAGTGAACGGAGGGAGTAGTTGTCTTGAGGTCGATGCCTTTAGGTCCTTCCGCCCGACAATACTTGTCGAAGAAGTGGATGTATCTAGATGTATTTTAGTTTTAAGTACATCCATTTTTATCCATTTCAAATACATCCATTTTAATCCATTTCTACGATAAATAATTCCGTACGGCAGGAGTATATGTATTCAGATGAACAATGCGACCATCATTCGAGAGGACGATAGGGGGGATAAGAGGCGAAACCGATGTATGTGGGAAGGAGGGTGTTGGGTGGGCTTTGGCCATGCTTAGGGCTTGTTTGGGACTGCTCTGCTTCACCAAAATCAGTTTCGCTCCACTAAATTCACTTTGGAGCAGTTTCAACCAGAAGTTATAGCACTATCAAAAAGAATGTTTGGCTTCCATCTAGCTCCAGCTTCACGAATGAGAAATTTGATGGAAAGGATCTATTTGATTGGTTGAGGACGGAGAAACGAAGGGGTATCCACTTACTGGTGGCAATGGTGGGTAATTTCGACCCAACTCCAGCTTCTAGAGTTTTTTGGAGCACCCCTTGAAGAGCTTCATAAAAAACTAGTAGTTGTATCTCAGATTCTAGTTTTTTGCGGAGCGGCATATCGTGGAGCTACCCCTGTTTGGCTTGTGTTTTTTGAAGCAGAGCTGAATTTTAAGGAGTAGAGCAGTCCCAAATAGGCCCTAACTGTGCTAGGAGCTTGTGATATTTTTTTTCTCCCGTTGCAACCTACAAGCCATGCATGGTTGCTAGATATCTAAAAAGAAAGAAAGGTCTGCATGGAAGTAATTACTGCCTTGACATATGTGCTGCCAGTAATTACGTTTCAGTTGCCATGAACCACCGATGGTCATCTAGGAACTGTGGTCAATCCTGAACATATAGAACGGCATTTAATTCAGATATAGGAAAAATTGGTAGAACTTTAATTTACACAACGTGCTTGACCAATCGGTTTAATTGCATACATATTTTTGCAAATAAGTAATTTCAGTTCATCTATGCTTAGAGATAATTTAAGCATGTTACTTACTGATTTTCTTTCATAATAACTTGGTTACAATCGAACGTACACGTTTGAATAAGCTTCCATTCTTAGAACATATTAAGCTTTCAAATTAATGTGATGATGTATAGCAAAAATTACCATATCCCGTTAATCGGGAACACATGGCTCCGTTTGACCTACTCCGCCTTTATAAATTTTCTAAAATCGTGAAACCAACGGAGGAGTCCATGAAATACTTTTTCCGGCACCACAAGTTCCAGAATCACGAGAGCCAATCTGGAGGCCTTTTCCGACACTCCGCCGGAGGGGAATTCGATCACGGAGGGGCTCTACATCATGCTTGCCGCCCTTCCGATGATGCGTGAGTAGTTTACCACAGACCTACGGGTCCATAGTTAGTAGCTAGATGACTTCTTCTCTCTATTTGATCTTCAATACAATGTTCTCCTCGATGTTCTTGGAGTTCTATCCGTTGTAATGACTTTTTGCCGTGTGTTTGTTGGGATCCGATGAATTGTGAGTTCATGATCAAATCTATCCATGAATATTATTTGAGTTTTCTCTAAACTCTTTTATGCATGATTACTATAAACTCGTATTTCTTCTCTGATTTATTGGTTTGGTTTTTCCAACTAGATTGATTTATCTTGCAATGGAAAGAGGTGCTCTGTAATGGGTTCGATCTTACGGTGCTCAATCCTAGTGACAGAAAGGGACATGACACGTATGTATCGTTGCTATTGAGGGTAAATAGATGGGGTTTATTTATACACGAGTTTACGTTGTCTACATCATGTTACCTTGCTTAAGGCGTTACTCTGTTTTTTCCATGAACTTAATACACTAGCTGCATGCTGATAGCGGTCGATGTGTGGAGTAATAGTAGTAGATGCAGGCAGGAGTTGGTCTACTTGTCTCGGACGTGATGCCTATATATGATTATTGCCTTGGACATCTTCATAATTATTTGATTTTCTATTAATTGCCCAACAATAATTTATTCACCCACCGTATGCTATTTTCAAGAGAGAAGCATCTAGTGAAAACTGGCCCCCGGGTCTATCTTTAATCATATATTAAAACCAAAAATACCTTGCTGTATTTTTACTTTATTTATTTTATTTTGTATTTTTGTACAATCTATCTATAAAACACCATACAATTTAATCTTGCTCATAACCGTCAAGGGATTGATTGCAAGTATTTGTTGTTTATGTGCAGATGCTGTTAACGAGGTGTTGCTTGGCTCTCCTACTGGATTGATAACCTTGGTTCTGAACTGAGGGTAATACTTATCTCTACTATAATGCATCATCCTCTCCTCTTCGAGGAAATCCAAATGCAGCTCACAAGTAGCAGGAAGAATTTCTGTCGCCGTTGTCGGGGAGACATCATCAACATCTATCAAGTACCATCGCATAAACTTTCATCTCCTTGCATTTACATTATTTGCCATTTGCCTCTCATTTTCATCTCCCACACTTCTAAAATGATTTCATAAAAATACAAAAATATTTTTTGCTTACCTTTTCTTGCCTTCTTGTGCACACTTAAAAACAGAAAATGAAAGCGAAAAATTACTATGTATCCATTGAAGGTTTTCTACTTAGATCATCTTCGGTCCTTATGTGCTCGTGCTGAAACCCCAACTAGTTTAGTTGAGGGAAAATCATTAGATGAGCATGCTCATTTTGTGTGTCATCATTTGTCTCAAAAAGGGATACTCTTATGGATATGCTATGCTTGGAATATATGTGAAATTTATGATTTTACTTGTTGCTCTAAGAACCCTAAAAAACATCTTCCCTATCTATGTGAGTTTAATGACAACAAAATCTTATCTTCTTATGCCAATGAGGTTTATAGTTATTATGATATTGAACAAATTGAAGAATTTGTTACTTATAAAGGTGCTTATGAAGTTGCTTCTTTGATTGAAAAGTATGATATTACTCTTTACAAATCTAGAAATTTTGCCAAACTTAAATATTGCTATGAAAACTTTGCTTCTAATGCCTATGTTAGTGAATTCATTAGGAGAATGTCTGCTGCATTGGAAGAGAATAATGATATGCATGAATCTATAGATAATTATGATGCCGTCGATTTGATTGAAATATCCCCCTTGATGAACATGGTGTTTGCTATTCTTATGGCCATGATGCCAATATTAGTGATGCTTATGGAGATGAACTTGCTATAGTTCCTTATGTTAAACATGAAATTATTGTTATTGCTCCTATACTTGATAGCTCCTTGAATGAAAAGAATGATTGCAATGATGCTATTACAAATTCTACTAGTGTCAATTGTGCTAATGATATGCAAAGCTACAAGCTTGGGGATGATAATTTTATTATGTCTACTACTTATTGCAATGATCATGATTGGGGTGATAATGATTCTTATGATCGTGAAAATTTATTTAAGCCTCATACTGAACATGTTTGCAATAATATTGAAAGTGGGTTTGAAAGAGTGTCAACTAACTTTAGGTAAAAATAATCGCATGTATTTGGAGAGTGTTCATTCTTATGAAATTTTTGACAAAAGTGGGTTTGGAGAGGTCATGACTTTAGTTGATGTTAATCCCACTATCTTGGACGGTCATAAAACTTTTATGCATGTGGATGATGAAGATAATTTTTTATATGATAGCTATTTTTTTGAATTTGAGTATGATCATACATGTAATTATTATGAGAGAGAGGAAAATATGGTTCTAGAAATTCTCATGTTACTAAATTAACTCTCTTCATGTTGAGATTATTACCGTTTCTTTGTTCTTCCTTGCACATGCTAAGTTTTGCTTGCCTTGACAATTTATTTTCCTACAAAATGCCTATGCATAGGAAGTATGTTAGAGTTAAATGTGTTGGTAATATGTTTTATGATGCTCTCGTTGTGCTTCAATTATTTTCTTTTATGTGAGCGCCATTAATATCCCAAGCCTATCTTTATGGCTATAAAGAAAGAGATTGTTGGGAGACAACCTAATAGTTTTCTTTCCCTTTTTTGGTGTGCGCACAATTATGCCTCTGTTTTGATTGTGTTTTCATGTTTTAATTAATGTTTGTACCAAGAAAAGCCTTTGAGATGATTTGGTTGATAGTTGATTTGATTTCTTTGGAAAACAGAAACTTTTGCGTCCAGTAGCAGAATTCTCTGTGATTGCTGGAACGCGATAAAATTCTGGTTGTTTGCACATAATTAATGTGCCAATATCCCGCGTTGTCCTAATGTTTCAGAATTTGTAGAGTTACAGAAGTATGACCATAATTCGAATCTTTATAAACGGTTCTATTTTTGACAGATTCTGTTTTTTCATGCATTGTTTTGCTTGTTTTGATGAAACTATGGATTGTATCAGGGGGTATAAGCCATGGATAAGTTAGAATACATTAGCTATAATGCAAATATGAAATATTAGTGGGTTTGCAATAGTACTTAAAGTAGGGATTTGCTTTGTTATACTAACGGATCTCACGAGGTTTTGTTGTGTTTTGTAGTTTTCAAGTTTTGGGTGAGATCACGATGGATGAAGGAATAACGAGTGGCAAGAGCCTAAGATTGGGGATGCCCTAGGCACCCCAAGGTAATATTCAAGGACTCCCAAGCAACTAAGCTTGGGGATGCCCCAGAAGGCATCCCCTCTTTCTTCTACCAACTATAGGTAATTTTACTTGGAACTATATTTTTATTCATCACATATCATGAGTTTTGCTTGGAGTGTCGTGTATTATATGAGTCTTTGCTTTGTTTGCTTTTTATTTTTTACAATCATCTTTGCTGAACACACTTATTTGAGAGAGCCACACGCGTCTCATGATTTGTTAGAATACTCTATGTGGTTCACTTAAATCTTTTGAGCTAGGTAGTTGGTCTAGTGCTTCACTTATATCTTTTTTAGCACAACGGTGATTATATTTTAGAGAAATACATACACTCTCATGCTTCACCTATATTATTTTGAGTGGTGATAAGATTAAATTTTGAAGAAATATTTATACTCTCATGCTTCACTTATATCTTTTTGAGAGTTGATAATAGCAATGGTAATTTGCACAATATATGAATTTGGTCCCATAGTGATGAATATAATAAAAATATATGATAAGTTTGATTCCTTTCAATAGTTTTGTGATGTGGAGATGGTAACCTGTGAGTCATGTGTCAGGCCCAAGATGCGATTCTATCCCGATCACGTGACACTTACGTGATTGGGGCACAACCGCATTTCGGGCGCTTAGCAAGATGGATATCATTACATCGTACCATTACATACATACACGGAGGATACAACAAAACATACAATTCACATGAATACAACATCAATACAAGGCATCCGACTACGGATGCAAACATGAAAAAGCACAAAGACATCCATCTGCTATCCCAGACTGCCGACCCGGAACCAAACCCAAGACTGAAGAAGAAGAAGAAGAAAGAACTCCAATAAAAGGACACATCGCTCTCACGTCAAGTCATCGGAAACCTGCACCTGCAACTGTTGTTGTAGTATCTGTGAGCCACGAGGACTCAGCAATCCCATAACCATGGGTAACAAGACTAGCAACGCTTAATAGGTAGGAAGAGGTAAAGTGGTGAGGTTGCAGCAGCGGCCAAGCAAAATATGGTGGCTAACTTACGAGTACAAGAATAAGATGAGCATCTACGCAAACGGTCGCAAACTAGTAGTGATCGCTAAAGATCCTGAACTACCTACGAGTCAAACATAACCCCACCGTGTTCTCTTCTCAAAGTGAAAAGAGACAGTCACGGTTACTCACACAGTTGTGTGTTTTACTTCGGATCCTCTGTCAAGTTTTCTACAACCGGACATTAACAAAATCCAATCTGCCACATAACCGTGGGCACGGCTTTCGAAAGATCATAACCCTGCAGGGGTGTCCCAACTTAGCCCATCACAAGCTCTCACGATCAGCTGAAGTAATAATAATGATTACCCCTTATCTTAGGGAAATCCGATCAGGCTCGGTATCCCGATGCACAAGACATTTCGACAATGGTAAAACAAGTTCAGCAAGACCTCCCGGCGTGCCGACACCCTGATAGTAGCCGCGCGTATCTCGTCTCAGGCCACGTCCGGATGGGCGATTATACGAGTAAAACCAGCCCTCGGGTTTCCCCAAGGTGGCCCCGCATACTCCCCATTTGGGACCAACACCATCAGCACTGCCCCCCTGCTATGTAGAAAAGAATCTCGAGGGAGCGTCCTCCCTATGCAATTTAATTAATTAATTAAGTTGTTATTATGAGGCAAATTAAAATCAATGTTGGGCCTTGCTGGAGGAGTTTTATTCAAAGACGAAGTGTCAAGGGGTTCCCATATACCCAACCGTGTAAGGAACGCAAAATCAAGGAACATAATGCCGGTTTATCAGCGCCTAAGGTGGCATGAGTGGAACAAAACACCGAGCAAAAGGCCAAGCCTTCCACCCATGCCCAGTATATAGGTGTGTTAATATTAATAATAGATATTGTGATATTCCAACAACAAGTTCCCACCTGGAACGATCTTCATCTTCACCTGCAACTAACAACGCTATAAGAGGGGCTGAGCAAGCGGGTAACATAGCCAAACAATGGTTTTGCTGGGAAGGTGTCAAAGGTTAGAGGTTTCATGGCAACAAGGAGAGGCTGACAATAATGATGGGTAGCGCGACATGTAACGATAGCATCGAGACAACTAAGCAATGGCAATGATAGTAAAGGTATCCAAGGGTATGGTCATCTTGCCTAAGATCCCGCAAGGAAGAAGAACGGGTCCATGAACAAGACGAATAAGAAGCCTTGAAGAAGAACCACGGGTAGACGAACGAATCCTCACGATCGCAACGGAACAAACACTAAGGAGAAGAAGCAAGCAATACAGTAAACACACAACACAAGAACATGACAATATGCTCAACCAAGTATGATGCAAGACAAGTCTATATATGATGCAAAGCATGACAAGGTAGGAAGCACAGAAAAACAACACAAGAACATGACAATATGCTCAACCAAGTAGGATGCAAGACAAGTCTATATATGATGCAATACATGGCAAGGTAGGAAGCACAGAAAAACAACACAAGAACATGACAATATGCTCAAGCAAGTATGATGCAAGACAAGTCTATATATGATGCAATACATGGCAAGGTAAGAAGCATAGAAAAACAACAGAAGTCAACAAGTTTAAATGAGGCCGGAAACTACATATAACAAATCCGGTAAGTCCTCATATGCATAGTTTGAAATTAGTCCAGATCTGATCAAACCTTAAGTTAAAGTGGTTAAACAGCAGATTAACATGCACCATGATGATCTACACGAAATTCTAGTCAAGTTTCATATAAAGTTTGTTTAATTCGGAGCTACGGCCTAGAAGATATGATCAAAACAAAACAAACATGGCCACGGTGCAAGATGCACCCAAACATCAAGCAAACTCACTCCAAACATGAAAAGAATATGATATTATGATTCTACATGCAAAATCACACAAGTTTCATATAGGAAACACTCAAAACGGAGCAACGGGCTAAAAGATACACATGAAACAAGATGAAAAGCAAAGCTGAAGTTAACAACCAAATAGCAACTTTGGAGCAAGATATATATATATATATATATATATATATATATATATATATATATATATATATATATATATATATATATATATATATATATATATATATATATATATATATATATATATATATATATATGCTACATCACTCAAACATGTTAACAAGAAGCATGGATATGAAGTAGACATGATACTTAACAAGTAGGAACTTAGAACACACCCAAAATCTTGCCGGAACACATTTAAACAAGCATGGCAAGTTGCAATAAAATTATCCAGACTTGGCCAAAATCTGGGAAGGTGATGTCTACACACGCTTCTATTCTTGTAGACTATGTTGGGCCTCCAAGCGCAGAGGTTTGTAGGACAGCAGTAATTTCCCTCAAGTGGATGACCTAAGGTTTATCGAACTCAGGGAAGTAGAGGTTGAAGATGGTCTCTCTCAAGCAACCCTGCAACTAAGATACAAGAAGTCTCTTGTGTCCCCAACACACCTAATACAACTAGGAGTTGTATAGGTGCACTAGTTCGGTGAAGAGATGGTAAAATATGGATGATAGGAGTGGCAAAGCAAAGTAATATAAATCTGTAATAAAAAGTGCAGCAAGCAAACAAGTGGTAAACGTGAGCACAATTGGTATTGCAATGGTGGAAACAAGGCCTAGGCTTCATACTTTCACTAGTGGCAACTCCCAACAACATTAACATAGTCTAATCACATGATATTTCCCATAAAACATGCAATGGAGACGCACCCGGAGGTCATTCCTTTGTGGTCAAGAGAGGACGAGAATTATGTAGGGCTACAAAAGCACACCTCAAAGTTCGTAGTTCTCAATCTATGGATTTCCCAATGTCACCACGGCCATCCAAAGAGAGTACCACAATCACCACAACATATCTCAAGGATAGTCAAAGGCAAGCACCAAGAGACTCTCAATCTTCAATCAACACACAAAAGAGGAAATCACTCATGAAAATATTCTTCTAATCCATGTCCAATAGACCGCTGTCACCTTGGTCTCGGGGATTATACTAGATAAAGACAAGTGAGTACATCAATCCAATACATAGAGGAAGGGGAAATATCATGGGATCACCCTAGATTAACATAGCCTATGATCACAACGAAGATCGCATCATGGGAGAGAGAATTGACCACATAGCTACTGGTAGAAACCTCAGCCCCGAGGAGGAACTACTCCCGCATCATGGAGGGTGGAAGCAACGTTGATGGAGATGAATCCGGGGGCACTTCCCCGTCCCGGCAGGATGCCGGCATAGGAATTCTGGTCCCCCGAAACTTGGTGGCGATGGCGGCGGAGATCGGAATTGCTTCTGGAGAAAAGGGTTCTGGAATCAGGGTTTTCGCGACGGGAGAATAAATAGGAGGCCAAGTAGGGCACCAGAGGAGGTGGGAGCCCCCCAGGCGGCCCCCGGCGCGGCCAGGGGTGGGGCCGCGCCATCAGGGCACCTGGGGCCCCTCTGGCCCCCCTCTGTCCCCACTTCTGGCGCATGGAAGCTTCTGGAGCGCTGATTTTATATATATTTTTCCCGAAATTTTTCTGGCAATTTAAGTAATGGGAAAACCTGAAATACAAAAACAGCAGAAAACAGAAACTGGCACTGGGGTGCACTGAGTTAATAGGTTAGTCCAAATATGATCAAAAGTGTATGAAAGTGTATCAAAAGCATAGCAATATCACCCAAAACATGCATGGAGCAAGCAGAAATTATAGATACGTTTGGGACGTATCAACATCCCCAAGCTTAATTCCTGCTCGTCCTCGAGTAGGTAAATGATAACAAGCACAATTTCTGTGGTGACATGCTACCAAAGAATCTTTCACAATCACATGACAAATGCTTATTGAGATAATGAATCTTTAGTAATTAAGTTACCTCATGAGAATATCACAAAGAACTGAAAGTTTACAATATGATACTGAAACACCCAATAGATTTGTAGTGAGCATGGTGTGCAAACATGACAAAGTGATACCTCGCTTGCCCCCTTTAGTGAAGCAAAACATAAATGCAGGAGCACCTCCGAAGTTTAAGTGATGACTAGATACAATGATTTCAGAATAAGCGATATCACAATCATGCAGAAGACAATGGTACTTTGGGACAATGCACATTACACTCAGAATGACAATCATGCTCTCAATAGTTGGTGCTTTGAAGAAAGAAGGTGGAGACTCTCGAACCGTGGATTTTGATGGCAAGGTTGAAAACCCGTGGCTGGAAGCAAAGACTAAACATGTACCAGAGCTCGTGGTTTTTAAAAAACAGAGATAAAAAGCTTTTGGGAGGTGCATAATTCGTCAACGAATGCTAGTAGATAACCCAATTACTTCTTATGCTGGACAAGTTTCGAGGAACGGCTCCCACGCGGGGACGATCACATCCCCTTAATCTCCTTTGTTTATCACTGCCAGAGTTTCCTGATTTCTCATGAACAAAGCGTGAAGGAGGGTTTGTTTGTTGCTATTACCTTTTGTGAGCTGGGCGCACTCATGCCAGTCCCTCCTCGTATTAGGGGTTTACAGATTAGACATGCAATCCCGGGGTAAAATTTGTCCAACTTAAGAAGATCATGAATTACCTACTACTTCCTCATGAGCTAAAGCAGAGGCACAAAAGAGAAATGCTTTTGAATAATTTTGAGATGGTACAAGAAAGTCTTCGTTAGGAATGGCAAGTAAATACCATATATAGGAAGGTATGGTGGACTCATATGGCATAACTGGTTTCAAGGATTTTGGATGCACAAGCAGTCAGTCCGCTTAGTACAGGTGAAGGCTAGCAAAACACTGGGAGCGACCAACTAAGAGAGCAATGACGGCCATAATCATGCACAGCGGCAAAGCAACATTGAATCGGGCATGGAAGTTATATCACTACTCAGAAATTAAAGATCATCAAGGCTTGATAGACTTTCTTTACAGTCTTAAATATGCATGAGCATATGCCAAGTCAATCAAAATAAATTCTTGGAGGAAGATATCACTAAACCATACCACATCATAGGCAAACAAATCATGTTGGTACTTCAATAACACATTAAGAACCCCCAGCTATTTGAGACTAACCATAAGAAAACATGAACTACTAAGCACCATTATGCACATAGCATTTTTATCATAGACATATCAACCAGTGCCACAGAAGCCAACTCTCTTAACAAGATAAGCATGATAACTCAAGAGAGTTCCAGAAGCAACAACCTAAACAAAAGCTCTTAAAAAGATAAGCGTGAAAACTAAGAGCTAAGCATGACAGCAGCTATGAAAAGATAAAGAACACACATAAGAAGATACGCATGCAAGCCTATGTTGTGTTCTACAGTGGAGTGGAGCGTGTTTCTCTTCCAAACAATGAAGGCTAGGATCCAACTTGTTAAGAACAGAAAGTAAAACTAAATAAACTAAAAAGAAAAGAGCAAGACGCTCCAAGCATAGCACATAACGCATGAAGTGATAAAAATATAGTGGAACGAAGGACGAACTGATAATTGTTGATGGAGAAGGGGATGCACGGGGGCATCCCCAAGCTTAGATGCTTGAGTCTCCTTGGATATTTCTTGGGGGTGCATGGGGGCATCCCCAAGCTTGAGCGTTTGACACTCCTGAATCTTCTTTTATCATCTTCCCTCGCACACTTGAAAACTCCCTTCATACATAACTCATCATAATCTGATTAGAGAGGTTAGTACCCACAATAAAATAATTTTTCTCTACTGGAAACAAAGATATTCTTGAAGGTCTACTGTTTCTCAAGATCGCCAAAAAGTTTTTGCAAAGAAAAAGCAAGCTTAAGGTCTGCAAAACGAAGAAAAGGCAAAACAGGGCAGAATCTGTGAAAAACAGACCAGAAGGTAGTAAATAATTTTTTTGGTGTACTTCTGCAACTCAAATCAAAAAACTCAGAACGGACGCTCGAAAGCCAATTGTATAGAGCATGCTGTCAAAAAAATTCAGATCAAAAAGATGATCTGGTGATTTTATTCTAATTTTTCTTTCCAAGGATATAATCTGTTTTCTGGACAGCATGTCACAACTTTTGAACTTTCTTGCAATCAGAGGCTAAAATTGGCACAAAGCTGAAAAATAAAGATACAATGATGTTGCTACAGTAGTAACAAACATCAAGACCACTAAAAACTGAAAGAACAAACTGAAAGCAAAGATAACAAGGGTTGTCTCCCTAGAGCTCTTTCTTTATAGCCATAAAGATAGGCTTAAGACTTTAATGATGCTCTCGTAGGAATAAGAGTTGAAGAACAAAAGAGAGCATCAAGAAGCAAATACCAAACACATTTAAGCCTAACATGCTTCCTATGCATAGGAATATTGCAATAGAATAATTCATTGAAGCACAAAGCAATAGGCATAGGAAGACAAAACAAGTGCAGCTTCAAAACCTTCAACATAAAGAGAGGGAACTTGATATTATTGAAATATCTATAAGCATATGTTCCCTTCTCATAATAATTTTTAGTGGGATCACGAATAAACTCAACAATATAAGCATCACATAAAGCATTGTTACCATGATCCACATGCAAAAAGGTACTCTTACTCTCCACATAAGCATAATCTTTCTCATTGGTAATAGTGGGAGTAGGACTATCATAAACAACTTGAACACTATAGATTAATTGTGTATTAGGAAGATGGTGTTCAACAAGGGAGTAATTCCCTCCATGATTATGACAAGTTTCATAAGGATAATTTCTCCTTATGTCATAGGTACCTTTATAATCACTATAGATTGGAGTTATAACATCATCATAGTAGAGAAGAGCATTATCATTGCTAGCAACTATATTTGTAACCATGTTGTCTTTATTCTTACTAGCAAAAGAATTATCAATTATCACATCACTAGTGGGTAAAGGATTTGCAATCCTATCATCCCCAAGCTTAGAGCTTTCCATATCATCACTTTCAGAGTTGGTACCAAAAAGATTTTCAAGATCATAAGTAGCATTATCATCATTTTCCCAATCACAATAAGTAACATGCATATCATAATCAAAATCATCTTCAATAGTACCTATGGACGTATCATCAAGATGATAATTAAGGCAATAAACTTCACCTTCTTCTTTAAACTTAGAACCGTTAGGATAAAAGTTGATGGGAGGAATATGCTCAGGCCAGGTTGATACCCATTCTTCTTCCTTCTTGCTCCTCTTCCTCCTCCTCTTCTTTTTCTTCTTCTTCACCTTAGGAGGGAGTGGTTGGAGATGAAGCTTCTCCACATATCCTGGTTTATCATTAGAAACAATAGGGGAAACTTGGGAGAAACTCTCCTTTTTATTAGCAGAAATATAAGAGACATTTTTATACTTTGGTAAAGTTCCCTCCTTTCTAATCTTACTTATGTAATCATTTTTATGGCAATTAACAACACAATAGAGATGGCAATTTTGCAAAGTGTTTTTTATTCCTATGGCATTAACATCTAGCCAAGAAGTCTTTTCTGATAACTCTTCACACATCAAAAATAACATAAGCTCATCATAAATATCAGGGGTGATCATGTTATCACACAACTGGTTAACAGTTATGTTTTGAAAGTGCATGCATTGAAAATTAAAGTGACCCTCTATACAGAAAAGTTCACAAGTAAAAGGATAAAGTCACACAATTCTTTAGCAATTTCATTTAAATCTTTGACCCAAGTGATTGTTCTTTCATGCTTATGTTGCTTACAATACTTCTCTTCTTCAATCATAGGCCTTTCACAAGGTCTATCCACTCCACAAAAATTAACATGCTTATATAAAACTTCATTTTTAGGAATTGGATCATGCATGTTGCAATCATCATGAACAATTTCATTTTCTTTGCAAATCTCTTTAAAAGGTTCATGATGCTTGATCCAATCCTCCTTAGGCATATTAAGATGTGAAGCAAAAGATTTGAGGAAATCAACAAGGAGTTGAGAATCAAGCCCAAACTTAGCACTAAACTTATTAAAACTTGTAGTTTCAACAAAGGACTCAATGCAATCATACTCATAAATTATACCTGACTCTTTACCTTTGTCGATCTCCCAATCTTCAGTGTTGCGTTGAATTCTTTCAAGGAGTTCCCATTTAGCATCAATCTTTTCGTTTGTGAAAGAACCCATAGAGGAAGCATCGAGCAAATCTTTATCCTGTCGAGAGAGCCTCGCATAGAAATTAGTAATAATCATATCTTTGGGGAGCCCATGGTTAGGACATTTTAGCATTAACGTTTTCAGTCTCCCCCAAGCTTGAGCTATGCTCTCTCCGTCATGAGGATAGAAATTATAAACATAATTCCTATTCTCATGGACTTCATGAAGAGGATAAAACTTGGAGTAAAAGAGAGACTGGATCTCTTCCCAATCCAGCAGGTGAGAGTCATCTAGTAGCCTATACCATTCCAATGCTTTTACTTTCAGTGACAAGGCAAATAATTTCCTCATGACTCCATCTCTTGTCAAACCTGAAATCTTAAACAACTCACAAAGTTCTGTAAGTTTCAACAAATGAATACTAGGATTGACTGTCCCATCATAACAATCATTCCTAATTATTTCAATTATCCCAAGTGGTATTTGGAACGGGATACATTCAGTAGGTGGAGGAGACTTCTCTACCACGGGTGTGGTAAAGCGGCCTTCCCCAAGCAGCGAACTAAGAGTGCGGTTTTCCATAAACATAACTAGTGAAACTAAAAACAAGAAACGAAAAGATTTAATTGCAAGATCAAAAGATATACCTTCAAACACTTACTTCCACGGCAACGGCGCCAGAAATAGCTTGATGTCTACACACGCTTCTATTCTTGTAGACTATGTTGGGCCTCCAAGCGCAGAGGTTTGTAGGACAGCAGCAATTTCCCTCAAGTGGATGACCTAAGGTTTATCGAACTCAGGGAAGTAGAGGTTGAAGATGGTCTCTCTCAAGCAACCCTGCAACTAAGATACAAGAAGTCTCTTGTGTCCCCAACACACCTAATACAACTAGGAGTTGTATAGGTGCACTAGTTCGGCGAAGAGATGGTAAAATATGGATGATAGGAGTGGCAAAGCAAAGTAATATAAATCTGTAATAAAAAGTGCAGCAAGCAAACAAGTGGTAAACGTGAGCACAATTGGTATTGCAATGGTGGAAACAAGGCCTAGGCTTCATACTTTCACTAGTGGCAACTCCCAACAACATTAACATAGTCTAATCACATGATATTTACCGTAAAACATGCAATGGAGACGCACCCAGAGGTCATTCCTTTGTGGTCAAGAGAGGACGAGAATTATGTAGGGCTACAAAAGCACACCTCAAAGTTCGTAGTTCTCAATCTATGGATTTCCCAATGTCACCGCGGCCATCCAAAGAGAGTACCACAATCACCACAACATATCTCAAGGATAGTCAAAGACAAGCACCAAGAGACTCTCAATCTTCAATCAACACACAAAAGAGGAAATCACTCATGAAAATATTCTTCTAATCCATGTCCAATAGACCGCTGTCACCTTGGCCTCAGGGATTATACTAGATAAAGACAAGTGAGTACATCAATCCAATACATAGAGGAAGGGGAAATATCATGGGATCACCCTAGATTAACATAGCCTATGATCACAACGAAGATCACATCATGGGAGAGAGAATTGACCACATAGCTACTGGTAGAAACCTCAGCCCCGAGGAGGAACTACTCCCGCATCATGGAGGGTGGAAGCAACGTTGATGGAGATGAATCCGGGGGCACTTCCCCGTCCCGGCAGGATGCCGGCATAGGAATTCTGGTCCCCCAAAACTTGGTGGCGATGGCGGTGGAGATCGGAATTGCTTCTGGAGAAAAGGGTTCTGGAATCAGGGTTTTCGCGATGGGAGAATAAATAGGAGGCCAAGTAGGGCACCACAGGAGGTGGGAGCCCCCCAGGCGGCCCCCCGGCGCGGCCAGGGGTGGGGCCGCGCCATCAGGGCGCCTGGGGCCCCTCTGGCCCCCCTCTGGCCCCACTTCTGGCGCATGGAAGCTTCTGGAGCGCTGATTTTATATATATTTTTCCCGGAATTTTTCTGGCAATTTAAGTAATGGGAAAACCTGAAATACAAAAACAGCAGAAAACAGAAACTGGCACTGGGGTGCACTGAGTTAATAGGTTAGTCCAAATATGATCAAAAGTGTATGAAAGTGTATCAAAAGCATAACAATATCACCCAAAACATGCATGGAGCAAGCAGAAATTATAGATACGTTTGGGACGTATCAGAAGGAAAAATCATCATCACGATGCTGCCTTCGGAGGCACAAAACAACATGCATATCAACTCTAATAAGAACATAAAGAGCATGGACATGTAGTTGACATATCCTACAACAAACAACTCCATTGGAGCAACTCCATAGGAGGCATGGATCAATAGCAACAAGCTACGCCATTTTGATCATGACGTTAAAAACCTGACAGTTATATTTATAGCAACTTGAGAGCAAGAAATAAATAAGCTACAGCAGGCCATATGAGCAAGTGAGGACATGAATGGATAGACAATAACATGGACAACAAGACATGATCATTGGCCACTCCAAAACTAGCATGGATTTGACTAGGGCATCAAGCAAACATAGCATCAGGATATGACAGATTCCAGACTTAGCAGTTTTTTTCACTAAGTATAAAACAGTAACAACAACATGGCATGTTTACAAGCATGTTTAAGTCAACACAAGGCATATCATGGAAAGATGAATGCACCATAGCAAAGACCATATTATTGTGCTTCTAAAACATCTAGACATGTGGCATGAGGACAAACACAACAATAACAAATAGCAATTGAAATCAGCATCTCATAACAAGTTTCAGAACTTAACAGCCAAATGCACTTTTGCAACAGAGATTAACATGACCATATGAACTCAAACAAGCATGCTACAGCAACCATCATGTAGTACACTTCCAAATGAACATTTTGACATATCACTTGCTCCATTTGTATAAACATGCACCAATTATCATATCTCAAACGTGGCAACAAAATAACAAGTAGCATCAGTTTATAACAAGTAGCACTCTTGCAACTGAGATTAGAGCATCTAGATGAACTCAACCAAGCATGGCACAATGTAACAAAGTGTAGAGCATATCACCACGATCATTTTGACATATTAAACACTCAATTTGGATAGCACACAATTAATTACAGCCACATGAACATAGCAACAAAATATGCATTTTCTGGGACTTAGAAGAAAAAAGGCAACCTCGGGATGGACATGTTCGGGCAGATTCGGACACGTCCGGGGCTGGGGTCCACATGGCAGTGAGAGGGCCGGACACGTCCGGTGCCAAATGGACGTGTCCGTCGGTGGCGGCTGGCGCGGGCCCACCGGTTAGCGGCTCGGCCGCGGAGCGGGTCAACGCGGAGCGGGTCGGCAGAGGCGGATCCGGCCCGGATCGCTCCGGATCCGAGCGCGGCGGCGGAGGGAAGGCGGGCTCCGGCCGGAGGAGGAGCTCCGGCGGGCTCGGGGCGGCCGGGAACGGCCGGAGGGGACTGGATCCGGCGAGGGGCGCGGCCGGCGGCGAGCTCTGGAGAGGACGGCGGCGCAGAGGGTGGATTCCGGCGAAGCTCGTCGGGGAAACGGGGCGGTGACTAGCGATGAACCTTAGGTCGTCGGAGGGTCGACGGGAGGCCGCACGGCGGCGGGCCTGGAACGGCGGCGGGGCAGAGCGCTCGGGCAGGAGGAGGCTCGGGGTGCTCGGGATCCTGGGCGCGCGGGGCGCGGGCCGCGGCGGCGGTCGGCTCGGGCCCGGGCGGGCTTGACTCGGGCTCGCAGGCCTGGCATGTGGGAGGAGGCGGCTGGAGCCACCTGGCGGCGGGGAAGAGGTGGAAGGAGGCTGGCGGCGCACGGGTTTCGAGGAGGAGACTAAGTTTCCAAAATAGGCAGGGTAGGCTTCCTTTTATAGCAGTTTTAGCTAGGGTTGGGGGTTTTCAGCTCCGTTTCGAGCCATCGGATCGCGATCAGACGGTCCGGAGCGGAGGGGGGTTTGTAGGTGGGCTAAAGGGATGTGCCAAAAGGCCAAGAGCTGATAGGAGAGGAGGGAGGGGAGGCCCGCGAGGGTTTTCGGAGACCGAAAACGTCCGACTAAATAACCGACGACTAGTGCCGCTATATGTATCCGTTGGGCTATCAAATGAGCTCTGAATGCGATGAAATTTGGCAGGCGGCCTGTCTACACTATAATAAGACCACACGCCAAGTTTCAACCCATTCCGAGAACGTTTTTCCACCACTCATAAAATAAATATTCGGAGGCACCGCGGGCGCGTGCAAGTGTGTCAGGGCTCAGAACGGACAACGGAAAGGACGAGGGGACTCGGGCAGACTCGGATGGATGCAAGTTTTGAAAACATGCTGATGCAACACACAATGACATGGCAAGATGCAACACGCAAGCAGATGACATGGCAAAGACAACGAATAACTGGCTGACACCTCGCACACCGGTCTCGGGGTGTCACATCATGTTAGTGAGTAATTGTGCTTTAGTAAGAATATTTGTGTTAAGGTTTGTGATTCCCTATGCATGCACATAAAGTCAATAGTTATGCAACAAAGTTACACATCCTTCTTATGGTGCGTTATTCAGTGTTAGTTATGCTCAATGCATGTTTATGACTGTTTTCGCGTTTTTGTTGGTCGCTTCTCAATCTATTTGCTAGCCTTCATTTGTACTAAGCGGGAACACTACTTATGCATCCAACTCCTTAAACCCAAAGTTGTGCCAAATGAGTCCACTATACCTAACTATATGTGGTATTTCCATGCCGTTACAAGCAAATTTGCATGTGCCAACTCTAATTTTTAAAAATGAATTTCTGTTTTGTGTGCTCATATCGCTCATGAAGCGGCAGGGGTGGCCAATATTTTCCATGCTAGGTATTTTGTTTTCATGATGAGTGTTTATTCACTTGTCATTGCACGAGAGTGTGGAAGGTAATAGGGATGCCTAGTCCTGAAATGAAAAACAAAAATATGATAATAATAAATTCCTTGGAAGAAAGTGTTGGTATGCAAGGCACCCGTGGATACGGCTAGCCATTGATTGTGAAAGAATGCTTGAAAGGAAATAAACTTCACTTTTCTGTTTGGAACCACCTATAATTTGTCTAGCATGGAAGATATTAGGAATTCTCAGTCATTTTCGTTAACAAGAAAAACATGCCTCTCAAAATAATTTTATCTCTAATTTAAGCCATGATCTCTGGCACCTATGCAAATCTCTGCTTCCCTATGAAAAAGGCCTATCTATTCATTATTATGCAATTTTTATTATTAATTT
This sequence comes from Secale cereale, assembly GCA_902687465.1. Taxonomy (NCBI): domain Eukaryota; kingdom Viridiplantae; phylum Streptophyta; class Magnoliopsida; order Poales; family Poaceae; genus Secale; species Secale cereale. Next base: position 107,345,650 of record LR738709.1, read on the forward strand.
GAGCCTCCATCTTCTCTTATAAAGCACCAACTAGAGAGCACTATTGTCATACTTGTGCACTGGATGTAGCTAATATTGAGTGTGTTTCTTGAATGGATCAATGATTGAGCATAATGGGCTAGGGATAACTTTCTTTAGCGTTGATATTTTGAAAGACATGGTTGCTTGTTGGTATGCTTGAGTACTTATGTCTTCATGTCAAATTATAGACTATTGATTTGAATCATTCAAGTACAAATGTCCATGCTACAAAAGAAAGTGTTATATGATGAATATGTTGGGTAGCATTCCACATCAAAAATTATGTTTTTATCATTTACCTAATCGAGGAAGAGAAGGAATTAAGCTTAGGGATGCTTGATACGTCTCCAACTTATCTATAATTTTTGATTGTCTATTATAGTATCAATCTTGGATCTTTTATATACACTTTCAAGAAATTATATATCATTTTTGGGACTAACCAGTTATCTTAGTGCCCAGTGCGAGTTGCAGTTTTTTGCTTGCTTTGGTTTCGCACAATATTAATATCAAATGAAGTCCAAATGCCACGGTACTTTTTGGAGATATTTTCTGGAAATAAGAGAATCTGGAAGCTTCAGGAGGGCACGAGAAGATGGATTGATACGTCTCCAACGTATCTATAATTTTTGATTGTTCCATGCTATTATATTATCTATCTTGGATGTTTTATATGCATTTACATGCTATTTTATGTGATTTTTGGGACTAACCTATTAACCCAGCGCCCAGTGCCAATTTCTGTTTTTTCCTTGTTTTTGAGTTTCGCAGAAAAGGAATATCAAACGGAGTCCAAGCGGAACGAAACTTTTTGGTGATTATTTATGGACCAGAAGAAGCCCCCGAAGCAAAAGGGTTGGGCCATAAGAGCCACGAGTCATCCACATGGGTGGAGGGCACCCCCCTAGGGCGCGCCCCCTACCTTGTGGCTGACTCGTGGGTCCCCCAAACTTGTTCTCGACGCCAAAAATTCTTATGAATACCGAAACCCCCAGAAATAAACCTAGATCGAGAGTTCCGCCGCCGCAAGCCTCTGTAGCCAAGAAAAACCAATCGGGAGCCCGTTCCGGCACCCTGTCAGAGGGGGAAACCATCATCGGTGGCCATCTTCATCATCTCGGCGCTCTCCATGACGATGAGGGAGTAGTTCACCCTCGGACTGAGGGTATGCACCAGTTGCTATGTGTTTGATCTCTCTCTCTCTGTCGGTGTACTAAAGTAGGGGTACCTTAGTATCCCGAACTTGTGCACGGGCAGTCGCAGCGTCCCGTGGCAGGGCTTGCCGCGCGTCCGCCAAGGCCCACTGTGTTTCCTTTAGAGCCATTCAAGAACAAAGTATTCAAGTTAAAGAGACAAGGCCCCGGCAAGAGGAGCTTGCCGGGAGGGCCACCCCAGGCTCAAGACCACTTCTTTAGCACAAGACCCTGGCAAGAGGAGCTTGCCGGGTAGGCCAAACGTGGAATTTCATGAAACTTGCCGTGACGCGCCGCGCGCCCCGGCAAGGCCCGGAAAGCGACAAACTCACGGGCGCGGCAAGATGGCGGCCGCGGCAAGGCGCTTGCCATGGCAGACTTCCACTAGGTACCCGCGCTCCAGCGCATCCGCCCACGCGTCGCCATGGGGCCCTTCCAGGCGCACGTGGCGGAAGGCTGTGCAGCCTGGGATACACGGTGGCAAGATGCGATGACGAGGCTACCGTCGTGGCGGACGGAGACGCCCTGACGGACGCTTTTTGCACTGTTTAGGGCGACGGCGACGGGCATTTAATGCCTTTGTCCCCTGCCGTCAGAGTTAGGTATAGACCACTATGCATACACTGTTTCAACTACCACCGCTTTTACGTTTTTACCCTCGACTGCGTTGCCACCTGTCGGTGACCCCTTTGACCTATAAAAGGAGGCCCATGCGCAACGTAGAAAGGGTTCGGACCATCGATCACTCTCACGCTCGGTGCTGCTAGCGATCAACACTGTAGTTCTTCTCGCTCCCGAGCCAAGAACACAATACAAACCAAGGTAGGAGTAGGGTTTTACGCCTCCGCGCGGCCCGAACCTGGGTAAACTACTCGCGTGCACGCCTCGATCCGCTCTTTGTGCATCCTCCGCCCCCTTTTGCCGTACCGAAAAGGGGCTCCGGTCCCATAGGTGTTCGTGGGCGATCAGTTTCCCCGACATCTTTGGCGCGCCAGGTAGGGGGTGCGTCGAGGTTGTGTGAACCTGATCCATCGTTCACACGAGCGAAAACTTCAGCAACTTCATCAACTTCGTCAACTTCATCGACATTCCGCCGAAGAAGAAGGCTTCGGAGGTAGCAGGCCCGTCCGCGTCGATCCCGCCGCCACCGGAGCCAACGGTCGGTAGGGTAGACGCTGGCGGAAGGACGGACGCCGGCGAGGAAACTCACGGCGCCGCCAAGTCCAAGGACAAGACGGACGACCGGGCGCATTCCAAGACCTCGGCGTCCGTGCACGCACCGCACCCCTCTCAGGAGGTGCCGGACCGGCAGCGACGTGGTACCCAAGGTACCATACACTTGCTGGGACAAGGCCAAACTGGCGGTTCGCGGGACGCTCAAGGCCAACGTGCCGGCACGAGCAAGGCGCGGTCGCCGGGACGAGACCCTGCTCCTTCTAACGCAGTTAGAAGTCCGAGCATATCTCGCTCCTTGCACCGCTCGCCACCGCTCCCCGCCACTCCAGCAGAAGCTCTAGCTCGAGCTCAACTACTCCTCGACTTCCCTCCAGCGGCCGACAAGGCCGACGACTGGAGGGCCACTATCCAGAGCCTCATCGCCTTCGCCAACAACGACACGCCGCAGCAGCCGATAACGTCGCGGCCGCGGCAAATTAGCCAGGCGCGGGCTGATGGGGACAAGACTGCAGGGGGTGCAACCACCGTGCACTCCCCGCCCGGAAGGCCAAAATCGCCAACCCGCCGGATCAACCTCGACGACGACTCCACATCATCATTGGGTCCGCGGGCACGCCGCGATCAGCGCCAAGTCCTTGACGACCGACGCCAAGAAGACGCTCGGACCCGCATCGAGCGTCGGAGAGAAGCGCGGCGTCAATCCGACCAGCGCGCTGGGCCCACTGTTGACGTGCACGCGCCTGGGGGACCAGGCGACCTGCCATACGCGGCAGGATGCCCTGCGTTCACTCGTGAGCTGCGGCAAGTCCAGTGGCCCAGCATGAAGAACTTCAAGCCCGACGTACCCGAGAAGTACGACGGCAAGACACATCCGTCAGAGTTCCTCAGCATCTACACCATTGCGGTGCAGGCTGCCGGGGGACGAGACGAGAAGATACTCGCGAACTACTTCCCGCTAGTGCTCAAGCCAAACGTCAGATCTTGGCTCATGCACTTGCCGGAAAACTCTATTTCTTCTTGGGCCGACCTGTGCCATCAGTTTGTCGGCGCCTTCACAGGTAGCCACAAGCCTCATGGCCAGGAGAGCGACCTTCATATACTTGCCCAGAAGGAAGGAGAGTCCCTGCGAAAGTACATCCAGAGATTCAGCCGCGTCGAGCACAACATCCCAGACGTCCATCCTGCCGCAGTTATCAGCGCGTTCCACCAGAACGTGCGTAACCGCAGGATGAGGGAGGAAATGGCGATGTGCAAGATCCGAGATGTCAGTGAGCTTTATGCCCTGGCTGACAAGTGCGCACGCGCTGAAGAGGGAAGGAGACTCCCCGGAGAGGATACTGGAGCAGGGGGAACAGATAGTGAGGATGCCGCCCCGACAAAGAAGAACCGGCGGCGGAATAACAGGAAAAAGAAGAACTGGTCGTTGAACAGTCCGGCAAGGAGGCTGGCACCAAGAAAACCCAGGCTGGCAGCTCCGGCAAGGAGACTGTGGCGGTCGCCGACAAGCAGGACGGCTCCGACAAGCAGTACTGCAAGATCCACCGCACCAAGGGCCACGACCTCCAGAACTGCAAAAGGGTCGAGTACCTCGTCGAGCAGCAAAAAGCTGAGTACGAGCGGCGCGACAAGGAGAAAGCCCAGGGAGGTGGTGGAGAGTCCAGCAAGAAGCAGCCATTCAATGGCCGGGGAGGACGCCGCGACAAGGCCAAGTAGCGACAAGGAGACAGGCCTCCCCGCGGCCGCGACAAGGACGAAGACGACGATGAAGACATGGAGGACGGAGACAACAGCGAGCAGGAATTCCAGAAGGCCACAGAAGTTTTGTGCGTCGATGGAGGTGCCTCTTTGCATACTTCCCACCGCCAACTCAAACAATGGGTGCGGGAAGTTAATGCAGCAGAGCCACCCGTCGAGTCGCGCAAACTTCTGAAATGGTCCGGCACGCCCATCATCTTCGACATTGAGGACCACCCCGATCGCACAACTGCGGTCGGGTGCTTGCCGATGTTGGTTTCGCCAACCATCCGCAACCTCAAGGTCACCAAGATGTTGGTTGACGGTGGGGCCGGCCTGAACCTGATCTCCTCTGCTGTGGTCCGGAAACTACAGATCCCCGACAGCGAGCTTGAAGAAACCGGCACGTTCCAAGGGATCAACCCGGGAAGGAGCAAGCCGAAGCGGAAAATCACACTGCCAGTGACTTTTGGCGGAGAGCTGAACTTCAGGACTGAGAGGATCACCTTTGACGTTGCCGATATCCCATTGCCTTACAATGGGATACTTGGCCGTCCAGCGCTCGCCAAGTTCATGGCAGCCTCTCATTATGCCTACAATATGCTCAAGATGCCAGGCCCGATAAGCGTCATCTCTGTCCCCGGCGACAAGAAGGATGCACTTATCTGTGCCGACAAGATTTACCGGGATGCAGCAGCCGCAACAGATAGCAAGACACTTGCCGCTGAAGCTCCCGGGGGGAAGAACAAGACCAAGTCCGGCAAGAGCTCTGGGGCCCACTCCGGCAAACGCACCTCCTCGGAGTGCTGCGCTGCCGTCGAGGACGCACCATCAAGTTCCACCGGCAAGTGCAAGAAGGCGATGGAAGCTCCACCCACAACCAAGAAGGTGTCCGCCAAAGAGGACGGCACTGGTGGTACTTTCACCATCAGTGCCACGCTCGATCCTAAATAGGAAAGCGCGCTCGTTGCTTTCCTGCGGGCGAATGTCGACGTGTTTGCATGGCAACCGTCTGACATCCCCGGTGTTCCCAGGAAAGTGACTGAGCACAAGCATGCCGTTTGTCCTCACGCGCGGCCCGTCAAGCAAAAGGTTAGAAAGCAAGCAGTGGAGCGCCAAGAGTTTATCGCTGAAGAAATCAAGAAGCTGGAAGCGGCAGGCCTTGTCAGAGGTGTACTTCATCCCACGTGGTTGGCCAACCCTGTTGTTGTGCGCAAAGCGAATGGGAAGTGGAGGCTTTGTATAGACTTCACCGATGTGAATAAAGCTTGTCCCAAAGATCCATTTCCCTTGCCGCGCATTGACCAGGTTGTTGACTCCACAACTGGATGTGAGTTGCTTTCATTTCTTGATGCCTATTCAGGATACCACTAGATATTTATGGCTGAAGAAGATGAGGAGAAGACCACGTTCATTACTCCATGTGGCACTTACTGCTTCATACGCATGCCCTTTGGATTGAAGAATGCCGGTTCAATGTTTGCGAGGGTAGTCCACACTGCTTTTGAGCCACAGATACACAGGAATGTAGAAGCTTACATGGATGATATAGTGGTCAAGAGCAAGGACAAGGATACTCTGATACAAGATCAAGATGAAACTTTTGCGAATCTACTCAAGATACAACTCAAGCTTAACCCCGAGAAGTGCGTGTTCGGAGTCCCCTCCGGCAAGCTTCTCGGGTTCTTTGTGTCCCAGAGGGGGATTGAAGCCAATCCCGACAAGATTAAAGCCATCGAGCAGATCGAAGGTCCGAAGCGCGTCAAGGATGTACGAAGGCTTGCCGGCTGCGTGGCCGCTCTCAGCAGGTTCATTTCTAAATCCGCAGAACGCGCCCTGCCGTTTTTCAAAATCTTGAAAAAGGCAGGTCCAATGAAATGGACTCCGGAAGCGGAGGCAGCGCTGCAAGATTTGAAAAGGTACCTGTCCTCCACTCCAATACTTGTCGCACCTAAGCCCCAAGAGAAGTTGCTGCTGTACTTAGCGGCAACCAATCAAGTGGTTAGTGCTGCGTTGGTAGCGGAAAGGGAGGCAGATGAAGAGCCAACAGCCCCGGCAAGCTCATCCAGCGACAAGCAGGGGGCTTCCCCGACAAGCTCTGGCCCCAATAAGGATGGGTCTGCGCAGATGCAAGAAGAGGTGCGGAAGAAGATGGTGCAGCACCCAGTTTATTTTGTCAGTTCCCTCTTGCAGGGGGCTAGGTCAAGATACTCTGGGGTGCAGAAGCTGCTTTTCGGCCTCCTCATGGCCTCGAGAAAGCTGCGCCATTACTTCCAAGCACATGAGATAACTGTGGTCACTCGCTTTCCGCTGAAAAGGATATTGCAAAATCCAGAAGCAACAGGCAGGATTGTCGAGTGGGCACTGGAGCTGTCAAGCTTTGGTCTCAAGTTTGAAAGTACTTCAACTATCCAGAGCAGAGCATTGGCGGAGTTCATAGCAGAATGGACACCAACGCCAGACGAAGAAATTCCAGAGACAAGCATCCCCGTCAAAGAAGCAAGCAAAGAATGGATAATGTACTTTGATGGTGCCTTCTCGCTGCAAGGCGCCGGCGCTGGCGTGCTGCTTGTCGCACCCACCGGCGAGCACCTCAAGTACGTCGTCCAGATGCACTTTCCCAAGGAGCAAGCAACGGACAATACTGCAGAGTATGAAGGTTTGCTTGCCGGCCTCAGAATCGCAGCAGAACTTGGGATCAAGAAGCTGATTGTGCGGGGTGATTCGCAGTTGGTCGTCCGCCAAGTAAACAAGGGCTACCAGAGTCCGCTGATGGAAGCTTACGTCGACGAAGTGAGAAAACTCGAGGAGCACTTTGAAGGCCTACAGATGGAGCACGTTCCAAGAGCTCAAAACGACATCGCAGACGGCCTGTCAAAGTGTGCTTCACTAAAACTACCTGTGGAACCAGGGATCTTTGTGCTCAAGTTAACTCACCATCCGTTACACCATCGGCTGGACAAAGTAAGAAGAGAAAGTTGATTTCCGGTGACTACTTGCCGGCAGAACTTCCTGAAGCCGCCGCCAACAAGGTCCCCAAGGTCAACGATAAAGTTGCCGAGGAACAGTCTACTCCTGCAGACCCTAGGGTTTGTACAGTTGAAGCAGGCGTTCCCGACAAGTTTTGCCCCGGCAAGCTTGCCGGGGAACGTCAAGCTCCGGCCGAGCCACAGGTTCTTGTCGTAGAAGCTGACGTTCCCGCAGCAGCACTGATGCCTTTAGTCCTTGTTTTTGAGCCTCAGGCTCCGGCATGGGCACAACAGATTGTCCGTTTCCTTCAAACATGAGAACTTCCCGAAGAGCTAGAAGAAGCAGAAAGAATAACCCGGCAGTCAAGTATGTATCAGTTTGTCGGCGATGAACTGTACAGAAGAAGACTCAACGGTGTCAAATTGAAGTGCATTCCCCGGGAAGATGGGCAAAAGCTGTTGGCAGAGATACATGGAGGCATATGTGGTCGCCACATTGGCGCAAGAGCACTTGCCGGCAAGGCGTTCCGGCAAGGTTTCTTTTGGCCAGAAGCCCTCCAGGATGCAACTGCACAAGTAACCAAGTGTGAAGCGTGCCAATTCCATGCCAAGCAGATACATCAGCCAGCTCAAGCTCTCTAGACGATCCCTTTGTCCTGGCCATTTTCGGTCTGGGGGCTCGACATCCTCGACCCCTTTCCCCGAGCAGCCGGGGGCTTTGAGTACTTGTACGTCGCCATCGACAAGTTCACAAAGTGGCCGGAAGTGGAACCAGTGAGAAAGGTGACCGCACAATCAGCAGTCAAGTTCTTCAGGTCAATTGTTTGCCGTTTCGGAATCCCTAACAGGATCATCACCGACAATGGCACACAATTCACAAGTCGCACCTTCATGCAATACGTCCAAGACCTTGGCGCCAAGGTCTGCTTCGCTTCTGTTGCTCACCGAGGAGCAACGGTCAAGCGGAGAGAGCAAACGCTGAAGTGCTGCGCGGACTCAAGACAAGAACTTTCGACAGGCTGCACAAATGCGGAAGAAACTGGATTGAAGAGTTGCCGGCGGCTCTTTGGTCAATCAGGACGACACCAAATCGAGCCACTGGACAGACACCCTTTGCTCTTGTCTATGGAGCAGAGGTAGTTCTCCCCACGGAACTCGTATACGGGTCGCCTCGAGTGCTCGCTTACGATGAGCTCGAGCAAGAGCAGCTGCGGCAAGATGACGCACTGCTCCTTGAGGAGGACCGTCTTCAGCCTGCTGTACGAGCTGCTCGATACCAGCAAGCTTTGCGCCGCTACCATAGCCGCAAAGTTAAAGCCAGAAGTCTCGAGGAAGGCGACCTTGTTCTTCGGCGGTTCAGTCCGCCAAGAATTCCAACAATTTAACGCCGAAGTGGCAAGGCCCTTATCGGGTGAGACAAGTCACAAGGCCCGGCGCTGTCCGCCTTGAGACCGAAGAGGGCTTACCGGTGAGGAACTCTTGGAACATTGAGCACCTTCGCAAGTTTTACCCATAAGGCGCGGTTGCCGTGATCCGCTCCGGCAACCACTTTTTGTACAAGTCTTGCCGCTGTTGCATGTAAACTTTTGTACAAAGCCGGGCGCAGACCCCGTGCATCAATAAAACTTATGTGCCTCGCACAACTTGTCGTTTCATGCCTTTTCGTTTTTCTTGCATGTATTATCTGACACTTTGTGCAGCACACACCCCCGGTAAGCAATAACGAGCCGCAAGGCTCCATATCTATGTTTCCTCCCTTTTTCTTTTCTCTCAAGCAGAAGAAGTTTTCCTCGCGCACAAGTTTGCCGGGGCGGAAGGAGACAGTGGTATGGACCAAGTGCCGTTCAAGAAAGCATTGCCTTTGCCGGGAAGCAAACGACACACAAAAGCTAAGTTGCCGAAATTTGAGCAATCAAATTTTTAAATTTTAAAGTTATCTTCCTCGAATGACCACGCTTTGTATGGAAAACCTGTGCGCGGAGGAACCAACTCATGGCTAGCCGTGCCCTTACCTTGTTTCGAGCATGCTCAACGGCTTAAGTGTGCTGCGACAAGTGTCGCGCCCTTACTTCATTTTCGAGTTCGCTCAACAATCTAAGTGTGCTGCGGCTAGCTGCGACAAGGTTTCTTGTCGGCAACGGCATTGCCAGCAGGCTGCTGAAGTTCCACACTCAGCGCTCGCGGCAAGGGTCCCTACGCCGGCAAGTTCCCTAAAAGCGTAGGGTAAAAGCATACAAAGCAAAGAAGTCAAGTAAAGGAAATAACATTGCATTAACTACCCAAAGTAAAGTTATGTTACAAAATGACTTGTCGCTGTTCTAATAGACAATTGTTCATGACATGGTTGGCAGCGACAAAGGAAGCATAAAGGAAAACAGCCTAGTCTGCACGGTCGCCCTCGACTCTCTTGATCTTGCCCACCTTGGCCACGATAGGTGCGACAAGGGCCCTGAGCATCTCCTGGTCGGCGTCGGGCGGCAAGGTCCTGAGGACGTTGTTGAGGTTGAGTCCCGGGTTGCGGAAGACTATCTTCATCAACACCTTCTCCAAGACGCCCGTGCAGAGCCTGCGCGCCTCGTTCGCCAGCTGCGTGGGGATCCTTTCCCGGAGCTGCTGGAGGGCCGGCGCCACTCCCCTGAAGAATAAGCTCAGCTTGGCGCTGTGAGGGAGATTCTCGTCGGTGGAGTACCCGAGGTGCTCTGTCCCTAGCCCCGCCAACTCCTGGTCAATATCGGCTGCGGCGGCGACAAGGCCCTCGGTCCAGTGCTCGACGGTTTGCCTGAAGTTGTTTTGGGAGATAGCGGCACTCTCCAACAGTGCCCTCTCGCCCCTGAGATCCTCCTTCAGCTTCGTCTCCCGCTCTCTGGCGCCGTCAAGTGATGCGGTGAGGGTGGAAAGTTTCAACTCCAGATCGGCGATGGAGTCCTTGGCGACGGCAAGCTCCTTGCCCTTGTCGGAGAGACGGACCTGTAGCTCAGAGTGGCTGTGGGCGTCCTTCTCCCTCTCCGGCACAAGTGCAGCAACCTTCTCTTCGCTCGTCTTCAAGTGGACCTCCAGTTGCGCCACCCTCGCCTCCAAGTCTCTCTTGGCGGTCTCAGCAGCTGTAGCGGCGTCCTTCGCTTCCTGCAGAGATCCGCCAAGAGACTGTTCGCGCGCGGCGAGGTCGTCCTCGTGGCTGTTGAGGTCGACTTCCGCTGCGTTAGTTCGCCTTCTCGCCGGGACAACTCCTCGGCGGCGAGCCGTTGCTGCTCCTCTGCTTCGGCCTTCTCAAGGATAAACGCCTGATGCGCCTCGGCTAGCTGCTCCCACTCCTCCGCCAAGGATCGGAGGGCCGCCTGGTTGGCGGCCCGGAGCTCTTCAGCGCGCTTCTCCAAGTCAGTGCCCGCCTTGGCAGCCAGAGCCTCTCGGGACTCCAACTTGGCCTGCCTGGCGCGGTACAGGGCCAGAAGCCTCCGCAGATGCCGCTCCTCCTCGGGCTCGCTACTGCTGTCGGGCGCGTCAACGAACTTCAGCCCGGCGGAGGTAAGAACTTCCCCGTCGAAGACCTCTCCCTCCGCGGGCGCCCTTGACGTGGACGCCCATGGGAGCTGGATGAAAACCCCATTGCTGGCCTCCAGATAGGCGCCGGGCTCAGCCGCGGCAGCAGAGGGGTCGGCGGCCGGCGCAGCGTCTGACGCTCCTGCGGCCTCAGGGCCGTCGGTGCGACTGCCGGATTCCCCCTCAGCTACCACGCCGGCAGCCTCGGTGGTCTCGTCGGCGGCAGGCTCATTAGCACCGACCGCCCCTTCAGTGGCTGCGGCGTCGCCGCGCGCGTCCTCCTCGACGGCGACTTCCGCCTCCATGGGCTCGGCTACGGACGGGTCTGAAGACAAGAAAATAATAAGAAAGAAGAACTGTCAAGCAAATATCCAAAAAGAAAAATTCAAGAGAAGAAAAGTCCAGGGGTTACCTGCGCGGGCCTCTTCTTCGATGGGGTTCCTTGCCGGGGAGTTCTCCCTCGGCGGCGTGGTGGTAGCCCCCGCCGACGGAGGGCCGCTGGCGCCTTCCCTTGGCGGGGTGCCTTCCCTTGGCGGAGTGCTCGCCCTTGGCGGGGTGCTCGCCCTTGGCGGGGTACTCGCCCTTGGCGGAGTACTCGCCCTTGGCGGAGTATCCTCCCTCGCCGGGGAGCTCCTCCTTGGCGGAGAGGTCGAGACGTGCGGCTCGTCGGGAGCAATCTCTTGGCGCTCGTGAGGCTGCTGCTCTGCTTCTGCACAAGTCAACGAACAAACACAACGTTAACAAGGATAAGAAACCCACGTGCGCCCAACGAAGCGGAGAATAGATAGAAGACTCACGCTGGGGGCTGCGCTGGGGGCTGCTCTGGAGTGCAGCTGCCTGGTCCGGCAAGCTTGTCGCAGGCGCATCCCCTGCTGCTGCGACGGGCTCATCCTCAAGATCGACTACCGGGATCTTGGCCCTCTTCGCCGCCCTCTAGGCCAGGGTCCTGGAAGACAGACAAAATCAGAATCAGGCAAAGAAAATTCAAGACAAGAGCAACAAAAATCAAAGGAAACAAGAGTTGACAGTACTTACTCTTCCTCCTCCTCGTCGGAACTGAGCACGGAGAAATCAAAGTCCGCCTCACGCGTCCCGGCGCGAGGAGCTGGAGGAGTAGGCTCCCTCGGCCGCTTGGCGGGAGCAGGGACGGTGGTCTGAGAAGACCCCGTTCCAGTTGTCGCCGAGGCACGAGGGGCGGCAGGAGCGTTAGCCCCAGTCCGGGAAGACCCTCCTCCGGCCGCTGCTGAAACGCGGGGCACTCCCTTGGCGGCCTTGCTCGCCGCGGTGGCGCGTGTCGGACGGCGCCGAGGCTGCTGGCCCGCCGGCCGCCCCGCCACGTCTACGGCCTTGCGGAGGCGCTTCCTTGTCTGAGCCGGAGGACTTGCCGGTGGTGGTGAGCTCCCCGAGGACGAAAAAGAGGAGTCGAGCCAGAGTCTTCGGCAGAATCGCTTGATCCAATACCCTGCTCGGCGGGCCCACTCGACTCTGCGCCTTGCTCGGCGGCCTCGCTCGTCCCGGTAGGTTGCCCGGCGAGCTTTCCCGCTTTAAGGAGTTCTTCCTCCTCGGCAAGACTTACCGCCTCCGCTGCATCCGCTTCCTCCAAAGTGTATCCAAACTCGCCTGCGGCCCTGGCTGCAGCTGCCTCCTCCAACTAGTGGCAATATACGCCATCTCCTGGTCGGTGGTGTCGCGGGTGAGGCCCCTCTTCTCGTCGGGTTTGATTGGCAGCTCCACCAGGTTGTCGAAGAACGTCTGCACGGCTTCGTCAGAAGGCTCCCGCCAAGTGGGGTCAATCCCATGGGAATCACACAACGCATCGCCGTGCGGATAGCGCTAAGCGACGAATTGTTGCATAACGGAACTACGCCCTGCGGCAGCGCGAACCACTCTGGATGGGCGGAGTCGTACTTGAATAGCGCTCGAAGCATTCCGTTGAGCTCCATGACCGTGAAGTTGTAGTTGAGGCCCGGGCGCAACCTCATAATGTCCGCCGCGTTATCAAACTCCCATGCAGCCCTCTTCCTCTCCTGCAAGGGAGCGATGCGGCGGCGAAGAAAGTTTGCTCCGACAGCTCCTACGGTGAGCTTGGCTTGCCGGAGGTGAAGAATCCTAGTGGTGGCTATCTTCAGCTTATCGTCCTCAGGGGCCAGGTCACTCCAGTCATTACCACACACTACTGCAACTTGGCGCCGGGAAGTGAACTGCTGCGGGTCGTCTTCCATAATCCAACACCAGTTGGCCCTCCACACATCCCACTTGCCGCGGAGCTCCCCCGTCAAGTAAGCCTCTTTCTTATGAAGCCTAAAGATCCAAGAGATCCCGCCGGACAGAGGAGACCCAGACTCGACTCGAGGAATGAAATAATGACGGAAGAGAGCTACATTGGGGTAAACTCCGACGAAATTTTCGCACAAATGTGCGAAAACGGCCATGGTCAAGACGACGTTTGGGGTGAAGTCAAGAAGATAAAACCCGTAGGTATTCATGATATCGCAGAAGAATTCGGAATATGGCGGGCACAGTCCGCAGTAGAAGAACAGAGCAAAAAAGGCATAGCCGCCCGGTAACATGTCGCAGGCCACGGCGGGGAGTACCTTGGTGCGTGGATGCGCCTTGGTTTCCCATGACCAGAAGAGATAGAAGGTTTCCTTCAGCTCCTCCGCACTCAGCTGTGGCGGAAAGACCGCCATCTTCTTCCGCATTGACGCTAGCCGCAGCGCCTTGGCAGTCTTCGCGGCCTTCGCCTTCTCGCTCTTCGGGGCCATGGCAGGGACGGCGAGGGGAGTCGACGGCGCTGGAGGTGCTGGCGGCGGCGGACGGGGGCGGAGCACTGCTCACTTTCGATCTTCGGGAGGAGGGGAGCGGCGGGGGTTTCTGGAGGTTGAAGAAGCAACGGGCGAATGGAAAGAACTGCCCCTGCTTCCCCTGCTTTTAAGGGGGAGGAGGGGACGTTCCGCATTTTCCCCATTAAAGAAACAGGCCACGATCTCTCCCACGACGCCGCGATTGACGCGTGCCGTTAGGGAGGGGCGCGGTGGATACGGAGTGGGATACGGCGCGCCGTGGGCCGTGTGTGCCCGTGCACTGTTTTGGGCCTGGCCCAACAACGCTCGGCACCGTGTGTGGCCCAGGCCCGGGGGCTCTTGTCGGTGTACTAAAGTAGGGGTACCTTTGTATCCCGAACTTGTGCACGGGCAGTCGTAGCGTCCCGTGGCAGGGCTTGCCGCGCGTCCGCCAAGGCCCACTGTGTTTCCTTTAGAGCCATTCAAGAACAAAGTATTCAAGTTAAAGAGACAAGGCCCCGGCAAGAGGAGCTTGCCAGGAGGGCCACCCCAGGCTCAAGACCACTTCTTTAGCACAAGACCCTGGCAAGAGGAGCTTGCCGGGAAGGCCAAACGTGGCATTTCATGAAACTTGCCGTGACGCGCCGCGCGCCCCGGCAAGGCCCGGCAAGCGACAAACTCACGGGCGCGGCAAGATGGCGGCCGCGGCAAGGCGCTTGCCGCGGCAGGCTTCCACTAGGTACCCGCGCTCCAGCGCATCCGCCCACGCGTCGCCCTGGGGCCCTTCCAGGCGCACGTGGCGGAAGGCTGTGCAACCTAGGATACACGGTGGCAAGATCCCATGACGAGGCTACCGTCGTCGCGGACGGAGACGCCCCGACGGACGCTTTTTGCACTGTTTAGGGCGACGGCGACGGGCATTTAATGCCTTTGTCCCCTACCGTCAGAGTTAGGTATAGACCACTATGCATACACTGTTTCAACTACCACCGCTTTTACGTTTTTACCCTCGACTGCGTTGCCACCTGTCGGTGACCCCTTTGACCTATAAAAGGAGGCCCATGCGCAACGTAGAAAGGGTTCGGACCATCGATCACTCTCACGCTCGGTGCTGCTAGCGATCAACACTGTAGTTCTTCTCGCTCCCGAGCCAAGAACACAATACAAACCAAGGGAGGAGTAGGGTTTTATGCCTCCGCGTGGCCCGAACCTGGGTAAACTGCTCGCGTGCACGCCTCGATCCGCTCTTTGTGCATCCTCCGCCCCCTTTTGCCGTACCGAAAAGGGGCTCCGGTCCCATAGGTGTTCGTGGGCGATCAGTTTCCCCGACTCTCTCTCTCTCTCTCTCTCTCTCTCTCTCTCTCTCTCTCTCTCTCTCTCTCTTGTGTTCTTGATTTGGCACGATCTTGATGTACCGCGAGCTTTGTTGTTATAGTTGGATCTTATGATGTTTCTCCCCCTCTACCTTCTTGTAATGGATTGAGTTTTCCCTTTGAAGGTATCATATCGGATTGAGCCTTTAAGGATTTGAGAACACTTGATGTATGTCTTGCATGTGCTTATCTGTGGTGACAATGGGATATTCACGTGATCTACTTGATGTATGTTTTGGTGATCAACTTGCGGGTTCAGTGACCTTGTGAACTTATGCATAGGGGTTGGCACACATTTTCATCTTGACACTTCGGTAGAAACTTTGGGGCACTCTTTGAAGTTCTTTGTCTTGGTTTGAATAGATGAATCTGAGATTGTGTGATGCATATCGTATAATCAAACCCGCGGATACTTGTGGTGACATTGGAGTATCTAGGTGACATTAGGGTTTTGGTGGATGTGTGTCTTAAGGTGTTATTTTAATACAAACTCTAGGGATATTTGTGACAATTATAGGAATAGCCTAATAAATCGATCAGAAAGAATAACTTTGAGGTGGTTTCGTACGCTACAATAATCTCTTAGTTTGTTCTCCACTATTAGTGACTTTGGAGTGACTCTTTGTTGCATGTTGAGGGATTGTTATATGATCTAATTACGTTATCATTGTTGAGAGAACTTGCACTAGCGAAAGTATGAACCCCATGCCTTGTTTCTAAGCATTGCAATACCGTTTGTGCTCACTTTTATCATTAGTTACCTTGCTGTTTTTATATTTTCAGATTACAAAAACCTATATCTACCATCCATATTACACTTGTATCACCATCTCTTCGCCGAACTAGTGCACCTATATAATTTACCATTGTATTAGGTGTGTTGGGGACACAAGAGACTCTTTATTATTTGGTTGCAGGGTTGCTTGAGAGAGACCATCTTCACCCTACGCATCCCACGGATTGATAAACCTTAGGTCATCCACTTGAGGGAAAATTGCTACTGTCCTACAAAACATTGCGCTTGGAGGCCCAACATGAGTCTACAAGAAGAAGGTTGTGTAGTAGACATCAAGCTCTTTTCTGGTGCCATTGCCGTGGAGGCTAGGTAAGCGGCACTCACATCCCGTCAACGAAGCTCTTTTTTGGCGCCGTTGCCGGGGAGGTGAGTGCTTGAAGGTATATCTCTAAATCTTGCAATTGAATCTTTTTGTTTCTTGTTTTATCACTAGTTTGTTTTATAAAAATAAAATTACAAAAAATGGAATTTAGGTTGCCTCATATGCTTCATCTTTATAATGTCTTTCGTGAAAATGATGGAAAAGAAAATTGTGCCAAAGTGCTAGAAGAAGAATGTAATAAAATGTTTGGCACTAAATATTTGAATGATGAGCATGATTGCAATGTCGTTAGTATGAATTCTTTGAATATCCATGATGCTAATGATATGCAAAGCCACAAGCTTGGGGATGCTATGTTTGATGAAGATGATATTTTTACTCCCCCAATTTATGATGAGCAAATTTATTATGATGAAAGCATGCCTCCTATTTATGATGATTATTGTGAAGACACCTATGCTATAAAGAATAATGATAACCATGGAATTTATCATCATGATTTTAATCAAGTACCACATGATAGTTATTTTGTTGAATTTGCTCCTCCCACTACTATGAATGAGAAGAATTTTGCTTATGTTGGGAGTAGTAAAAAAATTATGCTTGTGGATCATGAAAATAATGCTGTATGTGATAGCTATATTGTTGAATTCATTCATGATGCCCCTGAAAATTGCCATGAGAGAGGAACATACACTTCTACCTATTGCAATAATATCAATTTTCCTCTCTATGTGTTGAAGGTTTTGAAGTCATGCTTGTTTTGCCTTCCTATGCTAGTTGATTCTTGTTCCCATAAATGGTTTGCTCACAAAATCCCTATGCATAGGAAGTGTTTTAGACTTAAATGTGCTTGTCATGCGATTCATGATGCTCCTTTTGCGTTTCACTTCTTTACTTCTATGTGAGCATCATTGAAATCATCATGCCTAGCTAAAAAGGCGTTAAAGAAAAGCGCTTGTTGGGAGACAACCCAATACTTTTACCTACTATTTTTGTGTGTTCAGATGATTAAGATACTATAGTAATCATGTTTTATAGCTTTTGTTTCAATAAAGTACCTAGTAAAGCCTTTGGGATAATGTGGTTGATAGTTGATTTCTTTCTGTGCAAAAACAGAAAGTTTTGCGTCCAGTGCAAAAAATTCAATAAATCACTGGAACGCGATAATTATCTGAAAATTTTACGCATGATTGATATACAAATTTCCCACGTTTCCTAAGTTTTGAGAATTTTTAGAGTTCCAGAAGTATGCGAAGTTTCCAGATTACTCCAGACTGTTCTGTTTTTAACAAATTCAGTTTTTCATGTGTTGTTTGCCTATTTTGATGAATCCATGAGTAGTATCAGAGGGTATGAACCATGGGGAAGTTGGAATATAGTAGATATAACACCAATATAAATTTATAATGAGTTCACAACATTACCTAAGTGGTGATTTGCTTTCTTATACTAACGGAGCTCATAAGATTTTCTGTTGAGTTTTGTGTTGTGAAGTTTTCAAGTTTTGGGTACGGATTTGATGGACACGGATTTGATGGACTATGGAATGAAGAGTGACAAGAGCCTAAACTTGGGGATGCCCAAGGCACCCCAAGGTAATATTCAAGGACAACCAAGAGCCTAAGCTTGGGGATGCCCCAGAAGGCATCCCCTCTTTCGTCTTCGTCTATCGGTAACTTTACTTGAGGATATATTTTTATTCACCACATGATATGTGTTTTGCTTGGAGCGTCATTTTATTTTGTTTAGATTTTCTTGATGTTATTTATAATAAGTTTTAGTATCTTTTATTTCAATAAAAAAGACAATTATAGACTTTACCATGCTTATTTTGCAAGTATATATGTTGCTGTTTGAAAACAGAAAGTTTTCTATTATTGTCTGAATTCTTCTGGATAGTCAGAACGTGATAAAATCTTGAAATTTTTACAAAGTTAGCATGAATAAGTTCTCTATAACATGGTAGTTTTTCATAATTTTTAGACCTAGGGAAGTATGAGAACAATTACACTCTTTACAGATTGTCCTGTTTAGACAGGTTGTTGTTATGTTTGCATTGTTTGCATATGTTTCCATGTTTAATGATTCTATTTGAGGATAAGAGTATTAAATATGCAGAGGCAATTAGTATTCAATGTGAAATTATTTTTTAGTGATTTGCCACAATAGAGAATGTTAAGGTTTTGAGTTGATTTATACTAACTTATCTCACGAGTTCTTGTTGAGTTTTGTGTGGACAAAGTTTTTTTAGATTTAGGGAAACTGCGACATGAGAGGAATTAAGGAGACACAAAATCTCAAGCTTGGAGATGCCCAAGGCATCCCAAGATAATATTTCAAGAAGTTTCAAGCATCTAAGCTAGGGGATGCCCCGATAGGCATCCCACCTTTCTTCATCAACAATTATCGGTTAGTATCGGTTTAGCCTAAGTTTTTGCTTCGTCACATGATATGTGCTATCCTTGCAATGTCATTTTTTGCTTGTTGTTTGAATAAAGTAATTAAGATCAAAAAATTTATAAATGAGAGAGGGTCTTCTCATAGCTAGTTAATTATTTGACTACTCATTGATCTTCACTTATATCCTTTCGGAGTAGTTTGTCAGTTGCTCTAGTGCTTCATTTATATCTTTTTAGAGCACGACAGTGGTTTTATTTTATAGACATTGATGAAATCTCAAGCTACACTTATATTATTTTGAGAGTCTCTAAACAGCATGGTAATTTTCTTGGGTTATGAATTTAGTCCTAATATGATGGGCATCCAAGGGAGATATAATAAAAACTTTCATATAGAGCATTGAATGTTATGTGAAGTTTGGCTCCTTGTAATTGTTTTGAGAGGTTAAGATGGTAATATTAGAGTCATGCTAGAGGTAGTTTGTGAGGTTAAATAAATAATTGTGTTAAGGTTTGTGATTCCCGAAGCATGCATGTATGGCCCATGTAACCAAATTGGCGCGCACTGTATCTTGATTGTTTCATCTTTGCAGGAAGGTCGGGGGCTCGCAATGGTTAACTCCTACCAACCACCCCCCTAGGGGCATGCGTCGTAGTGCTTTGCTTTGAGGGCTAAGTAGATTTTTCGCAATAAGTATGTGAGTTCTTTATGACTAATGTGAGCCCATGGATTATACACACTCTCTCCCTTCCACCTTGCTATTCACTCTAGTACCGCACTTCACCGGTGCATAAAACCCTCCTTATACCTTCCTCAAAAAAGCCACCATATCTACCTATTATGGCATTTCCATAGTCATCCCGAGATATATTGCCATGTAACTCCATCGTTCCATTTATTATGGCATGCTTCATCATTGTCATATTGCTTTGCATGATCATGTAGTTGACATAGTATTTGTGGCAATGCCATCTTTCATATTTTTCATACATGTTACTCTTGGTTATTGCACATCCCGGTACACCGCCGGAGGCATCCATATAGAGTCATATCTTTGTTATAATATCGAGTTGTAAGTAAATAAAAGTGTGATGATCATCATTATTAGAACATTGTCCCATGTGAGGTTATAAATAAAGAGGCCAAAAGGGTCTCCAAAAAAAAGAGAAAAGTCTCCAAAAAAAGAGGAGCCTAAAAAAAGAGAGGAAAAAAAAGAAAAAAATGAGAGAAAAAGAGAGAAGGGACAATGTTACTATCCTTTTCCACACTTGTGCTTCAAAGTAGTAGCATGTTCTTCATAATAGAGAGTCTCCTATGTTGTCACTTTCATATACTAGTGGGAATTTTCGTTATAGAACTTGGCTTGTATATTCCAATGATGGGCTTCCTCAAATGCCCTAGGTCTTCATGAGCAAGCAAGTTGATGCATACCCACTAGTTGTCTTTTTGAGCTTTCATATACTTATAGCTCCAGTGCATCTGTTACATGGCAATCCCTACTCACTCACATTGATATCGATTGATGGACATCTCCATAGTCCATTGATTTGCCTAGTTGATGTGAGACTTTCTCCCACCTTTTGTCTATTACCACCTCTATTCGACCCATAGTGCTATATCCATGGCTCGCGCTCATATATTGCTTGAAGAGTTGAAAAAAGCTTGAAAAAGTAGAGTATGAAAGCAATTGCTTGGCTGACTCCAGGATGGGCATGAGGGGTATTTTGTGTTAAGAAAAGGGAGCATAAGGACTATATGATTTGTAGGGATAGCGTTCTTTAGCCATGTTATTTTTGAAGCTTTATAGATTGCTTTTGGTATGATTAAAGTATTATTTTTTTGATATCGAGAAACTTTTATTTTGAGTCTTATGGATCTGAACATTCATGGCATAATAAAGAATATTACATTGATAATTATGTTGGGTAGCATTCCACATCAAAATTTCTGTTTTTATCATTTACCTACTCGAGGACGCGGAGGAATTAAGCTTGGGGATGCTTGATACGTCTCCAACGTATCTATAATTTTTTATTGTTCCATGCTATTATATTATCTATCTTGGATGTTTTATATGCATTTATATGCTATTTTATATGACTTTTGGGACTAACCTATTAACCCAGAGCCCAGTGCCAGTTTCTGTTTTTTTTTCTTGTCTTTGAGTTTCGCAGAAAAGGAATATCAGATGGAGTCCAAATGGAACGAAACTTTTTGGTGATTTTTTATGGACCAGAAGAAGCCCTCGAAGCAAAAGAGTTGGGACAGAAGAGCCACGAGTCATCCACAAGGGTGGAGGGCGCCCCTACCTCGTGGTTGACTCGTGGGTCCCCCTGACTTGTTCTCGATGCCAAAAAATCTTATAAAATACTGAAACCCCCATAAATAAACCTAGATCGAGAGTTCTGCCGCCGCAAGCCTGTGTAGCCATGAAAAACCAATCGGGAGCCCGTTCCGGCACCCTGCCAGAGGGGGAAACATCACCAGTGGCCATCTTCATCATCCCGGCGCTCTCCATGACGAGGAGGTAGTAGTTCACCCTCGGGGTTGAGGATATGCACCAGGAGCTATGTGTTTGATCTCTCTCTCTCTCTCTCATGTTCTTGATTTGGCACGATCTTGATGTACCGCGATCTTTGCTATTATAATTCGATCTTATGATGTTTCTCCCCCTCTACCTTCTTGTAATGGATTGAGTTTTCCATTTGAAGTTGTCTTATCAGTTTCAGTCTTTAAGGATTTGATAACACTTGATGTATGTCTTGCATGTGCTTATGTGTGGTAACAATGGGATATTCACGTGGTCTACTTGATGTATGTTTTGGTGATCAACTCGCGGGTTCAGTGACCTTGTGAACTTATGCATAGGGGTTGGCACACGTTTTTGTCTTGACTCTCCGGTAGAAACTTTGGGGCACTCTTTGAAGTTCTTTCTGTTGGTTTGAATAGATGAATCTAAGATTGTGTGATACATATCGTATAATCAAACCCGCGGATACTTGTGGTGACATTAGAGTATCTAGGTGACATTAGGGTTTTGGTTGATGTGTGTCTTAAGGTGTTATTTTAGTACGAACTCTAGGGCTGTTTGTGACACTTATAGGAACAACCCAATAGATCAATCAGAAAGAATAACTTTGAGGTGGTTTCGTACCCTACAATAATCTCTTAGTTTGTTCTCCGCTATTAGTGACTTTGGAGTGACTCTTTGTTGCATGTTGAGGGATTCTTATATGATCTAATTATGTTATCATTGTTGAGAGAATTTGCACTAGTGAAAGTATGAACCCTAGGCCTTGTCTAAGCATTGCAATACCGTTTGTGCTCACTTTTATCATTAGTTACCTTGCTGTTTCTATATTTTCAGATTACAAAAACCTATATCTACCATCCATATTACACTTGTATCACCATCTCTTTGCCGAATAGTACACCTATACAATTTACCATTGTATTAGGTGTGTTGGGGACACAAGAGACTCTTTGTTATTTGGTTGCAGGGTTGCTTGAGAGAGATCATCTTCATCCTACGCCTCCCACAGATTGATAAACCTTAGGTCATCCACTTGAGGGAAAATTGCTACTATCCTACAAAACTCTGCGCTTGGAGGCCCAACACGAGTCTACAAGAAGAAGGTTGTGTAGTAGACATCATGGATCAGTGGCCCACAAGGCATCAAGGCGCTCCCAGGGGGTAGGGTGCGCCCTGGTGGCTTGTGGGGTCCACATGTTTCCGTTTGACCTAAATCCGCCTCTATAAATTCTCTAAAATAGTGAAACCAACAGAGGAGTCTACAAAATAATTTTTCCGCCACCACAAGTTCCAGAACCATGAGGTCCCATCTGGAGGCCTTTTTCGGCACTCTGCCGAAGTGGGATTCGATCACGGAGGGGCTCTACATCATCCTTGTCGCCCTTTCGATGACGCGTGAGTAGTTTACCACAAACCTACGAGTGCATAGTTAGTAGCTAGATGGCTTCTTCTCTCCAATTGATCTTCAATACAATGTTCTCCTTGGTCTTCTTAGAGTTCTATCTGATGTAATGTCTTTTTTGCGGTGTGTTTGTTGGGATCCGATGAATTGTGAGTTTATGATCAGATATATCCATAAGTATTATTTGAGTTTTCTCTGAACTCTTTGATGCATGATTACTATAGCCTCATATTTCTTCTCCAATTTATTGGTTTGGTTTGGCCAACTAGATTGATTTATCTTGCAATGGGAAGATGTGTTTTGTAATGGGTTCAATCTTATGGTGCTCAACCCCAGTGACAAAGGGACATGACACATATGTATCATTGCTATTAAGGGTAAAAATATGGGGTTTATTCATATGTGAGTTTATCTTGTCTACATCATGTCATCTTGCTTAAGGTGTTACTCCATTTTTCCATGAACTTATTGCACTAGATGCATGTTGGATAGCGGTCGATGTGTGGAGTAATAGTAGTAGATGTAGGCAGGAGTCGGTCTACTTGTCTCGGACATGATGCCTATATATGATCATTACCTTGGATATCGTCATAATTATTTGTTTTTCTATCAATTGCCCAACAGTAATTTGTTCACCCACTGTATGTTATTTTCAAGAGAGAAGCCTCTAGTGAAAAATATGGCCCCGGTGTCTATCTTTATCATATATTAAAACTAAAATTACTTTTCTACATTTTTAATTATTTTATTTTATTTTGTATTTTGTCTGATCTATCTATCAAACACCATACAGTTTAATCTTGCTCGTAACCATCAAGGCATTGATAACCTCTTGTTCGCGTTGGGTTGCAAGTATTTTTTGTTTGTGTGCAGGTGTTGTTAACAAGGTGTTGCTTGGTTCTGCTACTTGATATATAACCTTGATTCTTAACTAAGGGAAATACTTATCTCTACTGCACTTCATCATCCTTGTCTCTTCATGGAAGTCCCAACGCAGCTCACAAGTAGCAGACCCCTATTTGTTCCCGTCTGAGGCCTCTCCATCGTCCTCCGTGCTCCTTCGTGCACTCGCCGCGGCGCCATTGTCTCACGTTGGCAGCATGCCTAACAAACGAGAGGAACCGAGAGAGGACTATACTTGGTGATGAAGCACAAACTAGCGATATGCTAATCTATGCGTGTAGATGGCCCAATCTTTCACGATACTCGACAAAAAACAGCAGTAGATGTAGATGAGACGTAGACACCCTTAGACCAAGCAAGAAGCAAGAACTAGGGTTGAAGACTCACGTAAGAGACAATGCAGATCAACTCTTCCGCACAACAACACGTTAATTCATCACAGAGCAGCATAAAAACACAAAACTTTGGTACCCCTCGACATGAGGCTTTTCTAATGTTTTTATTCAACGCAAAACTAATTCCATCACAACGTCCATATCCAGCCTTTCTTATAGGCAAAACACAGACTTGAGAAACCAGCTAAGTAAATGAAACCGAGTAGGACTCTCCTAACAAAACTAGTGATCAACGATTTAACTAATTAATGATCTAGCCACCTTGATCACGTTCCAACTAATCTAGACTTAGAAATGTGTACGTAACTTGTACTAGCACAACCTGATGCCCGGATCAGATCAAAGACTCTTTGGTGGAGTCCTGAATGTTGGTTTAATCTCCTCTCCCGGTGGAGGAATTTGAAGTTGTACAGAACCAATCAAAACATGGCCCATGTTTGTTTCTTTCTTCTGTATAGCACATGGAAAAGTTCCTAAAATCCCAGCTTCTTTCCCCTTTGGTACGGTCATGGTCAACTTCTCATGCACCGGTGCAGCTTGAATATTTCTTGGACATGCAACAATAGTCTTGGCACAGATGGCCACATCATTCTCCCCCTCTTGAAATGAAGCCATCCTTGGCTTCATGGTATCTTTAGGGACCTTACAGACATCCTCCTTGATAGCACTGGCGAACATTGGCTGCAACACATGTCGCCTTCCAGCGTCCCAAAAAGATTAAGTGTTGGTCCTTCCCTCATGTGTGGCATGATGGTCATATTGCCATGGCCTCCCCAATAATAAGTGACATGCATCCATTGGCAAAACATCACAAATAATTGTATCGATGTAGTCGCCAACCATAAAATTGACACGCACCTTGTGAGTCACTTTCAATTTGCCCGTTTGATATAACCATTCGACGCGGTGGGGTTGTGGATGCTTCCTGGTAGGCAAACCTAAAGCATGCACCAAGTCCTTGCTGACCGTGTTAGTGTAGCTTCCACCATCGATGATCATCTTACAATTAGTGTTGTTGATTTTGCACTGAATTTGAAAAATATTCCAACGCTGCCCCTTACCCTCAATGCGATCTTCTTACACTCGGTGCACCATCAAAGACGGATATGATTCAGCAGCTTCGAAACTCACTTCCACCTTTTCAGCATCTTCAAATTTTTCACTAGAAGTGTCTGAAACTGCCTCTTCATCACTTGCAGATGCGTAACCATCTCTTGTGAGCAACACTCTTTTCCCGTTAGGACATTCACGCCTCATATGTCCCCTTCCTGCACACTTGAAGCACTCTATTTCACTAATGCGTGCAGTGGACTGTGCACTTGCATCACCTCTCAATGCCTAAATTTTTGGAACATCCTTCTGCACTAATCCATTAGATCGATTTGATGACCCCATCTTGGAACTGGTGCCACCTTCATTAGATTTTTGTTGAGGACGTCGCCATAAGTTGGAAGTGGTGCTGTGAAAAGCATTAGTTTGGCGTCGCTTAATTTGCTGCTCTGCACGCATAGCTTGGTGCACAAGATCTTGTATGTTATAATAAACCACCATCTCTACATGATCCTGCACCTCTATTTTCAACCCGTTAAAGAAACGTGCCATGGTCGCCTCCGGATCCTACGTTGTTCCCGTACGTATCATAAGCAATTCCATCTTCTTGTAATATTCATCAACACTCATATTACCTTGAGAGAGCCGTTGCAACTTGTTGTACATATCTCTTTTATAGTGCTCAGGAACAAAACGTTGTCTCATGAGTTCTTTCATACCTCGCAAAGTCGTCGGGCGATGTCTTGAACGGCAAACTTGATTTCACCAAATTAGCGCGTAATCGATGAACTCAATTCCAGCAAGCTAAACTTTCTTCTCATCGATGTAAAGATGAGCATAAAAAATTTGATCAGCACGCATCTCCCACTCCAAATAGCCTTCTGGTTTGCACTTGTCGGAGAACGACGGAATTGTAATTTCTATGCAGCCAATTCCATCATCCAAAGGAACACACACAACTTGACCCACACGGTCACGCGCTCCACCACGAGCGGAAGCTTCAGGACGGGGCTCAAAGTGTCGCGGTTGTGGCACGTACCCCGCCTCATGATCAACAACGTCATCAAGGCCATCATCTCCATCATGTGGTTGTGCCGCCAAACGGCGATCATGTACGATGGCATGTCCTCCGTGAGCCACTGGTGCATAGCACAGGGGAGTGATAACCCAAAAGTGTAGGGGATCAGTTGTAGCTTCTTTCGATAAGTAAGAGTGTCGAATCCAACGAGGAGCTAAAGACAAGACAAATATTCCTTCAAGTTCTATCGACCACCGATACAACTCTACGCACGCTTGACATTTACTTTACGTAGAACAAGTATGAAACTAGAAGTACTTTATAGTTTTTGTGGGATAAGTTTGCAAGAATATAAAGAGCACGTAAATATAAACTAGAGGCTGTTAAGATAAAGAAACAATAAAGTTAATAATAGCGAGTGTGGAAAAGTGGTGGTAGGAGTTTCGAAATTGCCCCTAAGCAATTGACTACGTTACTAGACCGATAGCAAGTTTTATGTGGGAGAGGCCGCTGCTAGCATGTCATCCCTTACTTGGAATTCAATGCACTTATGATTGGAACTATTAGCA
The DNA here is from genome assembly GCA_902687465.1 of Secale cereale. Classification (NCBI taxonomy): domain Eukaryota; kingdom Viridiplantae; phylum Streptophyta; class Magnoliopsida; order Poales; family Poaceae; genus Secale; species Secale cereale. The sequence goes on from LR738709.1 coordinate 107,371,827, forward strand.
AGCATCCGCAACTACTAACGTTCATTAAGGTAAAACCCAACCATAGCATTAAGATATATTGGTCCCTCTTCAATCCCGTATGCATCAATTTCTACGCTAGGTTGAAGCTTCTGTCACTCTTGCCCTCCAATACGTAGTCCTATCAACATACAACTAACCCTATGGTGTGATCCATGCGTGCGCTCATATGATGGGCACCAAAGGATAGCAACATAACCAGAAGCAATTTAAACCAGTCATAGCAATTCACCAATCACCGATAGGACAACGATAATCTACTCAGACGTCATAGGATGACAACACATCATTGGATAATAATATGAAGCATAAAGCACCATGTTCTAGTAGAGGGTACAATGGGTTGCGGGAGAGTGGACCGCTGTAGATAGATGGGGGAAGGTGATGGAGATGTTGGTGAAGATGACAGAGGTGTTGGTGTAGATAGTCGTCACACGATGATGGCCCCGGTGGCACTCCGGTGCCACCGAAAGCGTGGGGCAGAGAGCCCCCTCCTTCTTCTTCTTCCTTGACCTTCTCCCTATGTGGGAGAAGGGTTTCCCCTCTTGTCCATGGCCTCCATGGCAGCGGAGGGGCTAGAGCCCCTCCGAGATTGGATCTGTCTCTCTATCTCTCTCTGTTTCTGCGTTCCCAAATTCTGTCCCTTCACCGTTTCTTATATTACCGGAGATCCGTAACTCCGATTGGGTTGATTTTTTGACACGAATTTATCCGGATAATAGCTTTCTTGCGGCGAAAGAAGGGCATCAACCACCTTACGGAGTGGCCACAAGGGCCCAGGGCGCGCCCCTACCTCATGGCCCACTCGGGCATCGTCTCATGTTGGTTCCGCTTCCCAAAATTCACATATATTCCAAAAAAAATCTCTGTCCATTTTTATTCCGTTTGGACTCCGTTTGATATGGATATTCTGCAAAACAAAAAACATGCAACAAACATGAACTGGCATTGGGCACTGGATCAATATGTTAGTCCCAAAAAATAGTATAAAAAGTTGCCAAAAGTATATGAAAGTTGTAGAATATTGGCATGGAACAATAAAAAAATTATAGATACGACGGAGACGTATCAGCATCCCCAAGCTTAATTCCTGCTTGTCCTCGAGTAGCTAAATGATAAAAAAGATAATTTTTGATGTGGAATGCTACCTAGCATAATCTTGATCATGTAATCTAATCATGGCATGAATATTAAGACACGAGTGATTCAGAGCAATAGTCTATCATTTGACATAAAAGAATTTAATACTCGGGCATCCCAATAACCAATCAAGTCTTTCAAAATATCAATGCTAAAGTGCGTTATCCCTACAAAATCATATAGTCTTTTGTGCTCCCTTTTCTTAACACAAGGTACCCCTCATGCCTATCCCGGTGTCAGCCAATCAATTGTTTTCATACTTTACTTTTTCGAACCTTTTCAACTCTTCACGCAATACATGAGCGTGAGCCTTGGACATAGCACTATGGGTGGAATAGAAGGTGGTAGTAGACAAAAGGAGGGAGAAAGTCTCAGATCGACTAGGCGTATCAATGGGCTATGGAGATGCCCATCAATAGATATCAATGTGAGTGAGTAGGGATTGCCATGTAACAGATGCACCAGAGTTATAAGTGTATGAAAGCTCAAAAGAAAACTAGTGGGTGTGCATCAACTTGCTTGCTCATGAAGACCTAGGGCATTTGAGGAAGCCCATCGTTGGAATATACAAGCCAAGTTCTATAATGAAAATTCCCACTAGTATATGGAAGTGACAACATAGGAGTGTAACGCCCCGGACACACCCGCCGGTGGTCGTTACTCCTGGCGGGATCTAGACTGGCCTCACATATCAATACTAGTCTTTTCTGCGCACTTTGTCCTCACTCGTGCGCACCCAGGAGCAACTTCCCGGTCGGTCACCCATCCTGAAACTACTCCAAGCTGAGCACGCTTAACTTTGGAGTTCTATCCGAATGGGCTCCCGGAAAAGAAGGAATTCCTTATTGATATGAATAGTCTATCATCCCTAATAAGCCATGCCATCACATATACCCTCACTCAGAGGAACCGACGTCCTCGTCGGGCCACAGGAACGTTCCCTCTTGGCACAACCGTCTGTGCTTCCAGGACAGCACATGTGCCATGCCGTGTGCCACGACGGGTCACAAACGTCATGCACAACATGACTGCAAACTGTCCGCAAACATCCGTGTAACCGCGAGGGTCGGCTCTGATACCAACTTGTAACGCCCCGGACACACCCGCCGGTGGTCGTTACTCCTGGCGGGATCTAGACTGGCCTCACATATCAATACTAGTCTTTTCTGCGCACTTTGTCCTCACTCGTGCGCACCCAGGAGCAACTTCCCGGTCGGTCACCCATCCTGAAACTACTCCAAGCTGAGCACGCTTAACTTTGGAGTTCTATCCGAATGGGCTCCCGGAAAAGAAGGAATTCCTTATTGATATGAATAGTCTATCATCCCTAATAAGCCAGGCCATCACAAGGAGACTCTCTATCATGAAGATCATGGTGCTACTTTGAAGCACAAGTGTGGAAAAAAGATAGTAGCATTGTCCCTTTTTTTTCTTTTTTTGGGCCTTCCTTTTTTTTATTTGGCATTTTTGGCATTTTTTTATTTTGGCCTTGTTTTCAAGGGACAATGCTCTAATAATGATGATCATCACACTTCTACTTACTTACAACTCGATATTAGAACAAAAATATGACTCTATATGAATGCCTCCGGCAGTATACCGGGATGTGCAATGATCTAGCGTAGCAATGACATCAAAAAACGGACAAGCCATGGAAACATCATGCTAGCTATCTTACGATCATGCAAGGCAATATGACAATGATGGTGCGTGTCATAATAAACGGAACGGTGTAGTTACATGGCAATATATCTCAGAATGGCTATGGAAATGCCATGATAGGTAGGTATGGTGGTTGTTTTGAGAAAGGATATAAGGTGGTTTGATGCACCGGCGAAAATTGCGCGATACTAGAGTGGCTAGCAAGGTGGAAGGGTGAAAGTGCGTATAATCCATGTAGTCAACATTAGTCATAAAGAACTCACATACTTATTGTGAAAAATCTATTAGCCCTCGAAGTAAAAATACTACGACGCATGCTCCTAGGGGGAGGTTGGTAGGAGTTAACCATCGCGCGCCCCCGACCTTCACGCAAAGATAAACAATCAAAATACAATGCGCGCCAATTTGGTTACATAGTTAGGAGACCATACATGCATGCTTCGGGAATCACAAACCTTAACACCAACATTTTTACTGGACCACAATCATTCACTAGTACCTCCCACATATTAGCATCTCTATATCGCAAAACTATTGCAAGGAATCAAACATATCATATTCAGCGATTTAAAAGTTTATGTAGGATTTTATGACTAACCATGTGAATGACCAATTCCTGTCAACTCTCTAAATAGATATAAGTGAAGCAAGAGAGTTTTAATTCTTTCTACAAAAGTTATGCCCATGCTCTAACAATTATAAGTGAAGCAAAAGAGCATTATACAAATGGCGGTTTTCTATGTGAAGAGAAACATGCAATCCAAACTTCAAATGATATAAGTGAGGCACATGAAGCATTCTATAAAGCCATACTCAAAAGATATAAGTGAAGTGCAAAGAGCATTCTATAAATCAACCAAGGACTATCTCATATCAGCATGGTACATTTATTAAAATAAAAATAAAAAGCACACGACGCTCCAAGAGTTTACGCATATCATGTGAACGAAACGAATCCAAAAACATACCGATACTTGTTGAAGAAAGATGGGATGCCTTCCGGGGCATCCCCAAGCTTAGACGCTTTAGTCTCCTTGAATATTTACTTGGGGTGCCTTGGGCATCCCCAAGCCCGAGCTCTTGCCTCTCCTCCTTCTTCTCACATCGAGACATCCTCGGTCTTCGAACACTTCATCCACACAAAACTTAACCGAACTTTTAGTGGCGGTGTTAGTGCATATGATCAATAAAATCCCAAGATGTACTGCTCTAATATTATTGTATAATTATAAAAAACATTACCCACTGTATGATATCATAATTCTATGGCCCCAAGTCAAGGAGGCATCAACAAGAATTCAAACATATGCAAATAATGAAGCTATAACAGCAATCTGTGAAAACAGGACAGTCTGTAGTAATCTGAACATTAACCATACTTATGTAACTCTAAAAATTCTGGCGAAATTATGAAAAATCAACAATTTGTATAGCAAGACTTTGCAAAAAGTTTCAGATCCTTTCAACATTCTAGAAAAAAATGTAAAATCACGCACTACAGCCAAAGTTTCTGTTTTTGCACCGCACAAACCAACAAGCAGTTTAATCATCCTAAAGGAAACTCTTGGAACATTATTTTTATAATACAATGGAATTGTACAAGGGGATAATTATTTTTACTGAAAAGTTTATGTAATCAAGGTTTGCAAAGTTTCCATGCGCATGAACAAAGTTCAAGGAGCTCCCCCATTTCAACGGTGCTCGTCCTTCTTACTTTCACTTTTATTTTTGAAAATGTTTTAGGTTCCCCTGTTTATTTTTTTGTTTTTGAACTTTATAAAGCACACGACAGAAATGAATGACTCTCTAAAACTTTCGGGTTGTCTCTCTGGCAGCGCTTTCTTTAAAGCCATTAAGCTAGGCATATAGTGCTCAAGTAATGGATGCACCCGGATCCCAAGGTATATCAAAGCCAATTTTAATTAGCAATGATTTGGCATTTAGTAGTGAGCACAAAGTGATATGTGTCATGCAAAAACGAAGTCTAACTCTCTTCCTATGCATAGGCATGTCATACAAGAACAATTCATGCACGTCAAGTAAAGGCCAATGCATAGTATAAGCAGTTTCTTGCAATTTTATCGTGTTGGAAACATAGAGAGGCGGAGATGTAGTTCCTCTCTCATAATAATTGCATGTAGGAGCAGCAAGCACATGTATATTATATTCATCAAAATCATCATGTGTAATGGAAAAAGGCAACCCATTAATATAATCCTTAATAAGTGCAAACTTCTCCAATATAGTGTAGTTTGGAGAATTCAAAAAGATAATAGGACTATCATGCGTGGGTGCAATAGCAACAATCTCATGTTTAACATAAGGAACTATAGCAAATTCATCTCCATACGCATAATTCATATTGGCATCTTGGCCACAAGCATAGCAAGCATCATCAAAAAGGGATATTTCAAAAGAATCAACGGGATCATAGCAATCATCATAGCAATTATCCTTCGGTAAGCACGAAGGGAAATTAAACAATGTATGAGTTGAAGAGTTACTCTCATTAGAAGGTGGGCACGGGTAGCTAATCCACTCTTCCTCATTTTGTTCTTCGCTCTCCTCCTCATCTTTTTCATTCAATGAGCTCACAATGTCATTGATTTCTTCTTCCATAGACTCCTGCAAAATATTAGTCTCTTCTTGGACAGCGGAGACTTTCTCTATAAACGCATCAATATCGGAGTTATATTCATAATTAAAATAGCAATATTTCAATATAGCAAGATTTTCAGGCCTATAAACATCATCATCAAAAGCATCATTCTTTTTAAACAGAGATTCAATTTCATAAGCACCCTTAAAAGCAAGGAATTCTTCTATTTGTTCCACATCATAATAATCATATATACCATTAGCATAAGAAGCTAAGGTTTCATTATCATCAAATTTGCATGAAAAGGGAAGGTGTGGAGCCTTCATCCTAGAGCAACAAGTATAATCATATCTCAAGCATAGTTGCCGAGCATACCAATGCAACACATGAATTTGATCCCATAATAGTTTCCCTTTTTGTGTCAAGCAATAATCCCTAAAGTATTCACATTGATCAACGTTACTCCCATTACATAGTTGAATGTGGTTTTCTCATGATTATCAAAGTAGTACATAATATCTTTCACATAATGAGCATCGAGTGTTTTAGGAGGTTCCCCATCTCCATGAGTAGAAAGTACACCTAAGTTTTTTGGTATTTCGTGTTCCATATCCATAACTAAAGATAGAGAACAACTTAGAACAGCAAACAAAATCTACTTAGGGATAAAGCAAACAAGCACACACGAGAATATTCACCCCCACACTATTGCTCCCCTGCAACGGCGCCAGAAAAATGTCTTGATAACCCACAAGTGTAGGGGATCAGTTGTAGCCTCTTTCAATAAGTAAGAGTGTCGAACGCAACGAGGAGCTAAAGGCAGAACAAATATTCCCTCAAGTTCTATCGACCACCGATACAACTGTACGCATGCTTGACGTCTACTTTACGTAGAACAAGTATGAAACTAGAAGTACTTTGTAGTTTTTGTGGGATAGGTTTGCAAGAATACAAAGAGCGCGTAAATATAAACTAGGGGCTGTTAAGATAAAGAATCAATAAATTTAATAATAGCGAGTGTGGAAAAATGGTGGTAGGAGTTGCGAAATTGCCCCTAAGCAGTTGACTACGTTACTAGACCGATAGCAAGTTTTATGTGGGAGAGGCCACTGCTAGCATGTCATCCCTTACTTGAAATTCTATGCACTTATGATTGGAACTATTAGAAAGCATCCACAACTACTAACGTTTATTAAGGTAAAACCCAACCATAGCATTAAGATATATTGGTCTCCCTTTAATCCCGTATGCATCAATTTCTACGCTAGGTTGAAGCTTCTGTCACTCTTGCCCTCCAATACGTAGTCCTATCAACATACAACTAATCATATGGTGTGATCCACGCGCGCGCTCATATGATGGGCACCAAAGGACAACAACATAACCACAAGCAATTTAAACCAATCATAGCAATTCACCAATCACCGATAGGACAACGATAATCTACTCAGACGTCATAGGATGGCAACACATCATTGGATAATAATATGAAGCATAAAGCACCATTTTCAAGTAGAGGGTACAACGGGTTCCGGAAGAGTGGACCGCTGTAGATAGATGGGGGAAGGTGATGGAGATGTTGATGAAGATGACAGAGGTGTTGGTGTAGATCGTCGTCACACGATGATGGCCCCGGTGGCACTCCGGTGCCACCGGAAGCGAGGGGGAGAGAGCCCCCCTCATTCTTCTTCTTCTTCCTTGACCTTCTCCCTAGGTGGGAGAAGGGTTTCCCCTCTGGTCCATGGCCTTCATGGCGGGGGAGGGTCGAGAGCCCCTCCGAGATTGGATCTGTCTCTCTGTCTCTCTCTGTTTCTGCGTTCTCAGATTCTGTCCCTTCACCGTTTCTTATATTTCCAGAGATTCGTAACTCCGATTGGGCTGATTTTTTGACACGATTTTTATCCGGATATTAGCTTTCTTGCGGAGAAAGAAGGGCATCAACCACCTTACCGAGTGTCCACGAGGGCCTAGGGCGCGGCTGCCCCTGGTGGGCGTGCCCCCTGCCTCGTGGCCCACTCGGGCATCATCTCATGTTGGTTCCGCTTCCCGAAATTCACATATATTCCAAAAAAAATCTCTATCCGTTTTTATTCCATTTGGATTCCATTTGATATGGATATTCTGCGAAACAAAAAACATGCAACAAACAGGAACTGGCACCGGGCACTGGATCAATATGTTAGTCCCGAAAAATAGTATAAAAAGTTGCCAAAAGTATATGAAAGTTGTAGAATATTGGCATGGAATAATAAAAAATTATAGATACGACAGAGACGTATCAGGGAGCAACCGGAGCAGCCTGTGGCGGTGCAGAATTAGTCATTTGTGTATTGATGGGTCTGCCAAAGCGTTGAACTAGGCGATCAGAACATCAATCCTCTTGCCAAGCTTCTCCTCAAGCGCATCATGGCATTGCTTGACGTAGTTGCACGTGTGGTCAAAACCACCCCAGATATTTTCAGGAATATCATCTGCGTACACTAAACGTACAATTTCCTCAGAATCAGCAACAACCTCGCCATCCTTGTTGACCGTGGTTTGACATCTTGATCAATGCAGTACCGTGAACAATCTTAGCTCTTAATACCACTTGATGAAGCACAAACTCGCGAGATGCTAATCTATGCGTGTAGATGGCCCAATCTTTGACGATACTCGACAAAAACAACAGTAGATGTAGAAGAGATATAGATACCCTTAGACCAAGCAAGAAGCAAGAACTAGGGTTGAAGACCCGCGTAAGAGACGATGCAGATCAACTCTTCTACACGGCAACACGCTAATTCATCATAGATCAACGTAAGAACACAAAACTTTGGTGCTCCTCGACATGAGGCTTTTCTGGTGTTTTTATTCAACACAAAACTAACTCCATCACAACAGCCATAGCCAGCCTTTTTTTATAGGCAAAACAAAGACTTGAGAAACCAGCTAAGTAAATGAAACCAAGTAGGACTCTCCTAAAAAAACTAGTAATCGACAATTTTACTAATTAGTGATCCGGCCACCTTGATCATGTTCCAACTAATCTAGACTTAGAAATGTGTATGTATCTTGTACTAGCACAACCTTCGGGCTCTTCAATTGCCACATTAATAGTGCCGGATGCCCGGATCAGATCAAAGCCACTTCGGTGGAGTCCTGAATGTTGGTTTAATCTCTTCTTCCGGTGGAGGAATATAAGTTGTACAGAACCAATCAAAACATGGCCCATGTTTGTTCCTTTCTTCTGTATAGCACATGGAAAAGCTCCTAAAATCCCAGCTTCTTTCCTCTTTGGTACGGTCATGGTCAACTTCTCATGCACCGGTGCAGCTTGAATATTTCTTGGACATAGAACAATAGTCTTGGCATAGATGGCCACATCACGTGGAGAGGATGATAGTACGTATCCATCATGTCCATGGCCATACGCAAGCAAGTTCCTCATTGTTATATACAAGCAAAAAAGAAAATGATTCCTCCTAGTGGTTTGCTGACATCTGGGTTCCACAACATTGTCAGCGTATAGTCGATAGACAAGAGAACTACACAAGAGCGGCTCACACCTGGGAGGTAGCTGCTCGAGCAATTTTTTTGTTATTATTGAGACGGAACAATGTTTCAACTGGGTTGTGGCCCGTCTAGCCCAGGCTTCTATTTTACGTTCATCACATGGCTAGCCTAACTATTTTTTCTTTGTGAAATGGCTAGCCCAGTTTAATTTTTTCTGAAGAATACCCAATCCAGGCCAACCCAACCCAGGCCAATTATTTTTCTCCGCCCTGCTGGCTTGCAACTCTTTCAAGATGGCTGCAAATCTTAAAAGTAATATGAAATGGGTTGTAAATATAGAAAACACACGACAAATTGGCAATTACTTTCAAATTTATGATTTTTTCACGTTTTTAGCTTTCCAATTTCACTGGGGTTTAACATAATTTAAATATATTTTGAAAGTACTTTAAATATGGATCGACATTTCTGTATTACGAATAGTTTGGAACCCACCGAAATATGCAAAATTTTGTTTAAATTTTTAACCCTCGTCTTGGCCAACAAAAAGAAAATGGACAGTAATAAATTGCATAAGAATTTGCAAATTAGATGGAAATTATTAAAAAATAACAAATGGGCTGACTTGTGGGCCTATTAAGTTGACAAGTATGCACGATTTTTTAATTATAATATATTAGTCAACAAACGATTCTAGCAGAAGTAACCGTTGGATGTCAATCACACGGCCATCGTGCTTCTTCAATCTCTGATCTTCTTACTCCAGTGGCGAAATCTTGCGCCAGTGGGAGCGCCTGCTCCCGCCTCTTGTGGCCGGCTGTGCTGCCGCACAGGCCTCACCGCCCCCTCCTACTCCCACCGCTGGCGAGGTCATCCCTGTACTCACCTACATCCCTCTACTAATGTGGCTTCGCCGCCTCCGGGTCAGTCCCTTCCTGGGTCTCGTTGTCGTCCATCATGTTGGTGTTCTCGGTGTGGCGTGGTCAACGTTGTCAGCAAATGACAACATCAGAACAGGGATGTATGTGGAGAGGCCGACAGTAGGGACCCACATGGTCCATGGTCGCACGCAAGCAAGTGCCTCCTTATTACACGAAAAAATGAATCATTCCCCTGATAGCTGGGACCCACCAGCTATATCTTCGCATGGAAGGAAGTGCCTCCTTATTAAGCGAATCGATTGCTCCCCATGATACTGGGGGCCACCATATTTGGAGGCTGACTTGTGGCCCTCCTCAGTTGACGCGTATGCATCGATTTGTTAACTTAGTCAACAAACAATTCTATCATCAGTGTCTGTTGGATGTTAATCGAACAGTTGTTCTACTTCTTGAACCTCATATTTTCTTGTTCCAGCCACCCAAATCAGCACCGGCAAAACCGCGTGCTCCTGCCTCCTGTGGCCGGCTGTGCTGCCGCGCAGGCCTCACCGCCCCTCCTACTCCAACCATTGTCGAGGCCATCCCTCTACTCACCCACACCCCCTGTTATTCTACAGCAATGCCAGCCTCACACCGCAGCCGAACTAGTCAACCCTCGTACTCTCCTCCGCATCTTCCTTGGCTAATCATTCCATTCTTGGGACTCGCCATCGTCCATCGCCTGGGTGCTGTCCGCGCGGCGTGGTCAACGAACGACAACCATCGGAAGAGGACAGTACGCGGTGAGGCTGACACCTGGACCCACCAGCTACATCTTTGACCCAAGGAAGTGCCTCCTTATTACGCGCAAAAAATGAATCCTCCCCCTGACATCTCGGACCCACCATCTATATCTTCGCACGCAAGGAAGTGCCTCCTTATCCTTCCTGGCAACTGGGACCCACCTGGTTGAAGCGTACGTAGTGTTGTCATTTTGGTCGCAAACATGTACGTACATACTGGTACTCGGTCTGTCTGCCATGATGAACCGTGGTCGAGTAAGAAGCTGTAGAAGTTCAGCCAGTCACATCTAAATCGTGTACACATACGTACATCCATGCTGCAACTAAGACATACACATACTTACATACAGGCGTGGTCCCAAACGTGTACAACAACGACATCCTATTCTTTGGCAGCCAACCGTCTGGGTCGGAACGAAGAAACAACATCGTGCTCATCAGGAGGTAATCGATTGGTTCGGAATGTGTCTGGTTCAACGGGAGCCAATCGGCTTGGGAAGAACAGCCGAAACGGGGTCAGGCGTACCGTAGAACTGAGGAAACGGACTTCTGCTCGACAGCCTAGGGTCGAAACGAGATCTTGTTCATTGGGAGGGGTGTGGCATACCGCAAAACGGAGGGAATGTACTTCTCTCCAACCGCCTACAGTCGAAATGGGGGTACTGTTGATTGGGAGGTGTGTGGCGTACCGCAAAATAGAGGAAACATACTTCTCTTCGAGCACCTACGGTGGAAACGGGATCCTGTTCATCGGGAGGGGTGTGGTGTACAACCCAATAGGACTCCACATGCTAATGTTCATCCACCGTCGACTTCCTCCAGCCTCCACCTACTACTGTTCATCTACCGCGGCTTCCTCTTGCCTCCACCAACTGTTTTTCATCCACGAGCAACTTTTCATCCAGCCTCCACGAGGTCCTGTTCATCCACCCCCAACCGGCTCAGGTGTGGCGGCCTCCCATGGGTCCTGTTCATCCAGCGGCAATGGCCTACTACCACGGGGTCCTGGTCACCCAACCCCCACCAGGAACTGTTCATCCAACCCAACCAGCTCACTAGACACACTTGTCTCGACTCGTTCTACCTACCGCGCGCACGGTAGCAATGATCACTGTTCATCAAGAGGCAGGTTCGATCGGCTTTGGTAAGTAGCAGTAGCGATCGTTCGCTCGGGTTTAGTTAGCAGCAGTAGCAAAGGAGTCACTCGGGTTTAGTCAGCAGCAAAGGAATCACTCGGGTTTAGTTAACAACGAAGGGATCGATCGCTCGGGTTCAGTAACATAGCTATTGCAATCTCTCGGGCTCAGTAAGCGAACACCTTGCTCGGGTTCAGTAGGCAAACACCTCGCTCGGGTTTAGTTAGAGCCCAACGCCTCGCACACACGCATGTATGTATACGGGAGAAACACAAAAACAACAATGCATTGCTCGGCCCCGACCACCCACCGTAATCGGGAACTCCCCGAAATCCCCCCTCGCTTCTACCATGATTTTTTCCGTCATGGACGACCCAAAGAATGTCATGCAGGTGCGTCTCCGGCCCACCCAGGATGAAAAGCCCATTTTCTATCATGATTTTTTCATAGAAGTAGGAGCCCACCACATCTGTATGCTACGTCTGCTTATCACAATTATCGTCATAGAAGTGTCATAACCATGACATATTTTTTTTCGTTCGGGCCATAATGTCACGGATGTGTCTTTTTTTTGTAGTGTTCATAGCCAGATCCTGGAAATTGATTTTGAATGTCCTACATATATGTCTGTGCCAAAAAAATCAAGATTAGTATCTACATGGATTATTGTGCTAATTTGTTTAACCATAATCTTTGGATATGTCTTAAAAACTAGACATAAAATCCTAATCCTACTTTACGACATGGAAAAATTGATTTGATTCCAATTTTTGGCAACTACCAAATGTTCGCTAGAGATTAGTTTGTATTCCATTGTTCATTTTGGCAAGGTTCACATTATTATAAAATATACGAACGCCACATTTTTTACTCTATGTATAGGTGTTATTTGTTGATGTCTATAATGAGGATGAAGATGGCCAGAGGAGATACAAGAGGCAAAAGCTCAGGGATATTTATGCGGGAAATTATAACAGACGTATTAGGACCTGGGATGGGGGTTTCGATGCCCATTTTGCAACCAAAAGCTTTACCGTGTATGAAAGTGTTCTGGCGCATGCAAGAGGATGAGTCATTGGCTCTTTCAGGCAGAAGTGTTCTCGCAGGGTGGCGCACGCTACGTATGCTAAGTGCCTGGAGAAGCTTCACCTTCGTGCAGGCTGGCCTGTCGACATTTGAGATGTGGGATTGAACTATATATGGCGTTGTAGTGTCTTAATTATAATTGTTTTTTAGTATGCTTAATGTCGGTGGAACTATATATGGTTGAACTATATATGCTTGTGTACGCTTATTATCTATGTCTGAGTATGCTTATATCTATGTTTAGTTATGTATAAATATGGGATATGGATGCAATCAATTTAGTTGATGGAATTTTAAGCATATTAGGGTGAATGTTTAGCATGGGTAAAAAATTCAGATTCAACCAACGAAGGAAATGTTGACCGACCCTTAAACTAGGTTGTATTCCTAGATTGGAACCATGTGAGATGACTTTCATATTCCCAGTATTTGTTTTTGAAAATAGAGGTTAATCACACACGGTTGGTTCTAGCAAACAGTTGCCTCCGAAAAGGAAAACCCTCACCACCCAATTCAAAAAGGGAAAAAAGAAAACCCTCACCATCCTCACGTCACAAAACCCTCTCCCCGCCCGCCACCCATCCGCTCCCCATTCACACCTATAGTAGCTCCTCTGCGACTCTACATGTCACCGCCTATCGCCGCGGCAACCACTTCACTCAACGCATGTTGTCAGCGGCGGCTGCCAGCAAACCCCATCGCATTTCACCATTGACGCTTGCCGTCGCATATGGCCATCGACTTTCTCGATGTTGCTCGTCGTCGACCCAGCTCCGCCCGATTGGGGAATCCATGGTATTGAAGGTTTTTTCTCATGGACAACAAGGTAAAAAATTTACTAAAATATTCGCTCATCTCTTATCCCAGTCCGTCTGCCCCCTTTAATCACCTAAACGAAATTGTCGTGAATTCATTTTTCTTTGAGCTGATTTGTGGAGTTTCTTTCATTCATAGAGTGTACAGTGCATGGACACATCAGACCTTTGCGACCTCGGTCAGACAGCCGTGGAGTTCCATCTCACCGTACCAGAGGACTTCATGAGGCGTGATATGTCCTCAATATATCTATAATTTTTAGCTGTTCCATGCTATTATATTATGAATCTTCGATGTTTTACAATCATTTTATATCAACTTTATATCATTTTTCAGGACTAACCTATTGACATAGTGCCCAGTGCCAGTTGCTGTTCCTCCTTGTTTTTCACTTTGCATAATACCAATATCAAACTGAGTCCAAATGCAACGAAATTTTTTGTGGATTTTTGGACCAGAAGACATCCAGAAAGTCGAAGAAGCGCACGAGGGAAGGCCCGTGGGGCCTACTAGGTACTGATACATCTCCAACGTATCTATAGTTTTTTATTGTTCCATGCTATTATATATGATGTTTTGGATGTTTAATGGGCTTTATCATACACTTTTATATTATTTTTGGGACTAACCTATTAACCCAAAGGCCCAGTGCAGATTGCTGTTTTTTGCCTATTTCAGGGTTTCGCAGAAAAGGAATATCAAACGGAGTCCAAACGGAATGAAACCTTCGGGAGAGTTATTTTTGGAACGATATCTTCACGAGAGACTTGAGCACCAAGGCAGAGGAGAAACATGGTGCCCATGAGGGTCCAGGGTGCGCCCCCACCCTCGTGGGCCCCACGTTGCTCCACCGACGTACTTCTTCCTCCTATATATACCCATATACCATGAAAACATCCAGGCAACAAAGAAAACCCTAATTCCAAAACCGCAACCTTCTGTTCCCATGAGATCCCATCTTGGGGCCTGTTCCAGAGCTCCGCCGGAGGGGGGATCTTCCACGGAGTGCTTCTACATCAACACCACTGCCTCACCATGAGTTGTGAGTAGTTTACCACAGACCTCCGGGTCCATAGTTATTAGCTAGATGGCTTCTTCTCTCTTTTTTGACCTCAATACCAGGTTCTCCTCGGTCTTCGAGGAGATCTATTCGATGTAATCTTTTTGCGGAGTGTTTATCGAGATCCGATGAATTGTGGGTTTATGATCAAGATTATCTATGAGATATATTTGGTTCTTTTCTGAATTCTTTTATGTATGATTATAATATCCTTGCAAGTCTCTTCGAATTATCGGTTTGGTTTGGCCTACTAGATCTATAGTTCTTGCAATGGGAGAAGTGCTTGGCGTTGGGTTCAATCTTGCGGTGTCCTTTCCCGGTGACAGCAGGGGCAGCAAGGCACGTATTGTATTGTTGCCATCGAGGATAAAAAGATGGGGTTTATATCATATTGCTTGAGTTTATCCCTCTACATCATGTCATCTTGCTTAAAGCATTACTCTGTTCTTATGAACTTAATACTCTAGATGCATGCTGGATAGCGGTCGATGTGTGGAGTATTAGTAGTAGATGCAGAATCATTTCGGTCTACTTGTCACGGACGTGATGCCTATATATAATGATCATGCCTAGATATTCTCATAATTATTCGCTTTTCTATCAATTGCCCAACAGTAATTTGTTCACCTACCGTAGAATTCTGCTATCATGAGAGAAGCCACTAGTGAAACCTATGGCCCCCGGGTCTATTCTCAACATATCAATCTAGAATCTACTTTACTTTGCTGTTTTTACTTTCTGTTCTTATATCCAAAAAATACCAAAAATATCGAACTATCATATCTATCAGATCTCACTTTCGTAAGTGACCGTAAAGGGATTGACAACTCCTTATCGCGTTGGCTGTGAAGTTCTTATTTGTTTGTGCTGGCATGAGAGACTCACGCGTGGTCTCCTACTGGATTGATACCTTGGTTCTCAAAAACTGAGGGAAATACTTACGCTACTGTGCTGCATCACACTTTCCTCTTCGAGGGAATACAACGCAAGCTCGAGAAGTAGCAAGAAGAATTTCTGGCGCCGTTGCCGGGGAGGCTTACGCAAAAGTCATATACCAAGTACCTATCACAAACCCTTATCCTTCGCACTACATTATTTGCCATTTGCCTCTCGTTTTCCTCTCCCCCACTTCACCCTTACCGATTTATTCGCCCTTCTTTTTCCGCTCGCCTTTCTGTTTGCTTGTTTTGCTATGTGCCCTCTATCAGCTTGCTTCTTCGCTTGCTAAATTATGGATCCTAATCCACTTGCTAATATTTTTAAGAGATCCAATTATGTTGAACCAATTGCTAGTGAGCTGCATGCACTAGATTATCTTTATGAGGTTTTGCTTGAAATTTGTCAGTCCAAAAATTGTGATGAAGTGTTGAAAGAAGAAGATTATAAAGTGATTCACGATAGCTCCTTGAATGAAAAGCATGATTACAATGATGTTATCATAAATTCTAGTAATGTCAATTGTGCTAATGATATGCAAAACCCTAAGCTTGGGGATGCTAGTATTGCTATGTCTTCTACTTGTTGCAATGATCATGATTGGGGTGATTCTTCTTACGATCTTGATACTTTATTTAAACCCCATGATGAATATGAGATTGATAATAATGTTTGCTATAATATTGAAAGTGGGTTTGGAAGAGTGTCAACTTTAGATCCCACATATTTGGAGAATATTCAATCCTATGAAAGTTTTGATAAAAGTGGGCTTGGAGAGGTCATGACTTTAGTTAATGTTGATCCCACTGTTTTGGAAGAGTATCAACTTTTCATGCATATGGATCATGTAGAGAATATGTTATGTGATAGCTATATTGTTTAATTTGCTTATGACCCTACATGCAATTATTATGAGAGAGGAAAATATGGTTGTAGAAATCTTCATGTTACTAAATTACCTCTCTTCATGTTGAGATTGATCTTGTTTCTTTCTTCTTCCTTGCATATGCTAGATCTTGCTTATCTTGCTAATTTGTTTTCCTATAAAATGCCTATGCATAGGAAGTATGTTAGACTTAGATGTGTTTGTCACAGGTATTATGATGCTCTCTTTGTGCTTCAATTCTTGTCTTTCATGTGAGCATCATTGAAATCTCGTGCCTAGCTAGGGGCGTTAAAGGATAGCGCTTGTTGGGAGGCAACCCAATTTTATTTTCTTTGTTTTTGCTTCATTTTTAGGAATAAATATTGCATCTAGCTTCTGTTTAGATGTGGTTTTGCGTATTAATTAGTGTTTGTGCCAAGTAGAACCTTTGGGAAGACTTGTGTGAAGTTTATATGATCTTGCTGTAAAAAACAGAAAAGTTAGCGCTCATGAGAATAGTCACCAGATTTTACTGGAGAGTGCTATTTAGTTGATTCTTTTTGAAGATGATTAATAGACAAATTCCTCACGTTTACCAATTTATTTCAATTTTTTAGAGTTACAGAAGTATTCGAAAGTTATAGATTACTACAGACTGTTCTGTTTTTGACAGATTCTGTTTTTCGTGTGTTGTTTGCTTATTTTGATGCATCTATGAGTAGTATTGGAGGATATGAATCATAGAGAAGTTGGAATACAGTAGGTTTAACACCAATATAAACAAAGAATTAGTTCATTATAGTACCTTTGAGTGGTGGTTTGTTTTCTTATACTAACGGAGCTCACGAGATTTTTGGCTAAGTTTTGTGTTGTGAAGTTTTCAAGTTTTGAGTATGGCTTTGATGGACTATGGAACAAAGAGTGGCAACAGCCTAAGCTTGGGGATGCCCAAGGCACCCCAAGGTAAAATTCAAGGACAACCAAAAGCCTAAGCTTGGGGATGCCCCGGGAAGGCATCCCCTCTTTCGTCTTCATCTATCAGTAACTATACTCGGGACTATATTTTTATTCACCACATGATATGCGTTTTGCTTGGAGCGTCATGTATGATTTGAGTCTTTGCTTGTTAGTTTGCCACAATCATCCTTGCTGGACACACCTTTTTGAGAGAGATAAATATGGTCTAGAATTTGTAGAATACTCTATGTGCTTCACTTATATCTTTTGAGCTAAATAGTGTTGCTCTAGTGCTTCACTTATATCCTTTAGAGCACGGTGGTGATTTTATTTTGTAGAAATTGTTGATCTCTCATGCTTCACTTATATCCTTTTGCGAGTCCTTTAGAACAACATGGTAATGTGCTTTGGTTATAAAACTAGTCCTAATATGATAGGCATCCAAGATGAATGTAGTAAAAACTTTCATACAAAGTGCATTGAATATGATGAGAAGTTTGATACTTGATGATTGTTTTGAGATATGAGGATGGTGATATTAGAGTCATGCTAGTGGAGTAATTATGAATTTAAGAAATACTTGTGTTAAAGTTTGTGATTCCCGTAGCATGCACGCATGGTGAACCGCTGTGTGACGAAGTTAGAGCATGAGGTATTTGTAGAGTGTCATCCTTTGTGTGGAGGTCGGGGGCGCGTGATGGTTAACTCCTACCAACCTCCCCCCTAGGATCATGCGTTGATTGCTTTGTTTTGATGACTCGTAAATTTTTGCAATAAGTATATGAGTTCTTTATGACTAATGTTGAGTCCATGGATCATACACACTCTCACCCTTCCAGCATTGCTAGCCTCTCTTGTACCGTGCAACTTTCGCCGGTACCATACACCCACCATATACCTTCCTCAAAACAGCCACCATACCTACCTATCACGGCATTTCCATAGCCATTCCTAGATATATTGCCATGCAACTTTCCACCTTCCGTTCATATGACACGCTTCATATTGTCATATTGCCATGCATGATCATGTAGTTGACATCGTATTTGTGGCTAGGCCACCATGTATAACTTTTCATACATGTCACTCTTGATTCATTGCACATCCCGGTACACGCCGGAGGAATTCATATAGAGTCATACTTTGTTCTAGTATCGAGTTGTAATATCGAGTTGTAAATCAATATAAGTGTGATGATCATCATTATTAGAGCATTGTCCCAAAAAAAGAAAAAAAAGAAGGAAAGGCCAAAGAAAAAAAAGAAAGGCCCCAAAAAAAAAAAAGAAAAAAAGAAAAAAAAGAAAAGAAAAGATAAGGGACAATGCTACTATGTTTTTCCACACTTGTGCTTCAAAGTAGCACCATGTTCTTTATGATAGAGAGTCTCTTTAGTCACTTTCATATACTAGTGGGAATTTCCATTATAGAACTTGGCTTGTATATTCCAACGATGGGCTTTCTCAAATGCCCTAGGTCTTCATGAGCAAGCAAGTTGGATGCACACCCACTTAGTTTCTTTTGTTGAGCTTTCACACATTTATAGCTCTAGTGCATCTGTTGCATGGCAATCCCTACTCACTCACATTGATATCTATTGATGGGCATCTCCATAGCCCGTTGATACGCCTAGTCGATGTGAGACTATCTTCCTCCTTTTTGTCTTCTCCACAACCACCACTCTATTCCACCTATAGTGCTATATCCATGGCTCACGCTCATGTATTGCGTGAAAGTTGAAAGGTTTGAAAAATTGATCATGAAAACAATTGCTTGGCTGAAACCGGGGTTATGCGTGATATGAATATTTTGTGTGATGAAGAGGGAGCATAGCCAGACTATATGATTTTGTAGGGATAACTTTCTTTGTCCATGTTATTTTGAGAAGACATGATTGCTTTGTTAGTATGCTTGAACTATTATTATTTCTTATGTCAATATAGACTTTTGTCTTGAATCTTTCGGATCTGAACATTCATGCCACAATAAAGAAATTGCGTTGAAAATTATGTTGGTTAGCATTCCACATCAAAAATTCTGTTTTTATCATTTACCTACTCGAGGACGAGCAGGAATTAAGCTTGGGGATGCTTGATACGTCTCCAACGTATCTATAATTTTTTGGACCAGAAGACATCCAGAAAGTCGAAGAAGCGCACGAGGGAAGGCCCGTGGGCCTACTAGGTACTGATACTTCTCCAACGTATCTATAATTTTTTTATTGTTCCATGCTATTATATATGATGTTTTGGATGTTTAATGGTCTTTAACATACACATTTATATTATTTTTGGGACTAACCTATTAACCCAAAGGCCGAGTGCAGATTGCTGTTTTTTTTCCTATTTCAGGGTTCGCAGAAAAGGAATATCAAATGGAGTCCAAACGGAATGAAACCTTCGGGAGAGTTATTTTTGGAACGATATCTTCACGAGAGACTTGAGCACCAAGGCAGAGGATAAACATGGTGCCCACGAGGGTCCAGGGCACGCCCCCTCCCCCTGGGCGTACCCCACCCTCGTGGGCCCCAAGTTGCTCCACCGACGTACTTCTTCCTCCTATATATACCCATATACCTTGAAAACATCGAGGCAACAGAGAAAACCCTAATTCCACTGCCGCAAACTTCTGTTCCCATGAGATCCCATCTTGGGGCCTGTTCCGGAGCTCCGCCGGAGGGGGGATCTTCCACGGAGTGCTTCTACATCAACACCATTGCCTCACCATGAGTTGTGAGTAGTTTACCACAGACCTTCGGATCTATAGTTATTAGCTAGATGGCTTCTTCTCTCTTTTTGGATCTCAATACAAGGTTCTCCTCGGTCTTCGAGGAGATCTATTCGATGTAATCTTTTTGCGGTGTGTTTGTCGAGATCCGATGAATTGCGGGTTTATGATCAAGATTATCTATGAGAAATATTTGGTTCTTTTCCGAATTCTTTTATGTATGATTATAATATCCATGCAAGTCTCTTCGAATTATCGGTTTGGTTTGGCCTACTAGATCTGTAGTTCTTGCAATGGGAGAAGTGCTTGGCTATGTGCTCAATCTTGCAGTGTCCTTTCGCAGTGACAGCAGGGGCAGCAAGGCAAGTATTGTATTGTTGCCATCGAGGATAAAAAGATGGGTTTTATATCATATTGCTTGAGTTTATCCCTCTACATCATGTCATCTTGCTTAAAGCATTACTCTGTTCTTATGAACTTAATACTCTACATGCATGCTGGATAGCGGTCGATGTGTGGAGTAATAGTAGTAGATGCAGAATCATTTCGGTCTGTCACGGACGTGATGCCTATATATAATGATCATGCCTAGATATTCTCATAATCATTCGCTTTTCTGTCAATTGGTCGACAGTAATTTATTCACCCACCGTAGAATTCTACTATCATGAGAGAAGCCACTAGTGAAACATATGGCCCCCGGGTCTATTCTCAACATATCAATCTACAATCTACTTTACTTTGCTGTTTTTACTTTCTGTTGTTATATTCAAAAAATACCAATAATATCAAACTATCCTATCTATCAGATCTCACTTTCGTAAGTGATCGTAATGGGATTGATAACCCCTTATCGCGTTGGTTGCAAAGTTCTTATTTGTTTGTGTAGGTGCAAGGGACTCGCGCGTGGTCTTCTACTGGATTGATACCTTGGTTCTCAAAAACTGAGGGAAATACTTACGCTACTGTGCTACATCACCCTTTCCTCTTCGAGGGAATACAACGCAAACTCGAGAAGTAGCAGGTACCAGGGCGTGCCCCAGCCCCCGGTGCACCCTGGTGGGTAGTGGAGCCCACATGACTCCATTCCATCGAACTCCGACTCTATAAATATCACAATATTCCAGAAACACTAGAGGAGTCGACAAAAAAATATTTCAGTCGCCGCAAGTTCCAGAGCCAGGAGATCCAATCTAGAGCCCTTTTTCGGCACTCCACCGAAGGGGAACACGATCACGGAGGGGTTCATTAATGTGACGTCGGCCCAATCTTTCAATGAGAGTGGGGATAACTATCGATTTGGTGGATTTTGACCTTGACGATCCGGCTATACCATACCCGACGATACGCCTCGACAATCGCTAAACCAATCTCCGATGGTTATTGACCTTGCCATAGGCATGATCAACCTGAACAACGAGGTTCGAGTTCCTGCAAGCAACCAAAGAACCAACAAAAACAAAAATGAATTGCAACTGAAATTGCGGATGATAAATTGAGTACACAAACTAGAGGAGAAGTTGAGGTTCTACTGTGGATCTGACAAGACGGTACTTCTACACGTCTCATAGATGCAAATTGTAGCGATGCCTAGACAATAAAATAAAACCCAAGTCTAAACTCTAACATAGAATAGCTATTTATTAAAGATCGACCTGGCGACCGAGTCGGTTCGGTGTCCCACCCGCATTGCTTCAACCGCCGTACAACTATAGGCCAGCAGAGACCCAAACGTCCACGAGTCATTATTCTGAGGATCACCTAGCACATCCAAATATACTAGTGTCCTTGCTCCTATATACTCCCTCCATTCGGAATTACTTGTCTCGGAAATGGATATATCTAGAACTAAAATACATCTAGATACATCCATTTCTGCGACAAGTAATTCCGAACGGAGGGAGTACGTGAGTGCATGCATGGATGGTTTGATGTGGGACATGCATGCAAGGCATGCACATGCATGTATGTGCTCCATGCACATGAAAAAAACACTTCTGATTGCTCATCTTCACACGACCATGCATGTATGTGTTCCATGCACATGAAAGAAAACATTTGTGGCTGCTCCTCATCTTCACACCGGGCTTGTAAAAATATTCTCTGATTCTGCATATAATAAAAGATTGTGTCGTATTTCTATTCGGAGCAACAAAATAATATTTCATATAATTATTAATAGAAATCACCTGATTGTTGTATATACGGACACTATTGTTGGTCGAATCTATATAGGCCATGTCCACATTATCCTCCCTTCCTTGAAAACAAAGCCGTCCTCAGCTTTGGATAATTTGAAAATGTAGGCACAAAAGAGAGAAGATGTAAGCATGGTATATGTATATGTCATCCGTTCTTATTCCTCTCTTAGGTGGCAGCCCTGGTGGTACTTCCTTTGGGAAAACATCATGAAACTCCTGCAAAAGGTTTGCGACAACAGGAGGCAAATAAGGAGGCATATCCTCAAATGAAAACAAAACTTCTTTGCAAATAAGAGTGTAACATTCATCAATGTGGCATCTAACACAAAAGTTTGAGCACATGTAGCTAGAAAAGAAGCACCTTTCAATTTACTTTATTTAGATGTGCTAGGATCATATTTGTGCATCTAATTAAATTGTTCTATCTCATCAACAACTTTCTAATTTTCAGATTTAGTACGCTCAATATTTGTGTTTCTACTAGCCCTAGCAAGATCATCTTTTAAAATTTGCTCAGGAGACATAGGGTGTAGAATGATTTTCTTACCTTTATGTGTGAGAGTGTACCGATTAGTTCTACAATCATGTAAACATTGTTTATCATACTGCCATGGCCTTCCTAGTAAGTTAGAACAAGCTTGCATAGGCACAATATCACAATCAATAGTATCATGGTATGAACCTAAAGAAAAAGGAACTCTCACCATGCGTGTTACCTTTACCTTTCCACCATCATTAAACCATTGAATGTAGTAAGCTTGGGGATGTTGTTGGGAAGGTAGGGAGAGCTTCTCCACCATGTCAATGCTTGCTAAATTGTTACAACTCCCTTCATCAATGATTATGCGAACGGAACACTCCTTGACAACTCCTTTGATGTGGAAGAGGTTGTGACGTTGATCCTTCTTTGCTTTGACAATCTGAGCACTAAGTACACGATGTGATATAAGACTCATGTACTTATCGGTGTCGGAGGCGGTCACATGTTCTTCCTCTTGCGCCGGTCTTATGTCATCATCTTCATGTGCAGCAAGCAAGGCATCTGTCTCTTCATCAAAATCACCAGCGGAGTCGTACTCACCGTCTTCACGAATGATCAATACACGCTTATTAGGACACTCCTTCATGACATGGCCAAATCCCTTACAAGTGTGGCACCGGATATCCTTTGTTCTTTTGGAGGAAGTGGCCGATGATGACAAACTTTTTGTTGGAGGTTGAGTAGGACTTTTCAGTGGCGTCGAAGTGTGTGATGCTGAAATTTATGAAGAAGGCCCCTATCGAGAGGTTGCAGGTGCTGCCGTAGAGGTGCGAGTGGACGGGGCAGCAGGGGTGTGTGGCGCCCATGTGGAGGTACGACCTATAGAAAAGATAGAACGCATTCTCGAGTGACCCTGCACTTCATGTTCAACATGTATAGCAAGATGGAATAAACATGTCATTGAATTATAATCCTTATAAGCAAGTATGCCATACATTTCTCTATTCAGTCCACCCAAGAACCTATCCATAGAGGCTTCCTCAGTCTCAACTAAACCACAACGTAACATGGCCATTTGAAATTCTTGATAATAGTCTTCCATAGATTTAGATCCTTGGTTCAAGCATTGTAGTTTATTTAGCAAGTCACGTTCATAATATATAGGAACAAAACGGTGACACATTATTAATTTCAAAGCTACCCAAGTGGCAAGAATATTATTAGGATGTTTACGACAATGTTCTCTCCACCAAACAAAAGCAAAATCACTAAACTCACTAGTTGCAACCCTAACTCTTTTATCATCAGGAAAATCATAGCAAGCAAATTTTTGATCAACTAATAATTCCTAGTCAAGATAAACATCCGGATCATATTTCCCATCAAAAGGAGGCATGACAAATTTAATTCTACCCAAAGAGTTGTCATGGCCACGTACCTGAGGATGCTGGTGGCATCCCATACCTTGTTGATTATTGTGTAGTTGACGATGATCATGATCATTATTAGCGTTAACTGCATCAGGATCCTCAGAATCACCATCATAGTTTTCATCTTGGATGTCCTCATGCAGGCCTGCTATCGAGTTGGTGTTGCGAGGACAGGGCTGGTCGACGGCATCGGTGTATGAAAGAGGGTGCCTCGTGTCTCCTGGGGGCACCCGACAAGCTTGTTGTAGACCTGTGTTGGTGGCTGGAAGACGCGGAGCAGCAGTGGAGGCGGCACCTAGACGAGCATCCTGGGCATCGAGATGTTTCATAATAGATGCAAGTGTTTGAGTGAACGTCTCATTGCTATCGTCGATCAACTTGAAACTCTTATCAAGTGCGTCCTCGAACGATGTGAACCGCTCGGTGTATGTATGCACATCCTCCTCAAGGCGTGCCACCATGGCTTTTATGTTGTCTTCGTCACCTGCCATGGTTAAGATGAAACAAGAACAAAATCACAAGTATATTGCTCCTACGGTAACTACGGCGAGGTGGTGGAAAATGTCTCTCAACTCTCAAGCAATTACCAATCTCTTACCAATTCTACCGTGTTGCAGTGGTTGTTGGGCGTTGGCGATGCCAAAAGTTATCAAAAGATTGATATAGCGATTACCAAGGGACCGAACAAGATACAATATAGGAAGTGGAGCTTGGTGTAGGTTTCCTCAACTCACAATATGTGGCACAATTAAGAAAAAAGTAATGCAAGTTGAATAATTTCTCAAACTCCTAACTAGTGCTGGCAGTCGACTAGTAAGAGATAAAACAATCTAAGCCCAAATACTGAAACTAGTGAGTGAAAACCGATGAAAATTTGAGAGCTCTAAATAGCTAAATATAAGTGAGGTACACGTCTGGAAATAGATGATAAGTGGTGAAGTGTCAAGTGCGTAGGAACAAAAGGAATGTCCTCAATGGAAATAACCTAAAGCAGATACTAGCCGGCCTGAATTTTGCAACTTTTTTTTCTTTCTTTTCTTTTGCTTTTTTTATAGGCCAAATGCTAGCAGATATCACGAACACAATTTAAGTCACAAGAGAAAACAATGCAAGGCTACTAGACAAGGTGCAACGAGAGCTAGCTACAAGCACTTGATTGTGGAGATTAGTGAGGACTAGTACTAATACACAGGCAGCCGACGGAGATTTTTGGGTGGCGTATGGAGGCAGACAAAGAGATTTGGATGTCTGGCATGGTGCGTGTGGTTAAGAGGCACTGTCGGGGCTCTGGCGAAACGTGGGCGTGGATGGATGGGAGGACGCACGATGTCAGACATGAATGGATGTGTGTCTGGCCATTCGCGTAATAAGCTGCTGCTGTGCAAGCAGTGATACAGTGCGATCAAATCAACGCCTGATAAAAATATAGCAAAGCAAAATACAGGCGTCCAGAGGTAACAAGAATCGGAAACAATCGATCGCGATCTTTTTTTAATCGGGAACTAGTGGTAGATATTATGAGGGTGGACAAAAACAAGGTTTGATCTGGTAGAAAAAAAATCTCAAACTAATCTAAACCAACACTAATTCTAGGATGAATGCAACTAACAATTAAATTACGCAAATACTAAATGCGAAAATTGCTAAAGGCTAAAAAGGTAGGCGTCAAGGATGGACTAATCTATTTGTTTGGGCTTTTAATGGGTGATAAGACAGAAAATAACTAATCTAAAAAAACTATAAATCTCTCACCAATGAACCTGAAAAGTGATACCACTTGACGTGACGGCGGCCCGATCTTTCGATAAGAGTGGGGGATGACTATCGATTTGGTGGATTTTGACCTTGACGAAGTGGCTATACCGTACCCGACGATACGCCTCGACAATCGCTAAACCAATCTCTGATGGTTATTGACCTTGCCATAGGCACGATCAACCTGAACAAAAAGGTTCGAGTTCCTGCAAGCAACCGAAGAACCAGCAAGAACAAAGGTGAATTGCAACTGAAATTGCGGATGATAAATTATGTACACGAACTAGAGGAGAAGTTGGGGTTTCACTTTGGATCTGACAAGGCGGTAGTTCTACACGTCTCGTAGATGCAAATTGTAACGATGGCTAGAAAAAATACAATAAAACACAAGTCTAAACCTGTAACATCCTGGATTTTGGCCTTTTCTTTTTCTTTTGATTACCTTTGAGTTATTTTTTTGATTTGTTTTTCCGTGGCTCTGTGATCCTAAATCTTGGGAAGATCATGCCTTCCTAGGTTTCAGAGTGGCTTGTCATCCTCAAAACCCTCCCTAGCTCATGTCATTTTCATCCTAGCCCAAATCCCAATATTCTTTGGGAATATTCCTTTTCTATTAAAGAAATAATCCTATTTGCCCTAGGTTCTGAAGCAACCTATATTTTGTCATTCTAAAAGTTCCCAAATAATTGTCATAAATTGTTTGGATCCTATCTTTCTCAAATATGGGAAAAAAATCATTGCCATGTTCAAACATAATCCTCAAATATTTCTTTTCCTATTCTGCCCCAAATGGCACTTTGTGAAGGAAGTGCTATTTATATTTGCTTGATTGACCTCAAACTTTTTGGATACTTTTTCCTATCTATATCATTGCCTCATGCCAAGATTCAATTCAATTTACCCAGTAAATATTCTTGAGCAATTTTCCAAAGTTTATGTCCAGAAAGGAACTCTGTGAAGGAGGTATAAGCTAGGAATATTCAAATGAATTGAAACTTTGCCTCATCCTTCCTATGATCAAGTCATAGCTCTCCTCAAAATTTGAGCTCATGACACATCTCTATGTGAGCTCAGCATCAATTCTTGGTTTCTGGTCAGAATTTTAGTTTTTGAAGCAACTATATTTTATATTGCTTCTTTATGGCTGAAGATTTACCATGCCATTCTCATGTCCATATTACCCACGTCCACCAAGTGTTCGCTCAATTAGTATACCCATTTGCCTTGTGCAAGTTTTCCAAGTTTCTGTTCAGAATGAAGCTTTGTGAAGCAAGTGCCATTTTGGTATTTCCAAATGGTATGATTTTTTTACAGTAGCTTCATATCATCAAATAACTCATCTACACCAAATCTTAGCTTAATCCAATCATTTCTGTGAGTGCTACTTCATCATTTCCAAATTTGGACAATGTGGCACTTTGTACAACAAGTGCTAGCTAAACCCTTCCTCTTAAGCAAATTTTTGATCATCACTATCATCTTAGCATTTAACAACACCATGCCAAAGACTAGAGTCTAGCCTCTCTCGGATCTTCCTCACCACAGCACAAACAAGTTGTTGTTCACCTGCATTTGAGCCAAGTGCTAATCTCTTCTTTGCCCCTGGACTCATTTATTTCTTCATTTGCACTAAGGGAAGAATGGTCCATCTCCCGGACAAGGTTTTACAGCCCAGAGCATGAGCAATCGTCGTGTGCACGCGGTGATCACACTTACGTAATGCACACAGCGAGCTCTGGCTTGTTCCGGCCACCGTTCTCGTCCGCTCCCTTTGCCCCTCGAGCTCATTTAATGCCCCACAGATTCCTCGTGATCCCCTGCATCTACCTGTGCCTCTGCCTTGTCCTGGTTTGTCGTTGTTGCGTTGCTTTCGAGCTAGCCTGTGCCATTAGCCTCCTCTCCCCTCCATTGTCCGGTCGGCCGAACTCTCTAGAGCGGTCCTGTAATGCCCCGGATGTAATACTTTCCCTTTTGGGCTTATAATATATCTCCGGCTTCATCTATTTCCATTTCGGGTTCTTTGTCTTTCGGGCTTTCGCCGTTTTGTTGTGTGAGTGTGTGGCTTTCATTCATATCATGTAGACATGTGCATTGCATTGCATTTGTGTTGTGGGTTGCATCCGGTTCCGTGTGTTTCTTCCCGTTGTCCGTTTCGCGTTCCGGAGCTCCCTCACGTGTCCGTGACGTCCCGTAGGCCTACTTTGTTGTTCGGGCGTTTTTCGTTACCGGTGTGCCGCGAGGTTGTTGTGTGTGTTGTTGTTTTGTTGTGTGCAACCCGCCTCTCAAATCTCGTCTCGTTTGGACTCCGTTGACTTTTCCCTCCGTTGTTCGTGTGGGCCCGAAGTGCCTTCGCTTCGTGTCCCGGAAATACCCCTGCTGCTCTCTTTTATCTCCGTCTAGGCCTTTTAAATCATCCCCGCGATCGGATCCGTTGGATCACGATCGGAGGGCTCCTAGCGCCCCTAATCTCCTCCTAACCCTAATTTTTCTGCTACATATAGACCCCCTAGTCTATTTTGGCTTCCCCTTCTTCTTCCCCTTCTCCACCATTTTGTTTTTTTTCCTTTTTTCTTTCAGATCCAAATCAGATCCAAAGTTCCTCCTGGATCCCGAGGATCCTTTCGATCCAGACCAGTCCGTCGACCGGACCTCGATTGAGGCAGCCGAGGTCAACGCTCCGTCGCCAGGAGGCGATCGACCGCACGAAGCCGGCCACTCGACCGCGTCGGACGCGACCGCACCAGGCCCGTACCGCATCGGCCTGGGGGGGACCAGTTCGCCGCCAGCCTCCCCGGCCCAGCGCCCCTCGCCGCCAGCCACATCGCCGTGGGCCGGCTTCGCCTCCACCCCGCGTCAGCCCGCTCGCCGCGCCACCTCGCGGGCCTCGCCACCGCGGCCCATCGCGCCTCCCCGTCGCCTTCGCCCGCACAGCCAGCGGTGGGCCGGGCTTCCCACCGCTTCCCCGCCGGCCGCCGCTACGGGCCGAGGCCCGTACTCCGCCGCCAGCCGACCGCCTCCGCGCCGCGGGCCGCCGCCGGTCCGAGCGTCCTCGCCCCGCCAGGCCAGGCCACCGCGGGCCTTCTTCGGGCCGCCGCCTCTCCCTCCGGTTGGGCCCAGTTCCCCCGCGCGGGCCGCCACTGTAGCCGCCAGCCCGCTCTGTTCACTGTTCCAGATCTGATCCGAGGTTGACCTAATTTTTTTTCCCTAAGTCCTTTTATTCCTGATCTGAGATGCAATCTTTAAACTGCTCTAGTTTGGTGCCTGTTGCTCCGTTTTGCGCGTGTAGCATGTCCAGATGTTCGTGGAGATGCCCTCTACGTTTTACCTGTTGTAGTCATGCATGTTAGATGTCATCTTGACACTTGTTTTGCTGTTGCAAGAGTGCATCATGTTATAAACTGCTGTTATGTGTTATTTTCATGCCACCTTTGACATGTGATATCTTTTAGCTCGTTTGTCCAAACGATGCAAATGACATGTCCACGTGTTCGTCTTGCCACGAACTACGTGTTGGGTGTGATAGGTTGCATGGTAGATGTATTGTTTCCTTGTTATCATCGTTGTAAGATGCCATGTTCACATGTTGTGTTTTCACTTGTTATGAAATGCCATCTTGTTGAGCTCGTTGTAATCGGTGTGTTCACCACATTGATGCATGCTTGTGTGTTTCGGGATCACCGTCATATGTATTTTGATGAGGTGCTTACCCTTTGCCATGTTTAGTTTCGAGGTGTCTTAAACATGCTCTTTTTGATGCTATGATGATATTGCTGTTTTAGGACTTAGTGAAATTTCACTAAGTCTGAAATCTGTAACGTTCCGATGCCATGTTCGTGTGATGTTGTAGGACAAAGCATGATAGTTTTGGGGTGGATTTTGATTGTTCCATGAAGTATATATTGTTGTCTTTCCATTCATGTCCTCACATGTCCTTTTGAGTGGCTGTAGCATGTTTATCTTTTGCTCCAAACTTTCAATAAAATTCTGCTGCCAGAATTTTATTTCAAAGTTCAATATGTCCAAGATCATTGCTATTGATCCGTGACTCCGTTGGGGGTGCACTTTGGACCTAGTTGCTGTACATTATATCTAGTTTATGTTCAAGTCCTTTGCCATGCTTTTAGGGTGCTGTAGATTAATTATTTTGAGCTCCAAAGATGCTATGTTGCTGTAATTTGCAGTTTTCGCTCAAATCTTGTTTCGGGCATAACTTTTAGCCCGTAACTCCGATTTCAGCGAGTCTTATATCAAACTTGGGTGTTTTTCTGTGTAGATTATTAATATCAGGTTGTTATCTTGTTTTGAGGTGTTTTGCTTGAGTGATGTTTTACGTGCTCCATGTGCTTCTTTAGTGCATCCATCATGCATCCATGTTTTTCGAGTGCGCATTGCATCGTGTTGATTGGTGCTTGGTGTGTTTGTCTTGTTTAGAGCCGGAAGTGGAGCACGAGTTTTCCAACGAGGTTGAGCACGAGGTTTCCAACGAGTTTGAGCACGAGGACCCTTCTTTCGATCCGAACGTCTTCTCTTCAGGCAAGATGACCGAACCCCGATAACATTACTATCTTTGCCTATTGCTAGTAGTCTCGATCTATAGTTTTGCCTCGATGCCCATGTTCTTCTTGTCAGCCTCCTACTTGTAACCAATTGCCATGTTTAACCACCCTACCTATGCAAACCGTTGCTTGGCTAAGTACGCTTCGCTCAGCCCTTCTTATAGCGTTGCTAGTTGCAGGTGAAGTGAAGATGCTTGCTCCATGTTGAAGTTTGGTTGGGTTATATCACACTATATAAATGCTTCAACTGAAATCATCTATATATTGGCAAGGGTGGAAGGCTAAGCCTTTTGCTTGGTGTTTTGTTCCACTCATGCCGTTAGGATCCGTATAAGCCGGTTTTATGTTCCTTGATTATGCGTTCCTAACACGGTTGGGGTGTATGGGACCCCCTAGATAAACCGCTAAGTGCTAAGTCTTTTCCA
The DNA here is from genome assembly GCA_902687465.1 of Secale cereale. Taxonomy (NCBI): domain Eukaryota; kingdom Viridiplantae; phylum Streptophyta; class Magnoliopsida; order Poales; family Poaceae; genus Secale; species Secale cereale. Next base: position 107,402,832 of record LR738709.1, read on the forward strand.
GCAAGTCCCAACCTTGGTACTATTTTCCTAAACAACTAAAACCTTTCCGAGGGAGTAATTAACCCGAGGCTTAATTAATTCAACCCCCTGGGCCAGTGCTCGACTTGAGTGTTGGTCCAAACCAGAGTCACTTGCGGATACTACCCAGTTCGCTGGGGTCTTTGGTATCTTTACGTAGCGCTCATCCGGACGTGTCCTGAGACCTAGATACGCGCGGCTACTATCACGGTGTCGACACGCCGGGAGGATTTGCTGGATTAGCCTTACCTTAGTTCGGTATATCTTGAGCACGGGATTCCGAGGATACTCGGGTCTTCCCACTTTGGAGTTGCGACTCCGCGGATCGTGGGCTTGTAATGGGTCAAGTTGGAACACCCCTGCAGGGTTTGAACTTTCGAAAGCCGTGCCCGCGGTTATGTGGCAGATGGGAGCTTGTTAATTCCGGTTGTAGATAACTTGACACAATGATACTAATACACTACCAGCGTGAGTTCCGTGACTGTCAATTTCCGAATAGGGATTCGGGAGTTGAACACGGAGGGGTTATGTTTGTGAGCTGTAGCTAGGATCACTTTGTGATCACTTCTCGCGATGCCTTCTCTTCTCGCTCTCACTTGCGTAAGATAGATGCTAGTTGCTGCTGCAGACTTGTTCTTTCTTCAGCCTTTCCCTCACCTAAAGGCTTTGATAGTTCTGTTACCCGGGAACGGGATTGCTGAGTCCTCTGTGGCTCACAGTTACTTCACACACCAGATGCAGGTCCAGCTGTGAGCTATCCAGGTGATGGCACCGAGTTGGATTGGGAGTACGACGTGGAGCGTAGTCGTTACTACGTGCGCTACCCGGACGATCAGTAGTGGAGTCTCTTACTAGGATTCGATCCGCCTGTGGTTGTTTTATTTATCTGAGTTTGGTACTTTGACATTTGGCTTTTGCCCTTAGAGGGTTGTAGTGATCTTAATGTATGATGTTTGAGACTTGTACTGTTATTCTGTGACGTGGCGATTGTAAGCCAACTATTTTCAGTTTACTATCCCTCTTTTACATGAGTTGTGCAAAGATTACCAAACTTGAGATCATTCTAGGATGGACTTATGCCTTTAAGTCGTGCCTCGACACGTAGGAGGTATAATTCCATCCTGGGCATTACAAGTTGGTATTCAGAGCCTTCTCCGACCTAGGAGCCCCCACTGTTTGATCGAACCGTTGACGGTTGAGTCTAGGCACACACTAAAAACTTTTTGAGTCCTATATTATATCGGAGAGTAGGATTTCTTTGCTTCTCATCCCCTTTCTCTCTGGTGAGGACTCCTGACGCCTACTCTTGTCTCTCCTATCTTCAAAATTTGCACAAAATTTTTTTTTAGGAATCCCGCGAGTATTCTGGGATTGTTTCGATGTTCTTGTGACAAGGATATTGTTCTCGATGCCTCCTGTTACCGAGGAGTTGAGCTTCGGGGTATCATTGTAACAAGCATATCGCGACAGTACTAAATACTTAAGACGGCCGACATCGAAAATCTCCCCTATACGGCCAGTGGCAAGATAACCCCGACATCACCTAGTACTGGGGAGGTAGTTCGGGAGTATTGCCATAGCTTGTTATAGTGGATGCTTTTCGAAGGTCCGAGGTACACAGTTTCCGAGAAAGACTGGTTATGTGTTGAAGGATGGATACACCTGGATGTAGGTTAGAGTTGATTGCGCGGTGCTTCCCGTGTATCCCCAACACCTGATTGCATAACTGGAATCTTTCGGAAAACTATAGGTGGGTTTTATCCAGTAGATCGTAGGCATTCTTCCAACGAATGCAGGTTAGTGAGTTCGGGGTTCGACATTGAGTGAAGGAGTTTTATGACCGAGGTTACTATCAGGAGTTGCATCTTAAAGGGTCCTTGGCTATGCTGATCCGGGGATTGCAAAACCTTTTCGTAACGCGTTCATATGCTTTCAGCACAAAGATGTTAGAACGAAACTCCTCTCTTGTGTTTGTTCCTTTCCGTACCTTGTTGTTTTTATTATTTTATCCTTTTGATCCCTATGTGGCTTCTCGTGAAGACTGATGTTATCAATTAACTGAGAATTTCATTCGTTCTCTTGTTCGGATGATTTCATTCGTTCTTATTGTTCGAATGATTATTGTGAAGACTTGTTGCAATTCATTCCATTGATTCAGCTTATTCCTTTTGTCAATCAATTGCTGATTCGTGGTCATCTCTTACAGGATGGCTCCGAAAAGGGTTCCGAATGCCAACCCAGAGGGTGAAGAGGTTCCAGAACGTCCTCCTTCACCTCCTCCTCCGCCTGAGGCTTGGAGAGCAATTATGCAGACTACTGCTCAGAACACTCAGTTGATGATGCAGATGATGCAGCAAATGCAGGCTATGCAAGCTAATCAAGCTAATCAGGGCGTTCCTATGAACCAAGGCAACTTCTTCCAGCAGCACCATGCTACCCTCAACCAGTTCTTGGCCAACAATCCTAAAGCTTTCAGTTACTGTGTCGACCCTCTTGATGCTGAAGATTGGCTGACCGATATCAAGAAGCATTTTGAGTGCAGTAACGTGAAAGAAGATGACTATGTGAAGTTTGCAGCCTTCCAACTGAAAGATCAAGCAGCTGATTGGTGGCAGCAGTACAAAGACTCAAGGCCGGGTCAAGTGATCTCGTGGGATAATTTCTGCAAGGATTTCCGCTCGCATCACATTCCTACAAGTGTTATCGAGGGTATGCGTGAGCAATTCCGCAACCTCAAGCAGGGCTCCATGACAGTCTATCAGTATAATGTCAAGTTCCAAAACCTCGCTCGTTATGCAAAGCAAGACATTCCTGATGCAAAGAGCAAAATCTATCAGTTCCGTGGAGGTCTCAAAGATGAACTTCAGCTTGCTCTCACTTTGTTCGAGCCAGACGAATTTGATAAGTTCTATAACATGGCTTTGAAACAAGAAGCAGCTCAGCTTAAGATGGAGGCTTCTAAGAAGAGAATTCGAGATGCTGTTCACTCTACCTCATCGTCTCAGTTGGCTGCGAAACAACAGAAATTCTGGCTTCCTCCTCCTCCAATGATTCGAGCTCCATTCAACAACTCCAGCAACTTCAACAACTCCAACAACAAGAACTCTAGTGGTCGTGGTTTCTCCCATCCACCCAACCCGAGCAACCAGTCGAAGAAGCAGTTTCAGTCTCAAGGCTCCAAGTCCAGTGGCTCTCATTTTCGTCCTCTCTCTGAAGTGGTGTTCAACAAGTGTGGCCAGAAGGGTCATTATGCCAACAGATGTCCGAATCCGAAGCGTCTTCCACCTCCTCCACCTATGAGTTCAGCTATTGTCAAGCATGATCCAAAGTCTGCAAGGGTCAATCTGATGAATGCAGCACAAGCGGAGGCTTCTTCTGATGTCATTCTGGGTAATCTCTCAGTGAACTCTTTTCCAGCTAAAGTATTGTTTGATTCGGGTGCATCTTTGTCCTTCATTTCAAGACCATTTGTTGCTAAGCATGAATTGGTTCCGGAGAGGATTCCTAGACCTTTGAAGATTATTTCTCCGGGTTTGCAAATGACTTCCAACACAGTTGTTCCGGATATTTCTATTCGCATGGGTGATTATCGATTTTTGGCTTCTCCGGTGGTTCTTGGTCATTCTGACATCGACCTCATTCTCGGAATGGATTGGCTTTCTCAGCACGATGCTCATATTGATTGCGCTCAAAAGGAAGTCAAATTGACTCATTCTGATGAAGATGTGATTATCTTCGCCTCCAGGGATAATACTATTCGGCTTTTCTCTCTTAATGATAAGGGCGAAATTAATGCCATAGAGCAAATTCCAGTGGTGAATGAATATCAAGACGTCTTTCCAGAAGAACTTCCAGGCATGCCTCCACACCGTCAGGTGGAGTTTGTCATTGAACTCGAGCCGGGCACCGAACCTGTTTGCCGGCGTCCATACAAGCTCTCTTTAGATGAATTGAAGGAGTTGAAGAGACAGTTGGATGAACAGGAGCGTATGGGTCTCATACGGCCTAGTACATCTCCGTGGGGCTGTGGTGTCTTATTTGTCAAGAAGAAAGATGGCACGGAGCGTCTCTGTGTTGACTATCGGCCATTGAACAAGAAGACGATTAAGAACAAGTATCCGCTCCCCAACATCAACGAACTCTTTGAGCAGCTCAAAGGAGCTAAAGTGTTCTCTAAGCTTGACCTCCGAATGGGCTATCATCAAATTCGCATTCGCGAGGAAGACATTCCCAAGACGGCCTTCAGAACGAGCTACGGTTCATACGAGTATACCGTCATGTCCTTCGGTCTCGCCAATGCTCCTCCTACCTTTTCAAGGATGATGCATTACATCTTCAACCCCTATACTGGCGAGTTTGTGCTTGTGTATCTGGATGATATTCTCGTGTTTTCCAAGAATGAAGAAGATCACGAAAAGCACTTGCGTCTGGTTCTTGATCGACTCCGAGAGCATAAATTCTATGCCAAGTTCTCAAAGTGCGAGTTTTGGCTCGATAAGGTTTTGTACCTGGGCCACATTATCTCAGCTGACGGTATTGCGGTTAATCCCGAGAAAGTTGAAGCAATTGTCAACTGGGAAGCTCCTCAGAACGTCAAGCAGCTCCGCAGTTTTCTGGGTCTTGCCAGCTATTGCAGAAGGTTTGTGGAGAACTTCTCCAAGATTGCCAAGCCTCTTTCCAACCTCCTTCAGAAGAATGTCAAATACTTTTGGTCTCCCGAGTGTGAAGTGGCTTTCAAAACCCTCAAAGAGAAGCTTGTTTCCGCTCCAGCTCTGATTCCTCCAGATGAATCCAAGCCCTATGAAGTGTTCTGTGACGCTTCTCTTCAAGGCCTTGGTGGTGTGCTTATGCAAGAGAAGAGAATTGTGGCATACACTTCACGTCAGCTAAAGCCAGCTGAGAAGAACTATCCCACACATGATCTCGAGCTAGCAGCTGTGGTACATGCTCTGATTACGTGGAGACATCTGTTGTTGGGCAGAAAGGTCGACATCTTCACTGATCACAAGAGCTTGAAGTACATCTTCACACAGCCGCATCTGAACCTCCGCCAGACTCGTTGGGTCGAGATGATCCAAGAGTACAACCCCAGCATTGAGTACACTCCAGGCAAGGCGAATGTGATTGCAGATGCTTTGAGCAGAAAGGCATATTGCAACAGCCTTCTTATCAAGCCACACCAGCCTGAGCTTTGTGAAGCTTTCAGGAAGCTCAACCTTCAGGTTGTTCCGCAGGGTTTTCTTGCAAATCTCCAAATTGCACCTACCTTGGAAGATCAAGTCCGTGAGGCCCAGCTCAGTGATACCATGGTGAAGAAGGTGAAACATGGGATTGCAAAGGGCACTCCAAAATACAAGTGCTTCCGTGTTGATGAGAGAGATACCTTGTTCTTCGAGGACAGACTCGTTGTTCCCAAAGGTGATCTCAGGAAGCTCATAATGGAAGAAGCTCATGACTCTCTCCTTTCCATTCATCCTGGCAGTTCCAAGATGTATCAAGACCTCAAGCAATCTTACTGGTGGACACGCATGAAAAGGGAAATTGCCCAATTCGTGAATGAATGTGATGTTTGCAGAAGAGTGAAAGCAGAACATCAACGTCCAGCCGGTCTTCTCCAACCTCTTCCTATTCCTGAGTGGAAGTTCGACCACATTGAAATGGACTTCGTCACTGGCTTTCCTAAATCCAAGCGAGGAGATGATGCTATCTTTGTGGTGATTGACAAGCTTACCAAAGTCGCTCACTTTCTTCCAGTCAAAGAATCAATCAATGCAGCTCAACTTGCAGAGCTGTACACTTCCAGAATTGTGTCCCTACATGGCATTCCTCAAGTGATATCCTCAGACCGTGGCAGCTTGTTCACATCAAAGTTCTGGGACTCCTTTCAGTCCGCCATGGGCACGAAGATCAGGTTCAGCACTGCCTTTCACCCTCAGACTAGTGGTCAAGTCGAGCGTGTGAATCAGATCCTTGAAGATATGCTCAGAGCCTGTGTCATCTCTTTCGGCATGAAATGGGAAGACTGTCTTCCATTTGCCGAATTCTCTTACAACAACAGCTTCCAAGCAAGTGCAGGCAAAGCACCGTTTGAAATTCTCTATGGCAGAAAGTGCCGTACCCCTCTCAACTGGTCTGAAACAGGTGAACGCCAACTTCTTGGCAATGATTTGATCTCTGAAGCCGAAGAAATGTGCAAAGTCATACGTGAGAATCTCAAGGCCGCTCAGTCGCGTCAGAAGAGTTACTATGACGGAAAGCATCGTGATTTGGCTTTCGACATCGGTGATCATGTCTATCTCCGAGTGTCTCCGATGAAAGGAACCCAGAGATTCGGTATCAAAGGAAAGCTTGCTCCTAGATACGTCGGGCCTTTCAGAATTCTTGGCAAAAGAGGCGATCTAGCCTATCAGCTCGAGCTCCCTTCCAACTTTGCAAATGTTCATGATGTCTTCCATGTGTCTCAGCTTCGCAAATGCTTCAAGGCACCTGAGCGCATGATTCCGTTTGAGGAGATTGATCTTCAACAAGACCTTTCCTACCGAGAGCATCCAGTTGCAATTCTCGAAGAAACCGAACGCAAGACTCGCAACAAGACCATCAAGTTTCTGAAAGTCAAGTTTCTGGGAACGAGAAGATCATCTTCGTTCCGAGTACCCTTCCTTTTTCCAGTCCTAGATCTCGAGACGAGATCTTTTTGTAGTAGAGGAGAGTTTGTAATGCCCCGGATGTAATACTTTCCCTTTTGGGCTTATAATATATCTCCGGCTTCATCTATTTCCATTTCGGGTTCTTTGTCTTTCGGGCTTTCGCCGTTTTGTTGTGTGAGTGTGTGGCTTTCATTCATATCATGTAGACATGTGCATTGCATTGCATTTGTGTTGTGGGTTGCATCCGGTTCCGTGTGTTTCTTCCCGTTGTCCGTTTCGCGTTCCGGAGCTCCCTCACGTGTCCGTGACGTCCCGTAGGCCTACTTTGTTGTTCGGGCGTTTTTCGTTACCGGTGTGCCGCGAGGTTGTTGTGTGTGTTGTTGTTTTGTTGTGTGCAACCCGCCTCTCAAATCTCGTCTCGTTTGGACTCCGTTGACTTTTCCCTCCGTTGTTCGTGTGGGCCCGAAGTGCCTTCGCTTCGTGTCCCGGAAATACCCCTGCTGCTCTCTTTTATCTCCGTCTAGGCCTTTTAAATCATCCCCGCGATCGGATCCGTTGGATCACGATCGGAGGGCTCCTAGCGCCCCTAATCTCCTCCTAACCCTAATTTTTCTACTACATATAGACCCCCTAGTCTATTTTGGCTTCCCCTTCTCCACCATTTTGTTTTTTTTCCTTTTTTCTTTCAGATCCAAATCAGATCCAAAGTTCCTCCTGGATCCCGAGGATCCTTTCGATCCAGACCAGTCCGTCGACCGGACCTCGATCGAGGCAGCCGAGGTCAACGCTCCGTCGCCAGGAGGCGATCGACCGCACGAAGCCGGCCACTCGACCGCGTCGGGCGCGACCGCACCAGGCCCGTACCGCATCGGCCTGGGGGGGACCAGTTCGCCGCCAGCCTCCCCGGCCCAGCGCCCCTCGCCGCCAGCCACATCGCCGTGGGCCGGCTTCGCCTCCACCCCGCGTCAGCCCGCTCGCCGCGCCACCTCGCGGGCCTCGCCACCGCGGCCCATCGCGCCTCCCCGTCGCCTTCGCCCGCACAGCCAGCGGTGGGCCGGGCTTCCCACCGCTTCCCCGCCGGCCGCCGCTACGGGCCGAGGCCCGTACTCCGCCGCCAGCCGACCGCCTCCGCGCCGCGGGCCGCCGCCGGTCCGAGCGTCCTCGCCCCGCCAGGCCAGGCCACCGCGGGCCTTCTTCGGGCCGCCGCCTCTCCCTCCGGTTGGGCCCAGTTCCCCCGCGCGGGCCGCCACTGTAGCCGCCAGCCCGCTCTGTTCACTGTTCCAGATCTGATCCGAGGTTGACCTAATTTTTTTCCCTAAGTCCTTTTATTCCTGATCTGAGATGCAATCTTTAAACTGCTCTAGTTTGGTGCCTGTTGCTCCGTTTTGCGCGTGTAGCATGTCCAGATGTTCGTGGAGATGCCCTCTACGTTTTACCTGTTGTAGTCATGCATGTTAGATGTCATCTTGACACTTGTTTTGCTGTTGCAAGAGTGCATCATGTTATAAACTGCTGTTATGTGTTATTTTCATGCCACCTTTGACATGTGATATCTTTTAGCTCGTTTGTCCAAACGATGCAAATGACATGTCCACGTGTTCGTCTTGCCACGAACTACGTGTTGGGTGTGATAGGTTGCATGGTAGATGTATTGTTTCCTTGTTATCATCGTTGTAAGATGCCATGTTCACATGATGTGTTTTCACTTGTTATGAAATGCCATCTTGTTGAGCTCGTTGTAATCGGTGTGTTCACCACATTGATGCATGCTTGTGTGTTTCGGGATCACCGTCATATGTATTTTGATGAGGTGCTTACCCTTTGCCATGTTTAGTTTCGAGGTGTCTTAAACATGCTCTTTTTGATGCTATGATGATATTGCTGTTTTAGGACTTAGTGAAATTTCACTAAGTCTGAAATCTGTAACGTTCCGATGCCATGTTCGTGTGATGTTGTAGGACAAAGCATGATAGTTTTGGGGTGGATTTTGATTGTTCCATGAAGTATATATTGTTGTCTTTCCATTCATGTCCTCACATGTCCTTTTGAGTGGCTGTAGCATGTTTATCTTTTGCTCCAAACTTTCAATAAAATTCTGCTGCCAGAATTTTATTTCAAAGTTCAATATGTCCAAGATCATTGCTATTGATCCGTGACTCCGTTGGGGGTGCACTTTGGACCTAGTTGCTGTACATTATATCTAGTTTATGTTCAAGTCCTTTGCCATGCTTTTAGGGTGCTGTAGATTAATTATTTTGAGCTCCAAAGATGCTATGTTGCTGTAATTTGCAGTTTTCGCTCAAATCTTGTTTCGGGCATAACTTTTAGCCCGTAACTCCGATTTCAGCGAGTCTTATATCAAACTTGGGTGTTTTTCTGTGTAGATTATTAATATCAGGTTGTTATCTTGTTTTGAGGTGTTTTGCTTGAGTGATGTTTTACGTGCTCCATGTGCTTCTTTAGTGCATCCATCATGCATCCATGTTTTTCGAGTGCGCATTGCATCGTGTTGATTGGTGCTTGGTGTGTTTGTCTTGTTTAGAGCCGGAAGTGGAGCACGAGTTTTCCAACGAGGTTGAGCACGAGGTTTCCAACGAGTTTGAGCACGAGGACCCTTCTTTCGATCCGAACGTCTTCTCTTCAGGCAAGATGACCGAACCCCGATAACATTACTATCTTTGCCTATTGCTAGTAGTCTCGATCTATAGTTTTGCCTCGATGCCCATGTTCTTCTTGTCAGCCTCCTACTTGTAACCAATTGCCATGTTTAACCACCCTACCTATGCAAACCGTTGCTTGGCTAAGTACGCTTCGCTCAGCCCTTCTTATAGCGTTGCTAGTTGCAGGTGAAGTGAAGATGCTTGCTCCATGTTGAAGTTTGGTTGGGTTATATCACACTATATAAATGCTTTAACTGAAATCATCTATATATTGGCAAGGGTGGAAGGCTAAGCCTTTTGCTTGGTGTTTTGTTCCACTCATGCCGTTAGGATCCGTATAAGCCGGTTTTATGTTCCTTGATTATGCGTTCCTAACACGGTTGGGGTGTATGGGACCCCCTAGATAAACCGCTAAGTGCTAAGTCTTTTCCAGCAAGTCCCAACCTTGGTACTATTTGCCTAAACAACTAAAACCTTTCCGAGGGAGTAATTAACCCGAGGCTTAATTAATTCAACCCCCTGGGCCAGTGCTCGACTTGAGTGTTGGTCCAAACCAGAGTCACTTGCGGATACTACCCAGTTCGCTGGGGTCTTTGGTATCTGTACGTAGCGCTCATCCGGACGTGTCCTGAGACCTAGATACACGCGGCTACTATCAGGGTGTCGACACGCCGGGAGGATTTGCTGGATTAGCCTTACCTTAGTTCGGTATATCTTCAGCACGGGATTCCGAGGATACTCGGGTCTTCCCACTTTGGAGTTGCGACTCCGCGGATCGTGGGCTTGTAATGGGTCAAGTTGGAACACCCCTGCAGGGTTTGAACTTTCGAAAGCCGTGCCCGCGGTTATGTGGCAGATGGGAGCTTGTTAATTCCGGTTGTAGATAACTTGACACAATGATACTAATACACTACCAGCGTGAGTTCCGTGACTGTCAATTTCCGAATAGGGATTCGGGAGTTGAACACGGAGGGGTTATGTTTGTGAGCTGTAGCTAGGATCACTTCGTGATCACTTCTCGCGATGCCTTCTCTTCTCGCTCTCACTTGCGTAAGATAGATGCTAGTTGCTGCTGCAGACTTGTTCTTTCTTCAGCCTTTCCCTCACCTAAAGGCTTTGATAGTTCTGTTACCCGGGAACGGGATTGCTGAGTCCTCTGTGGCTCACAGTTACTTCACACACCAGATGCAGGTCCAGCTGTGAGCTATCCAGGTGATGGCACCGAGTTGGATTGGGAGTACGACGTGGAGCGTAGTCGTTACTACGTGCGCTACCCGGACGATCAGTAGTGGAGTCTCTTACTAGGATTCGATCCGCCTGTGGTTGTTTTATTTATCTGAGTTTGGTACTTTGACATTTGGCTTTTGCCCTTAGAGGGTTGTAGTGATCTTAATGTATGATGTTTGAGACTTGTACTGTTATTCTGTGACGTGGCGATTGTAAGCCAACTATTTTCAGTTTACTATCCCTCTTTTACATGAGTTGTGCAAAGATTACCAAACTTGAGATCATTCTAGGATGGACTTATGCCTTTAAGTCGTGCCTCGACACGTAGGAGGTATAATTCCATCCTGGGCATTACAGGTCCCGAGATCGCCCCGCGGCTATAAGTAGCCCCCCGTCCTCTCTCGCACCTCACCACTCTCTTCGCCGCTTCTCTAGTCCACCGGAACGGCCTCGCTTCGTCTCCGTTCGCCGCAGACGCCTCCGGCCACTGCGAAAATCGAGCGAACCGAGCCCCTTCACTCCTCCCTGACCTAGCCATCTTCTTCTCCTCGTCCCTCTGAGCCTCCCCAACCCTCGCCCCTCGCTGGAGTGCCCCGTGGCCACGTGCCCCTCGTCCGGCCGCCGCTCACCCCCTCTCTGTTCCTTCTCGTCGCTGTCGCCCATGCCTCTCCCCGGCGTGTGTGAGGCCCTAGACTGAAGCGACGTGGCCTCCGGAGCTTGCCGATGCTCTCCGTTTGGCCGGAGACGGCTGGAGCCAGCCAGGCCACCACCGGTAGCGCTCTGCCTCGACCCTCCTCTGTTTCCTATTGGGGGAGATAGGAGGAGGAAGAAGACGAGCGCCAGCCTGGCCCCCTGCCCTTGGGCCCCGCGCGTTAGTGGCTGAAAGCCCGGGCCCAGGTACGTTAAGTGGAAACGTATTTCCGAAACTACGTTTTCATCTCTGGAAAACGTATTCTTCTCCTTCTTCAGAACAAAATGTGCTTTCTCAGTTCTGAAAGCGTACTCTTCTAAAATACACTTCTGCCTTATCCACTCATAGACTTGTTTGTGGAGTATTTTTGCAGAAAAGTCCCTGATTCCAACACTCGTATCTCCATGACGGTAACTCCGATCGAGGTGAATCCAATGCCCACTTCTTCGTCTCGTTGAGCTCTATCTGTTTGTATCATTTTCTATAGGCGGTCCCATAGTGAAAATGACCTTTACACCCATGCCCTTATCTAGACCGCTCCGAGAGTAAAGCGTCCGACGAATCATCCCGTGACTTCACTGCACCTCTCATCGGAGTATCCGGTGATACGTCTCCAATGTATCTACTTTTCCTAACGCTTTCCCTCTTGTTTTGGACTCTAATTTGCACGATTTGAATGAAACTAACCCCGGACTGACGCTGTTTTCAGCAGAACTACCATGGTGTTGTTTTTGTGCAGAAATAAAAGTTCTCGGAATGGAACGAAACTTTGCGAGGATTTTTATACAATAAAAGAAAAATACTGGAGCCAAGAACCACCGGAGGGGGGCACCTGGGTGGGCACAACCCACCGCCCCCCCTCCTGGCGCGCCCAGGTGGGTTGTCCCCACCTGGTGGCCCCGTAGACGCCAACCCTAATACTATAAGTTCACATTCGTCCAGAAAAAAATCAGGGAGAAAGAATTATCAAGATCTATGAGACGAAGCCGCCGCCACCTCCTGTTCTTCCCCGGGAGGCTAGATCTGGAGACCGATTGGGGCTCCGGAGAGGGGGATCTTCGTCCTTCGTCATCACCAACCCATCTCCATCGCCAATTTCATGATGCTCCCCACCGGGAGTGAGTAATTCCTTCGTTGGCTCGCTGGTCGGTGAGGAGTTGGATGAGATTCATCATGTAATCTAGTTAGTTATGTTTGGGCCGATCCCTAGTATCCATTATGCTTTGAGATTGATGTTGCTATGACTTTGCCATGCTTAATGCTTGTCACTTTGGGCCCGGGTGCCATGATTTCAGATCTGAACCGTTTATGATATTATCATTATATCCATGTTTTATATCCGATCTTGCAAGTTATAGTCACCTACTACGTGTTATGATCCGACAACCCCGGAATGAAAATAACCGGAACCACTCCTGGTGATGACCGTAGTTCGAGGAGTTCATGTATTCACCATGTGTTAATGCTTTGTTCCGGTTCTCTATTAAAACGAGGCCTTAGTATCCATTAGTTTCCAATATGGACCCCGCTTCCACGGGAGGGTAGGACAAAATATGTCATGCAAGTTCTTTCCATAAGCACGTATGACTATTTACCTAATACATGCCTACATTATATTTATGAACTGGAGCTAGTGCCGTATCGCCCTATGTTATGACTGTCACATGATGAATATCATCCAACAAATCAGTGATCCAATGCCTACGAATTTATCCTATATTGATCTTGCTAAGTGACTAATGCTATCGTTACTGCTACACTTCCTACAAAACTACTGCTACCACTATTACCGTTATTGTTGTTGTTGTCACTACTATCAAAGCTATCATATTACTGTGCTACTCATCACTTTGCTATAGATAATTAATCTACATGTGTGGTTGAATTGACAACTCAGCTGCTAATACTTGCAAATATTCTTTGGCTCCCCTTGTGTCGAATCTATAAATTTGGGTTGAATACTCTACCCTCGAAAACTGTTGCGATCCCCTATACTTGTGGGTTATCAAGACCTTTTTTCTGGCGCCATTGCCGGGGAGCATAGCTATATTTGTTGAGTCACTTGGGATTATTATCAATTTATCACTATGAAGAATTGAATGATGCTAAGACTAAGTTTTATCCCTCTAAGACGAAGGGAGCTAAGGAACTGCCATCCAGTTCTGCTTTAGATTTACCTTCCGTTATAAGTAAACTTGCAACACCACAACATGCTATTCCTCCTGATATGTCGCAAGTTATTGATGATGATACTTCTTCTATGAATGATACTTACGATGATGCTAGTACCTTGCATGATGATGATGTGCCACTAGGTGACTTTCTTGATGAACAAATTACTAGAGTAAGACAACATGATGTTGTTGAATCTGATGATGAGTTTGAAACTGAAAATTTTGAAACACCTGCTAGAACTAGCCTTCTTAGATATGAATTGCCTAAGGTACATGAAGGTTATGTTATGAGTGAGGAAACAACTAGAGATATTCTTGCTTTCAATGATAGGGATGATCTAGAGAAATTATTATGCAAGTATAAAGAAAAGTCTCTGAATGCTAGAATGAAATATGATCCTAAGTTTGCTACCTCACCTATGTTTATTGATGACAAGGATTATGAATTCTCTCTCGACCCAAAGCTAATCACTTCGGTTGAATCTGATACTTTCCATGGTTATGAAACCGAAACTATTGTGGCAGATCTCACTAACATAAATGACATAGGCACCCTTTTTACTCATGATGAGAAAACCCGTTATTACTATATTCTCAAATTATTTTTGTTTTCATTAAAGGGTGATGCTAAACCTTGGTACAATACTCTTACTCCTGGTTGTGTGCGTAGTCCCCAGGATATGATCTATTACTTCTCTAAAAAATATTTTCCTGCTCATAAGAAACAAGCTGCCTTACAGGAAATATTTAACTTTGTGCAAACTAAAGAAGAGAGTCTCCCACAAGCTTGGGGGAGGCTTTGCCAGTTACTTAATGCTTTGCCTGATCATCCTCTTAAGAAAAATGAAATACTGGATATCTTCTATAATGGACTAACCGATGCTTCTAGGGACTTCCTAGATAGTTGTGCTGGTTGTGTTTTCAGGGAACAAACTATTGGACAGGCTGAAGAACTACCGAATAACATATTGAAAAATTATGATGATTGGACTCTTCCTGAACCACCACTGCTACCTCTTGACCTTGCGTTGTATTCCCTCGAAGAGGAAAGGGAGATGCAACACAGTAGCGTAAGTATTTCCCTCAGTTTTTGAGAACCAAGGTATCAATCCAGTAGGAGACCACGCGCGAGTCCCTCGCACCTGCACAAACAAATAAGAACTTCGCAGCCAACGCGATAAGGGGTTGTCAATCCCTTTACGGTCACTTACGAAATTGAGATCTGATAGAGATGATAGTTGATATTTTTGGTGTTTTTGGTTTATAAGAACAGCAAATAAAAGCGATAAAAGTAAAGTAGATGTAGATTGATATGTTGAGAATAGACCTGGGGCCCATAGTTTTCTCTAGTGGCTTCTCTCATGATAGCGATATTCTACGGCGGGTAAACAAATTACTGTCGAGCAATTGATAGAAAAGCGAATAATTATGAGACTATCTAGGCATGATCATTGTATATAGGCATCACGTCCGAGACAAGTAGACCGACTCCTGCCTGCATCTACTACTATTACTCCACACATCGACCGCTATCCAGCATGCATGTAGTGTATTGAGTTCATAAGAACAGAGTAACGCCTTAAGCAAGATGAAATGATCTAGAGGGATAAACTCAAGCAATATGATATAAACCCCATCTTTTTATCCTTGATGGCAACAATACAATACGTGCCTTGCTGCCCCTACTGTCACTGGGAAAGGACACCGCAAGATTGAACCCAAAGCCAAGCACTTCTCCCAATGCAAGAACTATAGATCAAGTAGGCCAAACCAAACCAATAATTCGAAGAGACTTGCAAGGATTTTATGAGCACACATAAAAAGTTCAGAGAAGAACCAAATATCTTTCATAGATAACCTTGATCATAAACTCACAATTCATCGGATCTCGACAAACACACCGCAAAAAGAGATTACATCGAATAGATCTCCTCGAAGACCGAGGAGAACTTGGTATTGAGATCCAGAGAGAGAGAGAAGAAGCCATCTAGATACTAGCTATGGACCCGGAGGTTTATGGTAAATTACTCACAACTCATGGTGAGGGCGATGATTATGATGATGAAGGCCTCCGTGATGGATCCCCCTCCGGCGGAGCTCCGGAACAGACTCCAAGATGGGATCTCCACGGGAACAGAAGGTACGTCGGTGGAATTAGGGTTTTCTCTCTGTTCTCGGAGTTTCTGGGGTACGTAGACTTATATAGGAAGAAGGAGGGCACCGGGGGACGCTCGAGGGGGCCACGAGGCAGGGGGGCACGCCCTGGGAAGGGGGGGGGCGCCCCCACCCTCGTGGGCAGCCCCTCGATCTCCAGACATGGTTCTCAAGCTTCCTGTGCGTGATTTTCTCCAAAAATATCTCTCGCGGAGGTTTCATTCCGTTTGGACTCCGTTTGATATTCTTTTTCTGCAAAACCGTGAAACAGGCAAAAAACAGCAATCTGGACTGGGCCTTTGGGTTAGTAGGTTAGTCCAAAAAATGAATAAAAGTGAATGATAAAGCCCACTAAAAATCCAAGACTTCATAAATAATAGCATGGAACAATAAAAAATTATAGATACGTTGGAGACGTATCAAGCATCCCCAAGCTTAATTCCTGCTCGTCCTCGAGTAGGTAAATGATAAAGAAAGAATTTTTGATGTGGAATGCTAACCAATATAGTTTTTCAATGTAATTCTCTTAATTGTGGCACGAATGTTCAGATCTGAAAGATTCAAGATAAAATTCTATATTGACATAAGAAACAATAATACTTCAAGCATACTAACAAAGCAATCATGTCTTCTCAAAATACTATGGCTAAAGAAAGTTATCCCTACAAATCATATAGTGTTGGCTATACTCCCTCGTTATCACACAAAATACTCATATCATGCACAACCCCGATTTCAGCCAAGCATTTGTTTTCATACTCTATCTTTTCAAACTTTTCAACTTTCACGCAATACATGAGCGTGAGCCATGGATATAGCACTATGGGTGGAATAGAAGTGGTTGTGGAGAAGACAAAAAGGAGGGAGATAGTCTCACATCGACTAGGCGTATCAACGGGCTATGGAGATGCCCATCAATAGATATCAATGTGAGGGAGTAGGGATTGCCATGCAATAGATGCACTAGAGCTAAATATGAATGAAAGCTCAACAAAAGAAACTAGTGGGTGTGCATCCAACTTGCTTGCTCACGAAGACCTAGGGCATTTGAGGAAGCCCATCGTTGGAATATACAAGCCAAGTTCTATAATGAAAAATTCCCACTAGTATATGAAAATGACTAAGCATGAGACTCTCTACAATGAAGAACATGGTGCTACTTTGAAGCACAAGTGTGGAAAAAAGATAGTAGCAATTGTCCCTTTTTCTTTATTTCTTTATTTTTTATTTTTTCTGGGCCTTTATTTTTTTCTTTGGCCTTTTTTTTGCGGAGGGGCTTTATAGATTTAGCCTTTCCTCCCATGGGACAATGCTCTAATAATGATGATCATCACACTTTCATTACAACACGATATTACAACTCAATACTACAACAACAAAGTATGACTCTATATGAATGCCTCCGGCGGTGTACCGGTATGTGCAATGAAACAAGAGTGACATGTATAAAAAATTAGGCATGGTCGCCTTGCCACAAATACGATGTCAACTACATGATCATGCAATGGCAATATGACAATATGATGCATGTCATATGAACGGAATGGTGGAAATTTGCATGGCAATATATCTCGGAATGGCTATGGAAATGCCATGATAGGTAGGTATGGTGGCTGTTTTGAGGAACAATATGGTGGCTGTTTGAGGAAGGATATATAGTGGGTTTATGGTACCGGCGAAAGTTGCACGATACAAGAGAGGCTAGCAATGGTGGAAGGGTGAGAGTGCATATAATCCATGGACTAAACATTAGTCATAAGAACTCATATACTTATTGCAAAAATTTACGAGTCATCAAAACAAAGCAATCAACGCATGCTCCTAGGGGGTGGGTTGGTAGGAGTTAACCATCGCGCGCCCCCGACCTCCACACAAAGGTTGGCACTCTACAAATACCTCATGCTCTAACTTAGTCACACAGCGGTTCACCATACGTGCATGATACGGGAATCACTAACCTTAACACAAGTATTTCTCAATTTCATAATAACTCCACTAGCATGACTCTAATATCACTATCCTCATGTCTCAAAACAATTATCAAGCATCCAACATCTCATTCTATTCAATGCACTTGGTGTGATTTTTTTACTACATTGACATTGGGTGTCTATCATGTGAAGACTAGTTCCTTTAGCCTAAACACATTACCATGCTGTTTTAATAGACTCTCAAATAGATATAAGTGAAGCATGAGAGTTCAACAATTTCTACAAAATATTACCACCAACGTGCTCTAAAAGATATAAGTGAAGCACTAGAGCAGAAACTATTCAACTCAAAAGATAGAAGTGAAGCACATAGTGTGTCCACATAACTTCTAGGCCATATTTAACTCTCTCAAATAGGTGTGTCCAGCAAGGATGATTGTGTCAAACTAGCAAGCAAATACTCAAATTATACAAGACGCTCCAAGCAAAACACATAACATGTTGCGAATAAAAATATAGCTCCAAGTATAGTTACCGATGGATGAAGACGAAAGAGGGGATGCCTTCCCGGGGCATCCCCAAGCTTAGGATTTTGATTATCTTGAATTTACTTGGGGTTCCATGGGCATCCCCAAGCTTAGTCCTTTGCTACTCCTTGTTCCATAGTCCATCAAAGCAATACTCAAAACTTGAAAACTTCACAACACAAAACTTAGACAGAAATTCTCGTGAGCTCCGTTAGTAAAAGAAAACAAACCACTACTCAAAGGTGCAGAAATGAATTCATTCTTTGTTTATATTGGTGTTAAACCTACTGTATTCCAACTTCCCTATGGTTCATATCCTCCAATACTACTCATAGATGCATCGGAATAAGCAAACAATAGTTAAAAAACAGAATCTGTCAAAAACAGAACAGTCTGTAGTAATCTGCAGGTTTCGCCTACTTCTGGAACTACAAACAATTCAAACTAAATTGGTAAATTTGCGGAATTTGTCTACGAATCATCTGCAAAAAGAATCAACTAAAAAGCACGCTCCAGTAAAATCTCACAACTACTTTAGCTAGCGCTAACGATTCTGTTTTGCACAGCAAGATCACATAAACTTCACGCAAGTCTTCCCAAAGGTTCTACTTGGCACAAACACTAAACAAAACATGAAACCACATCTAATCAGAGGCTAGATGCAATATTTATTCCCTAACAGCAATAAAAACAAAAATATAAAATTGGGTTGCCTCCCAACAAGCGCTATCGTTTTACGCCCCTAGCTAGGCACGATACAAGATAAATCTAGGTATTGCCATCTTTGGAAGGCAATCCATAAGTGGCTCTCATGATAGATTCATATGGTAATTTGATTTTATTTCTAGGAAAGTGTTCCATGCCTTTCCTTAACGGAAATTGGAATCTAATATTTCCTTCCTTCATATCAATAATTGCACCAATCGTTCTAAGGAAAGGTCTACCAAGAATAATAGGACATGAAGGATTCCAATCTATATCAAGAACAATGAAATCTGCTGGCACATAATTCCTATTGGCAACAATAAGAACATCATTAATTATTCACATAGGTTTCTTAATAGTGGAATCCGCAAGATGCAAATTTAAAGAACAATCATCAAGCTCATGGAACCCTAGCAAATCACACAAAGTTTTTGGGATAGTGGAGACACTTGCACCAAAATCACACAAAGCATAGCATTCATGATCTTTTATTTTTATTTTGATAGTAGGTTCCCATTCATCATAAAGCTTTCTAGGGATAGAAACTTCCAACTCAAGTTTTTCTTCATAAGACTGCATCAAAGCATCAACTATGTGTTTGGTGAAAGCTTTATTTTGACTGTAAGCATGTGGAGAATTTAGCACGGATTGCAACAAGGAAATACAATCAATCAAAGAGCAATTATCATAATTGAATCCCTTGAAATCCAAAGTAGTGGGTTCATCACTATGCAAAGTTTTAATCTCTTCACTCCCACTTTTAGCAATTTTAGCATCAAGATCTAAAAACTCTGAATCATTGGGACACCTTAAAACAGAATTATCTCCAATCCTATCTTCATCAAGATTAATACTAGAAAACAAGGATCTAATAGGAGACACATCAATAACTTTCAGATTTTCATCTTTATTTTCATGATAACTAGAAGAACACGATTTAATATAATCTTCTCTTTTAGCACGCATTCTAGCGGTTGTTTCTTTGCATTCATCAATGGAAATTCTCATGGCTTTGAGAGACTCATTGATATCATGCTTAGGTGGGATAGATCTAAGTTTCAAAGAATCAACATCAAGAGTAATTCTATCCATACTTCTAGCCAATTCATCAACCTTAAGCAATTTCTCTTCAAGCAAAGCATTGAAATTCTTTTGCGAGATCATAAACTCCTTAACACTAGTTTCAAATTCAGAAGGCATCTTTCCATAAGAGTTGTTGTAGGAATTACCAAAATTATTAGAGGAATTACTAGGAAAAGGCCTAGGATTAAAATTACCTCTATAAGCATTGTTACCAGAATTATTCCTACCAACAAAATACACATCCAAAGATTCATTATTATTCTCAATCAAAGTGGACAAAGGCATATCATTAGGATCAGGAGAAGCATTCTTAGCAACAAACAATTTCATAAGTTCATCCATCTTTCCACTCAAAACACTAATTTCTTCGATAGCATGCACTTTTTTGCTAGTAGATCTTTCGGTGTGCCATTGAGAATAATTAACCATAATATTATCTAGGAGTTTAGTAGCTTCTCCTAAGGTAGTTTCCATGAAAGTGTCTCCGGCAGCCGAATCTAAAAGATTTCTAGAAGCAAAATTCAAGCCAGCATAAAAGTTCTGAATAATCATCCATAGATTCAAACCATGTGTAGGGCAATTACGTATCATCAATTTCATTCTCTCCCAAGCTTGTGCAACATGCTCATGATCTAGTTGCTTAAAATTCATAATATTGTTTCTAAGAGAGATGATCTTAGCAGGAGGGAAATACTTAGAGATAAAAGCATCTTTTCACTTATTCCACGAATTAATACTATTACTAGGCAAAGAGGAAAGCCAAGTTTTAGCACGATCTCTAAGTGAAAACAGAAATAACTTCAATTTAACAATATCGTTATCCATATCCCTTTTCTTTTGCATATCACACAAATCAACAAAGTTGTTTAGATGGGTAGAGGCATCTTCACTAGGAAGGCCGGAGAATTGATCTTTCATGACAACATTCAACAAAGAAGCATTGATCTCACAAGATTCAGCATCGGTAATAGGAGCAATCGGAGTGCTAATAAAATCATTGTTGTTGGTATTGGAGAAGTCACACAATTTGGTATTGTTCTGAGCCATAGTGACAAGCAAGCAATCCAACACACACAAGCAAACAAGAAGCAAGCGAACGATAAACACACGGTGGAAGAAGGGCAAATAAAACGACAAGGGTGAAGTGGGGGAGAGGAAAACGAGAGGCAAAAAATGTATTGCGAAGGATAAGGGTTTGTGATAGGTACTTGGTATTTGACTTTTGCGTAAGCCTCCCCGGCAACGGAGCGAGAAATTCTTCTTGCTACCTCTTGAGCTTGCGTAGTATTCCCTCGAAGAGGAAAGGGAGATGCAGCACAGTAGCGTAAGTATTTCCCTTAGTTTTTGAGAACCAAGGTATCAATCCAGTAGGAGACCATGCGCGAGTCCCTCGAACCTGCACAAACAAATAAGAACTTTGCAGCCAACGCGATAAGGGGTTGTCAATCCCTTTACGATCACTTACGAAAGTGAGATCTGATTGAGATGATAGTTGATATTTTTGGTTTATAAGAACAACAAATAAAAGCGATAAAAGTAAAGTAGATGTAGATTGATATGTTGAGAATAGACCCGGGAGCCATAGTTTTCTCTAGTGGCTTCTCTCATGATAGCGATATTCTATGGCGGGTAAACAAATTACTGTCGAGCAATTGATAGAAAAGCGAATAATTATGAGACTATCTAGGCATGATCATTGTATATAGGCATCACGTCCGAGACAAGTAGACCGACTCCTGCCTGCATCTGGTACTATTACTCCACACATCGACCGCTATCCAGCATGTATCTAGTGTATTGAGTTCATAAGAACAGAGTAACGCCTTAAGCAAGATGACATGATGTAGATGGATAAACTCAAGCAATATGATATAAACCCCATCTTTTTATCCTCGATGGCAACAATACAATACGTGCCTTGCTGTCCCTACTGTCACTGGGAAAGGACACCGCAAGATTGAACCCAAAGCCAAGCACTTCTCCCATTGCAAGAACTATAGATCTAGTAGGCCAAACCAAACCAATAATTGGAAGAGACTCGCAAGGATATTATGAGCACACATAAAAAGTTCAGAGAAGAACCAAATATCTTTCATAGATAACCTTGATCATAAACTCACAATTCATCGGATCTCGACAAACACACCGCAAAAAGAGATTACATCGAATAGATCTCCTCGAAGATCGAGGAGAACTTGGTATTGAGATCCAGAGAGAGAAGAAGCCATCTAGATACTAGCTATGGACCCGGAGGTTTATGGTAAACTACTCACAACTCATGGTGAGGGCGATGATTATGATGATGAAGGCCTCCGTGATGGATCCCCCTCCGGCGGAGCTCCGGAACAGGCTCCAAGATGGGATCTCCACGGGAACAGAAGGTACGGCGGTGGAATTAGGGTTTCCTCTTTGTTCTCGGAGTTTTTGGGGTACATAGACTTATATAGGAAGAAGGAGGGCACCGGGGGACGCTCGAGGGGGCCACGAGGCAGGGGGGCGCGCCCTGGGAAGGGGGGCGCGCCCCCACCCTCGTGGGCAGCTCCTCGATCTCCAGACGTGGTTCTCGAGCTTCCTGTGCGTTATTTTCTCCAAAAATATCTCTCGCGAAGGTTTCATTCTGTTTGGACTCCGTTTGATATTCTTTTTCTGCAAAACCCTGAAACAGGCAAAAACATCAATCTGGACTGGGCCTTTGGGTTAGTAGGTTAGTCCCAAAAATGATATAAAAGTGAATGATAAAGCCCATTAAACATCCAAGACTTCATAAATAATAGCATGGAACAATAAAAAATTATAGATACGTTGGAGACGTATCAACCACCTAAGCCTACTCCGAAGAAGAGGGGTATATTATATCTCAGTCCTGAAGATATGCAAGAGGCAAAGAAATCCATGAAGAAAAATGGTATTAAAGATTAGGATGTTAAAAATTTATCTCCTATTGAAGAAATACATGGGCTTGATGCACCACCACTGCCTAAGGTGGTAGAGGTAAATTCTCTAATGAAATTCAATGACAATGATAATCCTCACAATATGCACCCTAGCCAATGCCTTCATAAGTTTGAAAATTACGTTAGGAAACAAGATCACTTCAATGCAAATGTTATGAAACAATTGAAATATAATTCTGATATAATTGCCCACTTGAGTGACTTGTTATTTAGAATTTCAAACGACGTTAGAGGTGTAGGGAAACATGCTTCTATGGTTCAAACTCAGTTAGAACAAATTGCTAAATCTCAAAGAGAATTACTTGATGAAATGAATAGCAATAAACATGACTTTGCTGTTAGAGTGGCAACTAGAGGAGGAAAAATGACTCAGGAACCACTTTATCCTAAGGGACACCCAAAAAGAATTGTACATGATTCACGAAGAAACAACACCACTGCACCTAGTCCTTCTAAAAAGAAAAAGGAAAAGAAAACTGATAGGACTTTGCATGACACTAGTGAACCTGAAATAAAAAACCTCCTGATAATGATAATGATGTTTCTATCTCCGATGTTGAAACTCAATCTGGTAATGAACATTCACCTAGTGATAATGAAAAAGATAATGCTGATGTTCATGAAGACACTCAGCCTAACAATGAAAAGGAACCATATAATGATGTTGAAATAGAACCACCAGTTGATCTTGATAACCCACAACCTAAGAATAAAAGATATGATAAAATAGACTTTGTGGCTAGAAACACGGTAAAGAAAGAGAACCTTGGGTTCAAAAACCTATGCCTTTTGCACCCAAGTCAACTAAAAAGAAAGATGATGTAGAATTTGAATGCTGTGCTGAAATGTTGAGGCCAGTCTTCTTGCGCACTCGCTTGACTGATATCTTGAAAATGCCTCCTTATGTAAAGTACATGAAAGACATCATCACTAATAAGAGGAAAATACCAGAAGTTGAAATTTCCACCATGCTTGCTAATTATACTTTTAAGGGTGGAGTACCTAAAAAACTCGAAGACCCGGGAATACCAACTATACCTTGCTCCATCAAAAAGAATTATGTGAAAACTACTTTATGTGATATAGGAGCTGGTGTTAGTGTTATGCTTTTCTCTTTATATAAAAGACTTGATTTGAATAAACTTACACCTACCAAAATATCTTTGCAAATGGCTGACAAATCAACTGCAATACCTATCAGTGTTTGTGATGATGTGCCCGTTGTTGTTGCTAATGTTACTATTTTGACTGACTTTGTTATACTTGAGATGCCCGAGGACGACAATATGTCTATCATTCTTGGTAGACCCTTCTTGAATACTGCAGGGGCTGTTATTGATTGTAATAAAAGCAACGTCACTTTTCATATCAATGGTAATGAGCATACAGTGCATTTTCTGAAAAACAATCACTATTGGAAGTTTTCAAATACCTCTATCTACTGTTGAAAAGAAATATGAAATGCTTATTGTTGCGGATTTTCAAATCCCCGTTGAGGTAAATTAGTGATTTAAGAAAGTTCTTCAGTTTCATGCCAACCGAAAGTGGTTGTTAATAAGACTTGATCAACCTTATTAATGAATCATTTTTGAGCGGTATGAAGTTGATGAATTTGTAAGCACTACCTTCTGACCCTACCTTTTGTTTTCTGTCTTTATTTGTTAAATAAATAAAATGCCATGTTTTGTCCATTTTCTGAATTTCATGTGCAATAAAAAATGACCCCAAAAAATAAAAGTTCTCAGAATGTCCTAAAAATTTAACACAATTTTTTTTCCAAATATTTAAGAATTTATGGTGCAAATAATACTAGAGGGGGGTGCACCAGGTGGGCACAACCCACCTCGGCGTGCGAGGATCCTAGGCGCGCCCTGGTGGGTTGTTGTCCCCACGTGGGCCCTATCCCTTATCTCTTTACACCACCTCATCACCTACCTCTAGAAAAAAATCACCATTACTCTCTATCTCGTGTTCTTGTTCTCAAACCCGCGGATTTTGATCTCTTTGCTCGAAGCTCCATTTCCGAAACTGTTTCGGGGGATTGTTGCTTGTTATGTGACTCCACCACTTGTCCAATTAGTTTTTGTTTTAGTGATTTATATTTTGAATAATTAGCTACTCTTGGTGCTGCTGTAGATAAGCTTTACATGTTGGATTCTTAGAGTTCTAAGTAGTTTGAATGCTTTCTATGGCCTCTATGTATCCCTATGAGTAGTTGCTATCAACTTTATAAATTTTTGTTGAGAAACATTTCGTGGACTAAAAATTTCAGAACTTTGTTCATAGGAAAACCATGAGTTTCTTTAGGTAGTTTGCTTCCAAGAAGAATTCCAAGGGTGTGATTGGGGAGTCATCTGATAGTGATCTCCACTTTTGGAGAAGGGTTGAACTACGGCCGTGCGAATGGCTGCATACCCCGTTCATGAATGATGCTAGAATCCTTCAAGAGTTTGCACAATATGATGCTAATGCGAGCCTCACCGACTTTTTTACGGCTGAATGTGAATAGTATCATCTCCTCACAAATTCCTTCATGCAAAGTTTTACCTTTCTTCCTGGGAATAATCCTCCTGCAGTGTAGTTTAAATTATATGCTGAAATCCATCAGATACCGCTCACTGAATTTTGCGAAATATGCTTGCTTCCTACTGATGGTAGTTTGGCGGAGCCTAGACCTGCAGAGTTTGAAAGCTTTTACTATACTCTGACAGTGGGTGATGAGAGAGGGGTATCGTGTATCACTGCTGCTGGCTTACATTTTCCTGTTGTTTGTTATTTTGCTCTTTTCATTACAAAATGCTTGCTAGCTAGAGAGAAGCTGGGTGCACTCAGTTCACCAGACCTTGCTGTTTTGCCTCGTGCATTAGAGGGCGACAACACTTATAATTTGGGAGCTATTATGGCACGTCGCTTTCACATTAATAAGTCTAAGGGTAAAATATATGGAGGCATTTATGCCACTCGGTTGGCGACTCGCTTTAACGTTCAGATACATTTCCATGATTTTCCTTTGCCCAAGGTCTACCTAGATGGTGTTGCTATGGATCACCATCAGTTTACTACTGCCAATTATCCTAACATTCATATTCCTTACAACCTAGTTTTTAGCATGACTACTCGTGATATCATTCCACTGCCTGCACCTACTTTGTTTGATCCTATTGCCAGGGGTGGATACTTGATTATGCATGTGGATATCATTGCCTATCGGAATGCCCAGGCTGCAGGAGAGGAGGAGCCTGAACAGTGGGATGAGTGGATGCCTGCTCCTTAGTATCCCAACGACTATCCAGGCTACTGACTGCATACCAAGTTAGGCCAAAATCGTAAGCTTGGGGGAGTACGTGTTTCTCAACGACTTTACATTTATGTTCACACATCTCAGTCATCGGTATTCACACTTTTTCATTGTATTATCCATGCTTAAATTTTATTTTCTCACTGTCTTCTTGTGTGTTTGAAAAAAAACTTGAGAAAATGCAAAAATATTTCCTTCTTCCTTTTGCTTTTCTTTCTAGAATAGTTTGTAGAAGCACTAAAAAGAAAAGCCATAAAGATTTCCTATTCTTCTTTTGCTTGTTGGGAGCTTTCCCGTATAAATAGTTTTTCTCATTTTCGCTTTCCCTCTTTATTTGCTTGTTCTAGAGAACCAAAAGCTCCAAAAATATTTCAGTGTGTTCCTCTGAATTTCTTTTCTGTTTATTGAGTCGTACCAAGGAGAAGACCACAATGAAAATGTTGAGTGGCTCTCATATGTATAATTGTTAATCTAACAAGAGCCCATCTTACCTTGTCTTCTCCTGTTAAATAAAATGTTTGCAGATTCCAGCTTAGTCCACCGCACTCTTGCACATTTATTATTATTTCAGATCGTTCGGTCGTGCAAGTGAAAGGCAATAATGACGATATTCGATGAATTGGCCGTGGCGGAGAGAAACTGGTATGAACTCGACTTGCTCTGTTTTTGTAAATAGGTTTAACCTAGTATCCATGATTCATCCCATTATGATTGAACATGTTTGCAATGACAATTAGAGATTATAGTTTCACATGCCATGCATAAGTAGCTAAGAGTTAATAATGATTTATCTTCGATGTCAACATTGTGTTAAAATGATTGTGATGTAGTATGATGATATGGTCTCCTCCTCTGAATGTTCAAGTGGCTTGACTTGGCACATGTTTATGCATGTAGTTGAATCAAAACAAACATGGCCTCTATGATATTTATGTTCGTGGTGTCCATATCCTACTCATGCGGGTATCCAATGCTTATTATGCATGATGCATGTTCATGACCATTGTTACTCTCTAGCTGGCCGCTTCCCAACCTATTTGCTAGCCTTCACCTCTACTAAGTGGGAATACTGCTTGTGCATCAAATTCTAAAACTCAAAGTTATTCAAGATGAGCTACCATACCTACCTATATGCGGTATTACCCTGCCATCCTAAGTAAATTTGCATGTGCCACCTCTAAAAACTTCAAATAAATATCCCTTTTGTGTGTCTGGATCGTTCATGGAACGACAAGAGGTGGTTGGTATTTTCCATGCTAAGTGGGTTATTCTCAGGTTGAGTGTTTATTCACTCGCCATTGCACGAGAAAAGGGCGGTAACAGGGATTCCCAGTCCCAAATTGCAAAAATAAAAAGCTTACAAAACAACAACAAAAAAACTCCCATTGAGTTCTAACATTTACTTTTTTGCTTGCGAACCGCCACTAGCTCGTTTAGCATGGGAGAAATCAATAGCTGATAGTCGTGAGGTGAATGAGAAGGGTGCACCTCTCAAAATTTCATTTACCTCTGTTTTAAAAACTTGAGCTTTGGGACCTCTGCAAATCATTGCTTCCCTCTGCGAAGGGACTATCTATTTACTTTTATGTTGTGTCATCACCTTCTCTAATAAGCGCCAGATCTGAGAGCACTGTTGTCATGCCTATGCATTGTGTGTAGACCTGGCCATGGGCAGCCCGGCCCGGTCGGCCCGACCCGGCCCGGCCCGACCTTGCCCACGGGCCGGGCTCGGGCCAAGATTTCAGGCCCGGTGGCCGGGCCGGGCCGGGCCCGGGCCCGTCATTTTTGCACATTAGCGAAGGAGCCCGGCCCGAGGCCCGAGGCCCGTCGGGCTTTTGCATGTTCGGGCCGGGCTCGGGCCCGATTTTTAGGCCCGACGGCCGGGCCGGGCCGGGCTTGGGCCTGGGTTTTTTGCACCGGGCTTGGGTCGGCCCGGCCCGAAGCCCGGCCCGGCCCGAGGTTTGGCCAGGTCTAATTGTGTGTAGTGAATGTTGGGTGTTATCATGACTGGATCTTTTCTACCATGAATTACAATGTTTAGTCGCTGCTCAGACTTTGGAGGTGCTCTGCCTTTATGTTTTGCGGTCTCAGAAAGGGCTCGCGAGATACCACTATTGTCAAATTATATCGTGGTTGTTTTGATAACGTGTTTTGAGATATCTTATTATTGCTCGCTAGCTGATTAGGTCATTGATATGAGTCATTATACTCTTTAAGAGTTATTTTCGACATGGTTAGTTATAATGTTGGTTGAAAACCTGGGTGCTGTTTAAGCCTATTTATGCAAACAAGAGTAAAAGAGTTTGTAAAAGTTTTTATTTATCACTTTCAGTTTATCAACTCAATTGCTTGAGGACAAGCAAAGGTTTAAGCTTGGGAGAGTTGATACGTCTCCAACGTATCTACTTTTCCTAACGCTTTTCCTCTTGTTTTGGACTCTAATTTGCATGATTTGAATGAAACTAACCGCGGAGTGACGCTGTTTTCAGCAGAACTACCATGGTGTTGTTTTTGTGCAGAAATAAAAGTTCTCGGAATGGCACAAAACTTTGAGAGGATTTTTTATACAATACAATATAATTATTGGAGCCAAGAACCACCGGAGGGGGGGCACCTGGGTGGGCACAACCCACAAGGGCGCGCCACCCTCCTGGCGCGCCCAAGTGGGTTGTCCCCACCTGGTGGCCCTGCAGACGCCAACCTTGATACTATAAGTTCACATTCGTCCAAAAAATCAGGGAGGAAGAATTATCGTGATCTACGAGACGAAGCCGCCGCCACCTCCTGTTCTTCCTCGGGGGGGGGGGGGGC